>JAAGEH010000032.1:21753234-21780759 GCA_011751065.1 Lasiurus cinereus
AGGCTGAGGCTGAGACCCTCGTGCTGAGGCTGAGGCTGAGACCCTCGCGCTGAGGCTGGGGCTGGGATCCTCGTGCTGGGGCTGAGGCCCTCGTGCTGAGGCTGAGGCTGGGACCCTCGTGCTGGGGCTGAGGCTGAGGCCCTCTCGCTGAGGCTGAGGCTGGGACCCTCGCGCTGAGGCTGAGGCTGAGACCCTCGTGCTGAGGCTGGGCCTGGGACCCTCGCGCTGGGGCTGGGGCTGGGACCCTCGTGCTGAGGCTGAGGCTGAGACCCTCGTGCTGAGGCTGAGGCTGAGACCCTCTTGCTGAGGCTGAGGCTGAGACCCTCGTGCTGAGGCTGAGGCGCTGAGATCCTCGTGCTGAGGCTGAGGCTGAGCGGTGTGTCCTCGGCTCTCGAGCTGCCAGGGCACCTGCCCTCAGGGCTTCTGGTGCGCCTCGGGCCGGGCCGGACCTGCAGGAGCGAGCGCCGGTGCTGGTTCCCTTAACCCCTGCGACCCCGCGGCCCCCCGCCCCCCCCAACATGTGTGTGCTGCCGCTGTGGCAGCAGGAGGGGGTGTGCTCAGTGGGTAGAGCGTCGGCCGGCGGACTGAAGAGTCACTCACGGCGGAGCCCGCGGAGGACTTGCTGCTCCAGACCCACCCTTGACTGATAATTCTCAGGGAGAAAGGGGTGTGGGGTATACAGGGAGAGACTGGACAGAAATCATACACCTATGGATGAGGTCAAAGGGAGGGAGGGAGGGGTGGGAGCTGGGTGGAGGGGTGCTATGGAGGGGAAAAAAGAAAAACAAATGTAATAATCTGAATAATAAAGATTTAATTAAAAAAAAAGAATAGGTACAGCATAAAGTGAAGTTCAGTAACTGTTACATGCTTGTAATTATGTGCCATATTGCTAATAAACTCATTTTTTTTCATGGATGAAAAAATAAATAAATAAAATCTTGAAAAAAAAATCAGCTGATTATCTTCAGAGGAACCAACCTACTATATTGAAAAGTGAAAAACCAAGGCAAAAAGCAAGCATTTATTCTACCCTTTCTACATGAACTATACCTATAGACAATTACAAATAGATAAAAGTATTTGTTAATAAAAGTAGTCAAATTAATAAATTAAAAACAAATAACAGAATTAGAATGTCACTATTTTGCAGCCACCAATAAATTAATGAATCTGGGCCTAGCACCCAACAACTGCTAGTATAAAAACAGAGAAAGCCAGGCTTGTGGTTCCTGATGAAAGAACCCAACACTACCTATCATATTTCAAGGGATTGAACTTGAGTCTGACCAAACCTCTGGATCTAACTGCCAATTTTTAATAAATTCAGAGAATGAAGAAACATGCTGAATGGAAACATAAGTGTGCAATCAGTAAAATTCAGACTTCTGAGAACTCTAGTCTAAAGGCTTGGGTTCTTAACAGAATAACTATAAGGCAAAGAGAGGAATGGAAGGAAAACTTGTGGATTAAGCCTTGATTGGAGGTCGCCCTGTACACAAAAGCGTGGCAGGTTCGATTCCCAGTCAGGGCACATACCCAGGTTGCAGGTTTGATAACCAGTTGGGATGCATGCAGAAGGCAACTAATCAATGTTTCTCCTCTCCTCCCTTCTCCTTTCCTCTCTCTCCCTTCCTCTGTCTAAAATCAATAAAAATAAAGAGAGACTTAAAAGATACCAAATTTTAGGAAATTAATAATACATAATTGGTGATAAATCTATAATGAACAAGGAAATTATTACTATAAGAGTCTGGAGAATGGGTACTTTTGTGGGGAGGGAATGGGTTACAATTGAAATGGGATATGTGGAGATAAAGTTCTATTTCTAAAGCCAGGTGTGGTTACAAGAATGCTTACTTTATAAAATGAAGAAAAAACACATAATTTGTATTGCTCTTTGCTTTTTTAGAAATATAATTCATATATATTGTCAATGCCCTTCAGCCAAAGACTATGAAAAACAAACCGGTTTGGCTCAATGGATAGAGCATTGGTCTGTGGACTGGTCAGGGGCACATGCCGGGTTACGGGCTTGATCCCCAATCAAGGGCATGCAGGAGGCAGCCGATCAGTGATTCTCTCTCTCCATTGATGTTTTTATCTCTCCCTCTCTCTTCCTTTCTGAAATCAATAAAAAAATATATTTTTTGAAAAACAACCCTCTTGAAGTTTAGGCAAAAGACCATATAAAGTAGAGATGAAAAAAAAAAAAAAGAACACACCTGTAGTTAACTAAGTGGTTTATTATTCATTGCAGGAAGGAAGAACACACACCACAGAAAACAGTAAGGCATCTCAATAGGAGGATATTAGAAAAAAACTTATAGGATTTAGGATTTGGTTGAAAGATTTAGGGGAGCATTAGCTCTAGATTGGATGCTGTCAGAAAATGGGGACAATTCTCTGATTGAATATTTAGTGGGTATCTCTGTGACCTTGCTTTTACTTGTGCTTAAACAAAACTATGAAGTGGTCTTGTTTTTTTTATACATTTTTAACATTTTGGTAAAATATCCATAAAATTAACATCTTAACCATTTTAAGTGTACAGTTCATTGTATTAAATATATTCACAATATTATGTAATGGTCACTAACATCTATCCCTATAGAACTGAAACTATACCCACTAACAATAACTCCTTATTCCCTTCCCCACATATATTTTGTTTCTATGAAAGTGGCTTTATTTTGTTTTATGTTCTCAAAATAACCTTGCATGAGAAAAAAAAACTGAGAACAAAGTGGCCAATGAACATCAGGCCAGCTTATAAAAATACTGAGGTCTAGCTGTGAGCAACAGATCAGTTCCAGCAATAGGGTCTGTTCTTTCTCAGTCCTCTTTTTTGGTCAAGTACAAACAAAGTTAGGCCTCAGAGCATTCATCCAGATTTTCATCATTGCCAAGATTTTGCTAAGATCACTCTGCTGATTAAGAAGAGCATACACTTCTGTAATTGTCTGTAGCCTATAATTGAACCAGGGTTAATCTTTTCTACTTTTGTTGCAGGATGTTATTGGACCATTTGTTATGACAATGACTACCCCACTAGTAGGACCTACCAGTACCTAAGATTCTAGATAAGCTATATTGGCCAATTGTAACATAGGTAATTATCAGAATCAAAATGACTATTAGTATTTTGATAGGTCTGGAAGCCAAGGACCTAAACTATTAAAACCCAAGCAAATGAAAACATGTTACAGGATTCATTTGGACCTATTGTAGGGAGTCAAGTGGCTTTTTATATTTTCCTTGGATTTATTTACATAGGTGCAGCAAGTACTATTTGCTATAGCCCAGACTTCCCTTTGGTTTACCAAGAGGAAATCACAGACTGAATGATTGTCTGACAACTTTAGTCAATGAATTTAAACTAGCTTGTTGGGGTGTAGAACAGAAGTGGGATCATATGTTACTTTGGTAGGTCAGAGACAACTTTGAATCTTTTCTAGTAGTGCTATTCCCACTGTGAGAATTGTAGCTGCAGAGTACCCATGAAGATGGAATCAGTTATCCTTCCTGGAAGTTCTCATGAATAATCTGTGTTTGCCTCATTTAGGAGGCTTCTGAGTGTCTTTTTAAGGAAGCATGATATACTTGAGTGCCTACAAAAAGAAACACATATATTGCTGTGGAAATGTAAAATGATGTCGATGCTTTGTAAAACAGTGCCTCAAAAGTTTAAATATAGCTGAGACCGGTGTAGCTCAGTGGATAGAGCGTCAGCCTGCGGACTGAGGGGTCCCAGGTTTGATTCCGGTCAGGGGGAAGTACCTTGGTTGGGGGCACATCCCCAGTGGGAGGTGTGCAGGAGGCAGCTGATCGATGTTTCTCTCTCATCGATGTTTTTGGCTCTCTCCCTTCCTCTCTGTGAAAAATCAATAAAATATGTATTTAAAAAAAATTAAATATAGACTTAACATGGGACCTAGAAATTCTACTCTTCGATATACAACCATGTAACATGGATGAACCTTGAAAACATTATGCTAAGTGAAAGAAACCAGATCACACATTATACGAAGGAATGGGGAATACCTGCTAATGGGTACAGTTTCTTTTTGAGTTGAGAAAAATTATCTGGAATTAGTGGTGATGGCTGCACGACTTCATGACTATAGTAAAGAAAACACTGAATTAGAGACTTTAAAAGGGTGAATATTATGGTATATGTGTTATATCTCAATTTTAAAAATTACGTCAGGGACCAGGATAAACAAATCTTATAGAATGTTGAAGCTGTATATATTTGGTCTACCAGCCAATTAGAATCTTCTGTGCATACTAAATGTAACATATAAGACTGGCTAAAGATTATTTGGAAAAAAATGTATTTCCAAATAAATGCAGGTCTCTAATGCTTGGCAAGTTTAATAAATTCATATTTGTCTTTCAGTTAGTCTCTATTTTAAATTTTCTTCAAAATGAAGGCCTCACGTGGTGGCAATCCCACAGACCCTCAATTCTTGAGCACCAATGTTGACCTACTGTTTGCCCATAACTTCCACGTTGCTGTTGGGTATATCTCAGGGACAATATTGAATTTCAAGTATTTCTGCTGAGTCTCAGTGCTATATTCTGTTATCTTTGAATATACTAGGCTCCTTTGTGGTTCTCTCTTTTATTAACACTTTAGAGAGTTCATTAGGCAATCCTTTATTAAACCTGTTTATCATGTCATTGTCAAATGATTTTTTCCCCATTCCTTAGTAATTTTTTTTAATTACTAAGAGGAAGGGAGGTGGGATGAGAGAGAACCATCTTTTGGCTGCCTCCTACATGCCCCAACTGGGGATTGAGCCCACAATTTGGGTATATCCCCTGACTGGGAATTGAACTGTGACCTCCTGATTCATAGGTCAACATTCAACCACTGAGTCATGCCAGTAAGACCATTCCTTAGTAATTTTTGTTTTGATTGTTTTAAAGGAGCATTTTTTAGGGAACACATGACAGCACAGATCTAATAAGTCCTTTCCAAGCTGGCCCTCAAGAGCTCTAATAACTTTTTAGTATAAGTACATCCCATGCAATATTTGGGACATACTTATAATAAAAAAATTTTAATTGTTTATCTGAAATCCAAATTTAATTGGACATCCTATATTTTTATTTGCTAAATCTAAAAATCTAATGATACCCCATAAAGAGTATATCATCAACAAAGATTATATCATCTTCCAACGGAGGCATTTTTACTTCTTCCTTTCCAATGTGAAAAGCTCTGGCTAGAATTTCCAGTACTATGTTGAACAGGAATAGTGAAAGTGGGCAACTTGTGATGTTCCTGATCTTAAAGAAAAAATTTTTCACCTTTCACCATTGAATATAATGTTAGCTGTGGGCTTTTCATAGATGGCTTTTATTTGTTGAAGTATATTCTTTCTATAGTCAATTTATTGAGTTTTTTTTTTATCATGAAAGGATTTTATATTTTGTCAATGCTTTTCTGCATCTATTGAGATTGATTATGTAATTTTCATTTTAACTTTATTAATGTGGTGTATCACATTTATTGATTTGTATATATCAAACTATCTTTGTGTCCTAGGAACAAATCCCACTTGATCATGGTATATGATACTTTTAATGTGCTCTTGAATTCAGTTTGCTAATATTTTTGTATTTTGAAATCACAGTTGATGTACAATATTATATTAGTTTCAGGTGTACAACCACACAATTAGACATTTATATAACTTATGAAGTGATCACCCCAATAACTGTAGTGCCCATCTGACACCATATGTAGTTATTACAGTATCACTGACTATATTCCCTGTGCTGCACTTTACATCTCTATGACTATTCTGTAACTACTAGAGGCCAGATGCATGAAATTCATGCAAAGGGCTCAGCCCTCACAGCCCTGGCTGCTCGGCCCTCGTAGCCCCAGCTGCCTTGGGGCCCTGCAGCCCCACCTCCTACCCACTAGTCATTCCAGAGGTCGTTCTGCCATCTGGTCTAATTAACATATTAGCTCTTTATTATATAGGATTAATTTGTACTTCTAAATCTCTTCCCCTTTTCACCCATCCCCCAACTCCCCTCCCATTTCGCAGCCATCAAAATGCCCTCTGTATCTTTAAGTCTGTTTCTGTTCTGCTAGTTTATTTTGTTGTTTAGATCCCACATATAAATGAAATTATCTGACATTTGTCCTTTCCTGACTTATTTCACTCAGCATAATACCCTCTAGCTTCATCCAAGTTATGCAGATGGCAAGATTTAATTCTCTTTTATGGGAACCTCTTTATCTGTCCTTTAATTCTAAATGACACTTTGCTAGGTAGAGTAATCTTGGTTGTAGGTTCTTACTTTTCATCACTTTGAATATTTCTTACCAATCTCTTATGGCCTGCAAAATTTCTATTGAGAAATCAGCTGATAGTCTTATGGGTGCTTCCTTGTATGCAAATAACTAGTATTCCCTTACTGCTCTTAATATTTTGTCCTCAACCTTTGGCATTTTAATTATGTGTCTTGATGTGGGCCTCTTTGGGTTCATTGTTTGGGATTCTCTGTGCTTCCTGGACTTGTATGTTTATTTCCTTCACCTGGCCAGGGAAGTATTACTTTTTTTTTTTTTAATATATTTTATTGTTTACAGAGAGGAAGGGAGAAGGAGAGTTAGAAACATCGATGAGAGAGAAACATCGATCAGCTGCCTCCTGCACGCCCCCTACTGGGGATGTGCCCACAACCAAGGTACAAGCCCTTGACTGGAATCGAACCTGGGACCTTTCAGTCCGCAGGCCGACGCTCTATCCACTGAGCCACACCGGTTTTGGCACTTTCATTACTTTTTATTACTATTTTTATTGATTTCAGAGAGGAAGGGAGAGGAAAAGATAGATAGAAACATCAATGATGACAGAGAATCATTGATTGGCTGCCTTTAGCACACTCCCACTGGAATGAAGCCTGCAACCTGATTTCATAGGTTGATGCTCAACCACTGAGCCATGCTGGTCGGGCCCATCATTATTTTTTCACAAAGATTTTCAATTACTTGCTCTCTCTCTTTTCCTTTCAGCATCCTCATAGTGTGAAGGTTGGTAAACTTGAAGTTGTCCCAGGGACTCCTTATACTATCTTCATTACTTTTGGTATCCCTTTTTTCTTTTTTGCTTTTCTGATTGCATATTTTCTGCTTTCTGATCTTTCATATTACTGATTTGAATCTGTTTCACCTACTCTACTGTGGATACCCCATAATGTATTCATTTCAGTTACTGTATTCTTCATTTCTGACTGGTTCTTTTTTGTGCTTTCTATCTCCATTTTTATGTTTCCTATCTCTTTGTTGAAGTTTTACTGAGATCATTGAACATCCTTATAACCAGTGCTTTGAACTCTGCATGTAGTAGAATGCTGTCTCCGTTTTGTTTAGTTCTTTTTCTGAGATTTTGTTCTGTTCTTTCATTTGGGACATGTTTCTTTTCTTCCTCATTTGGCTGCCTCCATGAGTTTGTCTTTATATATTAGGTAGAGCTGCTATGTCTCCCTGTCTTGGTGGAATGACCTTATGTAGTAGGTGTCCTGTAGGCCCCAGTGGCACAGCCTCCCCAATCACCCAAGCTAGACACTCCAGGTACTCCTCTCCCTACTTGCCATGGGCTGTGTGTACTGTGCTGTTGTAGTTGAGCCTTGAATGCTGTTGGCACTTCAATGGGAGGGATTTACCTCTAGGCCAATCAGTGCCAAGGATTGGAAGTGACTTCCTGTGGAGGATCTGTTGTGCAGGCACCAAGCCCACAAAGCATAACTCACTTCAGGAGGGCTCAGGTACCCACAGAGTTCACTCCTTGAGTGTGTCAGTCGTGAAGGTGGTTGGGTTGTGCTTCAATGTGGTCTGAAACTGTCCATTGAGTTCACAGGCTCTGGGGCCTCCTGGGTGGTATACACCAAGGTCAGTTTCCCCCTGTTCCCAGTCTGGAGCTACCAGGCATGAGCTACAGAGCTATCTATAGGTGACTGGTACTTATGCTGGACTTGGAGGTGCCTGGAAGAGGCCAAGCTGCCAACCAAAACTGGTTGCATCTAATGCCAAGCCTGGTCCACGTAGCAAGAGATATGGGGTAGGCCAGATACTGCTTGTTTGACAAATTTTAGGGAAGTTGCAGCATGAGCCAAGATAGGCTATTGGTATGGAACAGCTATTGGAAAGGGTTTGGATGGGGCCCACAGGTTGGGTGGAGCAGAGTTTCAGGGAATCACCAGGGTGGGTGAACAGTGATAGTCAAATTGATAGAGACTCTGATATGGTACCCTGATGGCTGTGGGGCAAGGGGGAGGGCTCAATAAAGGAACAATGGTCTCTGCCAGCACTCTGTCTGGGAGAAAGCTGTCCTAGTTCTCGCCCTGATGCCAAACAATTCAGTTCTTCTTTGTATATCTCTGGGACCTTTGGAGTTGCTGTTCTAGCACTGAAACTCAAAGCAAGTGAGTTCAAATAAGTCCCTCTGAGCTCTTTAAGATAAATGCATGGGCCTCCAGGATCCCTTAGTCTCACTCAGCCACAATCTGTACTTGTTTTTACAGCCAGAATTATAGGGACTTCTCTGCCAGGCACTCAGACCCTTGGCTGTGGGGTTTGATGTGAGACTGGGCCTCCTGGCTCCTCAGAGGGGGATTCTTCTACAGCCAAAATAACCCTCCCTTTTACCACCTCACAGGGTGTGGGACCAGACAGTTTGGCATCTCTGACCCTCCTATCAGTCTCAATGTGGTTTCTTCTTGATATCCTTAGTTGTAGGACTTCTGTTCAGCCAGATTTTAGGCAGCTCTGAATCATGGTTGTAATTTTTATGTAGTTGTAGGAGGTTCCAAATACCACTTTTACTTATGCCATCATCTTGACTGGATGCCCCAGTTTGTTAATATTTTTAAAAGAATTTTTGCCTCTATATTCATCAAGGATATTGGTTTGTAGTTTTATTATAGCATCCTTTTCTAGCCTAGGTACCAGGGTAATGTTGGCCTGATGAGTTTGGGAGTGTTCCATCCTCTTCACTAGTATTTTATTTTATTTTTTTCTGTTCATCAGATTTTATTCACTTTATTTTTATTTTTTATTTTATTTTTTTTCTAATTAAATCTTTATTATTCAGATTCTTACATTTGTTTCTCTTTTTTCCCCTCCAGAGCTCCCCTTAACCCAGCTCCCAACCATCCCTCTACCCTTACCTCCCTCTCGTTAACCTCATCAATAGGTGTATGATTTTTGTCCAGTCTCTCCCTGTACACCCCTCACTCCTTTCCCTGAGAATTATCAGTCCATTCCCTTTCTGTGCTCCTGATTCTATTATATTCACCAGTTTATTCTGTTGATCAAATTTTTAATTCACTTAATTTTTAGATTCCCTTGTTGATAGATATGTATTTGTTGTTCATAATTTTTTATCTTTTACCTTTTTCTTCTTCTTCTTCTGAAAGAGTACCTTTCAGCATTTCATATAATACTGGTTTGGAGTTGATGAACTCCTTTAGCTTTTTCTTCTCTGTGAAGCTCTTTATCTGCCCTTCAATTCTGAATGTTAGCTTTGCTGGATAGAGTATTCTCGGTTGTAGGTTCTTGCTATTCATCATGTTGAATATTTCTTGCCACTCCCATCTGGCCTGCATCGTTTCTGTTGAGAAATCAGCTGACAGCCGTATGGGTGCTCCCTTGTAGGTAATGAACTGTTTTTCTCTTGCTGCTTTTAATATTCTCTCTTTATCTTTTGCTCTTGGTATTTTAATTATGATGTGTCTTGGTGTAGTCCTCTTTGGATTCCTTTTATATAAGGTTCTGTGTGCTTCCTGGACTTGTAAGTCTTTCTTTTACCAGATGTGGGAAGTTTTCAGTCATTATTTCTTTAAGTAGGTTTTCAGTATCTTGCTCTCTCTCTTCTTCTGGCACCCCCACAATTCTGATGTTAGTACACTTGAAACTGTCCCAGAGGCTCCTTACATTATCTTCACATTTTTGGATTCTTTTTTCTTCTTGCTTTTCCAGTTGAGTGTTTTGTGATTCTTTATATTTCAAATTTTTTACTTGATTCTTGCCTTCCTCTAGTCTGCTGTTAGGTCTCTGTATAATATTTTTTATTTCAGTCAGTGTATGTTTAATTTCTAGTTGGGTCTTTTCCATCTCTAGTTGGTTCTTTTTCATCTCCAGTTGATTCTTTTTCATCTCCTCTTGGGTCTGACTAACTTTATCCAACTTTTCTAGGATATTCTTGAAAAACCTTATAAGGGTGGTTTTGAACTCTGTATCCAGTCGTTTTTTTCCCTCCATTTCTTTTGTTTGTGATCTCTCCCCTTGTTCCAGCATTTTCACTATGCTGGGAGAACTTCTGTGTTGGATTCAGCCTTATGATACTACACTTGCAAAACTGCAAAAACCTCTCTATTGAGCCTGGGATGGGTGGAGTCTCAGGGCTTAAGGGACCCCCTTGACTTCCAGTCAGCCCCGCCCTCCACAGCCCAGAGTCTCACGTGACTGGTAATGGCTGGAGCGGTTCCTGTGTGTGCATGCCTCTAGACTGCTGCCTTTCTGGCTCCCCTGCACTCCGGGACCATATGAATCTGGGTTCCCAGGGTTTCGCTCGAATCTGGAGTTTAGTGGAATTAGAAGTGACGCAATTGGGATGCTTTGTCTCCTGCCCTCTTGTGAAAGTCAGTGGCACAATCTGCAGTCGGTCTTTTGCACGCAGTGCTGTGCTTGCCGCCTGATTTCTGCCCTCCTGCAACTCCCCCAAATTTCCGTGCACTTCTCCCTTTTCACAGTCCAAACTCCCCCCATATGAGTTTTGGCTGGACCTGGGGTTTAGTGTCGTAAGATAAGGAGTTCAATGCCATTGGGAGTCTCGTGCCAGAGAAAGCCAGCCAGGTACTCCGGCACCCGCTCTCTCCACGCACGCGTCTCCGTACCTCAGCTTTTTGCAGCTCCTCTGGGTCTCCGTGAGCCCCTCTCTTTCCTTCTGGTTGTAGAATTTCCACTCAGCCAGCTTTTCTGTGGTTCTAGATTCTGTCCGTTTTGTCTTTTAGTTGTAGTTTTGAAATTGTTGTGCGAGGCAGTAGTGTAGGTGTTTACCTATGCCGCCATCCCTCTTCACTATTTTAGAAGAGTTTGAGGATTGGGGTTAATTTTTCTTTAGATATTTGTTAGAATTTGTCAGTGAAACCATTTGATTCTGGACTTTCCTTTGTTGAGAGGTTTTTGTTTACTGACCCAATATCTTTATTATTGATCTATTCAGATTTTCATGATTCAGTCATGGTGGATTTTATATTTCTAGGAATTTCTCCATTCCATTGAGAATATCTTATTTCTTGCATCTAATTGGTCATCGTAGTCTATTATGGTCCTTTGTATTTCTGTGATATCAGTTACAATGTATCATCTTTCATTTATGATTTCATTTATTTGAGCCTTCTCTCTTTTTTACTTTGTGAGTCTAACTAAAGATTTGTCCATTTTATTTATTTGTTTGTTTGTTTGTTTATTTATTTATTAACAGCTCCAGTTTCGTTTATCATTTCTGTTGTTTTTTAGGTCTTTGTTTCACTTATTTCTGCTCTGATCTTAGTTATTTCTTTTGCTAACACTGGGCATAGTTTTTTCTTTTTTCTAGTTCCTGAGGCATAAATTTAGGTTGTTTATTTGAGATATGTCTTTTTTGTTGTAGGCATTTATTGCTGTGAACTTCCTTCTTAGGACTACTTTTGCAGCATCACATAGGTTTTGCTTTGGTGTGTTTCTATTTTTCTTTGTTTCTAAATATATTTTTTTACTTCCTTTTCATTTGTTCTTTTTTTTTTTTTTTTTTAATTGTCTAAAGTTTTACATATGGCCGAAACCAGTTTGGCCTGCGGACTGAAAGGTCCCAAGTTCGATTCTGGTCAAGGGCCTGTACCTTGGTTGCGGGCACATCCCCAGTAGGGGGCGTGCAAGAGGCAGCTGAATGATGTCTCTCTCTCATCGATGTTTCTAACTTTCTATCCCTCTTCCTTCCTCTCTGAAAAATCAATAAAATATATTAAAGTTTTACATATGTCTCCTTTTTCCCCAGTTGACAGCCCCCACCCCCAGTCATTCCCACCCTGGCAAGCCCCCATTACCCAGTGTCTGTGCCAATTGGTTATGCTAATATGCATGCATACGAGTCCTTTGGTTGCTCTCATTTGTCCTTTTGTTGGCTGTTCAGGAGTGTACTGTTTCATTTCCACATATTTTTGAATTTTCCATTTTTCCTCCTTTTAATTATTTCTAATTTCATACTATTGTGTTTGGAAAAAGATAATTGGAATTATTTTAGTATTCTTAAATTTGTCATCACATGTTTTGTGACCTATTATATGATTTACTCTGGAGAGTATTTCATGGGCACTTGAGAAGAATGTGTATTCTGCTGTTGTTGGATGGAATATTCTGTTAGGTTTATTTGCTCAAAGCTATGGTTCAAGCCTAATATTTCCTTGTCCAAATAATCTATTTATTGTTAAAAGTGAAATATAGAATCTTCTACTATTATTGTATTGCTGTCTATTTCTTCCTTCATATTTTTTTAACATTTTCTTAATATATTTAGGTGTTCCACTCTCAGGTGCATATACAGTATATTTATAATCATTACATCTTTGTAATGAATTAACCCTTTTATCATTATGTAATGATGTTCTTTGTCTCTTATTAGTGTTTTTGACTTAAATTCTATTTTATATTATAACTATCCAAATATTTTTTCCCATCTCTTAAGTTTGAGATTACCTGTGTCTTTAAAACTGAAGTGAGTTTCTATAGACAGCATATAGTTGGGTTTTAAAAACAACAACAATTCATCTATATCTTTGAATTGGAAACTTCAATCCCTTACATTTAGAGTAATTATTGATAAGTAGGAATTGTCATGTAATAATGTCCAAAACTGTAAAAAAATTTTATAAGAGTTTATTTGAGCCAAACTGTTGTCAATATAAAAACATTTTAGAGAATTTTTTTACGTTGACAAACTTGTAGAGAATTTTATTTGAACCAAACTGACAACATAGGCCCAGGGAGCAAGATCTTGAATGCCCCAGAGAATAACACTTTTGCAGCCTCTTTTATGCATTTGAAATTAAGGAGAGAGAATATTATATGAAAGTAGGAGAAAACAAGATGGGGATTGGAATACAGGATAGTTAACAAGATTGTGTGCTCTCTTGAGGGTGGTTACATCTTACAGTAAAACCTTGATATAACAGACTAATTTGGACAAGGGGGTGTTGCTTAAAACCTGAAGTCCATTATGTAATAAAACTAGTAGCCCTGCACCTGAATCTGTGCACGAGTAGCTCACTGCCATTTGTCTCAGGGGACTACCCAACCCACCTCCGCTCATAGCTCTCTGCTCCCTGTAGCTTGCTGCCCTGCCCTCCTGCTGTTTGGTCATTATGCATCATGGTGTAACAACCATTTGTATATTACCTCTTTATTATATAGGATTGGTTTTCAGAATATAATAAAATAGGTTTCCAAAATGTATATGTTAAAAAATTGACAAATTTCTTAGTTTACCTATTTGTACTTATATAGACACTAGAGGCCCAGTGCATGAATTTGTGCATGGGTGGGATCTGGTCAGTCCAGCCCCAATCAGGGAAGATTGGGACTGGGCCTGTCTGGAGGAGATGGTAGGAGGTTGGCTGGCTGATTGGAGATGGGGCTGGCTGTGGGGAGGGGCTGTGGGAGGTTGGCCAGCCAGCCCCACCTCAAATTGGTGTGGGAGGGGCGGCTGATCAGGGGCAGAGCTGGCTAGGGGGGGGCTGTGGGCCAATTGGAGTGGTGGAGGCTGATGGGGGTTGGGACTGGCTGTGGAGAGGGGTTATGAGAGGTGGGTTGGCTAGCCCCACCCCCAAATGGGGTTGTGGGCTGATCAGAGGCCAGTGTCCTGGGGGAAGGCCCAGAGATGGTTGGCCAGCCAGCCCTGTCCTTGATCAGAGTGGGGTGGGGAAGCAATCAGAGGCAGAGCTGACTGGGGGGTTGTGAGTCAATCAGAGACAGGGCCCCCAGGGAGAGGGGCCACAAGCAGTTGACCAGCTGGCCCCATCCCCAAATTGGGCAAGTTTGCTGGCTGCAGTGGGCATCATAGCCACTAGTCGTTCCGATTGTTATAGCATTCCAGTCGCTGGTTTTTTATATATAGAGATGTTTATGTAATTAAAATTAGTATGTATGAAAAGTTGAATTTCACAGAAAAGTTTTCTCTATATATTACTGTAATTTTATATTTAGACTGAATAGGTCTAGTAAATGTGTGCATTCATCAGACACAGAGAGTAAACAAATGCACAGGGCTGGGCATGGCTTGGCATACATGGGAACATCAGCCAGTCATGTTAAAACTGCTGCAGAAAGTCATGCCACAGGACAACAGAATCAATTACCTTGTGTGATAAAGTGTTATCAGGAGCTAACCGTTCACCAAACTGCGAGGGGTAACACTTGGATTTAAATATGTTGACCACAATTGTAAATATGTAGTATTTATTTGTCAATTTAATTCCTACAGTGTTTTTCCCAACATATGGCCTATTAGCTAAAATCAGTTAAAAATAACAATGAATTAATAACAAAAACAATAACCTGTTAATTTAATTATAAGCTTATCTTGGAAAAAGCATTTTTAAATTAACAGGATGTTAGTTTTCATATGTGACATATGGACTAGAAATGTTGTCTGTTAATCTGAAGTCTACTGAAACAAGGTCTGAAAAATTGAGAGTTTACTCTATTTCAAATGTGTCAACCTAAATGTGCAGAAACAATGGACAGAGTTCCTTAAAGCAAACATAAATCTTTTACTAAAAATTTATATATGTCTGTGGTGTGCCAGAGATGGAACCTGCAACCCCAGGTACGTGTCTTTGACCAGAAATAGAACTCTTAACACTCTGGTGTGAGGTCTGATGCTCTAACTACTGACCACAAACAGGCCAGGGCCTTTTTATGTTTTGATGTCACAATTTACGTGTTTTTATTTATTTAGCCATTAACAAATTATTGTAGTGATAGCTATTTTTAATCCTTTTGTTCTTTAATCTGATATTAGAGCTTAGTGATTAATATACACAATATTACAACATTAGAGTATTCTGAATCTGTCTGTATCATTACTTTATCCAATATGTTATATATTTTCATGTTACTAATTAGCATAGTTTTATTTCAGCAAGAATTTCTTTCAGCATTTCTTATAAGGCAGGTCCAGTGGTAAATGAACTCCTTCAGCTTGTCAGTGGAAGTCTTGACTTCTCATAGAAGACTTGTTTAAAACTAGTGACCCAGTGCATAGATTCATGCACATTGAAAGGAAAATAAATAATTAGAAGGTGGCCAGCAGGGCGGAAATGGGTGAGATGGGCCAGACATGCCCTGGAGCCAACCTCATGCAGTCCCTCCCTGGCCCGGCTGCACCTGGGGTAGTGCCGTGGCTCAAAGGACATCTGCAGAGTGAGCAGGGCCCCTCTGACAGGTGGGGTCCCTTGGCCTGGCCTACAGGGATCAGGCCAAAATCAGCTCTCTGACATCCCCTGAGGGGCCCAGAGTGCAAGAAGGCACTCTGCAAAGTTGCTGTCATACAGGGTGTGGAACACAAATGCAAGTGTGCAGTAAACCAGATTCAGGACCAACAGTACCCCAGCAGCAACATAACCCATGGCCAAAGGTGGAATCACATGGCCCCACAAGGAATTGGGCTCTCTGGTTTCAGGGTATGTCACCCAAGAACCACCACTGCCAAGTTGCTGCAGCTTGGCAGCTCCTGTGTTGGGCATCTGTCCCCTGGTGGTCAGTGCACATCACAATGACTGGACAGATTAGCATATTAGCCTTTTATATAATATACTAGAGGCCTAGTACATAAACTTCGTGTACAGGTAGGATCCCTAGGCCTAACTGGTGATCAGGGCCAATCTGTAGGGTGACCATTGGGACCCCCACTGGTTCCTACCTTGATGGTCAGTGCATGTCATAGCCACAGTTGTTCCATTGGTTGTTCTGCCATTCAGTTGATTTGCATATTAGGCTTTTATTATATAGGGTAGATAGCAAAGCTGAGGGAAAACCAAAATGGTGGCATACATAAATGCTTATATTCACCTCCTCCCATAACCACATCAAAATTACAACTAAAATACAGAATAACCATCATTCAGAACCACCTGAAAGCTGGCTGAGAAGAAAGCACATTGAGACTATTAGGAGGGGCAGAGACATGGAACAGGCTGGTCCAACACCCACATGTGCGAGTGTCCCCCCATCTCCTGTGGTTCAGGGTTCAGGTTCAGGGTTCAGGCTCTGGAAGAGGCTGAACACAAATTAAAGAGACTAGAAAATATTAATTTGGAAATATTGGGAACCAGGCGGGAGCTCAGCTCAAGAGGAAGGATTCCGCCTTACTCTGGCCTTGAGATCCCTTTTATTCAGGTTTGGGATCCACCCATAGCTCTTAGGCAGGCAATTCCAGTAATAGTTCCATGACAGCCCATCAGCAAGGATTTATATAAAACTAAAAGATGGAAGTTGCTTCAGCTCCCTTTGTCTCAACTAGACAGTGGGGGCTTGGCTCTGACCTTTCAGAGCCTTCAAGGCTAACCAGTCTTCCAGGTTCCTTGTACACATCTCTCTGCTAGTGAAGGCAATGGGTGGCTTCCAACACATACGTATTGTTTTTTGTTTTTCTTTTTTTAAACGGGAGGGAGACTGTCTCTGTAAAGGCTGCTTGTGAGGAGCAAGTGGTCCCAGCCCCACACCAAACCCCAGCCCAGGGTTCCAGAGCTGGAAAGAGACATTCCTGCAATTACAAGCTGTAAAATCCAGTGGGAATGGTGGAGACCTAGATGTTCCATTTAAAGGATTGGGGTACCAACTTACTCAGATTCCCAGCACTTTGAGGGACCAAGACACATATGGGGAGGAACTAGACTGTCTGGCATCAAGGCAGGAACTTGGGGGAAGCTTTCTTCCAGATAGGGGTGTTCTCAGGGGTCATTGTTTCTGTGCTGGAACCAACCCTGTTGCAGGGCTGACTGGAAGTCATATCTGAGTCTCTATAAGCCTGAAGCATACTGTTTACTCAGCCCTGGGAATTCTCTGAGACCCCATTCCATCCAATTTGCATCAAACTGTTTACATCAGCTTTTCCATATGAATGCCCTGTCCTGGCTCAGGCTTCAGACTTTGCTAAAATCTCTCAAACAAACTGCAGCTGGTGACAGCATGTGCCAAACCTATCAATAAAAGGCTCAAGACCTGGAGCTAGTACTAGCCTGCCTTGCTTCACAGCTGGGTCTTGACTGGACACCTCCAAGCCCAAAACCAATAGCAAATAGCAGCTGTATGCTGATCCCTGCAGACTCAGTGAGCACCAAAACCTCACTGAAGTATGTCCTGCTTCATAGGGGTATTTCCTACATAGCAGCTCTCCCACTGCAGTTGCAGCTGGTCCTCACAGCCAATAGGCGTGGAGGTCAACTCCTCCCAGTGACACCACCAGCAATCAAGGCTCAACTATAAGATTGCACACAGCCATCCAGGGGTGCACATAGAGTGCCAAGCTCAACTGACTGTGGAGGCTGAGCCACTGGGACTACGGGAAAACTACACAAGGCCACTCTAAAAATTTCAAGACATAGAAGCTTTACCTAATAATTAGAAACCATCACAGGGAAGCAGACAAAATGAAGAGATAAAGAAACAAGTTACAAAAGAAAGAAACGAAAGCAAGCAAACTACTGGATACAGAATTCAAAACCATGGTTATACTACTAAGGTTACTCAAGGATCGTCATGATACTTTCAAGGATATTAATGAGAATATCAAAGACATGAAAAAGGACTAGTCATAAATTAAGCATACATTAACTGAAATAAAGAATAATTTACAGGGCTTCAGAGGTAGAGTAGAGGATTCCAAATATCAAATCAGCAATTTGGAATATGAGGAAGCAAAAGACACTCAATCAAAAGAGAAAAAAGAATTCAAAAATATGAAGATAATGTAAGGAGCCTCTGGGACAACTTCAAGTGTACCAACATCCAAATTATAGGGGTTCCAGAAGGAGAGAAGAGAGAGAGCAAGATATTGAAAACCTATTCAAAGAAATCATGACAGAAAAATTCCCCTCCCTAGTGAAAGAAATAGACTTACAAGTCCAGGAAGCACAGAGAGTCCCATATAGGAGAAACTCAAAGAGGATCATACCAAGACACTTCATAACTAAAATGCTAAAAAGAATAATCTTAAAAGAAGCAAGAGAAAAGTAGTCAGTTAAAGGGAGTACCCATAAGACTATCATCTGAGTTCTCAATAGAAACTTTGCAGACTATAAGGTAATGGCAAGAAGTATTCAAAGTGATGAATAGTAAGGACCTACTATTTAGAATCTAGGGTCAGATAAAGAGCTTCAGAAACAAGAAAAACCTAAAGGAGTTCATCACCCCCAAACCAGTATTACATAAAATGTTGAAGGGTATTCTTTAAAGAAAAGAAAAGGTAGAAAAAGAAGGAGGAGGAAAAGGAGGAGGAGGAGAAGGAGGAAAAGGAGGGAGGAGGGGGAGAAGAAGAAGAAATAAAAAATATTAACAATAAAATGGCAACAAATATAAACAATTGAATCTAAAAGTCAAAATAAACAAGAAATCTAATGAACAAAATAAGCTTGTGAATAAAACAGAATCAAAGGCATGGAAGCATGGAACAAACTGATGAATCTCAGAGGTAAGGGGGAAGGGGGAGGGAACAGATTAACCAAAGATCTTACCTATGCATGCAGACAGTAGGGTGGTAGAGGCCTGAGGTCTGCAGGAGCCTGGTGAAGGGGGTTAAAGGGAGAATAGGAGGTCACATCTGTAATACTCTCAACAATAAAGATTTTAAAAGAAAAAAACTAGAAAATTTTTAGTTGGATCTTTTTCATCTCTAGTTGGTCCTTTTTAATCTCCTCTTGGTTCTCACTAAATTTATTCATCTTTTCTAGGAAATCCTTGAAAAACCTTTTAAATGTGATTTTGAACTCTATATTCAATCATTTGTTTTCTTCCACTTCTTTCATTTGTGATCTGTTCTTTTGTCTCCACATTTTCACTGTTTCCCTGAGTTGGTAGAGTAGCTTTGTGTGCTAGGTGTCCTAAAGGGCCTAGTAGCTCCGCCTCCTCAGTTATCTGAGGTGGACTCTCTTGGTGTACCCCTTTGTGGACTGTGTACAGCCTTGTTGTAGTTAAGTCTTTATTGTTGTTGGTATCACTGGAGAGAATTGACCTCAAGCCAATTGGTTGTGAGAATCAGCTGTGTCTATGCCAGGAAAACTTCTGTGCTGGAGTCAGCCTTATTATACAAGACTTGCAAAATTTCAAAAGCCTTTGTGTTTAGCTTGGATGAGGCGGAGTCTCAGGGCTGAGCAGACAGCCTTAGCTTCCTGTCAGCCCTGCCCTATGAGGGCCCTGGGTCTCAGTCTCCCTTGGTAATCACTGCAGCTCTCTGCACACGCACGCTTGTACACCTCCAGAACTCTACCTTTCTGGCTCCCCTTGGGACCTGTATGAGTCTGGGTACCCAGGATCTCACTTGAAACTGGGGTTCAGTGCAGTCGGAAGTGAATTTCAGCATAGTTGGGAGGTTCTGTCACCCTCACACTAGAGAGAGCCAATGGAACAATCAGCTGTGTGCGCACTTGGCTTGTGCGCCTCCAGACCTCTAACTTTCTGGCTCCTGAGTTTCCGTGCACTTCTCCCTTTTCATGACAGTCCAGATTCCCTCCATATGAGTCTTGCCCAGAACTGGGGTTCAGTGCAGTCAGATATGGGGTTCAGTGCAGTCGGGAGTTTCCATCTCCTTTCCACAAGAGGAAGCCAGCCAGGCACTCTGCTGCCTATCCTCTCCACACACATCTCTGTATCTCAGCTTTTTGTAGCTCCTCTGAGTCTCCATGAGCCCCCCTCTTTCCTTCTAGCTGTATAATTTCCACTCATTCAGCTTTCTTGTGGTTCTGGATTATGTCCCTTATGTCTTTTAGTTTTGAAATTGTTGTGTGAGGCAGAAGTTTAGGTGTTCATCTCTGCTGACATCGTTTAATTCACATTTAATGTGCACAAATTCCGGGCACCAGGTCATTAGTATGTTAACAAGATTAATTATTTTTTAAGATTGAAAATTAAAACTTTAAATAATATTGTCATTCTCCAATTGGCTCAGTAGATAGAATGTCGGCCTGCGGAATGAAAGGTCCCAGGTTCGATTCTGGTCAAGGGCATGTACCTTGGTTGCAGGCACCAGTAGGGGGCATGCAGGAGGCAGCTGATGGATGTCGCTCTCTTATCGATGTTTCTAACTCTCTATCCCTCTCCCTTCCTCTCTGTAAAAAAATCAATAAAATATATTTTAAAAATATATATTGTCATCCAACATTGTCAGATATGACCAAGTCTTTAAATGTGTACATACAATAATGTCAGTAAGCAATAAAAATAAATGTTATAGGAAAAGGTGGACTTAAAACTAAGGAAAAATTATGACCCAAAGTATACAATTTGTTTTAGTTATGAAGAAATAAAGAATTGTTCTTTGTCGACTGCATACTTAACTCAGACAACAAAATTTTATTTTACTTCACTCATGTACAGACGCTCAATTCTCAAAAATATAATTTTTGTTCTCATATAATACCTAAATTATTTTATTTTTAAATATTTTTATTCATTTCAGAGAGGAAAGGAGAGAGAGATAGAAACATCAATGATGAGAGAAACCAAGATGGTGGCATAGGTGAGCACCTAAACTGCTGCCTCGCACAACAATTTCAAAACTACAGCTAAAAGACAGAACAGACATCATCCAGAACCACAGGAAAGCTGGCTGAGTGGGAATTCTACAACTAGAAAAAAAGAGAGGAGCTCACTGAGACCCAGAGGAGCTGCAAAAAGCTGAGGTACAGAGACACTCGTGTGGAGAGGACAAGCAGTGGTGTCCCTGACTGGCTTCCTCTTGTGGGAAGGAGACGGAAACTCCCGACTGCACTGAGTACCAGTTCTGAATGCACAAAACCCCATTCCGAATGAGACTCATACAGCGGGAGTCTGGACTGTCGTGAAAAGGGAGGAGTGCACAGAAACTTAGGGGAGCCACAAAAGGCAGAGGTCTAGAGGAGTGCATGTGAGAGGGCTGACTGTTGATTGTGCCACTGGCTTTCTCTAGCAGGAGGGAGAGGGAACCTTCCTACTGTGTTGAACTCCAGTTCCAACTGCATTGAACCCCAGTTTCAAGTGAGACTCTGGAGACCCAGACTCAAACGGGTCTCCAGAACACACAGAAACTCAGGGGAGCTGTGAAAGGCAGAGGTCTGGAGGTGTGCAAGCTTGAGTGCACAGAGAGGGCTGCAGCAATTACCAAGGGATACTGATACCCACGAGCCTCATAGGGCAGGGCTGACAGAAAGCCAAGGCTGTCTGCTCAGCTCTGAGACTCCCTCAAATCCAAGCTGAGCACAGAGGTTTTGCAATTTTTCAAGTCTTGTATAATAAAGCTGACTTCAGCACAGAAGTTTTCCCTGCATAGACACAGCTGATCCTCACAGCCAATTGGCCTAGAGGTCAATTCCCCCCAGTGATACCAACAACAATCAAAGACTTTACTACAAGGCTGTACACACAGTCTACAAAGGGGTACACTAAGAGAGTCCACCTCAGTTAACTGGGGAGGCGGAGCTACTGGGCCATATAGGACACCTAGCACACAAAGCTACTCTACCAACTCAGGGAAGCAGCGAAAATGTGGAGACAAAGGATCAGATCACAAACAAAAGAAATGGAGGAAAACAAATGACTGGATATACAGTTCAAAGCCATAGTTATAAAGTTTTCCAAGAATTTCCTAGAAAGGGTTGATAAATTTAATGAGACTCTCGAGGATTGGAAAAAGGAGCAACTAAAATTAAACATACACTGACTGAAATAAAAAATATTATACAGAGACCTAACAGCAGACTAGAGGAACATAAGAATTAAGTCAAAGATTTGAAATACAAAGAAGCAGAAAACACTCAACTGGAAAAGGAAAAAGAATCCAAAAATTTGAGGATAGTTTAAGGAGCCTCTGGGACATCTTCAAGTGTACCAACATCAGAATTATGGGGGTGTCAGAAGAAGAGAGAGAGCAAGATACTGAAAACCTATTTGAAGAAATAATGACTGAAAACTTCCCCCACCTGGTGAAAGAAATAGATTTACAAGTCCAAGAAGCGCACAGAACCCCAAACAAAAGGAATCTAAAGAGGACCAAACCAAGGTACATCATAATTAAAATACCAAGTGCAAAAGACAAAGAGAGAATATTAAAAGCAGCAAGGAAAAACAGTTACCAACAAGGGAGAACCCATAGGATTGTCAGCTGATTTTTCAACAGAAACTATGCTGGCCAGACGGGAGTGGCAAGAAATATTCAAAGTGATGAGTAGCAAGAACCTACAACCAAGATTACTCTACCGAGCAAAGCTATCATTTAAAATTGAAGGGCAGATAAAGAGCTTGACAGATAAGAAAAAACTGAAGGAGTTCATCAACACCACACCAGTAATATATGAAATGCTGAAAGGTACTCTTTAAAAAGAGGAAGAAGAAGAAAACGTAAAGATAAAAATTATGAACAACAAATACATATCTATCAACAAGTGAATATAAAAAATCAAGTGAATGTAAAAATCAAGTGAATAAAAAATCTGATGAACAGAATAAATTAGTGAATATAATAGAATCAGGTGCATAGAAAGGGTGTGGACTGCCAATTCTCAGGGGGAAAGGGAGAAAGGGGTTGCAGGAAGAGTTTGGACAAAAGTCGTACAACTATGGATGAGGACATTGCGGGGGAGGTAAGGGTAGAGGGTGGGGTGGGAACCAGGTGGAGGAGAGCTATGGTGGGGGGAAAAGAGGAACAATTGTAATAGTCTGAACAATAAAGATTTGTTGAATTAAAAAAAGAAGAAACATCAATGATGAGAGAGAATCATTGATTTGTTGCCTACTGCAAGTTCCACACAGGAGATCGAGTCCACAACCAGGGCATGTGCCCTGACCAGGAATTGAACCATGAGTTCCTGGTTCATATATTGATGCTCAACCACTGAGTCACACTGGCCAGGCTGCCTAGGTTGTTTTAAATAAAATAGCAAGAATTTTTCACTTCAGAAAAGACTAAAATTCTTTAAGATTGTTATGTTAACTTTTATTATGTTTAATTTCAATAGTTATTATTATTTGGTTAAGGAGTTAGTCAAGATAACAAATTCATTGTTCTAACAACATTTTTAATATTGCATTTACAAAATTCAAAATAATATTAAGAATTTTTGGGACTAGACTACCAACTTACTAACACACAAGAATAAACTGAAAATGATTTTAAAAAGGTGGTAAAGCTGGGGGAAAAAGAATTTTTGGGATAGTGGTTTATGGTTATACAAAATTGTGAATGTACTTAATAACATTTAATTGAGCCCTTAAAATGGTAAACATCATGTTCTTCATATTTTACCACAACTTTAAAAAAGAATAAGTCCTACAAAAAAAAGTAAAAAGAAGAACAAGTCTTTTATACCTAAAATGACTAAAGTTTCCTCAATGTTCACTGGGGAACCTGAGAAATTTGCTTCTCATTAAAGGAAGAATAATAAAAGTTTGTGTAGTTAATATCTAGATTTTATTTAATTTAAATTGAGAAAATTATTTTGTTTTCCAAATCCAGATGAACATAAATTAAATTTGCCACATCAAAAGAGAAATTCAGTTTTGATATTATTTATAATAATAAAAAGTTGATAGGCTAATTAGACTGGATGCACTTTCAGATAAAGTCAGGCCTGGAGGGAAGCCAGCTGGGTCCCGGGTGCCTGTGGGTGGCTGGAGGAAAGCCAGCCCGGGACCTGGGTGCCTGCTGGCAGCCAGAGGAGGGAAGCCTGGGTCCCAGGTGCCAGAGGGAAGCTGGTGCCAGTAGCTGGGGGAAGGAAGGTCTACTCTTCCATGAATTTTTGTGCATCGGGCCTCTAGTTATAAATATTGTTCAGGGACTATGTACTTTTTTTGTGAATAGACATTGTCATGTTGACCTGTAGCAACAAAAACAATAACTATACACAAATTTGTGAACATTTAAAAAATATATTTTATTGATTTTTTTACAGAGAGGAACGAAGAAGGATAGAGAGTTAGAAACATCGATGAGAAACATCTATCAGCTGCCTCCTGCACACCCTACTGGGTATGCGCCCACAACCAAGGTACATGCCTTGACGGAATCGAACCTGGGCCCTTTCAGTCTGCAGGCTGATGCTCTATCCACTGAGCTAAACCAGTTAGGGCTGATGAACATTTTTTTTTCTAGGTTTAAATAATATTTTTAGTTGGGAACAATCATAAAAATACTTTGTGGTATAAATGACTAACTAAAGCTTTATAGAATAGTTTGTATTATTCTCAATAGAGGATTCCACTTTCTAAGACTAGTATTATTGATTATTAAATTAAATTAAACCAGAGCCATTTGGTTTTATCAGGGTCAAGTAGTTTCTGTTTTGTTTCCTTATACTTGCCTAAAGGTCCCTGCTAGAAGTTATAGATCATAAACTGAGTCCCTAGAAGGGACATCCCAAAGTCTTAATAGCCAGTCAGTGTGGCTCTGGTTGAGCATTAACCCATGAACCAAGAGGTCACCAGTTTGATTCCCAATCAGAGAACAAGCCCTCAGTTGCAGGAGGTAGCTGATCAGTGTTTCTAACTCTCTATCCTTCTCCCTTCCTCTCTCTTTAATCATTAAAACCATTTTTTTAAAGTGATTTGTTTATGAGAAAAAAAATGTCTCAATAATCATCACAGACACTTGCCAGACTAGATTCAGTGTCCAAGTCAAGGTCTCCAGGACCTTTTTAGTACAGTAGCAGGGACATCATGGAAGTAAAATGCTCAAACCCAATACTTTTTCATCAAGACCATGCCTGTATATACTGATAGGGCTACTGATTGACCTTCTGACTGTTTTAACTATTTTTAATTTTTGTGACCATCCTAATTCTAGGAATGACTCTTTATATAGAGATTAGAGGTCTGGTATATGAAATTCATGCACTGGGAGGTGAGGGGAAGGTTCCTCAGCCCAGCCTGTATCCTCTTGCAGTCCAGACCCCTCAGTGATGTTTACCTTTCAGTTTAGGCCCGATCCCCTGGGGAGAGGGTTTAAGCCATCAGTCAGATATTCCTTTTGCAGTCCAGGATGCTTCACTCCTTATCACCCCCCTGCAAGGGAGGCATGAGCCTGGCTTCTGGCTGAGCGGGCTCCCCCTGTGGGAGTGTACTGACCATCAGGGGGCAGCTCTTGCATTGAGCATCTGCCCCCTGTTGGTCAGTGTGTGTCACAGGAACCAGTTGTTCCACCTTTCAGTCAATTGCATATTAGGGTTTTATTATATAGGACTAGAGACCCAGTGCATGAAAGTTGTGCATGGCAGGGTGGGGGGTTGTCCCTCAGTCCAGCCTGCACCCTTATTGCCCACAACTACCGGCCATCTTGTGACAGCCATCTTGTGTCCACATGGGGGCAGCCATCTTTACCTCATGGGGACGGCCATCTTATGTGTTGGAGTGATGGTCAATTTGAATATTATTCTTTTATTAGATAGGATAGTTCATTTTTTAGATTCAGTAGCACCTCAGGAAACTTAACTTGTTGGGAATATCACTTGTTTCCAAGAATACTGATGAGAGATCTTTTCTATTATAATATTTTGGTGTGGCTCACTGGTTGAGCATTGACCTATAAACCAGGAGATCATGGTTCATTCTAGGTCAGGGCACATGTCTGGGTTGGGGGCCTGATCCCTGATTTGGGCATGCAGGAGGCAGCCAATCAATGATTCTCTCTCATTATTGATGTCTCTATCTCTCTCTCTCTCTCCCTTCCTCTCTGAAATCAATAAAAATACATTTAAAAAAATAAAATGCCATCAGCTACAATTGTGATAAGGCTCACTTATGGAAATTAATTTCTGTTTCTGATTGGTCCAAAGTTAATAACTTCAATGAAGAAAAAGTATATAATATGGGCTGATTATATTGAGGGAAAAAACTAGTTATAATAGTTCCAAAATATTTTAGATATATAGCTTGTGTTAAGATAACTCATGCAAATATGAAATAAATACTTGCTGCAAAGGTTGTTAGATTTTTGTAAATCCATGTAATATAAAATTTTCTGATTATGCCACATCACATGAAATACCAATAACACTTATAGTCAATTAATTGATCAAAGAAAATGTCTTTGTGCTGGAAGGACTAAGTATACTCTTTTGTCACTGAATATATCATTTCAGCATATTTTTTATAAAAGTTCCCAAACATCTAAAAATATATATTTAACAAAATTGCAGATTGTGTGTGTTTCAGTGTTTATGCCAAAGGAATATTGCTACACAGTGGGGATGTGAAAGGGAGTGAGGAGCCTGATATATAGGAATTTTTTATGCCATTCTTGGATTTTAATATTTTCCCACTCTCTGATAGTATCTGTAATAATGACTTAATCTTTTCTCATTGACATGCCTGTTCAAGTACAGATTGTCTAGAAGGAGTCCAAAAAATTATTGTCCAACACTTTGTGAGTGTACTTGCTCCTTGGGTTGGTATACCTGCATTTGAACATTATACAGATTTTTTCTTCATATGGCAGTCATAGTATTAAATTACAGAATCAGAATGAGCTACTTGGCTGAATATAGTGGTGTCTGTTAATTACCAAGTGCCTTCTCTTGTATATTTGGATAAATATTTCTGCTCAAGTGGAAAAGTCTCTACACAAAATTTAAAAATGAACTACGTTGCTTTTAAAATTACCCTTTTGGAATCAATTCTTATGGTTAAGTCTATGAAGATCTAAGAACATAAATCAGAATTTTGTGGTCTCTTCTTCTTTAAGTTAAAAAGGATCAAAGAAAGATATTTTTCCTAAACAGGGTGTTGCTTCTGATAATGAATCTCCAGAGCATAGTATTAGGAATAATATTTATTGAAATCATATAAACATCAGGGACAGTGCTGAGAAATATTGTTCTTTTAAATTATAAGATCATGAGATTTTGCTGTTTAAGATCTTAATGAGGGAAAAGAAGAAGAATGCCAGAGAAATTACACTACCAGATTGAGAAATTACATAATAGATATCAACACTTATTAAAAGCTACAATATTCAAAACAGTGTAGCACTGGAATAAGTATAGACATTTAGGTCAATAGAATATAACTGAGAGTCCAGAAATAATTCCATATATCTATGGTAAATAAATTTTCAACAAGGATGTCAAGACAATTCAATGGGGGAAAGAATAGGCTCTGCAACAAATGGTATTTGGTATCCACATGGACAAGGAGTTGGGCCCTAGCCAGTTCGGCTCAGTGGGTAGAGCATTGGCCATGGACTGAAGGATCCTGGGTTCAATTCCAGTCAAGGGTAT
>JAAGEH010000032.1:21788293-21921893 GCA_011751065.1 Lasiurus cinereus
AAGTGATCAATCAAAGGACTTGTATGCATGCTTATAAACATAACCAAGGATCACAGACACTGTGGGGTCGGGGGGCAATGGGGAGATATGTATAAAAAATTAATAAAAATTAATTTAAAAAAAGAATTGTCTGTCTGCTCCCTTTCTGCTGATCCTATTATATTCACTAGTCTCCTGATCCTATTATATTCACTAGTTTATTTTGTTCATCAGATTTTTTATTCACTTGATTTTTAGATTCACTTGTTGATAGATATGTAGTTGTTGTCACTTTGTTGTTCATAGTTTTTGTCTTTACCTTTTTCTTCTTCTTCCTCTTCTTAAAGAATACCCTTCAGCATTTCATATAATACTGGTTTGGCAGTGATGAATTCCTTTACTTTTTTTTATCTGTGAAGCTCTTTATCTCACTTTCAATTCTAAATGATAGCTTTTCTGGGTAAAGTAATCTTGGTTGTATGTTCTTGCTATTCATCAGGTTGAATATTTCTTGCCACTCCCATCTGGTCTGCATAGTTTTTGTTGATAAATCAGGTGACAATGGTATGGGTACTCACTTGTAGGAAACTATTTTTCTCTTGCTGCTTTTAATATTCTCTCTTTGTCTTTTGCTCTTGGCATTTTAATTATGATGTGTCTTGGTGTGGTCCTCTTTGGATTCCTTTTGTTTGGGGTTCTCTGTGCTTCCTGGACTTGTAAGTCTATATCTTTTACCAGGTGGGGGAAGTTTTCAATCATTAAATCTTCATATAAATTTTCAATATCTTGCTCTCTCTTTTCTTCAATAATTCGGATGTTGGTAAACTTGAAGTTGTCCCAGAGGCTCTTTACACTATATTCATATTTTTGGATTCTTTTATCTTTTTGCTTTTCTGGTTGGGTGATTTTGCGTGTTCATATTTCAAATCTTTGACTTTATTCTTGGGATATTCTAGTCTCCTGTTGGATTTCTGTAAATTATTTTTTATTTCAGTCAGTGTATGCTTAATTTCAAGTTGGTCCTTTTTTATATCCTCAAGGGTCTCACTAAATTTATCAGCAGTTTCTAGAAGATTCTTGAGTAACCTTATAACCATGGTTTTGAACTCTATATCCAATTGTTTGCTTTCCCTTATTTCTTTCATTTGTGATCTGTTGTGTTGTGTTTTGTTTTTTTGTCTTCACATTTTGGCTGCTTTCCTGTATTGATAGCATGGCTTTGTGTGCTAGGTGTCCTATAGGGACCAATGACTCAGCTCCCCCCAATTACCTGAGGTCAACACTGTTGGTGCACTTTTTTGTGGGCTGTGTGCACAGTCTTGTAGTTAAGCCTTGATTGTTGTTCTTATCACTGGGAGGAATTGACCTCCAGGCCAATTGGCTGTGAGGATCTGTTGTGTCTATGATGGGAGAACTGCTGTGCTGGAGACACCCTTATGGGACAAGACTAGCTTCATTGGGGCTTTGGTGCTCATTGAATCTGCCCCCTGAGTGTGTCTCTTATGGATCTTAAGGGTTATAATCTGGGTGGTCTCTCTCTGACCCCTGGATACATTGGCTCTTGGATCTCCAAGGAGACAGGCCACCCAGCAGAAGACATGGAGAGATTTGCAGATTCCTTCTCTTTGTTTGGGGTTTGAAGGTGCCCAGATGAGGCCCAGCTGTGAAGCAATGTAAGCTGCTGTCAAGCCTTAGGTCTTCTTTTGGAGGCTCTGGGGCTCTTTGACCCAGCTGCAGTACATTAGGTTTCAGATTGCAAAGGGCCAGGCCATTCATATGCAAAAGCCTCTGCACACAAATCAGGTGGGGCAGGGTCTCAGGGAATCACCAGGGTGGAGCAAACAGCAATGCTGACTGTCAGCCCTGCTTGGAAGAGGTTCTGTGTCTCTGTGTCCCACGGCACTGTGCAGGTACAATGATCACTGCAAGCACCTCTGAGAGAAAGCCACCATCGAGTTCCGCCTAATGCCAGACAGTCCAGTTTCTCCCCGTATGAGTGGGTCCCCATCGTCCTGTGCAGAATTAGAGTTCAGAGCAGTCTCCCTCCCAATTGAAAAAGACAACAGCATACTCAGTTGCCAGTTCTTCCCATGCCCGCACCTGCATATCTCTGCACTTCACTTCTGCACCTCCACACCTCTGCACCTCCTCCGAGTCTCAGTGTGCTTTTCTCTTTCTTTCTTGTTGTAGAATTTCCACTCAGCCAGCCTTACTGTGGTTCTGGATGATACCCATTTTGTCTTTTAGTTGTAGTTTTGCGAGGTAACAATTTTAGGTGTTTACTTATGCTGCCACCTTGGTTTCTCCCTCATAAAAATTCTTTACAGGTTTGAATGCTTTATGTTAACACTAGTGGTCAGTGTTAGGAGCCAATGGTCCTGGATTTATTTAACACTAGTGGTCAGTGTTAGAAGCCTATGGTCCTTTATGTTAACACTAGTGGTCAGTGGTTAGGAGCCAATGGTCCTGGATTGCGAGAGGGAAGTCCCATATTGAAGAGGGTGAGGCTCACCCTCAGCCCAGCCTCACCCTCTCCAATATGGGACTTCCCTCTCACAATCCAGGACCATTGGCTCCTAACCACTCACCTGTCTGCCTACCTGATCATCCTTAACCACTCTGCCTTCTGGGCTGTGTGCACAGTCTTGCAGTTAAGATAAAGCCACCATGGCTTTGTCTGGAAGGATGTCTGGAAGGTTTCCCAGTCTAATTAGCATATTACCCTTTTATTAGTATAGATTACTTAGTGTGGTCACAGCAGGATTCCAAAGCTCACCCAGGACCACCTCTTGGACTTTGACTGGGTGTTGGGTTCTCCATCCAATGAATGAATTTGGGTGAGTTGTCTCTTGGATTATGGACCTTCCTTTGCTTTTGGTAGAGGGTCTGACTTTATTTGAACTGTGTTTTAAAATCCTTGAGGTGGAACCAGGGTTGACAGAACCCAGGCTACGGTGGAACAGGAGGAAAAAGAAATGTGTGGCTGGTTTTGATTTTAGCTTTTCAGTTGGAATTGTTGACAGTCTGAGCAAAACACCTTCACCATATAAATGAGCTGAACCCATTCAGCTTTGAAGATAAAGGGGCACACATCCTCTGATTCTGGGGTGTTCTTAGGTGACTAAGAATCTTTATGGAGGTGTCAGAAATGCAGGAGCTCCATAGAGAAGTCCCAATTCAACAGTATTAACTAAATGGCTCATCTAGGGGGCTACCATAAGGCTTGATACATAATATGTCTGAAAATTTTTCTCAGACTACAGATAACCAAAAATAAAAAATATATAACATGGGAAATTATGCCTTCAATGCCAGAAGCTCCCAAAAAACAGCCCTCATTTAATACTTCTGATAGGAAGCGGTTACTTGCAAGTGTTATACAGAAATGGAAGATTGAGAAAAAAACAAGAAGGTGGCATAGGTGAACACCTAAACTGCTGCCTCACACAACAATTTCAAAACTACAACTAAAAGACAGAAGGGACATCATCCAGAACCACAGGAAAGCTGGCTGAGTAGAAATTCTACAACTAGAAGGAAAGAGAGGGGCTCACAGAGACTCAGAAGAGCTGCAAAAAGCTGAGGTACTGAGACACGTGCGTGGAGAGGACAGGCAGCAGAGTGCCTGGCTGGCTTCCTTTTGCGGGAGGGAGATGGAAACATCCGACTGCATTGAACCCCAGTTCTGAATGTACTGAACCCCAGTTTCAGATGAGACTCATACAGGAAGAGTCTGAACTGTCGGAAAAAGTGAGAAACTTAGGGGGCCATGAAAGGAAGAGGTCTGGAGGAGCGCATGCGAGTGCATGCAGAGAGGACTGAATGCTGATTGTGCCATTGGCTTTCTCTAGAGGTAGAAAGACGGAACCTCCAAACTGCACTGAACTCCACTTCTTACTGCACAGAACCCCATTTTGGGGCAAGACCCTGGGGACCCAAACTCATACGGGTCCCCAGAGTGCACAGAAACTCAGGGGAGTGCACAGAAAAGCAGAGGTCTGGAGGTGCATGAGTGCAAGTGTGCACAGAAAGGGCTGCAGTGATTACCAAGGGACAATGAGACCCAGGGTACATGTAGGGCAGGGCTGATGGGAAGCCAAGGTTGTCTGCTCAGCCCTGAGACTCCCCACCTTCCAAGCTGAGCACAGAGGCTTTTGCAATTTTTCAAGTCTTGTCTCATAAAGCTGACTCCAGCACAGAAGTTCTCCCTGCATAGACACAGCTGATCCTCACAGCCAATTGACCTGAGGATCAATTTCCCCCAGTGATACCAACAACAATCAAGACTTAACTACACAGTCCACAAAGTGGTGCACCAAGAGAGTCCACCGCAGGTAACTGGGGAGATGAAGCTACTGGACTATATAGGACACCTAGCATACAATGCTACTCTACTAATTCAGGGAAGCAGCAAAAATGTGGAGACAAAGAAACAGATCACAAACAAAAGAAATGGAGGAAAACAGAATTAGAGTTCAAAACCACGGTTAAAAGGTTTTTCAAGAATTGCCTAGGAAAGATGGATAAATTCCCCTAACTGGTTTGGCTCAGTGGATTGAGTATCAGCCTGTGGACTGAAAGGTCCCAGGTTTAATCCCAATTAAGGGAATGTACCTTGATTGCAGGCACATTCCCAGTGGGGAGTGTGCAGGAGGAAGCTGATTGATGTTTCTCTGTCATCGATGTTTCTAATTCTTTATCCTTCCCCCTTCTTCTCTGTAAAAAAAAAAAATCAATAAATATATTTTTTTTAAAAAAGAAAAGATGGATAAGTTTAGTGAAACCCAAGAAGAGATGAAAAAGGACCAACTAGAAATTAAACATACACTGACCGAAATAAAAATAAAAAAATTATACAAAGAAATAACAGCAGACTAAAGGAAGGCAAGCATCAAGTCAAATATTTGAAATACAAAGAAGCAGATAACACTCCACTGGAAAATCAAAAAGAAAAAGAATCCAAAATTTTGAGGATAGTGTAAGGAGCCTCTGGGACATCTTCAAGCGTACCAACATCAGAATTGTGGGGGTGCCAGAAGAAGAGAGAGAGCAAGATACTGAAAACATATTTGAAGAAATAATGACTGAAAACTTCCCCTACTTGATATAGATTTACAAGTCCAGGAAGCACATAGAACCGCAAACAAAAGGAATCCAAAAAGGACCAAACCCAGACACATCATAATTAAAATACCAAAAGCAAAAGACAAAAAGAGAATACTAAAAGCAGCAAGAGAAAAACAGTTCATTACCTACAAGGGAGCACCGATAAGATTGTCAGCTGATTTCTCAACAGAAACTATGCAGGCCAGATAGGAATGGCAAGAAATATTCAAAGTGATGACTAGCAAGAACCTACAACCAAGGTTACTCTACCCAGAAAAGCTATCATTCAGAATTGAAGGGCAGATAAAGAGCTTGACAGATAAGAAAAAACTAAAGGAGTTCATCAACACCAAACAGGTATTATATGAAATGCTGAAAGTTACTCTTTAGAAAGAGAAAGAAGAAGAAAAAGGTAAAGATAAAATTATGAACAATAAATACATATCTATCAACAAGTGAATGTAAAAATCAAGTGAATAAAAAATCTGATGAACAGAATAAACTGGTGAATATAATAGAATCAGGGACATAGGGAGTAGACTGACAATTTCAAGAGGTAATGGGGTGAGGGGAAGTGAGGGAAGAGACTGGACAAAAATTGTACACCTATGGATGAGGACAATGAGGGGGGTGAGGTAAGGGCAGAGGGTTGGGTGGGAGCCAGGTGGAGGGAAGTTATTGGGGGAAAAAAGAGGCACAATTGTAAGAATTTGAACAATAAAAATTTATTAATTTTTTATACATATCTCCCCATTGCCCCACTCCCTCCCTCCCATACCCCGACCCCCCAGTGTCTGTGATCATTGGTTATGCTTATATGCATGCATATAAGTCCTTTGATTGATCACTTATCTACCTCACCTAACTTTAATCTTTCTGCTGTAATTTACAGTCTGTTTGATGCTTTATGATTTTTGTCCTCCTGAGAATTATCAGTCTACTCCCTTTCTGTGCTCCTGATTCTATTATATTCACCAGTTTATTCTGTTGATCAAATTTTTAATTCACTTAATTTTTAGATTCACTTGTTGATAGATATGTATTTGTTGTTCATAATTTTTTGTCTTTTACCTTTTTCTTATTCCTCTTCTAACAGAGTACCTTTCAGCATTTCATATAATACTGGTTTGGAGTTGATGAACTCCTTTAGCTTTTTCTTCTCTGTGAAGCTCTTTATCTGCCCTTCAATTCTGAATGATAGCTTTGCTGGATAGATTATTCTTGGTTGTAGGTTCTTGCTGTTCATCACGTTGAATATTTCTTGCCACTCCCATCTGGCCTGCATCGTTTCTGTTGAGAAATCAGCTGACAGTCTTATGGGTGCTCCCTTGTAGGTAATGAACTGATTTTCTCTTGCGGCTTTTAATATTCTCTCTTTGTCTTTTGCTCTTGGTATTTATGATGTGTCTTGGTGTGTTCCTCTTTGGATTCCTTTTCTTTGGGGTTCTGTGTGCTTCCTGGACTTGTAAGTCTATTTCTTTTACCAGATGTGGGAAGTTTTCAGTCATTATTTCTTTAAATAGGTTGTCAGAATCTTGCTCTCTCTCTTCTTCTGGCACCCCCACAATTCTGATGTTGGTACGCTTGAAGCTGTCCCAGAGGCTCCTTACATTATCTTCACATTTTTGGATTCTTTTCTCTTCTTGCTTTTCCAGTTGAATGTTTTCTGCTTCTTTATATTTCAAATTTTTGACTTGATCCTTGCCTTTCTGTAGTCTGCTGTTAGGACTCTGTATAATAGTTTTTATTTCAGTCAGTGTATGTTTAATTTCTAGTTGGTCTTTTTTCATCTTTAGTTGGACCTTTTCCATCTCCTCTTGGGACTTGATAAATTTATCCATCTTTTCTAGCATATTCTCGAAAAACCTTATAAGCGTGGTTTTGAACTCTATATTCAGTAGTTTTCTTCCCTCCATTTCTTTTGTTTGTACTCCCTTCCCTGTCTCGGCATTTTAACTATGCCGGGGAAACTTCTGTGTTTAATTCAGCTTTATGATACCAGACGTGCAAAGCCGCAGAAGCCTCTGTTGAGCTTGGGAGGGGTGGAGTCTCAGGGCTTAAGGGACCGCCTTGCCTTCCAGTCAGCCCCACCCTCCATGGCCCCTGAGTCTCACGTGACTGGGTATTGGCTGGAGTGGTCCTTGTGCACGAGCCCGCAGTGCCTCTAACCGTTGCCTTTCCAGCTCCCCTGTGCACCAGGACCATACGAGTCTAGGTCTCCAGGGTTTCGTCCGAAACAGGGGTTTAGTGAAGTTAGAAGTAGCACAGTTGGGAGGTTCCGTCTCCCGCCCACTAGGGAAAGCCAGTGGCACAATCAGCAGTCTGTCCTGTGCACAGTGCCGTGCGCGCCACCAGGTCTTTGTTCTTTTGCGACTCCCCTAAATCTCCGTGCACCTCTCCCTTTTCACAGTCCAAACTCCCCCCGTATGAGTTTCGGCTGGATCTGGGGTTTAGTGTTGTAGGATAAGGGTTCAATGCCTTTGAGAGTCTCCATTTCCCTCCCGCCAGAGAAAGCCAGCCAGGTACTCCGGCACCCATTCTCTCCTTGAGCGCGTTTCCGTACCTCAGCTTTTTGCAGCTCCTCTGGGTCTCTGTGAGCCCCTCTCTTTCCCTCTAGTTGTAGAACTTCCACTCAGCCAGCTTTCTTGTGGTTCTGAATGATGTCCGTTCTGTCTTTTAGTTGTAGTTTTAAAATTGTTGTGCGAGGCAGCAGTGTAGGTGTTTACCTATGCCGCCATCTTGGAATCCCCCAAAATTTATTAATTTTTTTAAATTAGAAGATTTATCTAAAAAATATCAACTTAGAAATGACCAAAATACAGTTGTTTTGGGTACCTACATTAACATTTTGCATGCAAAAATTAGAAAAATGCTAGCTCTGGAATTAAACTGAAGGAGCCATTTTGGAAGCATATCTTGATTTGGAAATTAGAAGCTTCCAAGGAAAAACATAGAAAAAATTTTTTCTTCCAAAGAAGATAGAAATTAATAAGAAATTTTACTGTCTCAGAACTATTCTGAAGTTAATAAATGCCTACACCCCATTTTCCTCATGTAGGAATCATCCCTCTGATTTATCTTCACAGAAAAGAAACAGTAGGTGTCCTGGCCATTACTGAATTTTCCCAGAGCAAACAGGATGTAGGGGTCGAGAGAAAGGGTATAGGTGGCTGATAGCACAGGTTCAAGGAAGATTCCCCTAGATAAAGGGAGGTAGAGGCAACTAGAAAAGCCCCCAGCCCATTCATTACTAGGTTGCTTCCCTCTCACCTTTATTGTGATCCTGTAAAATGGATGCCCACTCTCGGGAGTGTTATTAAAAGTCTCATTTTCGGAGGCATAGGTAAACACCTACACTGCTGCCTCGCACAACAATTTCAAAACTACAACTAAAAGACAGACGGACATCATCCAGAACCACAGGAAAGCTGGCTGAGTGCAAGTTCTACAGCTAGAAGGAAAGAGAGGGGCTCACAGAAACCCAGAGGAGCTGCAAAAAGCTGAGGTACAGAGACACGCAAGCTGAGAGGCACACAGAACCCCATATAAAAGTAATCCAAAGAGGACCACACCAAGACACATCATAATTAAAATACCAAGAGCAAAAGACAAAGAGAGAATATTAAAAGCAGCAAGAGAAAAACAGTTCATTACCTACAAGGGAGCAGCACAACAGAAACGATGCAGGCCAGAGGGGAATGGCAAGAAATATTCAACATGATGAATAGCAAGAACCTACAACCAAGAATACTCTATCCAGCAAAGCTATCATTCAGAATTGAAGGGCAGATAAAGAGCTTCACAGAGAAGAAAAAGCTAAAGGAGTTCATCAACTCCAAATCAGTATTATATGAAATGCTGAAAGGTTTTAGAAGAGTAAGAAGAAAAAGAAAACAACTCCAAGAGCAAGTGGACTCCTGCAGCAGAGAGGGACTGACAGGTATGCTCCACCCACGAAGACAAGAGGAGAAACAGTCTAGAGATGAAAGACGTGGAGACACCTTACCATGCAATCAATCAGGAGCTGTGTGTTGCTACAAGTTGCCTAGGACCAAACCAGAGAGGATTGGACCTGCACTGCCACCATTTGTTCACCATCCAGGTACACATAAGGAACTGTTTGACATTGAAACTTGGACTCAAACATTTTTTGTTCTTATAAGTTTATTTCTAGCCTACAAAGGCAAGATGTTTTTAAAGAAAAGAATCAGGGGTGGGGGGGTGAGAAACAGATACAGAGGCAAAGAAGCAATGAGCAAACTGTCATGCTACATGGGAAGGTAGGGGAGGTTGTGGAGGGGGGCTGTAAGAAATCAACCAAAGGACTTGTATGCATGTATGTAAGCATAGCCAATGGATATAGGACATTGAGGGGTGGGGAAGGGACAGGTGAGGGTAGGCACTGAGAGGTGGGGAAGGCCGGCGGGAGGTCAATAGGGGGGAAAAAGGAGACATATGCACTACTATTTGTAATACTTTAAACAATAAAAATATATATTTAATAAAAAAATAAAAGTCTCATTTTCGCCATGTTTTTGTTTCCTATTCTCTCATTTGAAATTTGGATAGGTAAGCCATTACTTAAAATTTGGGGATGTCCTCAGGACTCTGTACCCATGGAGAGGGTAAGACTGATTTAAGGGGGGTGCCCCCATCCAATTTTGGGTGTCCTCTTAGCCTAAGCCCCATCACTTCATGGATGCTGTAGAATAGGCCTGAGACTGTTTTTCTTTTCATTGATGAATATATTTTTTTATTTTTAATAAATCTTTATTGTTCAATAACAATTATTCCTCTTTCCCCCCCCCATATATCCTCTCCACCTGGTTCCCACCCCACCCTCTGCCCTTACCTCCCCCACATTGTTCTCAACCAAAGATGTGTGATTTTTGTCCAGTCTCTCCCTGCACCCCTCACCTCTTTCCCCCTGAGAATTATCAGTTCACTCCCTTTCTATGCCCCTAATTCTATTATATTCTATTCACCAGTTTATTCTGTTCACCAGCTTTTCAATTTACTTTATTTTTAGATTCACTTATTGATAGATATGTATTTGTTGTTCATAATTTTTATCTTTACTGTTTTCTTCTTCCTCTTCTAAAAGAGTACCCTTCAGCATTTCATATAATACTGGTTTGGTGCTGATGAACTCCTTTAGCTTTTTCTTCTCTGTGAAGGTCTTTATCTGCCCTTCAATTCTGAATGATAGCTTTGCTGGATAGATTATTCTTGGTTGTAGATTCTTGTTGTTCATCACGTTGAATATTTCTTGCCACTCCTGTCTGGCCTGCATCGTTTCTGTTGAGAAATCAGCTGACAGTCGTATGGGTGCTCCCTTGTAGGTAATGAACTGTTTTTCTCTTGCTGCTTTTAATATTCTCTTTTTGTCTTTTGCTCTTGGCATTTTAATTATGATGTGTCTTGGTTTGGTCCTTTTTGGATCCCTTTTGTTTGGGGTGCTGTGTGCTTCCTGGACTTGTAAGTCTATTTCTTTCACCAGGTGGGAAAGTTTTCAGTCATTATTTCTTCTAATAGGTATTCAGTATCTGACTGTCTCTTTTCTTCTGGCACCCCATAATTCTGATGTTGGTATGCTTGAAGTTGTCCCAGAGGCTCCTTACACTATCTTCACATTTTTGGATTCTTTTTTTCTTTTTGTTTTTCCAGTTGAGTGTTTTTTGCTTCTTTGTATTTCAAATCTTTGACTTGATTCTTGTGTTCCTCTAGTCTGCTGTTAGGTTTCTGTATAATATTTTTTATTTCAGTCAGTGTATGTTTAATTTCTAGTTGGTTCTTTTTCATCTCCTCTTGGGTCTCACTTAATTTATCCATTTTTTCTAGGAAATTCTTAAAAAACCTTATAACTGTGGTTTTGAACTCTATATACAATTATTTGTTTTCCTCCATTTCTTTCATTTGTGATCTGTTCTTTAGTCTCTGCATATTTTATTGCTTCCCTGAGTTGGTAGAGTAGCTTTGTTTGCTAGCTGTCCTTTGTGGCTCAGTAGCTCTGCCTCCCCAGTTACCTGAGGTGAACACTCTTGGTGCACCCCTTTGTGAACTGTGTGTACAGTCTTGTTGTAGTTGATTCTTGATAGTTGTTGGTATCACTGAGCAGGAAGGGGGAGGATTGACTTCCAAGCCAATTGGTTGTAGGATCAGCTGTGTCTGTGCATGCGGGCTTGCCTCCAGACTTCTGCCTTTCACACGAGAGCTTCTGGAACTCTGCCTTTCAGTTCCCCTGAGTTTCCGTGTGCTCTAGGGACCTGTATGAGTCTGGGTGCCCAGGGTCTGGCCCGAAACTGTGGTTCAGTACAGTTGGACCTCGATTTCAGTGCTGTTGTGAGGTTCTGTTTTTCTCCTGCTAGATGAAGCCATGCACAATCAGCAATCAGCGCTCTGTGTGTGCACTTTTGCAAGCACTTTCGCACTTTGCGAGCCCCCAGACTTCTGTCTTTTGTGGCTCCCCTAAGTTTCCATGCACTCCTTCCTTTTCACAACAGTCCAGACTCCCCCTATGATTCTTGCCTGGAGCTGGGGTTCGGTGCAGTTGGGATTTTCCATCTCCCTCCCACTAGAGTAAGTCAGCCAGACCATTCTTCACCTGTCCTCTCCACACCCGTGTCTCTGTACCTCAGCTTTTTACAGCTCCTCTGAGTCTTCATGATTCCCTCTCTTTACTTCTAGTTGCAGAATTTCCACTCAGCCAGCTTTCCTGTGGTTCTGACAGTGTCTGTTCTGCCTTTTAGTTGTAGTTTTGAAATTGTTGTGCGAGGCAGCAGCTTCGGTGTTCACCTATTCCGCCATCTTGGTTTCTCCTCTCTTGAGACTGTTTTTCTTTGGAAGATAGTGAAAATGATACAAGAATAATATATACGAGGCAACCAGGCAAGCCATATGCCTGGGGCAAAATACAGTGGTACCTTGAGATACGAGTTTAATTCATTCCGTAACCTTGAGGCGTAGGAAACTATGAGACTCTCGAGTCGCGGTAAACTGCTGGGTCGTGTGCAGCCAGCCGATCCGCGCGATGACTCCTATCTCAAATGTTGCTCATATTTCAAAGCAAAAATCGCTCGCTCCAAGGCTCGTATCTCAAAAATCTCGTATGTTAGGGCATTCATATCTCGAGGTACCACTGTAGTCCATTGGGAGAATACTGAAGTTCTGGGGAGGGGCAGTTCCGAAACAGGGACTGAAGACATTGCTCTGCTTTGGTGTGTTTTTTAATGCAGGACATTCTGTGGTGTGTTGTGCACACCCATAGAGAGTAATGATGTTTTATGTCTCTTTGTTGCTTGTTTAATTTGTTTAAAGATGCACAGAGTCCCTCTTTGGGGAAGCCCAATTTTGTGTGGTGAGGCTGAACATGTGACAGATTGCAGGAACGTCCCAGCAGCTGCCAAGAATTCTTAATCTTGGGGAATCTTTCTGCTCTCCCTCTCAGGACTTTAGCCACCAGGAACTCATAGCTAGTGAGTTTTTGTCTGTGTGTCTTTAATATAATTTTGGCTTTCTATCTTTAGGGGACTTTTGTTTGCTCTTCCCTGGTTTATGAATATAGTCACAAAGATTGCATGGGGAAGTAGGGATTATAGGCATGGGTAAATGAACTATACAGGCTGGGTTTGGGCAACAAGATCAATGTTTCCATGATAATGGGCAGTTCTTAAATTATAATGGACTGCATTCCAAAAGTTGACTCCATGGAGGTCCCATGGGAAGCTTTGTCAAATAAAATTAACTATGTTCTATTTATATACATATATTTTGAATGTTATAGAGGTTTCAGTCTGCTTCAGAAAGGAACTTGCACAGATACAGAGTCAAGTTCAAATAGAAAACTTTCAGACATAGCATGTGTCCAGTCAGGGACATTAGGTAAGCCAAGAATGATATTTCTCTGGGGAAGGATCTACCAGTGATATTATGGTTATTTGTGTTTCACACATTGGGAATCTATGAATTATTTTACATGCTCAGTACACTGCTTGCTACAAGCCATATGCCTCATATTAAAATCTTACTTTACATGCTGAAATTATGTATTGAATCTAAAAGTATACAGATTTTATATTATTCTCTATGTCATTTTACAGGAATTATTATTTACCAAGAAATTGTTGTCTTGGAATGTTATATCTTATAGAAAAGGAAAGTTTTTTTTATCAAATATATACCCATGCCACTTTTAAATTTTGTCATTCATGGATAGTCATTGCTTTACTCTGATGCATTCATTTGTAGGTATGTCTTTAGAAAAATTCATAAAAGGACTCTCACTCTAAATTGCAGGCTTCAAATGAGATTATATCTTTGAACTAGATGAAGTTTTATAGAACTTCAAAGAATAACTGAATTCAGAAACTACTGGAAAATAATCAGGATAAACAAAAATAACTATGGGACTAAATAAATGGAAAATAATTACTCTTATGACTCTGTTTAAATTATTGATTTTTAAATCTTTTATTTCCCAAATATAAAGAAAACTAAAAAGCAGACATTCTTCATTGTAGAAACTAACAAATTAGTAATGTTCATCTCACAAGAGATAAAGATTCAAAGACTAAAACAATCCAGAGAGTTTTGTTCATTAGGAAATCTATACTACCTAGGGGTGCAACCTGCTGTGTCTCAACCTTCCACAGCTCCTCCCCCCACCCAGTGGGTGGGGGGCGGGGCCAGTATTAAGAAGCGAGGGCCAAGGGCCAGCAGCCATGGTGGCCCAAAGTGGCAGCAGTAGCAGGGTGATGGGGGCAGCGTCTTCTCATGCTCAGCCAGGTCACCTCCTGCAAAGGAAGTTGCTAAGTTTAATGGACATATTCAGGCTTCTGCTGATTTAAGCTCTTTGTAGTATTTAGTATGTCAACTAATCTCTTGAAACTCTCTTCTTGAACCAGCCAGTTTGGCTCAGTGGGTAGAACCTTGGTCCACGGAATGAAGGGTCCTGGGTTCTATTCCAGTGAAGGGTATGTACCTTGGTTGGAGGCTTGAGGCAACCAATCAATGTTTCTGTCTCTTCTCTCTACCCTCTCTAAAAATCAATGAAAAAAATAAAAGTTATTTTTAAAAAACAACAAAAACCTCTTCTTCCTGGGTTTCTTGGGCATCACTAACTGCTAGGTTTTCTTTCCTTTTTCTTTCTTTTTTTTTTTAAAGCACCTTCTAATGCTTTTTAAATATATATATTTTATTGATTTTTTACAGAGAGGAAGGGAGAGGGATAGACAGTTAGAAACATCAATGAAAGAGACATCGATCAGCTGCCTCTTGCATGCCCCCTACTGGGGATGTGCCCGCAACCAAGGTACATGCCCTTGACGGGAATCGAATCTGGGACCTTTCAGTCTGTAGGCCGACGCTCTATCCACTGAGCCAAACCGGTTTCGGCTTCTTTTTCTTAAATATGTTTTTCTTGATTTTTTTAGAGAGAAAGGAAGGGAGAGGGAGAGAGAGATAGAAACATTGATAGAGAAACATGGATCAACTAGCTGCCTCCTGTACCCCCTCTACTGGGGATCAAGCTTACAACCTAGGCATGTGCCCTGACCAGGAATCAAACCAGCAACCTCTTGGTGCATGGGATGACACTCATCCAAACTGAGATACACCAGCCAGAGTTGGGTTTTCTTATTTTCCTAGCTGTTGCTTCTCAACTTCCTTGGAATCATTCATCCTCTTTTTGAGTTCTAGGTGTACTGGTTAATAATAGTGGATTTTGTGATAAAAGAAAATAATTACAAGAGAAACATAAAAAGTGCTTTATTCAAAGTAATGTCCATCACTAGCTACACATTTTCCCATCTTCCAGGTAATTTGTGGATACCATCCCAATAGAACTTTTCTTGTTTTGAGGAAAACCATTCAGAGACCCAATTTTCCATTTCTTCGTTAATTTTGAAGTGCTGCTTAGAAAGTGCATGTGCCATAGATTAGAACAAGTGGTAATCTGAAGGAGCAAAGTCTGGTGAACACAGCAAGTGGGTTAATACTTCCCAGACAAGATCTTTTAACATGTCTTTAACGTGTCTTTTGAAGTGTGTGATAGTGTTACAAAAAACTGGAGAAGAACGAAACAACACTTAGAGAGATGGAGTTACATTTTATTTTTATTTCTTATTTAATAAATCTTTATTGTTCAGATTATTACAATTGTTCCTTTCCCCTCCCCCATAACTCCCCTCCACCAGGCTCCCACCTCACCCTCTGCCCTTACCTTCCCCCCATTGTCCTCATCCATAGGTGAATGATTTTTGTCCAGTCTCTCCCCACATCCCCCTCACCCTTTTCCCCTTGAGAATTGTCAGTCCACTCTTTTTCTATGCCCCTGATTCTATTATATTCACCAGTTTATTCTGTTCATCAGATTTTTAATTCACTTAATTTTTAGATTCACTTGTTGATAGATATGTATTTGTTGTTCATAATTTTTATCTTTACCTTTTTCTTCTTCTTCCTCTTCCTAAAGAGTACCTTTCAGCATTTCATATAATACTGGTTTGGTGCTGATGAACTCCTTTAGTTTTTTCTTATCTGTGAAGCTCTTTATCTGCCCTTCAATTCTGAATGATAGCTTTGCTGGGTAGAGTAATCTTGGTTGTATGTTCTTGCTAGTCATCACTTTGAATATTTCTTGCCATTCCCGTCTGGACTGCATAGTTTCAGTTGAGAAATCAGCTGACAATCCTTTGGGTGCTCCCTTGTAGGTAATTAACTCTTTTCCTCTTGCTATTTTAATATTCTCTTTTTGTCTTTTGCTTTTGGTATTTTAATGATGATGTGTCTTGGTGTGGTCCTCTTTGGATTCCTTTTGTTTGGGATTCTCTGTGCTTCCTGGACTTGTAAGTTTATTTCTTCCACCAGGTAGAGGAAGTTTTCAGTCATTATTTCTTCAAATAGGTTTTCAGTATCTTGCTCTCTCACTTCTTCTGGCACCCCATAATTCAGATATTGGTATGCTTGAAGTTGTCCCAGAGGCTCCTTACACTATCTTCACACTTCTGGATTTTTTTTTCCTTTTTTCTTTTCCAGTGGAGTGTTTTTTGCTTCTTTGTATTTCAAATCTTTGGCTTGATTCTTACGTTTCTGTAGTCTGCTTTTAGGTCTCTATATGATATATTTTTTTAAATTTCAATCAGTGTATGTTTAATTTCTAGTTGGTTCTTTTTCATCTCCTCTTGGGTCTCGCTAAATTTATCCATTTTTTCTAGGAAATTCTTGCAAAACCTTATGATTGTGTTTTGAATTCTATATCCAGTCATTTGTTTTCCTCCTTTTCTTTCATTTGTGATCTGTTTCTTTATCTCTGTATTTTCGCTGCTTCCCTGAGTTGATAGAGTAGATTTGTGTGCTAGGTGTCTTATATGGCCCAGTAGCTGTGCCTCCCCAGTTACCTGAGGTGGGCACTCTTGGTGCATCACTTTGTGTACTGTGTGTACAGCCTTATTGTAGTTAAGTCTTGATTGTTATTGACATCACTGGGGGGAATTGACCTCCAAGCCAATTGGTTGTGAGGATCAGCTGTGTCAACACTGGGAGAATTTCTGTGCTGGACTCTGCCTTCAGGGCTGAGCAGACAGCCTTGACTTCCTGTCAGCCCCTGGCTCAGTGTCCCTTGGTAATCCTTGTAGCCTTCTCTACACACAGTCAAGCTCATGTGCCTCCAGATCTCTGTCTTTCTGGCTCCCCTGAGTTCCCGTGCACTTTGGGATCTGTATGAGTCTGGGTCTCCAGGGTCTCACCCAAAACTGGGGATCAGTACAGTTGGAGCTGGATTTCAGTGCAATTGGGGCGGGGGTTCTGTCTTCCTTCTGCTCAGCTTTTGTAGCTCCTTTGAGTCTCCATGAGGCCCTCTCTTTCCTTCTAGTTGTAGAATTTCCACTCAGTCAGCTTTCCTATGGTTCTGATGTTCATTCTGTCTTTTAGTTGTAGTTTTGAAATTGTTGTGCGAGGCAGCAGTTTCGGTGTTCACTTATGTCACCATCTTGGTTTCTCCAAGTTACATTTATTAATATTATTATTACACGAAGGCCCAGAAAAAAAATGTCTCTCAAATTCTGGGCCTCAAAACACAGAAGTCTCCTGTATTTATATCTTTTACCCTTTTTGTGTCCCAAATATGGTTTTTTTCTGGTCCCCTTTGCAAGTTCTTAAAGAGCCTATGCTGGGGCTTTGAGACTTCAACCAAAGTCCTGGTCTGGCACCAGCACTGCTAACTTTGTCTGGGAAAGATTTATGGCCTCTCTGTAATAGGAGTAGTCATATTTTCTTATTATCTAAGCAAGGAAGCATTTACAGAAGCCAAAATGGAAGGGTTAAAATTTCAAACAACAGTTTTTATGTAAGATGGATGCTTCAATGATGCATCATCATGAAGCAAAATTACTTTGCCATGTCTTCTGGTCTATTCTAGTTGTTTCATGATTAAAGTATGGTTCAAATTAATTATTTGTTGTTGGTAGTGATCAGTATTAATGGTTTCACCTGGTTTTAGAAGCTCATAATACACCATACCTTCCTGATCCCACCAAATGCAGAGCATTGTCTTCTTTCTGAAGCAATTTGGCCTTGCAGTCGATGTTGATGGTTGACCTGGATCAGCTCGTGATTTTGTGCATTTGGGATTTTCAAAATAAATCCACTTTTCATCGCCAGTCACAATTGGATGCAAAAAAGACTTTCTTTTACGCCACTGAAGTAACATTTTACTGATGACTGTTTGGTTTTACATGTCTTTCATTTAGTTGATGTGGCACCCATTTTCTTTCCTTTAAAATCTCTCCCATTGATTATAAACAATCGAAAATTGTTTGCTGAGCAACGTTTAACCTTTCTGCAAGTTGTTTTTGAATTTGACACGCATCTTCATCCAATAATGCTTATAATTATTGGTCTTCAAACTTTTTCGGTTGACCTGGACGTTCTTTGTCTTTCACATCAAAATCATCCCTTTTAGTGCTCGCTTCAGCAGCACATATACTAAAATTGGAACAATACAGAGAAGATTAGCATGGCCCCTGTGCAAGGATGACACGCAAATTTATGAAGCGTTCTATAATATATATATATATTTAAATCAGCTCTTTTAAAGCATTTAAACCAGCATTCACAAGTATCTTGATATGGAGCATGTTCACCATTAGCTTCCCGAAGTATTAAGGAGCACTTTCCTTCAAAATAAAGTAATGAATTAAAACTTCCCACAAATGCTATTTTTTTGGCATGAAATTGGACATATTTTAGTGTAAAAATATCTATGATGTTAACACATTCAGCAAATTTGACATATGAAGTTTTGAAGCTTGTTGTCAATACAAGAAAATAGCAAACATATCAAATCGCATATATATCAACATATATTTAACTCCATCTATTGAAAAAAATGCCAATTATTAACCAGTACACCTAGTATGTCCCTTAAATGTTCTGTTCTTGGCTTTTGATTCTTCTCATGCTGCTTGTTATCCCTGGACCATATCACCCATTTTTAGGACTTTAATTCAGCCCGGTTACTGATGACTTCTAAATTTCACATCTCTTTCCTGAGCTTCAGATCCACATATCCAGTTTCCAGATGCCCAATAGCAGGCCTGCTCCTAACATGATCACGGCCAGGGCAAGAGTACACATGGAGATACCTGACTTGTCCCCTTTTTCTTTTTACACCTTTTCTGTTTTATATTGTGAGGGGCTTCTTAGTTCTACATCTCAGCCTGAATTTCCAAACTCAATCCACAGTCCTCTCAAAAAGCCACTTTTTTTTGTCACTCTTTGGACTTAGGAGTGTTGTACAATGGCAGTGAGGTTCACCCTTATGAAGACAGACCTGGGCTGAAAGTGGCCCCGGACCATTGGGGAGGGAATTTGGTAATCCTAGGAATGAGAAATGAGGCAGGTCTGAAAGTGGGGGTGTGAGCTCTGGAAAGTCATGTCTCCTTAGCACTACAGAGGAAGGCTTGGCTTGAGGAGAACCAAAATGGGGACCATCTAAAGTGTGGGGTCAAGGGCAATGTCCCCAATTTTCCAAGTCTAATTATTTTAACTGCTCCTGCATATTTCTTAAACTCACATATGCAAACCTGAATTTATCAACTACCTTCTTTTCCTCCTCTATTACTGCCTACCCACAACTTTTTTATTCTCTTCATTTCATATCTAAGTAAATAGCACCACCAAACAATATTTTGCCTTTGCTGTAAATCGGGGAGGTGATCCTGTCTTCTAAACATCTTTATAGCCCTTGCCGGTTTGCTCAGTTGATAGAGTGTTAACACCTATGGATTGAAGCATCCCAGGTTCGATTCCTGTCAAGGGCATATGCCAGGTTTGCAAGCTTGATCCCCAGTAGGGGGCGTGTAGAAGGCAGCCGATCAATAATTCTCTTTCATCATTGATGTTTCTATCTTTCTCTCCCTCTCCCTTCCTCTCTGAAATCAATAAAAATATTAGAAGATAAACATCTTTATAATGTCTGTCTTCACTTCATAACCTCACCTATCTGTCTTAGTTTGGATGGTCATTATTTGTCATCTGGTCTCATTCTCACCATAAGCAGTTTCTTGCTTAAAAGTTTTCATTTGTTTCCCATTGCCTTTAGGATAAATTTAAGCTCCTTAGGGACCAGAAAGCCTGTTGGGATTTGATTCCTGATTATCATTCTAGATAAATCTATCATCCCTTACTCATTTTACATATATACTTTATCCCGTTGAATTACTTGTATTTCCCTGGATGGGCCACACTTACCCACATTTCCTTGGCTATCTATGCACTTCTCCCCTTACTGGAATAACCTTTTCACCTAATTAATTTAACCTAACGAATCCATTTTTATCCTTTGAACCTCAGCAAAATGTCACAGCTAGAAAACTCTGTGCTCCCCCGTTAGTGTTTCCTTCCCCCACTTTTTTGCTAGAAGAGACCCCTCTTATATGCTGTTGTTATAGTACTTGGTGCTTTTATATCATGCTAGTTGTAATTCTGTGTTCCCTCTGGAATATGAGTATCTTGAAGGCAGAAACTATCTTTATTCCTGTCCTATAACCCAGCACAGAATATGAGGTACAGGAAGGATTGCTGCAAACTCCCCTTTTTATGGGTGTAAGTGGGAAGTAACTCTGATTGGGATCCAAGTTGTTAAAATGGATTTTCCCACTGATTGATAGTGAACATAAAATTATAATTTTTAATAGCTTTAGCACACTTTTCTGCATAAGTAACCAATAATCCATTGTGAATGGCCAGATCTGTTTTTGGTGAAGTGGGAGCTAACTTTTCCTAGGCTAGTGGGTGGATGGAATGCTCTTAAAAAGCTCCATTTCAGAACTCTTTGAAACAACTTTTAAAAGTGTTTATGCGCTGTTAGGCTACTTCATTATTGTGTGAACATCATAGAATGCACTTCTACAAGACTTATGCATACCTAGGTTACATGGTATACCACTGTTGTTTATGTGGTCATTGACTGAAATGTTATGTAGTTCATAATATAGTAAAAAGTGAAAATCTTCTTCACCTACTCCCGTACTCCCATGCCATACCTCTCACCCAGGTAACTACAATACAGTTTAGAGGGTATCTATCTTTTCAGAGTTTTTTCCATGCATTTACACATGTAGATTTTTTGTTTGGGGAACATCACATATGTAGCTTGTTTTCACAAAAATAAGATTATAATGTATAAATTGTTCTGTAACATTTTTTAAAACTCTTCTTTCAGGTCAGTAGCTATTCATTAACTTTTAGCAGCTGCCAACTATTCTATTGTTGATTAATTGCTCAAAGCTCCCAAAGTGAGCTAATTTTATTAGACCAGGAGGGCTACTTTTTTTTTTATATTAAATCTTAGCCAGTTAGCTGTTTTGTTTTTCCCTACAAGTACTCTTTGAAATCTATGAATCTTTGTTTTTACTTTCCTTACTAATTATGCTTATTGGCAGTTATTATTTACTGTTACATCCTATCTAATAAAAGAGTAATATGCAAATTGACCATACCTCTGCTATACCCACAAGTCATGCCCACCACCCAGGCCCACCAGCCAATCAGAGTGAGTATTCAAATTAATCCAACCAAGATGGCTACCGTCACAGAGAGAGTAGGAGGGAGGCTTGGGTTGCCTCTGGCGATGGAGAAAGCCAAGCTTTCTGCACACCTTGGCCAGCCCAGGCCTCTGCTTAAGGCAACAAAGTTTAAATGGCTGTGAGAGCAGAAGGCTTGACTCCACTCTAAGCTACAAAGTTTCAATTGTAGAAGATAAATCCCAGATACCAGGGCCTCTGCTTGGATTGCTGGGGGTCATGGCCAGCCTGAAAACCACCACAGGCCCCTTGCCCAGGCCATTCCATGACCCAAGGGAACACCTACCCTGATCCAGGACATCTTTCAGGTCAAACCAGGTGGCTCCCACCCATGCAATGGGCCTCTATCCTATCTAATAAAAGAGTACTATGTGGATTGACCATCACTTCAATACACAAGATGACTGCCCCCATGTGGTCAAAAGATCCTGCCCCCATATGGACACAAGATGGCCACCACAAGATGACCAGCAGGGGAGGGCAGTTGGCAGGGACCAGGCATGTAAGGGAGGGCAGTTGTGGTGACCAGGCCACCAGGGAAATGCAGTTGGGAGGGTCCAGGTGTGCAAGGGAGGGCAGTTGGGGGTGATCAAGCCTGAAGGGGAGGGCAGTTGACTAGGCCAGCAGAAGAGGGAAGTTGAGAGTGACCAAATCTGCAGGGGAGGGCAGTTAGGAGTGACCAGGCTTGCAGGGGAGGGCAGGTAGAGGTGACCAGGCCCACAAGGTAGGGCAGTTAGGGGCAAACAGGCTGGCAGGGGAGCAGTTAGGCATCCGTCAGGCTGGCAGGGGAGTGGTTACGGGGTAATCAGGCAGGCAGGCAGAAGTGGTTAGGGGCAATCAGGAAGGCAGGCAGGTGAGCAGTTGGGAGCCAGCAGTCCTGGATTGGGGCCTAAACGGGCAGTCGGACATCCCTCAAAGGCAGATTGGAGAGGGAGCTGTCTGGGCTAAAGGACATCAGCCCCCGCAAGCCTCCCCCCCCACCATGCATGAATTTCGTGCACTGGGGTCTCTAGTTTTACTATAATAACCATGGTTAAATGATTCCAGAATGCCTCACACATGTGCCATAAATAAACACTACTACACTTTCAGTGTAATGTTAAACTTATCACTGGCTGCTACATAGCTCAAGGTGTTTGTATTTTAACCATTTTATAGCTAATATTATTTGAGCTATATTAACATATCAAATGAGGCTGCATTGGCCTTGGTAAAGCTGAACAGTGGCCTGTGTGTTTAAATATTTGTTATTTAAAAACTTTATCAGGGTGGCTTTTGAACATACACAAAAGTAGACAGTATGATCTATAATAATAAAAGCATGATATGCTAGTTAGACCGGATGGAATCAGACAACCTTCCTGAGGAAACCAGGGCTTCAAGGTAAGCCTGGGTCCCGCTAGAGGGAAGCTGATGCCAGCAACGGAGGAAGGAAGGCCTATTCTTGTACAAATTTCATGCATTGGGCCTCTAGTAGTATAATAAAACCCTATATATTATAACCCAGCCCCCAAGAACCATCAACCCATGAACAATCACTTGGGAATATCAACCATGTTCAGGTATACATTATCTCACTTAACTTCATAGCAACTTTGATAACTATTATCTTAGGTTTGTCTTGAATTGCATAGCTTGTTTGTAATAAATAAATTCAACTCAGGATTCAACCCTACAGCTGATACACCAGTGCAGTGGTCGGCAAACTCATTAGTCAACAGAGCCAAATATCAACAGTACAATGATTGAAATTTCTTTTGAGAGCCACGTATCAAACTTAAACTTCTTCTAACGCCACTTCTTCAAAATAGTCTCACCCAGGGCGTGGTATTTTGTGGAAGAGCTACACTCAAGAGGCCAAAGAGACACATGTAGCAGACGAGCTGCGGTTTGCCAACCACTGCACCAGTGGATCCCAAACTAGAAGGAACCTTTAACATAATAGATGCCAAGCCTCTCCAGTCCTACTAAAACCGAATCTCTGGTGATGAGTGAGGGGAGGAGAGAGTCCTTGGAAAGTGAACATTTTATAAAGTTCCTCAACTGATTTCAAAGAGCCAGTTTTGGAACCACTACCCTACTCAATGCTGCCTATTCAAGTAGTAGTTCTCAAACCATGTGTCAGGCTTTAAGATAACCTTGTAAATTTTAAGTTCTAAAATTTTTCATTATACTTAGTGTTGGCCCTGAACACCTGCGTTTCATAAAAATCAAGACTACCAAAATAAAATGCCACTGGGGAGGTGATGATAAGGAGAGGCATTTTCTCCTGTAACTAGTACTGGGGGCGGAGGCGGGGGTGGGTGGGGGGACAATCACGCATAGCTTGGCTGACACGAATCCCCAAATGGGCCAGACAGAGGTCATAAATTCTGATCGACCACGAAAGAATATCTAGTTACTTTTAATTCATCCCAGGGCCTACTTATTGCGTCCCACGGGTGCAAATGACCAAAGATGGTCACAACTCCTCATTTCCAAAATTCTCTGCTCTTGCTCGGAGATCAGTGCAAGGGGGGGCTAGAGGGAAAGCCGGAGCTTGTCCCTAAGTCTTCCGGAAAGGGCGCAGTCCAACAGGCATCCGGGCCAGGATGGGGTAGGGCCCCAGCTAACCAGGTGTCCAGCCACATAAGTAGGCGGGCAAGCAACACCCACCCTCCCAAGCTCTTCAATTTCCCGGCGCACCGGCCCCGAAGGCCCGCCCTCCAGTTGCCAAGGCGTCCCACAGGAAGTGACCTCACGACGGTGGCGTGCATACGCGGGGCACTTCCGGCGGCCCCGCCTGTGGGGGTGGTTTGGAGTAGCGCCTTGGTCTCTGGGTTCCCCCCGCCCCTGCCCCCCACTCCCCCACCCGAGTTTGGGCTGATTGGCGTGGTGTGCCGAGGAGGCGCAGGCCCGACGGCTTGGAGGTGGGAGCAAGGGGCTGCGGCTGGTTTGTGGGTGCTCATGGGAGAGGGCTTCTGGGGTTGCCCGACGGGTTTGCTTTACGGGTTGGAGATTCCAGGCCTCGTAGACTTTCATAGAGGCGGGCACATGCTGGAGGCCGCGCGTAGCGCGCCGAGGGCCAGGTACTAGGGGTTGCCTCGGGGGCGTGGTTTGAGGTGGAGGCCCAGGACCGCGGGTTTCTGAGCAATTTGGGAGTGGAGTGGGAGTGCAGCTTTAAGCGGCCTGGGCGCTTGCGGTAGCCTTGCTGGTGGCTGCTGCAGCGCGGCCACTCATTGCTTTGTGTTTCAGTTTCCTTTTGCACAGTAGAGCAGGGTGCAGGGAAGAGCGCGAGTGCCACATCCATGGCTGATGGCTGGAGGACAGAGATGAGCTAGGGTCTGGAAGAAAGAGGTGGCTGAGAAATTAATGATACCTGCGAGGGCCCAGCTTCTGCTGAATCCTGGGAACTTCCCCATGACTCTTCCTTGCTGTTGGAGTAATGCTGAATTTATTACCGGTGCTCTTTTTGTGAGATCGGTTGAATTTAACAATAATTGACTTATAAGTGGTTAAGGTATTTTGCTGCGTGGGAGGCATAGTCCTTGCCTGCTTGGCCGGTTGGCTCCCAATTCCAGAGCGAGCTGGAATCCTCTCCCCTGGTAACAGAATGGGTTTAGTTCTCTTCCGTAGCCACAGGCCAAAGTGATCTCACCCTGCCGCCTGTCTATAGTGGTCTTAATCTCATCAAAGCATAAATAACAGTCTTTTGAGCAGGTCTTTATTTCAACTGGAAACCCCCGAATGATTCTAGTCTTTTTTCTTTTTTTAATAAATAGCCGATTAGATGTACTGAGCACAAAATTCCTATTTGTTGGTTTTCCTGTGAAGAAAAAACAGCAGCTTTTGATTACCAAGAATATTCTGTTGGAGCTTCCTTGTGAGGGTAGGCCTTTGGGACTAGCAGTGTCTCTCTAACTTTGACTGTGACCCCCAGCTAAATACATATTACTTCATGACTCAGTGTGCCCCCTGCATGCATAAAGTGTGTACACACACACAACATAAAAATTTACCCTTTCTACATATGATGCACTGACATTTCATTGAAAGGAAAAATAGTTGATTGCAACTCACTAAATTGACTGATTGTTAAAACCTATAGTTTGAAAAACATTGAACTAGAAAATGTTCAAGTTACTCATGATTCCTGAGATTCTGTAGTTAATGCAGAGTGGAAAATGTGTAATTTCTCTATTATTCTCAGCCAGAGTAGCCAGGTTATTAGAAATATAAATTCACATCAACAGGACAGGACATTCAAATTGGTAACTCAAAGTGGATATAATATCCATAAGGATAGTGTCAATTTTAGCAAGGCATTTAAGTCTTTTATGGCATGGTGGATGAAATGGAGGAATTGGCCAGATTGTGGTACAAGTAGATGGAGTCCTGACTTTGAGAATCTGTTTTGAAGGTTTGACTTATGGATATAAGACCACTAGGATCTGGTGATCTGAGTTAAGGCTCTGTTACTTCCTTTATACACAGAATGTCTTTGAAGCCTTATCTGGAAGGTATGGTTAGCAAATATGTGACCTTGATGAAGCATCATCTGAATAATCTCAAGATTTGCCCAGTGCAACTTAATGGAATGGAGGGATCTTATAAATGTGAGGAATTTCATTTGAGTCCAAAAAATGCAATTATACTAGTTATTGACGGTAGAGATATATCCTAGGAGGGAATCATGTATAAAAAGATGTGGAATCTCAATCATCTGAGTCAGTGGTATGGTTAGCCTTTAAGAAGAACTGGTGTGACCTGAAGTATTAGATTGCATTAGGAAAATGTAAGATCAAGGAAGGTTGTTGCATTACTTGACCACAGCACTGGTTGGCTCACACTAGGGATTTTAGGTTTCGGTCTTAGTAGTTTACAAGAATAAATTAATTGTGAGGTTAGACATTAAAATGAGTTAGAATTTGTCAAATTATAAAGTAATTTTTTTATTGGCTGTCTAAGATACGGTGAAGCTGCTTTGGCATGAGTAATTCTTTTTCCCATCGTCATTTCATACATATTCAAGGTCAGTGTGGTCTTAAAATATTTTTGTTTGAAAGTATCTAAAATATTGGGAAATCTCTTATTTTTAAGTTGGCATCTGAAATTTTTCATCGTAAACTTAAGTAGTTTAAACATTTATTTTTTTAAAATATATTTTTATTGATTTCAGAGAGGAAGGGAGAGGGAGAGATAGAAACATCAAGGATGAGAGAATCATTGATAGGCTTCCTCCACCTCCTACTGGGGATTGAGCCTGCATCCTGAGTTTGTGCCCTTGACTGGAATCTAACCTGGGACCTTTCAGTCCTCAGGCCGAGGTTCTATCCACTGAGCCAAACCAGCTAGGGCTAAACAAAGTTAAGGATATACTCTGGTTGAAGTGTTAGGCCATGCACCGAAGGGCTGCTGATTCAATTCCTGGTCAAGACAAGGTCCTTGGATTGCAGATTTGATCCCCAGTCCCCATCTGGGCACTTGCAATGTTTCTTTCTCTCTCTTCTTTTCCTCCTCCCTCCCTACTTCCACTCTCTCTAAAAATCAGTGGGAAAAATATCCTCAGTTTAGGATTAACAGCACAGTTAAGGATGTGATTTCTTACACTGTAAATTTTGACTTTGTAAAAATAATGCAAGGCTAAATAAAATAAAAATTAGATGTTTTTAAAATATACAAATAAACTTTATTACATCAAGCCCCACCCAGCGATGGTCACAGCCTCAGGTCCCCTGGCCCAGTATCAGGAAGGGGGCGCAGCCTCAGGTCCCCTGTCAAGCCCCACTGGCGGGAATGCGGCCTGGGTTCCCTCGACCCAGCACTGGGGGTGCACCTTGAGGTCCTGTGTCAAGTCCCACTGGGTGGGGGGCACAGCCTGAGGTCCCCTGTCAAGCCCCATCTAGTTGGGGGTGCAGCCTGAGGTTCCCTCAGCCTGGTGCTGGGGTGGGGGTAACAGCTTGAGGTTCCCTAGTCTAGTACTAGGATGGAAAATGCACCTTGAGGTCCCCTGTCAAGCCCTGCGGGTTGGGGGGTGCGGCCTGAGTTCCCCTGGCCTGGTGCTGGGTGGGGGGAGCAGCCTGAGGTTCCTTAGCCCAGCACCAGGACAGGGAGCACACTTTGAGGTCCCACATCAAGCCCTGCTGGGCAGGGGGGCATGGCCTCAGGTCCCCTGGGTTGGCACTGGGGTTGGGGGTGCAGCCTAAGGTCCCCTAGCCTGATGCCAGGGCAGGGAGGCACAGCCTGAGGTACCATGTCAAACCCTGCTGGGTGGGTGACTCCGCCTGAGCTCCCCTGTCAAACCCCATGGAAGTGGGAGAGGGTGTAGCCTCAGGTCCCTGCTGATTGCTGGTTAAAGCTCCTTATGGAAACTTGGCCTCAGCTGTGGGTGCAGCCATCTTTGTGACAGTGATGGTCAATTAGCATATTCCCTCTTTGTTAGGTAGGATATCTCTGATAGTATTTACCAATGAAGTCCCTGGGCCTGGACTGTTCTTTATGGGTAAATTTTTATTTACTCAATTTCTTTACTTGATATAGGTCTATCCACATTTTCTTTTTATTTCTTGAGTCACTTTTGATAATTTGTATCATTCTGGGAATTGGTCTTATTTCATATTTTTTTTATTTTTCTTTTTGAACTTGTATCCATCCATTTTCACAAAATTTTATCCTAAAGCATAAGTCAACAAACTTCTATAAAGGTCTAAATGGTAGGCTTTGTGAGTCATGTAGTTTCTGTCATAACTGTTCAACTTTTTCATTGTAGTACAAAAAATAACCATAGGCAACAAGCAGACAGCTGAGCAGGGTTTTGTTCCCATAGAACTTGATTGGTAGTGGGCAAGATTTGGCCCATGCACTGTACTTTCCTGATCCCTGTCCTGAAGTAATAAATGTTATGGTTAGAAATCTTTAATGATAATCCATTATCTAGTTTATGAAAGGTAGTGTGGAAATTCTTTGGCTTGCATATTCTCTTGCTTGCATATTCTTCAGCCTATGCATGGAAGGGTTTCAGGTTCGATTCCAAGTCAGGGGCAAGTCCCTGGGTTGCAGGTTAAATTTCTAATCTGGGTCAGAACATATGGGGGAGGCAACTAATCCATGTGTCTGTCTCACATTGATGTTTTTCCCTCCCTTCTTCCCTCCCTCTCTAAAAATTAATGGAAAAAGATATCCTCGGGTGAGGGTTAACAACAACAACAAAGAAATAAAAGCCTTTTCATATTTGATTAATTTCTGGTATTTTCAACATTCTTACTGTAGCTTTTCATTCTGCATCTATCGAAAATAAGCATCAGAATAGAATCATGATGGGCATAAATGATTGGAAAAGAAATTCATACTTTCATGACATTAAGTAGACAAAGGCTGATCAGGATGGGGAAAATAAGCCTGAGGTACATATGTGTATTTTGTTCCATTTACTGTCATCAGTGTTGTGGAAATTGTGTTGTATGGGAAATTTACCTGATTTATTAAATTTTTATACATATATTGATAATTGTTGCAACACAGTGATGGATATGTGAGGGTTTATTATGCTGTTCTATCTACAATTTTTTTTTATCAGTGACATGGTATTTTATTGTATTTTATTTTTTTTAAATTTAATGAATCTTTATCGTTCAGATTATTAAAATTGTTCCTCTTTTTCCCCCCATAGTTCTCCTCCACCTAGTTCCCACCCCACCATCTGCCCTTACCTCCCCACCATTGTTCTCAACCATAGGTGTACGATTTTTGTCTAGCCTCTTTCCACACCCCCATCGCCCCCTTCCCCCTGAGAATTGGCAGTCCACTCTCTTTCTGTGTCCCTGATTATATTATATTCACCAGTTTATTCTGTTCATTAGGTTTTTAATTCACTTGATTTTTAGATTCACTTGTTGATAGATGTGTAATTGTTGTTCATAATTTTTATCTTTACCTTTTTCATCTTCCTCTTCCTAAGAGTAACTTTCAGCATTTCATATAATACCTGTTTGGTGTTGATGAACTCCTTTAGCTTTTTCTTCTCTGTGAAGCTCTTTAACTGCCCTTCAATTCTGAATGATACCTTTGCTGGGTAGCGTAATCTTGGTTGTAGGTTCTTGCTATTCATCACTTTGAATATTTCTTGCCACTCCCATCTGGCCTGCATAGTTTCTGTTGAGAAATCAGCTGATAATCATATGGGTGCTCTCTTGTAAGTAATTAACTGTTTTTCTCTTGCTGCTTTTAATATTCTCTTTTTGTCTTTTGCTCTTGGCATTTTAATTCTGATGTGTCTTGGTGTGGTCCTCTTTAGATTCCTTTTGTTTGGGGTTTTGTGCGCTTCCTGGACTTGTAAGTCTATTTCTTTCACCAGGTGGGGGAAGTTTTCTATTATTTCTTCAAATAGGTTTTCAGTATCTTGCTCTCTTCTGGCACCCCATAATTCTGATATTGGTACACTTGAAGTTGTCCTAGAGGCTCCTTACACTATCCTCAAATTTTTGGATTCTTTTTTCTTTTCCAGTTGAGTGTTTTCTGCTTCTTTGTATTTCAAATCTTTGACTTTATTTTTGCATTCCTCTAGTCTGCTATTAGGTCTCTGTATAATATTTTTATTACATTAGTGTATGTTTAATTTCTAGTTGGTCCTTTTTCATATCCTCGAGGGTCTCCTTAAATTTATTGACCTTTTCTAAGAAATTCTTGAAAAACCTTATAACTGGTTTTAAACTCTATATCCAGTCATTTTTCATCCATTTCTTTCATTTGTGATCTGTTCCTTTTTCTCTGCATTTTCACTATGCCGGGAGGACTTCTGTGCTGGAGTCAGCCTTATGATACAAGACTTGCAAAATTGCAGAAGCCTCTCAGTTGAGCTTGAATAAGGTGGAGTCTCAGGGATGAGTAGACAGCCTTGGCTTCCAGTCAGCCCTGCCCTACCTGGCCCCTGGGTCTCATTGTTCCTCGGTAATTGCTGCAGCCCTCTCTCTGTGCACACGGGCATCTCTAGATCTCTGCCTTTCTGGTTCCCATGAGCTCCACGGACCTGTATGAGTGTGGGTCCCCAGGGTCTCACCTGAAACTGTGGTTCAATGCAGTCGGAAATAGATTTCAGCGTAGTACGGAGATTCTCTCTCGCTCCTGCTAGAGAAAGCCAGTAGCACAATCAGCAGTCCGTCCTCTCTGTGCACAGTGGTGTGCGCGCCTCCAGACCTCTGCCTTTTCGTGGTTCCTCTTAAGTTTTCATGCACTCCTCCCTTTTCACGGCAATCCAGACTCCTGTATGAGTCTTGCCTGGAACTGGGATTAGTGCAGTCAGGAGTTTCTATCTACCTCCCACTAGAGCAGTGGTTCTCAACCTTTCTAATGCCATGACCCTTTAATACAGTTCCTCATGTTGTGGTGACCCCCAACCATATTTCATAACTGTAATTTTGCTATTGTTATGAATTATAATGTAAATACCTGTGTTTTCTGATGGTCTTAGGCGACCCCTGTGAAAGTGTCGTTTGACCCCCAAAGGGGTCGTGACCCACACGTTGAGAACCACTGCACTAGAGGAAGCCAGCCAAGCACACCACTGCCTGTCCTCTCCATGCACGTGTCTCCATACCTCAGCTTTTTGCAGCTCCTCTGAGTCTCCGCTAGCCCCTCTCTTTTCTTCTAGTTGTAGAATTTCCACCCAGCCAGATTTCCTGTGGTCCTGGATGATGTCCGTTCTGTTTTTTAGCTTAGTTTTGAAATTGTTGTGAGAGACAGTAGTTTACACCTATGCTACACCATTATGGTTTCTCCTCCTATTTATTTTTTATTTTTCATGGAAAACACTAAGCCAGTGTTTCATTTTGTACTTAATATTGTAAGTGTCCCAATTATGCCCCAATTAATTATCTGTCTAGACTTAGTGGGACAAACGCAGGTGACCAAGAGTCAGAAATAATGGCCTATTCCCTGGGTGCTTCAATGTCTAGACAGCTGAGCCGAACCAGAACACATGAACGCACAAGACAGAACTAGTATGCAATCACACAAGGTTTATTTACCTATTCCTAGTGGGTCCTAGGCTCCAGCAAAGGCCACCCAGTGATGCACACTGAAAAATGGATGGTGAAGACGGATACAGGTGGCCGCAGCTGGTTCAGGCTTGCACAGCAGAGCAGTCAGGGTCTCCTCTCATGGAGCGACGTAGAGACCTCCTCGTCAGGCAGGAGACGTCGACTGAAGAAATGTTCGGTGCTTATTTAGCCAGTAGTAAGTAACTTGTGTCCTTATCAGTGAGGGCCAGATGGTGCGCCTTATACTAGGAGCAGGGCGTTTACACTTGAGGGGTTCAGGGCTTTCACATTAAGATAGTGGGGTGTTCACCAATTTGAAAGTTACAGAGTATTGGGGTCAGCAAACATTTCACACAATAATTATTTCATACGTTAGAGGGGTTTCTTTATGACATAATATTACTCTAACAGTAAGTTACGTATACTCATCTGCCATTTCCTGACTTCCTTCTGTGTCTAGGACAGTGTTAGATGCCATATCTTATGTAGGATTTTGTGTAGAATATGCTTAAAGGATATTGCATTTTTATATTTCCAAAAACAGCGAGGCATTTAAAAATATATTTTCATTGATTTCATAGAGGAAGGGGAGAGGGAAGGAGTGATAGAAACATTAGTAATGAGAGAGAATCCCTGATCAGCTGCCTCCTGCACTGGGGATTGAGCCCACAATCCAGGCATACGCTCTTGGCCCGAATCGAACCGAGGACCCTTCAGTCCGTAGGCCAGTACTGTAGCCACTGAGCCAAACTGGCTAGGCCCAGCCAGGCATTTAGATACAAATATTTAGGTACTCTAGACTTTGAGTGATTAACTTCTGTCAGATTTATTATGACTAATTTATTCATTGAATATTTATTGAGTTCCCTTTCTATTCTAGGCATTCTTATTGACTGAACAAGACAGTCAAGGTTCCTTGCCTTCATGGAATTTACAATCTAGGGAGGTGACTCAAAACATAAATAAGATAATTCATATGGGTGATTTATTCTGAGCTTATACAAAAGGTAATATGTTTGCGAGCGTTGGGGAACACATTGAGTATCCAGGGAAAGCCTCTTTGGGATGGTGACATTTTAGCAGATACCCGAAAAGACAAGATAGAACTAGCCATTCATAGGGAGAGTGTGTTCTGAACCGTTCTGGAGGGAAGGAACAAGCGTAACATGTTTGAGGAACAGTAGGAAGACCAGTGTGTCTGCAGGACAGTGGAAAGGGAATGGTGAGAGATGAAGCAGTGTGAGGTCAGCAGAAATCAGATCATGTAGGGACGACAGTGTTATGTTGATTACTAGTATAGTTGTTAAGCAAGATCATGACAACTGATTTACATTTGAAAATCGCTCTCTTGCTGTGCAAAGAATAGAAGGAGAGGCAGGAGTGGTAGTAGAAAGACCAGTTATGGGATTTATGCAAATATGAGATGGTGGTGGTTTGCAACTAGGTTTATAGTTGTAATACAAATAAATAATAAAATATTAAACTGCGCATATTCACAACTATACACCTACTTTTGCCTACCCCTTTGTGTACATTCATGTACAAGTCTTTGTGAATATGTTTTCATTTCTTTTGGATAGATTCTAGGAATGAAATTTTGGGAGTGTGTTTCATATTATAAGAAACTGCCAAACTGTTTTCCAAAGTGGTTGTATCATTTTACCTTATCAGCATTGTAAGAGTCCCAGTTGCTCCACATTGTCACACACTTTTGGTATTACCAGCCAGTTGTTTTATTAAAAAATGTATTTTATTGATTTTTTACAGAGAGGAAGGTAGAGGGAGAGAGAGTTAGAAACATCGATGAGAAACATCAATCAGCTGCCTCCTGCACACCTCCTACAGGGGATGTGCCTGCAACCAAGGGACATGCCTTTGACCAGAATGAAACCTGAGACCTTTCAGTCCACAGGCTGACACTCTATCCACTGAGCCAAACTGGTTAGGCAAACCAGTTCTTTTTATTTTAAATCATTGTAGTGGCTATAAAATGATATCTTATGGTATGTGTTTTTTCTGATTTGATTTTTTAATTGTAAACATAGAATTTACCATTTGAGCCAGAAATATATATTTTTTTATTGGATCATTGTTACAGTTCAGGGCATTGAATACATTCACATTGTACAACTATCATCACCATCTGTCTTCAGAACTTTTTCATATCACCATCTGAAACCCTGTCCTCATTAAATAATAATTCTCCATGTCCTGCTCTCCCAGCCCCTGGCAGCCACTATTATATTTTTGTCTCTCTGCGTTTGACTACTCTAGGAACCTCATATAAGTGGAATAGTACTAAATTTGTCCTTTTGTTTCTGGCTTATTTCACTTATGTAATGTCTTCAAGGTTTATCTATGTTATAATATATATCAGAACTTCCTTTATAAGACTGAATTATATTATTTTATATATATGCCACATTTTGTTTATCTATTCATCTCATAGAAATTTGGGATGTCTGGTGTTTTAATTTGCATTTACTTAATGATGTTGAAAATCTTTTCATATGTTTATTGGCCATTCAAATAATTTCTTTTGCTTGCTTTAAAAATATAAAATTATAAGCTTTCCTTATATATTGTTTTTTCTTTTTCTTTCTTATTTTTATTGATTTCAGAGAGGAAGGGAGAGGGAGAAAGAAATAGAAACATCAATGATGAGAGAGAGCTGAAACTGGTTTGGCTCAGTGGATAGAGCGTCAGCCTGTGGACTGAAAGGTCCCGGGTTCGATTCCGGTTGCGGGCACATCCCCAGTAGGGGGCATGCAGGAGGCAGCTGATTGGTGTTTCTCTACCCCTCTTCCTTCCTCTCTGTAAAAAATCAATAAAATATAACATAAAAAAAAATGATGAGAGAGAATCAGTGATAGGCTGCCTCCTGCATGTCCCACAGTAGAGATTGAGCCTGCAACCCAGGTTTTGAACTCTGTATCTAGTCGTTTGCTTTCCTCCATTTCTGTCATTTGTGACCTGTTTCTTTGTCTTTGCATTTTGGCTGCTTCCCTGTGTTGATAGTGTGGCTTTGTGTGGTAGGCGTCCTGTAGGGCCCAGTGGCTCAGCCTCTCCAGTTACCTGAGGTAGACACCCTTGGTGCAACCCTTTGTGGACTGTGTGCACAGTCTTGTAGTTAAGCCTTAATTATTGTTAGTATCACTGGGAGGAATTGACCTCCACGCCAATTGGCTGTGAGGATCAACTGTGTCTATGCAGGGAGAACTTCTGTTCTGGAAACACCCTTATGAAGCAAGACTTGATTCATTGGGGCTTTGGTGGTCACTGAGTCTGCCCCCTGAGTGTGTCCCTTATGGATATGAGGAGTTGTAATCTGGATGGTCCTACTCTGACCTCTGGGTACACTGGCTCTTGGATCTCCAAGTAGATGATAATTTAGCCTCTACCTGAGGCCACCCAGCAGGAGCTACAGAGAGATCTGCAGATTCCTCTTCTTTGTTTAGGGTTTGGAGGTGCCTAGATTAGCCCTAGCTGTGAAGCAATGCAAGCTGCTGTGGGGCCTTGGGCCTTCTTTTGGATGTTCTGGGTCTTTCTGAGTCAGTTGCAGTTTGTTAGGTAAGTTTAGATTTTAAAGGACCAGGCCATTCATATGCAAAAGCCTCTGCACACAGCTTGGATGGGGCGGAGTCTCAAGGCGGAGCAAACAGCAATGGCTTCCCGTCAGCCCTTCCCTAAGAGGCTCCCGGGTCTCAGTGTCCCGTGGTACTCACTGCAAGCACCTCTGAGAGAAAGCCACCCTCGAGTTCTGCCCACTGCAGACAGTCCAGTTTCTCCCCGTATGTGTCTGGGTCCCAGAGTCTAGCCCGGAACTGGAGTTTAAGAGCAGTTGGGAGCTTGTGTCTCCCTGCGGATTGAAAAAGCCAGCTGCATACTCAGTTGCTAGCCCTCTCCACCGAGCACCTCAGTACCTCTAGGCTTTACTTCTGCAGCTCCTTGGAGTCTTGTGTGCTTTTTTCTTCCCTCTAGTTGTAGAATTCCCATTTAGCCAGACTTCCTGTTGTTATGGATAATGTCCATTTTGTCTTTTAGTTGTAGTTTTGAAGTGGTTGAGCGAGGTAGCAAGTTCAGGTGTTTACCTATGCCACCATCTTGGTTTCTCAATCGTCCCTAGGGCATTTAATCCATTTACATTTAAAGTTATTGTTGATAGGTACTTGTTGGTCACCATTTTTATATTTTATGCCTGTGTTTCTTCTTTGCTTCCTATTTCTCCTTTTTACAGCAGACCTTTTAGCATTTCTTGCATTGCTGGTTTGGTGGTGATAAACTCCCTTCGTCCTTTTTTGTCTGTGAAGCTCCTGATTTCACCCTCAATTTTGATTGATGCTAGATATAGGATTCTTGGATTCAGACCCTTCCTCTGCATGACTTTATATATTTCATTCCATTCCCTTCTGGCCAGATGTGTTTCTGTTGAGATATTAGTTGCTAATCTGATGAGGGATCTATTGTAGATAACTTTGTGTCTCTCTCTGGCCACTTTTAAGATTCTTACTTTGTTGTTGATATTTGCCAATTTAAGTATAATGTGCTTTGGCATTAGTATTTTGGGGTTCATTTTGTTTGGGATTCTGTGAGCTTCTTGGACTTGTGTGAGTTTTTTCTTCCCTATATCAGGGAAGTTTTCTGTCATTATTTCTTCAAACAGAGTTTCTATTCCTTGCTCTGTTTTCTCTCCTTCTGGCACCCCTATTATGCTGATGTCCCAAAGTTCCCTTAGGCTCTCCTCTTGTTTTTTAAGCTTGTGTTTTTGATACTGCTTTGTTTGGGTATTTTCCCCTACTTTGTCTTCTAGCTCACTGATGTAGTCCTTTGCTTCTTGTAGTCTACTGTTGATGCTTTCTATTGAGTTCGTTTTTGCAGTGATGTAATTTTTCATTCTTGGTTCTTCTTCATTTCCTCTTGGTTCTTACATGTTTTCTTGAATTTGTCTTCCATTCTTTTCAGCAACCTAATGACCATTTCTTTGAATTCTTTCTCTGACATATTCCTTGCCTTCATTTCGTTTATTTTCTTTTCTGGTGACGACCCCTTTTTGTTCGTATGCTGGCTGTTTCTTTTTGTCCTTATGATCTCTCCTTTCCAAGTGTCTAGTTATGTTGCTCTCTTTCTCCTGCATTGATTTCTTCACAAAAAGGTACAATGCAGAAGGCACTAGACACAAATGTATTCACTATTTATCATACCTAATAAAGAGGGAAGGGAATATGCTAATTGACCACTACTCTGTCCCAAAGATGGATGCACCCACAGCTGCAACCACATTCCCATAAGAAGCCTTAATGAGCAATCAGCAGGGACCTGAGGCTACGCCCTCCCCTGCTCCTGTGGGGCTTTTTGGGGGCTCCAGGCCACATCCTGCATCTGGCAGGGCTTGACAGGGGATCTCAGGCTGTGCTCCCCATCCAGCAGGGCTTGACAAGGGAAGTCAGGCCATGCCCCCTGCCCAGCAGGGGTTGACGGGGGACCTGAGGTTGTGCTCCCCTCCCAGTGCTGGACTGGGGGACCTGAGTCTGCATCCCCTGCTGGTGGGGCTTCATGGGGGCCTCATGCCATGCCCCCCACCCAGCAGGGCTTGACAGTGGATCTCAGGCTGTATCTCCCACCTGGAGGGGTTTGACAGGGGATTTTAAGGCAGGCCCCCTGCCCCGGTCTGGGCTAGGGGACCTCAGGCCAGGCCTCCATCCTGGTGCTGGTCCAGGGAATCTGAGGCTACATCCCCTGCCTGGTGTGGATTAACAAGGGTGGCACTGGCCAGGTCTGTATCTAGTCCATTGGGGATGGGTGTGGCGGGTCAGGGTCTCACGTGATTTTTGGGCACATGTTGGTGGGTGGGGACTTGACTCTGGGTCCCATGGTGTGCCTCAGACTCTGACAGGAGGAAGGTTTTCATATACATTTTATTAATTTTTTTTCCATCTCTGACACTTCGATTATAGAGAAAGGGCAAATAGCAATATTAAGTTATTTCCTCTAATTAATTCCCTTTTAATGTACATGAATTTCGTGCACCCAGTCACTGGTATACAGTGGTACCTTGAGATACGAGTGCCCTAACATACGAGATTTTTGAGATACAAGCCGTCGAGCGAGCGATTTTTGCTTTGGAATACGAGCAACATTTGAGATAGGAGTAATTGTGAGGATCGGCCGGCGGCACACGACCCACCAGTTTACCACGACTTGAGTGTCTTATAGTTTCCCACACCTCAAGGTTATGGAATGAATTAAACTGTATCTCGAGGTACCACTGTACTAATAACCCCAAATAAAGGTGACCACCAGAGAAAAGAGAATTTAGGGATTAAAAAAAAAAAAGAATGTAAAAATGATATTGAGAAAAGGGAAAAAAAGTAAGAGAAGAAAGAAGGAATAAAAATGAGGGGGGAAAAACTATTTATATGGGGAGAAAACTTCCAATAGAACAAATAATCAAAAAAAAATGCAAACAACTAACAACCAGATATGAATGCAAACTATAAACAACTAATAACAATAGAAAGGAAAAACAAGCAAATAAAAGAGAAAAAAATTGCACAAATAAACATATAAACCAACCTAATTGGCAATCTAACAACAGCAATTGGACAGAAAGAAAGGCAAAACAAAACAAAATAAAACATAAAAAAAGAAAGAAGAGAGAAAAACAATTGGATAGTGAAGAAAGAGAAGAGAAGTGTGTGTGGAGTTGGAGCAGGAGATTGGAAATCTACACTAATACAAGAGAATGTTCAAATTGAACATACCTCCGTGATGCCCACCAGCCAATCAGGAGTGAGTATGCAAATTAACCAAACAAAGATGGCAGGCTAATTTGAATATGTGTGCACCCAACATCATGCATCCCAGGAACATCCTCAGGACCAGGCCGTTCTGAGCCTGTAGGCCCTGAGAGCCTGGGGTCCCAGAATGCCCCTGGCTAAGAGTGGCCAGGGGCGCCAAGTGCACGCACCCCAGGTCCGTGCCAACCACCCTGATAGACACAGCAAATGCAGGGCTACCGGGCTGGGGGACATTGCCCCTGGTGGCTGCCATGTGCAGTGTGCGCCAGGTCCAGGCCCTCAGCCTGGCGTACACAGTGAATGCAAGGCTGCAAGGCTTGTGGTCATGTCTCAGTCTGCCGTGGGCACACCCCTAGCCCAGTGAACACAACTCAGGAGATCCTTTGCACATGGGCTGCAGAGGAAACATCTATTCTTTAAAAAAAAAAATATATATATATATATATATATATATATATTTATTTTTTTTTTTTTTTTATTGATTTTTTTTTTTTTTTTTTTACAGAGAAGAGGGGAGTAAGAGATTTTCAGAAACATCGATGAGAGGGAAACATCGATCAGCTGCCTCCTGCACACTCCCCACTGGGGATGTGCCCCCAAACAAGGTACATGCCCTTAACAGGAATTAAACCTAGGACCCTTCAGTCTGCAGGCCAACGCTCTATCCAGTGAGTCAAATCAGTTCGAGTATAAACCCTTTTCTGACTGCTCATTGGCTAAACTCCTCTGTGCCACCACTTGCAGTGTTCTTGGTTACTTGGGTAATAAGAATCCAAGAAGGTGATCTGGAGTTTTTCCACCATACTCCTGGAGAAAACAATGAAGGTCCGCTGCTGTATAGGCTAAGAAATGTCATATTTTGTCCTACCCAGTTCGGCTCATTGGATAGAACTTAGGTCTGCTGATCACAGGTTCCGGGTTTGATTCTGATCAAGGGAATTTACCTAAGTTATAGGCTCCTTCTTAGCCAGGGCCCAGGTCAGGGCTCATGCAGGAGACAGTCAGTGAAAGTGTCCCTTTCACATTGATGTTTCTCTCTGTCTCTCCCTCTCTTTTCCACACTCTAAAAATCAATGGGAACATATCCTCAGGTGAGGATAAAAAAAAAAAAAAGAAAAGAAATGTCATATCCTATGATAGACACATCTTGAAAATTCCTAAAGAAAGCTGTCATGTTCTCATGGTGAAGGGACTGGAGTCTATGTTGATGAAAACACCTTGGTGTATGTAGTGGCTGGCAGTGGCTGCAACAATGGGGTGATGGAGCAGGCGCCTTCCCCTGATCAGCCCGGTCACCTCCTGCAGAGGGAGGCCAGACTACAGTTTAGACCTCCTCCCTATAGGGAATGGGCCTAAGCCATCAGTAGAACATCTCCTTAGGGCTCCCAGTCTGTGAGAGGGTAGGCTGGGCTGAGGGACCCTCACCCAGGGTAAGAATTTTGTGCACTAGGCCCCTAGTTAGATATATAAGTAGGATGAGTTTTTAATGGGGTAAAAAGAAGGTATAGGGAAAATCTAAAGCAGGAATAGGGTAAGAGAAACAAGACAACAAAAGGGGGAAAGTGAGGAAGAGAGTGTTGACATAAAGTTAAGTTGAGATAGAGTAAAATGATGCTAAAGGGAAAATGAAAATAGAATGTGGAACACTAATTCCAAAGTAAAATAAAATAAAATAAAATAAAGAGAAAATAAAATGAAACTTTAAAAAAAGGTTAAATAGTAATAGTAATAATACTGATTAAAAATAAAAATATAATTAAAAGGGTAAAATCAAGTGAGAAAATAATTTGGTTTCTTATGTAAAAAATAAAAATGTGCAGTTGTGAAGGTCATTCACTTCCTCTACTGCTCTGTTTGGCATGCCTGTTTTCTGTCAGGTTGTCAGGATGGAGTATTGAAGTTTCCTGCATTCCATAGCTCCTCTGTGTCATACGCCACAATCTTGTTTTCAAGCAGGCAATATTTCTTTGTTACTCAGCTGCTTGTGGTTATATTTACACAGGAGTCAGTTTGTGATTCAACCCCTGGGTGGCAGTTTTTCTGTATTGACATCCCGGACTATAAGTCCTCTCTCTCCAATATTTAGAATTTGTTTTCCCTGCTGTACTTAATACAGGATGTACTGCCCCACAGCTGGTTTTCTTTTCTTCTTTTAAAAAAATCTTTTATTGTTCAGATTACAGTTGTTCCTCTTTTGGCCCCCATAACTCCCCTCCACCCGGTTCCCACTCCACTTCATGCCCTTACTGCACCCCCACTGTCTTCATCCATAAGTGAACAGTTTTAGTCCAATCTCTTCCCGCACCCTCCACATCCCTTTTCCCCCAGAATTGTCAGCCACTCCCTTTCTATGCCCCTGATTCTATTATATTCACTAGTTTATTTTGTTCATCAGATTTTTTTTATTCACTTGATTTTTAGATTCACTTGTTGGTAGGTAGATATGTATTTGTTGTTCATAATTTTTATCTTTACCTTTTTCTTCTTCCTCTTCTTAAAGAGTACCTTTCATCATTTCATATAATACTGGTTTGGCAGTGATGAACTCCTTTAGCTTTTTCTTATCTGTGAAGCTTTTTATCTACCCTTCAATTCTGAATGATAGCTTTGCTGGATAGATTATTCTTGGTTGTAGGTTCTTGCTGTTCATCACGTTGAATATTTCTTGCCACTCCCATCTGGCCTGCATAGTTTCTGTTGAGAAATCAGCTGACAGCCGTATGGGTGCTCCCTTGTAGGTAATTAACTGGTTTCTCTTGCTGCTTTTAATATTCTTTTTGTCTTTTGCTCTTGCCATTTTAATCATAATGTATCTTATTGTGATCTTCATTGGATTCCTTTTTTGGGGAGTTCTCTGTGTTTCCTGAACTTGTAAGTCTATTTCTTTCACTAGGTGGAGGTAGTTTTCAGTCACTATTTCTTCAAATAGGTTTTAAGTATCTTGCTCTCTCTCTTCTTCTGGCACCCCCATCATTCTGATGTTGGTACGCTGGAAGTTGTCCCAGAGGCTCCTTACACTATCTTAATATTTTTGGATTCTTTTTTTTTCCTTTTCCAGTTGGGTGTTTTTTGCTTCTTTGTATTTCAAATCTTTGACTTGATTCTTGCGACCCTCTAGTCTGCTGTTGGATCTCTGTATATTATTTTAAATTTCAGTCAGTGTATGCTTATTTTCTAGTTGATTCTTTTTCGTATCCTTGAGGATCTCACTGAATTTATTAGTCTTTTCTAGAAAATTCTTGAAAAACCTTATGACCGTGGTTTTGAACTCTGTATCTAGTCATTTGCTTTCCTCCATTTCTTTCATTTGTGACCTGTTTCTTTTATCCATATTTTGGCTGCTTCCTTGAGTTGATAGAGTGGCTTTGTGTGCTAGGTGTTCTATAGGGCCCAGTGGCTCAGCCTCCCCAGTTACCTGAGGTGGACACTCGTGATGCACTCCTTTGTGGGCTGTGTGCACAGTGTTGTTGTAGTTAAGCCTTGATTGTTGTAGCTATCATTGGGAGGAATTGACCTCCAGGCCAATTACCTATGCAGATCAGCTGTGTCTATAAAGGGAGAACTTCTGAGCTGGAGACACCCTTATGAAACAAGACTTGCAAAAGCCTCTGTGTTCACCTTTAATGGGGAGGAGTATCAGTGCGGAGCAGACAGCAATGGCTTCCCTTCAGCCCTGTCCTAAGAGGCCCCTGAGTGTCAGTGTCCAGCTGTAATTGCTCCAAGCACCTTTGAGAGAAAGCCTCCCTCAAGTTTCATCCGCTGTCAGATAGTCCCGTTTCTTCCCAAATGAGTGAGTCCCCAGAGTCTCACCCAGGACTAGAGATCAGAGCCATTGGCAACTTTTGTCTCCCTCCCAATTGAGGAAGCCAGCCATGTACTCAGTTGCCAGCCCTCTCCACGCATGCACCTTGGTACCTCTGCCTTCCGCTGATCCTCTGAATCTCAGTGTGCTTTTCTCTTTCCTGACAGTCCAATTTCTCCCCATATGAATCTGGGTCCCCAGAGTCTCACCCAGAACTGGAGTTGAGCGCATTGGGAGTTTTTGTCTCCTTCCTGCTTGAGAAAGTCAGCTGCATGTTCAGTTGCCAATCCTCTCTGCATGTGTGCCTCGGTACCTCTGCCTTCTGTAGCTTTTCTGAGTCTCAGTGTGCTTTTCTCTTTTCTTCTTGTTGTAGAATTTCCACTCAGCCAGCCTTCCTGTGGTTCTGGGATGAAGTCCGTTTTGTCTTTTAGTTATAGTTTTGAAATTGTTGTTTGATGCAGCAGTTTATGTGTTTACCTATGCCGCCTTCTTGGTTTCTCTTCTAGAGCTGGTTTTCTAATAATGTCTGCCCGCTCTGATCCCCAGCTTCACAAAGGAACAACTTTCCCCTGCAGTGTCTGAGAGTGTTTTTAATTGGGTGATCCTATGTACTGGGCTTAGTAATCAAAAGCAAGTATTTAAAGAGAAAAAAGAGCTAGAGTAAGTATGCGAACTCACAAGTTTTTTGCTCTGATTCTGCTCACATCTCTGCACATTTCCCCCCCTGGTATAGCGCAATCAATTTACTGTTAAAACTTCAGGTTGCCTTTTTATACCCAGCCCAGCTATGGGTTGATTTCTAGAGTTCCCTTTTGTCAGCAGCCCTGTAGACCCCCTTCCACATATTCAGACTTTGCTGGCCCCAATGTACACGGATTTTGTGGGGTGCAGGCTTCCTCTGAACCTCTAGATTCCGCTGTACATGTTTCTCCCTTCAGCTTGGTTTGTAGACCTCACCTTTCTGTGTGAAATCTGACCTTTCCGTGAGAAGGTCCAAAGCTTGTCTGGGTCCGTGTATTTGTGCTGCTTGAGACCTGGTGTTTGTGGGTTTGCTGCTGGTCCCTGGATGTTGTGGTTGTAGGGCCCTGGGAGCTATCTGGTTCTTCCTGATTGCAAGTAAGGCTAGGCTGCCGATCGCAGCCACTCTCCTCTTCAAGATTGTGTGGTCTCTGCGGCAGAGCCAGTCACTCTGGGAGAGATTTCAGCAGCAGTGGAGGCTGCCCAGTCAAGGGAGCCTGATCTGGCAGTCCCCAACAGTCCCTTGGAATATAGCTGTCCCTCACTCACAAATAGACACTCCCCATATGTCCACACACTCTTCTCTCCTTTCTCACACATTATCTTGCAGCGTGCCTTCCCTTCGGCAGCCATCTTCCTCTCTAAAATCGAAGACATTAGTTTTTTATTATAAACTTTGTATGTGAGATCATTGCACATGCATAACCATTTGTAAGAAATAATACAGAGAAATTCCATATATTCTACCTGATTGCAAAAGTATAGCACAATATCACTACAGGAATATTGACATTGATATAGTTAAGACACAATATTTTCATTACAAGAAGGATATCTCATGATGCTCTTTTATAAACATACCTGTTTTCCTCTTGTCATTTCTAGAGTTCTAAAGATAGAATCTTACAAAATGTAACCTTTGGGATTAGCTTTTTCATTTCTTATCATGGTATGGATGTACATAGTTTTGTTTTTAAATATATTTTTATTGATTTCAGAGAGAGAAGGAGTGGGAGAGAGCGACAAAAACATCAATGAAAAGAGAGAACCATTGAACAGCTGCCTCCCTCACACCCCATACTGGGGACTGAGACTGCAACCCAGGCATGCGTCCTTCACTGGAACTGAACCTGGAACCCCTCAGTCCACAGGCTGATGCTCTATCCACTGAGCCAAACTGGCGAAGGCCACAGTTTGTTTCACCATTCACTTGTCGATGGTCGTCTGGATAGCTTTCAGTTTGGGATTATTAGGAATAAACATGATAAAAACATTCATGTAAAGATTTTTGTGTAAACCTAAGTCATTCTTCTGGGATAAATGACCAGTAGTGCATTTTCTGGGTCATATAGTAGTTGCATGTTTAGATTTTTTATAAGTTGCCAAATTGTTTTCCAGAATGGCTACACTACTTAATATTCCCATATGAATAATCCAGTTTTTCCACATTCTTGTCAATACTTGGTATGATCAGTATTTTTTAATTTAGCATAGATGTGTAATGATACCTCATTATGCTTTTAATTTGCATTTTCCTAATGGTTGATGATGTTGAACATTTTTTCATGTGCTTTTTAAAACATATCTTTTTGTTATTGTTGATTTCAGAGAGGAAGGAAGAAGAGAGATACAAAAACATCAGTAATGAGAGAGAATCATTAATTGGCTGCCTGTTGTGTGCCTTACACTGGAGATCAAGCCCACAATCCAGGCATGTGCTCTGACCAGTAATTGAACCATGATCTCCTGGTTTATAGGTCGACGCTCAACCACTGAGCCACGCCAGCCGGACTCATGTGCTTTTTTCTTATCTTATCCTTACCTCAGGATATGTTTATTGCCTTTAGAAAGAGAGAGAGGAAGAGTGAGAGGGAGAAATTGGGAGAGAGAAACATCGAGGTAAGAGAGAAACATTGATTGATTGCCTCCTATATATGCCCCAACTGGGGATTGAACCAGCATCCTTTTGGTGCACAGGATGACACTCCAATCAGCTGACCAACCCAGCCAGGGCTTCATGTGTATATCTTTGTTGAAATATCTTTTCATGCCCCCTTTTGATTGGATTATTTTTGTTTTTCTATTGGATTTTTAGAATTTTAAAAAATATATTTTAGATACTAGCCCTTTGTTTTTGTACATATGTAGTTTGCAAATATTTTCTTCTAGTCTGTAATGTGTACTTTTTTTCTCCTAACGTCTTTTTCAGAATAAATGTTTTTAATTTTCAAGAAGCCCAATTGAGCCCACCCTGTGTGGCTCAGATGGTTAAGTGTCTCCCACATACCAGGAGGTCACTGGTTTAATTCCCAGTCAGAGCATATGCCCAGCTTGTGTGTTGGATTCCCAGTAGGGGCATGTAGGAGGCAGCCCATCAATGTTTCTATCATTCTTTTCCTTTCCTTCCTCTCTCTGAAGTAAATTTAAAAAATAAAATTAGTCCAATTGATCAGTTTCTCTTTTTATGGATCATGCTTTTGGTGTTAAGTCTTAGAACTCTACCTCACCAGTGGTTTCTCATATCTTTTTCCTGAAAGTTTTATAGTTTGATTTTACATTTAAGTTCAAGATACATTTTGAGTAAATGTTTATTAAAGTTATGAGACTTAGGTTAAGGCTTATGTATTTTATTTTTATTTTATTTTATATATTTTATTGATTTTTTTTATAGAGAGGAAGGGCGAGGGAAAGAGATAGTTAGAAACATAGATGAGAGAGAAACATGGATCAGCTGTCTCCTGCATCCTCCCCACTGGAGATGTGCATGCAACCAAGGTACATGCCCTTAACCGGAATTGAATCTGGGACCTTTCAGTCTGCAGGTCGACGCTCTATCCACTGGGCCAAACTGGTTAGGGCTCAAGGTTTATTTTTATTGATGGATATCTCTTTGCTCCAGTACTATTTGTTGTAAAAGCTGTCACCTCCTTTGGATTATTTTTGCCAATTGCTGATCTTCTTACTGTCTCCATAGTTTTGCCTTATCCAGAATATTGTATAGTTGGAATCATATAGTACATAGCCTTTTTAGATTGGCTTCTTTTCTTAGTAATATCCATTTATGTTTCTTTTCATGGCTTAATAACTCATTTCTTTTTAGGGCTGAATAATATTCCATTGTTTAGATATACAACGGTTTATTTATCTATTCACTTACATGAAGACTTTTTGGTTGCTTCCAGATTTTGGCAATTGTAGATAAGGCTTTTATAAACATCTGTGTTTAGCTTTCTAAAAACTCATTTGGGTAAATATCAAGGAGTATGATTTCTGGACTAGATGGTAAAAGTATATTTAGTCTTGTAAGAAACTACCAAACTGTCTTCCAAAGTGGCTGTACCATTTTGCATTTTCATCAGCAATGAATGAGAACTCCTGTTGGTCCATATCCTCACCAGCATTTGATGTTGTCAATGTTTTAGATTTTGGCCATTCTAGTAGGTATGTAGTAGTATCTCATTGTTGTTTTAATTTGCATTTTCCTAATGACATATAATGTGGAGCAACTTGTCATAAGCTTATTTGCCATCTACATATCTTTGGTGAGGTGTCCTGATATTTTGCCCATTTTAAAAATCAGATTATTCATTTTCTTTTCTTTTTTTAAATATATTTTTACTGATTTCAGAGAGGAAGGGAGAGGGAGAGAGAGAGAGAAACATTAATGATGAGAGAGAATTACCAATTGATTCTCCTGTACATACCCCACTGGGGATGGAGCCCACAATCTGGGCATGTGCCCTAACGGGGAATCGACCCATGACCTCCTCGTTCCTAGGTCGACGCTCAACCCCTAAGTCACACCAGCCTAGTGATTGTTCATTTTCTATTGTTGAGTTCTTTAAATACTTTGGATAATAATCCTTTATCAGGAATATTTTTTTACAAATATTTCCTCTTAGTATGTGGTTTCCCATTTTCTTGATAGATTCAGTTTTTAAAATAAATATAAAGCTACTTAGATTTTCTATTTCTTCTTATATGCATTTTGGTAACTTTTGTGTTTTAAAGAATTTCTATGTTTCATGTAAGTTGTCAGGTTCTGTCATAAAGTTACCTCTTTAATGCCTGTGATGTCTCCTTATTCATTTCTGATATTACAATATGTGTTTTATCGTTATTTCTTGGTTAGTAGTAGGTAAAGATTTGTAAACTTTATTGTTTTAAACTAATATTTGGTTTTGTTTATTTTTCTGAATTGTTTCCTGTTTCAGTGATTTAAACTCTTTATTTTCTTTCTAATTATTTTGGATTAATTTGCTCTTTTCTTCCTAACTTCTTAAGATGGAATCTTCAATCTTTGGTTTTGAATTTTTTTTCTAATATAAGTACGTAAATCTCTAATTTTCCCTTTAAGCACTGTTTTTATTTTTTTTAATATGTCTTTATTGATTTTAGAGAGAGAAGAGAGATAGAAACATAGATGAGAAAGAACATTCATCTGTTGCCTACTACATGTCCCCACCAGGCATCAAGCCTGTGTCCTGGGCATGTGCCCTGACCAGTAATTGAACTGTGACCTCATGGTTCTTTTGATTTCTTCCTCGACCTATAGGTTATTTAGAAATGACTTGCTTAATTTCCAAATATTTTGAGATCTATTTTTATCAGTTCCAAATTGAGTCTTATTGTGGACTGATACCAGTCCTTTGAAATGAACTGGTACTAGTTTAAGGCCCAGGATACATTGGTGAGCATTCAGTGTAGACTTAAAAATAATGTATATTCTGTAATTGTTAGGTGTAGTGTTCTGTAATGCCCTCAGCCAGCTTTTAAAGAAAAATTTTGTCTAGAATTTATTATTTCAAGAGAGTTATTTTGATATGAGCTACTCTGCATTACCAATATTTTTTATATATTATTTCCTCATATTCTCTTTGAAAGCATTCTAATGGCAGATATATTAAAATATAATCCTATCTAATAAAAGAGTAATATGCAAATTAACCATCACTCTGCTACACCACAAGATACACCCATAAGTCAATCAGGAGTGAGTATGCAAATTAACACCAACCAAGATGGCTGCAGCCACAGAGCAAGCGGGAGGGAGGCTTGGGTTTTCCCGGCGATGGAGGAAGCCTGGGGGACCCAGGACTCCCCTCAAGGTTACAAAGTTTCAATTATAGAAGATAAATAAATCCCAACCAAAATGGCAGCAGCCACGGAGCTGGAGAGAACAGGAGACTAGGGTTGTCCCTGGCGATGGAGGAAGCCAAGCTTCTGCAGCCCTGTCCTGTCTTGACCTCCACCTACAGCTACAAAATTTCAATTATAGAAGATAAATAAATCCCAGATACCAGGGCCTCCACTTGGGTTACCGGGGGTGTGGCCGGCCTGCAAACCACCACAGGCCCCTCGCCCAGGCCGCCCCACGACGTCCCAAGTGAACACCTACCCTGGACACCCTTCAGAGCAAACCAGCTGGCCCCCACCCATGCATCAGGCCTCTATCCTATCTAATAAAAGAGTAATATACAGATTGACTATCACTCTAACACACAAGATGGCTGCTCCCTTGTGGTCAAAGATTCTGCCCTCATGTGGACACAAGATGGCCAGCAGGGGAGGACAGTTGTGGGTAGTCAGGCCGGCAGGGGAGGGCAGTTGTAGAGGAGCAGGCCTGCAACCGAGGGCAGTTGGGGGCGCTGAAGCCTGCAGGGGAGGGCAGTTAGGGGTGACCAGGCTGGCAGAGGAGGGAAGTTGGGGCTGACCAGGCCTGCAGGGGAGGGCAGTTAGGGGTGACCAGGCCTGCAGGAAAGGGCAGTTAGGGGTGACCAAGCCTCCAGGGGAGGGCAGTTAGGGGCAAACAGGCTGGCAGGGGAGTAATTAGGGGGTGATCAGGTTGGCAGGCAGAAGCAGTTAGGGGTGATCAGGAAGGCAGGCAGGTGAACTGTTGGGAGCCAGCAGTCCTAGATTGTGAGAAGGATGTCCGACTGCCCGTTCAGGCCCAATCTGGTGGGATTGAGCCTAAATGGGCAGTTGGACATCCCTCGAGGGGTCGCAGATTGGAGAGGGTACAGGCTGAGGGACATCTTCCCCTCCCCTCCGCCCATGCATGAATTTCATGCACCAGGCCTCTAGTAGATTATAAACAAGTTATAGTTTGTGTGATTTGATATCTGGGTAAATACATATCTAGTACGTGTGTGTGTGTGTGTGTGTGTGTGTATAATATTGCTTTTTCATTAATATGTATACTCCTGGAAAAAGTTTTATTGTTTATGTTTTATTACCACAATTAAGGATGTGACAGAATATTAGTATGTATTATTAACCAACACATGATACAGAGCCTGACATAATTCTTTATTGAATTTAATTAAAGATTTGTCTTATTTCTTAAGGTATACTGCCTGGTTTCTTTTCTCCACAGTGGTCTCACATCTGAAACATGGCTACCAATTGGCTGGGCAGTATTGTGTCCATCAACTGTGGAGATAGCTTGGGTGTCTATCAGGGAAGAGTGTCAGCAGTTGATCAGGTCAGCCAGACCATTTCTCTCACTCGGCCTTTCCATAATGGAGTGAAGTGCCTTGTGCCAGAAGTCACCTTCAGGTGAGTATCCTGACAAATCTAATGTGGTGATCTGGTGGTCTGAACCCAGGCCAGATTGCCAATATTCTCTTGTATAGCACTGCTTTTGAATACAGTCTTCTTGTCAGAGGTGAGATTTTGCAGTCTAGACTATCATAATTGGTTCAAGGTTTGTGAAATGGTTTTCTTATCTCTATCCAGCACACAGTGCTATATTATTTAAATGGATGGGTCAAATTCAGAATCTTTCTGTTTCTTTTTATGGCTTCAGATTTTACTTCTCAGTTTTGTATCACTATGCTTTCTTACTCTGAGATTGTTACTGGTTTTCCCTTGTATAACTGCAGTTCTCTATAGATCTGTATCATAATTTTTCTCCAGAAGCACAACATAGCCAGTAGTTAAAGTTCTTAGCTACAGGGATATATTTTTCTTATTGTTTTCCAGTATATCTGAAGTTCAGTTGTCTTCACATCCCTCTTTTTACCAGTGTGGCAAACTTATGTTAATTAAAAAAAGACAAAAAAAAACACTGTCAGAAAAGAGCTTCCTTTAACTTTCTGAATACCCACACATACCCTTTTCTGTAGGTGTATCCAATCTTATTTCTTATCTCCTCTGAAGTCTCAATAGAAATATCTCCTTTGTGTTCAGGACTCACCTTATCATGTACATGATAGAGGCCCAGTGCATGAAATTCATTCATGGGGGAGGGGGTGTCCCTAGCCTGGCCTGCACCCTCTCTAATCTGGGACCCCTCTTGCAATCAGGGACCACTGACTCCTAACCACTCACCTGCCTGCCTGACCTATCGCCCCTAACCACTCTGCATGCCGGTCTACTTGTCCCCAGCTGCCCTCTCTGCTGGCCTGATTGCCCCCAACTGCCCACCCGCTTCCTGGCCTGCTCACTCCCAACTGCCTCCCCCTGCCAGCCTGCTAGCCCTCAACTGGCCTCCCCTCCTGGCCTGATCGTCCTGAACTGCCTCTGCCTCGGCCCTGCCACCATGGCTTTGTCTGGAAGATCTCCCAGAAGGTCTCTCGGTCTAGTTAGCATATTACCTTTTTATTATATAGATGCTTTATATGCTATCCTTTTCTATCATCTTTGAGACCCTATCCATCTTTTCTGTGTCTTTAGTTTCAACTGTTATACTCTTTCTTCTCTGCATTCTAACATTCCCAGGCTTCCACTGTAGTACACATTCCTCCCCATCCCACATACAACTTGTGTTTGCAACTATCATTCCCTTCTCTTTACACTCATTGTTCTTTTCTGAGCTAAACAGTCTGTCTTCATTCCTTTTGTGGCCTCATTCTCTAGTCCAGTGGTTCCCAACATGATACACACGCCCCACAAGGAGGCAATTTGATTTTTAAGGAGGGCAATTCAAGAATGAGTTAGCAGTCAATTTTTCGCATTTCTTATAGTTCTAGGGGCCTAATATACAGTATGTAAATATACTAGAGGTCTGGTGCACAAAATTCATGCATGGAGGGGGCATTCCCCTCAGCCCAGCCTGCACCCTCTCCAATCTGGGGGATGTCTGACTGCCAGTTTAGGCTACTGGCAGTTAGACATCCCTCTCACAACCCTGGACTGCTAACTCCTAATCACTAACCTGCCTTCCTGCCTGGTCACCCCTAAGTGACCCCCCTGCCAACATGATTTGCACCTCACTGCTTCTGCATACTGGCCTGATTGCCCCTAACTGACCCTCCTGCCAGCCTGGTCACCCCCAGTTGCACACACACACACACCCTCCACCTACCTGGTTGCCCCTCATGGCCCCCCCTGCCAGCCTGGTCACCCCACACAGCCTGCTGTTCAGTCGTTTGGTTGTCCCTCACTAACTCCCCTGCCAGCCTGGTTGCCCTACACAGCCTGTTGTTCAGTTGTTGGGTCATCCCTCACTAATCTCCCTGTGAGTCTGGTTGTAGGCAACCATCTTGCAAGGGCGTGAGAGTTAATTTGCATATTACCTCTATTATATAGGATGATATCCCAGATCTTTTTTAGTAGTAATAATAAACACTTATTTAATTTTTAATAACTAAATACTAAACTTAAATATTTACATATATCATGTCATTTATCCCCATGAGAATATAAACTGGCCATTGTTACTGGTGACTTCTCTGCCTATATCAAATCTTTAATTTAGACCCATTTTCTGAGCTTCAGGCATTTTGTCTTCTGGTCATTTTGAGGTTGGATATCCTTAATTCTTCAATTTAAGATTTTCAAAGCTGTCCTGACTGGTGTGGCTCAGTTGGTTGAGCATTGTACCATGCACCAAAGGATCATACCCAGGATTCAGGTTTGATCCCCAGTCAGGGTATATGAGGGAGGCAACTGATTGATGTTTTTCACATTGATGTTCTTCTCTCTATTTCTTTCTCGAATCAATGAAAATATTTTTTAAGAAAAGATTTTCAAAGCTGGATTTGTTACTGCATATTTCTGCCCCCGCCCCAAGTTAGAAACTTCAGTACCATAATAAATTATTGTTTCTCTTTTATGTACCTATCACCAAATCCTGTGAATTTCAAATGTCTCGTGGTTCTATTTTTCCTTCTCTCTTTTCATTGTCACTTGCCCTATTTATCCCCTCCTACTTCTTACCTGGTTTCCTAACTCTAGTTTCTTCACCTACAGCCACCAGAAAAAATCCAATGTGATTATGACTGGCCTCTGATTGATTACTTTCACAGGCCTTACCTCTTAATGGCCCTCTACAAACATCCTTCCTTTTAGTCACACCCTAACATTTGCAGTTCATCAAATTAGTCTCTGAGCCTTGGCCTGAAATGCTTCTCTTGCTTGAACAACTCTTATTTTCCATACCCACCCAGACTTAGCATTCGTGTTTCATCGATCTCTGCCAAACTAACATCTGTATTTTCCTTTTGGGTTCTCTAGTCTCTTATGCACTTATATCATAGTATTTAACACTTTTGATTATCTAGTTGTCTTTTCTGCTGACCAAACTGTGAGTTCTTTATAGGCATGTATTGCTTTTCATCTCTATATACCCCATTTCCAGTGCAGGGCTTACCACATATTAAGTACTATGTATATGCCTACTGAATGAGCAAGTGAGTGAATGAATGAAAAAAAGCTATTAAACATTCTGGAAATCTAAGATACTAATGATAGTTTTGTGATTAACAGTAGGATTCTTTAAAGGCCAGTGCTGTGTCTGTTGAATGTTGGTAGCTGTCTTGTCTTTAAGGGATCTATCACCTTTTCTAGTTTTTGCTTTTGATAACTCATTGAAATGCAGCCTTGCAAAGGTATAGCTCAAGCATGTCAAACTTGTGGCCCCTCGGCCACAAGTTTGACATCCTTGGATGCTATTGATTTCAGTTTCAACACTATTACCACTATTGTAGTTTTAAGAGTTGGATTCTTTTGTGCATTTCAGGGCAGGTGACATTATGGAGTTAAAAATTCTGGAGATACCAGGTCCTGGAGAAAACCATCATTTTGGAGACCTTCATCAGACAGAATTAGGCCCTTCTGGTATTGGGTACCAAGTGGGTATCAATCAGAATGGCACGGGCAGGTTGGTCAAGAAGCCAACCTCTTCCAGCAGTACCCCTCAAAACATCCCTAAGAGGACAGATGTGAAGAGCCAGGATGCTGCCGTTTCCCCACAGCAGCAGCAGTGTTCCAAGAGCTATGTGGACAGGCACATGGAGCCTTTGAGTCAGTCCAAAAGTTTCCGTCGCCGGCACAACTCTTGTAAGTTGGAGCAAGTTGATATTTCTTCTTAAACTGATATTTAAGGGCAGTAAGTTCTTTTCTACTGCTATTCTTTAAACAAATCCTTTATTACCCTAATACAAAAGAATGCTGGCAGAGCTTCACAAAAATATAGTACAGTTCTCTTACTCCAGAGCTATAAGATATTAAGGAAAAAGAAGTAAGTTGTTAGATGGCCTGCCAGTGTTGCTCAGTTGTTGAGTTTTGACCCAAGAACCAGGTCAGGGTTTGATTCCCAGTCAGGGCACATGCCTGGGTTGCAGGCTTAATTCTCAGTAAGGGGGCATGCAGGAGGCAGCCAAACAATGATTCTCTTCATTAATGTTTCTATCCCTTCCCCTTTCTCTGAGTCTTTTTTTTTTTTTTAAAGAAAAGAAAAGAAAAGAAATATGCTGTTAGAGACTCATACCAGTTTCTTTTCTTCAAGAAAAAATCTGCCTGGGGTTCAGATAGACCAAAGTGATATTGCTTTTAATCTGGTAACTGATGGTTATAGTGATGTCTGAGTTGGATCTGCACTGGGGCTCTTTCAGGGGATTCTTAAATAACTTTTCTTCTTGTGATTTGGTTCTGTTCCTTAATTAGAGGAGAGGAAGGCACTTGCCTAGAACACTCTGTGAAATTAGTTTCTGACAGACTGACAATTTAAAATTTGCTGTACTCACTGTCCCTACTGGCACATCCAGAGAGTATGCACTGGTGTGCATTGATGTCCAGTTTTATTTAGTACTAACAAATTGTTGAATGTTATTTGCTCATTATACAACCATAGTTAATTCACTTATTTGCTCTGAAATAATGCCAATTTTTTATATAATAGTGAATTATAACAGATTCACTAGAATCTGTGGGCATTAATGTCAGGGATCATCATTTTTAAGTTTGAAAATACCTGATTCTGTGAATAAAGTCCTGAAATTTTCAAAATTAAAAAAAAAATACATATTTCAAGGTACTTTTTTTCAGTGCTTCTTTTTTGCTTTTGTTTTTTTATTACTCCTCACTTGAGGATATTTTTCCATTGATTTTAGATAGAGTGAAAGGGAGATAGGGAGGGGGAATGAAAGAGAAGGAGAGAGAAACATCAATGTAAGAGAAACACATCGAATGGTTGCCTCCCACACATGCCTTGATCAGAGCCAGGGATCAAACCCACAATCCAGGTATGTTTCCTTGACTGAAAATTGAACCCCAAGACCTTTTGGAGCCTGGGCTGATGCTCTAACCACTTAGAACACTGGTCAGGATTCTTCAGTGCTTCTTATGTAACTATCTGGATTGACAATGATTGAAAACCTGAGACTAAAATTGAATTGTTATTTTTATGTCTTTTCAAAAACTGTAGAATACTTGAAAAGAAAATGAGTCTTTTCTTTTTTTATGTATATTTTTTAAATTTTGATCTTATTAGAATGTCTCCCATTTAACCCCCCTTCTTTATTCGACTCTGCCCAGTTCCCATCCCCCACCTCCGTGTCTTCACCACCTTATTACCTGTGTCCATGGGCTATGCATATCTATATCTATATACATTATATGTATATGTGTGTGTATATATAGATAGATAGATAATATGCAAATTATATATATATATATATATATATGTAAAATTACGGGATTCAGTAATGGGTCATGACCAGACAGGAGGAGCTTGTGCAGGCAGGTGAGGCCTGTAGCAGAGACGGAGACATATGCAAGGGGATATGCTTGAGCTGGCATGCCAGCTCAGGGGCCCTGGAGTGGACACAGGCAGGAGGGCCAGGGGAACGCTGTGAGTCAGGCACAGATCCCAGCCCCCCCGTGGGGTGCCTCCTCGCGCAATTTCAGTAGCACGCTGGGCCTCTAGTAAGTATATAAGTTCTTTAGTTTATATCTTGTCTCCTCGACCCCACATCAAGGTATGTCTGTCTGTTCCATGCCTCCATCTTCAGGTCTTATTTTATTGGTCAGTTCATTTTGTTCATTAAATTCTACAAATAAGTGAAATCATGTGATACTTGTCTTTCTCAGACTGGCTTCAGTTAGCATAGTATACTCCAGTTCTCCATCTATGCTTTCCCAAAGATAAGAGAGCCTCTTTTTTATAGCTGCACTAGAGGCCTGGTGCATGGATTCATGCGTTGGTGGAGTCCCTCAGCCTGGCCTGTGCCCTCTTGCAATCAGGGATCCCTTGGGGGATGTCAGACTGCTGGTTTTGGCCAGGCCTGCTGGGATCAGGCCGAAACTGCCAGTCCAACATCCCCCGAGGGATATAGTAGTGTGTAAAGCAGCAGGTGGCCAGGGAAGAGCCTGAGCCTGGGCCGAGCACCATGCCACTCCTGCTCATCCTGGCCCCGCTGTGCTTGCTGCTGCCACCACCACTTGGTAGCACTGCTGCAGAGGTGGGATAGGCTTGCACTGCTGTAGCTACACTTGCTAGTCGTGAACCCAGCATCTGGCACCTGGCAACCAGCTGAGCAGTGGTCCATTGCAGGAGTGCACTGACCACCAGGGGGCAACTCCTGCATTAAGTATCTGCCCCCCTGGTGATCAGTGTGTGTCATAGCCACCAGTCAATCAGTCATTCAGTCACTTAGGCTTTTATATATAAAGGTAGTATTCCATAGTGTAATGTCCCACAGCTTTTTTGTCCATTCATCTACTGATGGGTACTTGGGCTCTTTTCAAATTTTAGCTATCTATATGTATAAAAGCCTAAGTGACTGAACGACCGGTTGACTGTTGTTGTGATGTGTGTGCACTGACCACCAGGGGACAGACACTCAACACAGGAGCTGCCCCTGTTAGTCAGTGTGCTCCCATAGGGGGAGTGCCATTCAGCTGACCAGCGGCAGCCACTCAGTAGTCCTGCAAGTCCAATCCCCAGAAAATGGGCCAGGCACTGAGAGACCAGTGCCGCCAACATGATCCCGACAGCACCACTGGCCTCCTGGAAGTTGGCCTTGGATACTGCAGCTGCTTTCCCTCCTTAGATGCTCTGCAAGGAAGAAATGATATAAAAGCAGCCACCAGGTGGCTTCTAACAACTGACATGAACGTCAGTGGGATGGATCCGGATCCTGGGCCAGCCAGGGCATCTCACTGCCTGCCCAAAGGGCTGATCATGTTCCAGCCCCCGCTCCCATCCCACTCAGGACAGATGCTAGACTGGGCGCAGTAGGACTGGGATGAGCGGAAGCAGCAGTCAGTATTGGACTGTTAGTTTTGGCCCAATTCCCACAGAACACACTGAGTGACCCCACCCATGCACAGATTCAAGCACTGGGCCTCAAGTTGTTAAATAACACTGTTCTGAACATAGAGATGCATATATTATTTCTGATTGATGTTTTGGAATTTTTAAGATATATTCCCAGAAGTGGGATCACTGGATCAAATGGACATTTCCATTTTTAATTTTTTCAGGAAACTACATACTGTTTTCTTTTTAATATATTTTTTATTAATTTTTTACAGAGAGGAAGGAGAGGGACAGAGAGTTAAAACATCGATGGGAGAGAGACACATCGATCAGCTGCCTCTTGCATGCCCCCCACTGGGGACATGCCCGCCACCAAGATAGGAGCCCTCGACCGGAATCAAACCTGGGACCTTTCCAACTGTAGGCTGATGCTCTATCCACTGGGCCGAACCGGTTTCGGCGTCATACTGTTTTCTGTAGTGGCTGCACCAATCTGCATTCCTACCAGCAGTGCACTAGAGTTGCCTTCCTCTTCACCCCCACCCCCACCCCACATCCTTGCCAGCGAGGATGCTTGTTGATTTTTTGATGATAGTCATTTCTGACTGATATGAGGTGTTATCTCATTGTGTTTTAATTTGCATTTCTCTTATAATTAGTGACTTTGAATACTTTTTCATATGTTTCCTGGCCATTTATATGTTGTTCCTCTTTGAGAAAATGTCTGTTCAGGTCTTCTGTGCATTTTTTTATTTTTTTAATCCTCACCCAAGGTTATTTTTCCATTGAGTTTTAGAGAGAGGGAAGAAAGAGGAAAAGATAGAAAGAAATATTGATGTGAGAGAAACATATCAATTGGTTGCCTCCTGCATACGTTACAACTAGAGCCTGGGCCTAGGAAGAGCCTGCAACCGAGGTACGTGCTTTTGACTGGAATCGAACCCCAGACCCTTCAGTTCACAGACTGACATTCTATCTACTGAGCCAAACCAGCTAGGGCTCTTCTGCCCATTTTGTAATTGGATTGTTTGTCTTCCTTGTTGAGTTGTATGCTTTTTATATTTTAGATATTAATCCTTATCAGATGTATCATTGGCAAAAATGTTCTCCCATACAGTGGGGTACCTTTTTCATTTTGATGGTGGTTTCTTTTGCTGTATAGAAGCTTTTTATTTTGATGTAATCCCACTTATTTTCTCCTTTATTTCCTTTACCCTAGGAGATGTATTGGCAAAAATTCTGCTATGTGAAATATCTGAGATTTTACTGCCTATGTTTTCTTCTAAGATTTTTATGGTTTCATAGCTTACATTTAAGTTTTTATCCATTTTGAGTTTATTCTTATGTATGGTATAAGTTGGTGGTCTAGTTTCATCTTTTTGCATGTGTCTGTCCAGTTTTCCTAACATCATTTGTTGAAGAAGCTTTACTCTATTGTATGTTCTTGTCTCTTTTGTCAAATATTAATGGATCATAATGGTCTGGGTCAATTTCTGGGGTTTCTGTTCTGATCCATTGGTCTATGTGCCTGTTCTTGTGCCTGTACCAAGCTGTTTTGGTTATAATGATTTCATAGTATAGTTTGATAACCTGGTATTCTGATCCTTCCAACTTCATTCTTTCTCATGATTGCTTTTATAGTTCTATATAAATTTTTGGAGTATTCATTCTAATTCTGTGAAGTATGCCATACGTATTTTAATAGGGATTGGGTTGAATCTATAGATTACTTTGGTTAGTATAGACATTTTAATGATTTTAATTCTTCCAATTCATGAACATTGGTATACATTTCCATTTTTTTTTTTTTGTATCTTCCTCTATTTCTTTTTTTAATTTACTATAGTTTTCCAAGTACAGGTCTTTCACCTTCTTGGTTAAGTTTATTCCTAGGTATTTTTTTGTTGTTGTTGCAATGGTAAATGGGATTGTTTGTTTAGTTTCTCTTTTGGACAGTTCATTATTGGTATATAAAAATACCATCGATTTCTGGATGTTGATTTTGTATCCTAATACCTTGCTGAATTCATTTATTAAGTCCAGTAGTTTCCTGGTGGAGTCTTCTATATGCAGTATCATGTCATCTGTGAATAATGAGAGTTTTATTTCCTCCTTTCTAATTTGGATGCCTTTTATCTCTTCTTGTCTGATTGCTGTGGCTATGACATTAAGACCTTAACCTTCATTATTTTGCTTTATTCTTTAAATATACTATGTTTTAGTCTTAAAAATAGACTTTGCTTTCTTTACTAAAAATGTTTACTTTTTTTGATGTTTTTTTTTAAATAAGCCTTTATTGTTGAAAGTATTATGTATGTTCCCCTTTTTACCCCCTTGACTCCCTCCAGCCTGCCCCCATACGTTTTTTTGTTAAACGTTTAAATACTGAAGCAATTTATAATCTTATAGACTTGGAGATCATCTTTATTAACCATTTATATATTATTTTTCTACATAAATTCTCCCTGTCATTAACATCTTACTTGAGCATGGTACACTTGTTATAATTAATGAACCAGTGTTGATACATTATTATTAATTTAAGTCTATATTATTCAAACTGCCTTAGGTTTTGTTGTTGTTTTATTGTTGTTGTTAGTGTTATTTTGTTAATCCTCACGGAGGATATTTTTTCCATTGATTTTTTTTTAGAGAGAGTGGAAGGGAGGGAGGAACACAGAAAGAGGGAGAGACATCAATGTGAGAGAGGCACATTGATTGGTTGCCTCCCACATACACCCCCAGTGGTGTTCTAACCATTGAACACATTGGCCAGGTTACCTTAGTTTTTTCTTAATGTCCTTGTTACATGTTCCTATCCAGCATATCACATTACATTTAGTAGCCATGTCTCCTCTTGGCTCTGATGGTTTCTCAGAGTTTTGTTGTTTTTGATGACCTAGTTTTGATAAGTACTGGTCAGATATTTTGTAGAATATTCCCTCAATTGGTATTTGATGTTTTTCTCATTATTAGACTGGTGTTTTGGGAAGGAAGACCACAGAGATAACGTCATTTTCATTAACATCACATCAAAGGTATCTACTCTCAAAATGGTTTATGACTTTTGATGTTGACCTTGAGTGCCTGGCTGAGGTAGTGTGTGTCAGGTTTCTTCTACAAACTGTGCTCTCTATAAGGAAGCCACTCTCTGCAGCCACACTCAAGGAACAGGAAGTTATGGAGAGTATCTACATAAATTTTTTGAATTCTTCTGCACCAGAGATTTCTCCCCTATGTATTTATTCAGTCACCTATTTTTATCAGTTTGGACTACATTCAATACTGCTTTATTTTAGTGCTCATTGTTTTAGCTTTGCCTACTGGGAAACAAATAACAACAACCAACAAACCTTTTTTTTTTTTTTTAACCAGTAGTTCTTTACTTTCTGGCACTACAAGAGGCTCCAGGTTTATCTTCTGTATTTACTGTCCCAGCCCTAGAATCAGCCATGTCTCTAAGGAGCCCTATTTTGTTTTATTGGACAATGTACTACAAACCATGATCTGGGTCCTAGGCATGTGCACCGCTACTGGGTTTTGCCCTTTAAGCTGACAGAGCAGGGAAATATATATGCATACTTAACCAGTGTATATGCACATACCTATACATATTTGTATATGTAATTTCTCTATTATATGAAGCTAAATATGAGTATATAGATACCTGCAAATTTTAATCTATTAGCATGTGGATCATTCTAGCCTCCTTTTCTAATGTGTAACTCCAACAGTGAGACACCTATCTCCTATCTTCTGCCATCCATTAACTTAAATTATTCCAAAAAAAGAAGAAATATATATATTCAATCCCAATATACATGTATAGCAATATCAGAATCATTAATCCATGCTGAAGCCGGTTTGGCCAGTGGATAGAGCGTCGGCCTGCGGACTGAAGGGTCCCAGGTTCGATTCCAGTCAAGGGAATGTACCTTGGTTTCGGGCACATCCCCCATAGGGGGCGTGCAGAAGGCAGCTGATTGATGTCTCTCAACGATGTTTTTAACTTTCTATCTCTCTCCCTTCTTCTCTGTGAAAAATCAATAAAATATATTTTAAATAAAAGAATAATTAATCCATACCTCTATTGACTTGTCTCATGTTTGTAACAGATTCTGTTACATTCTGCATTCCATCCTTAGATCCTCCAATTTCTGTAGTTTTGCCTTTTCCAGAATATCACATAATATTTTTTAATTTTTATTTTTTAATTACAGTTTACAATCAATATTATTTTAGTTTCAGGTGTTGTAGTGGTTAGACAATCATATACTTTACAAAGTGTTCAATGCACATGGTTATTACAATATTATCAATTATATTCCCTATGCTGTACTTTACATCCCTGTGACTATTTTGTAACTTAATTTATACTTCTTAATCCCTTCATCTTTTTCACCCAGTCTGTCCCCAGCCCAGATTATAACATAATTAAAATCATACAGTATATAGCTTTTTTAGACTGTCTTTTGTAGTTGTTGTTAATCCTTACCCAAGGATATTTTTCCTTTGATTTTTAGAGAGAGTAGAAGGGAGGGGGAGAGACAGAGAGAGAGAAACATCTATGTGAAAGTGACACACTGATTAGTTGCGTCCCACATGTGCCTTGGATTGAGCCTGCTGCAACCGAAGTACGTGTCCTTGACCAGAATCAAACCTGGGATCTTTCAGTTTGTGGACCGACGCTCTATCCTCTGAGCCAAACCAGTGAGGGCCAGACTGTTTTCTTTCACTTAACAGTATGTATTTAAGAGTCTTCCATTTCTTTTTGTGCTGTGATGGCTAATTTTCTTTTATTGCTTAACAACGTTTTACTGTATAGATGTTCATTTACCTATTTACCTATTAAAGGATATTTTGGTTGCTTTCAGCTTTTGGTGATTATGAATACAGCTGCCATAAACATTTGTGTGCAGGTTTTATGTGGATATAAGTTTTCAGATAAGTTACGTAACTACTTAAGAAGTGTGGTTACTGGATGTTTGTAAGATTCAGTTTTTTTCTATTTTTGTTCAATACTAACCATCATAGCAACTCTTTGAAGACTGCAGTTTACTTGAAAACAAGTAATTTATTTGATCTTTAACAATTTATTTTGGTATGTTAAAAAGTGGTACAGCTTCTGCTTTTGCTGTTGGTCCATTCCCTTTTCCTTGATTAACTGCATGTAAATGAAGAGATCATGGACAGAAAATTGTTATTCTCGCCCTAGCCAGTTTGGCTCAGTGAATAGAGCATCAGCCTGCAGACCAACGGGTCCCCAGGTTCAATTCCAGTCAAGGGCACATGCCTGGCTTGTGGGCTCGGTCCAATGTGCAGGAGGCAGCCAATCAATGATTCTGTCTCATCATTGATGTTTCTATCTCTCTCTTCCTCTCTAATAAAATATATGTGTGTGTGTGTGTGTGTGTGTGTGTGTGTGTGTGTGTGTATGGAAGAAAAAATAAAAATGTTATTCTCTTTCAGAGGACTTTTTTTGAATTCAGATTGTGTGTGAAATGTCTGTAGCCTGGGAATTTGATCAGGAAATGTGGCTGGTTTGTGATAGAAAATAGAATTGCATCTCTCTATCTGTTCAGTGCCGTATAAGATGAGTAGAAAGGTATACCAGAGATTTATTGACTTGGCATTTATTTATCATGGTAAGGAATCCAAGGACGTAGATTGGTTTCTTCCCACCACAGTTGTAATGTAGATTATCAATATTTTCCTCATTTAGATTTAGGTTTCTTATTAAGAAATCTATAAGTTAGAATTATTTCTGATATATGAACATTGATGTTGAAACTAGTAGATTGATAAAAACTATTAGAATATATAATTTCAATTCTGGTTTATAATTTCTTTCAAGGATAGTAATGAATTGTTGAGGGATTTGTTGGTTCTAGTTACCTAATCCAACATTGATGAGAGATTTGGTATAAGCAGATTTTAATCTCTTTGGGTGGGGAGCAGTTATAAAGAACTAGTGGCCCAATGCACAGATTCATGAACATTGAAAGGAAATTAATTAGAAGAAAGATTCGTGTGGTAATTACATTACTGCAAAAAATTACATGTCAAAATAGTATATGTAATGCTAGAGGCCCGGTGCATGGAATTCATGCATAAAGGGGTTGTTTCCTCAGCCCTGCCTGTACCCTCTGCAATTCGGGACCTCTACAACTTTTTCTTATCTAGCTAACCTCTTCACATTTAAAAAATTAACTGAAATATCACCTACTCTAGGAAATCCTCTTTGAACAAATGTCTTTACATTCTGTATTAAGTAGTTTCATAGTATACCATTCTTTTTATTTAATAGCTACTTAGCGTGGATGCAATGTGGTTTTCATTCTTGCATCTGAAATTTTTCTTCTTGCTCTTGTAATAGGAAAGCTTATCCAATTTACATTTGCCCTTCAAGGGCTTATATTTGGTTCAGTTTCTAGTTGGCTCCCTTCTTTTATTTATTTTATTTTTTTATTTTATATATTTTATTGATTTTTTACAGAGAGGAAGGGAGAGGGATAGAAAGTCAGAAACATTGATGAGAGAGAGACATCGATCAGCCGCCTCCTGCACGCCCCACACTGGGGATGTGCCCGCAACCAAGGTACATGCCCCCGACCGGAATCGAACCTGGGACCTTTCAGTCCACAGGCCGATGCTCTATCCACTGAGCCAAACCGGTCTCAGCCCTTCTTTTATTTTTAAGCAATAAATTTGGGTTGTGATAGTAAGCCTCACTTGTAATCAAGCCTGTATGTCTCCCTATATGAATATTTCTATAATACCTATCACTTAAGCATACCAGAGATTGTGTTCATTTATAGAAAATAACAATAAATGTCACCTGATCATTTGATCTTCTAGTAATATCTTATAGCAAGATGTGTTATTTTAGTAATTTAACTATTACACAACTGAGGCGTACAGAAATAAATTAGATTGAACGATAATGACTCAAATATCAAAGCATAGTACACTTAGGGCCTCCCTTGTCCTGTGCCTCAGATATCATAGCATAGTACACAGTTCACGTGGAACTCAGCTTCCTTTAAAATAGGAAGGGATGCCATACTCATGAAGCAGCTACTTCCACACATTTTTTTTTAATTTAATTCACAGCACATACTCTTTGTACTAATTATTGGAAAATCATCCTAGCAATTGCCTCTGTTCCTCTCTGTATTGTTGCCTTCCATTCTGATGTTATTACTGCGCTTTTATCATCCACTCACTCTAATAAGATTGTGAATTTTTTAAGGGTAGAGATCATGACTTGAGCTTGTGTTTCTCTGTCATGGTGCCTAGGTAAATACTCAAATGCCATCCAGTCCAAATGACTGTGATGAGAGAGGCCCACTCTTGCTGGAGACCTCTGATCTTTATTTAAGGGGCCTCACTTGTTCTGTGTCTTTACAAAGGGGTGAGTAGGAGTTGAGGGAATTTGAGGAAATCCAGACAGAATTCTCCTCCTAAAATATTTTGTTAAGCTGGTGCCCGGGACTCTGGGCATTTGTCCAATTAAAACCCAGACACACAGCAATAACAAAGGCACTGGTCTCCTATACATGGGATCAAACTCCAGCCTGCAGGAACTCGCCCCCACAGTCAGGACCACTGGGTAGATCTGGGCTGGTGCTCCTAACTCTGGGGAGAGGGAGACTTCCCATGGCTGCAGGCTAGAGGCCCTGGACTCTACACCACATTCCCAACAGGTCTCTAGCCCAGGTTGGTCAGCTGAGCAGCTTCTTCGCCTGGGATTGTGGGGATGGCTTGGCCAGGCTCTGCCTGGCCTGTAGGTTCCATGATGCAGGGCAGCCCGGCCTGGCCTGTTCTCCCCACCATCACCCGGCGGCCTAACCTCTTTGCCCCATGATAACAGGGTGGCTCAGCCTGGCCTCTCCACCCCACGATTACACTCTGCCTGGCCTCTCTGCCCTGCGATCACACTCCACCTGGCCTCTTCGCCCTGTGATCGCAGGGCAGCCTGGTCTGGCCTGTTCTCCCGCAATTGCCTGGCAGCCCAGCCTTGCCTGTTCTCCCTGCCATCACCCAGTGGCCTGGCCTCTTCGCCCCATGATTGCAGGGAGCTTGGCCTGAGCTCTTTGCCCAGTGATCGCAGGGCAGCCTGGACCCAGGCAGCCAGCTCCGGGTGTTGCCCCCACCACCTGCCAGGTCCCCAACTGTGGCTTGGATCCTGCCATCAGCATAGGGTGCTGCCTGCGCCGCCTGTGTATGTAAATTTAGCCGCCATCTTTGCTGAGTTAATTTGCATATCACTCCTGATTAGCTGTGGACATAGTGGAGATATGGTCAATTAGCATTTTTCTCTTTTATTAATGTAGATAGTATCATAAAATTAAAATATAAAAATTTTAATATCACTATTCACCATTTATAATAGAAGTGTCAGATTAAAGAAAATAAGTAAAATGTATATGAAAATAATATATAAATTGATTAAAAATAAACAATAACATGATATAAAAACGATATAAAAACAACATTGAAAAAAAGAATGATTGATAAAGTGATTAATCAACAACATAATATAACAACAACAAGATGTGATATAAAAATAACAAAAGCATGATATAAAAAGAATAAAAATATGATCTATACTAATAATAGCCTAGGTGGTCACGTGCTCTCACGTATCACACCCTAACATTGTCATAAGATAGCCATGCACACAGTGGAGGCGGAGCCCGGTGGAGGAGATGGTTCGTGGCAGGGGAGAGAAGTTGTGGGTGAAGGGGCCAGCAGGGAGGGCAGTTGGGGGTGATCAGGCCAGCAGGGAAGGGCAATTAGGGTGATCAGGCCAGCAGGGGAGCAGTTAGCTGTTGATCAGGCTGGCAGTAGAGTTATTAGGAGGCTATCAGGCTGGCAGGCAGAAGTGGTCAGGGACAATCAGGCAGGCAGGTGAGTGGTTAGGAGCCAGCAGCACCTGATTGTGAGAGGGATGTCCAACTGCCAGTATATCCCCGATCCACAGGGATTCAGTCCTAAACCGGCAGTCAGACATCCCCCGAGGGGTCTCAGATTGGAGAGGATGCAGGCCGGGCTGAGGAACACACCCACACCCACACACCATGCATGAATTTCATGCACCGGGCCTCTACCATAAAAATAACAAAAACAAACAAAAACAACATTGATAAAAGTGATGACTGATAAATTGATCAAACTAATTCTAATATCTCCCTGTACACCACATTAAGAGAAAAAAAAAAAACACTTTCAGAGCACTTAAATAATTTCCCTTGTTTTTTTGTGGCAGCGGTAGGATACGAACAATTTCCCTTGTAATGAAGTATTTACAACTTTAACATCACATGCTCTTCGAACCTGAGAGAAAGCAACATATAATTGACCATGTTGGAAAATGGGTTCAGGTAGTAATATTTCTACTCTGTCTAGAGTTTGTCATTATGATTTATTAATAGTCTCACAAATGCTGGCATCACAGGAAACTGTCTTTAAATTAATTTAAACTGTCAGATGGGGACAAATAAATTCTTGGAATCAGAACAACCTTTCCTTCCACAGATCCTGTTAATACATCAGCTTCAATTATGTTAGGTTTTAATCTTTTGATAATAAATCTAGTACCATTACAAAGATCCTGTTTACTATTATGATTTCTCAGTAGCATGATGGTTGCACCTACTTTCAATTTTAATTTATGACATAGCATTCCCAAAGGAGTAACACTATTAAGAAATTCAATGGGAGCCTTAACCTTTTTGGCTCAGTAGACAGAACGTCAGCCTGTGGACTCAAGGGTCCCAGGTTTGATTCTTGTCAAGGGAATGTACCTTGATTGCAGGTACTTCCCCAGTACGAGGTGTGCAGGAGGCAGCTGATCGATGTTTCTCTCTCATTGATGTTTCTAACTCTATCCCTTCCTCTGTAAAAAAATCAATAAAAATATATATATTTAAAAATTCAATGGGAAAACTTTCCTTTTCAGTATCATCCATTGAATCAATGGAATCACCACTCGATTGTATATGAAAATCTCCATCAAGTTTATTCTTCATTTAATTTATGAATGTGCTCATTTTAGAACAATGAATCACATGTTTAGATATATTTTTAATATTATTTATAGATATACTATTTTCAAAGGTAGCTTCAATAATATGTTACAAATCATTTCTTGGGGGATTTTAGTAATAACCATTCCTAAATGAAAACTGCTATCAAGTTTGCCATCTCCAAGTTTTACTAACCATTCACTATAAGCAGAATACTCTAGTCTCATATTGTTTTCAGAGACAACTGTCTGAAATATTCCTAGACACTAAGTACTTTAAACTTGTTTATACTATGGCCAGTCACAACACTGAGACATTGTAAAAAATTCCCTCTGAGAAGAAAAACTTACCCACCAAATGCAACATTCAAGTTCATAATTTCTCTTAGTAATCTATCTGTGGCATTTATAGCATGACTGGATGCCATGATGTATTCATCAATAATGAGAAATTGGGCCTTTTTAATGGGTTTAGCAACTTCACTCTTTATGTTGAGTCTAGAAATTGAAGTTTCATTTAATGGAATTGGTAATTTATATTGGGAATGAAAGGTTCTTCCACTGAGAAGTAAATTTGCAGAAAGTCCTATAGACACTGTGAGTAAAACAGTACCACCACAACCTCTAATATAATGTATTAAAACTTTATAAAGATGTTTTTCCACTACTGCCTGGACCATCTAAGAAAAAGCATGTGGAGTTTATAATTTGGTCTTCAATGGCTGAAGTTATAGTCTGTAAGGTTACCAACTATTCATTGTTCAGAGAATTAATCAATGTTTATTTTTAAACTGGAGGCCCGGTGCACGAAATTTATGCACAGGGGTGGGTGTGGTCCCTTCAGCCCAGCCTGCATCCTCTCCAGCCCAGGACCCCTCAGGGGATGTCCAACTGCCAATTTAGGCCGGATCTGGGGATTAGGCCTAAACTGGCAGTCGGATATCCCTCTCACAATCCAGGACCACTGGCTCCTAACTGCTCACCTGCCTGCCTGCTTGATCACCCCTAACTATTCCCCTTGCTGGCCTGGTCACCCTCAACTTCCCTCCCATGCCGGCCTGATCACCCCCAACTGCACGCACCTGCCCCTGCCAGCCTGGTCGCCCCCAGTCTTCCACCCCCCCTCCCGCCACCAGCCTGGTCACCCCTCGCTGCCCCCTCCCCCCCCCCGGCGCTAGCCTGGTGCCCCCAACTGATCCCCCTGTGGGCCTGGTTGCCCCACACAGTCTGCTATTCATTCGTTTGGTCGCCCCTCACTAACCCCTCTGCTCAGTCATTTGGTCGCCCATCACTAACCGCCTCCTGGCCTGGTCTCCCCATGCAGCCTGCTGCTCGATCATTTGGTCACCTCTCAGTAACCCCTCCTGTCAGCCAGTTCGCCCCACACAGCCTGCTGCTTGGTCATTTGGTTGCCCATCACTAATCCCTCAGCTGGTCTAGTTGCCTCATGCAGCCTATTCAGTTGTCCATTCAGTTGCAATGGTCGCTTAGGCTTTTATTATTATAGACTAGAGATCCGGTGCATGAAATTTGTGCATAGGGGAGTGGGGTGTCCTTCAGCCCAGCCTGCCCCTTCTCTAATCTGTGACCCCTTGAGGGATGTCCAACTGCCTGTTTAGGCCCGATCCTACTCAGACATCCCTCTCACAATCCAGGACTGCTGGTTCCCAACTGCTCGCCTACCTGCCTTCCTGATTGCCCCTAACCGCTTCTGCCTGCCAGCCTGATCACCCACTAACCACTCCCCTGTCAGCCTGATTGATGCCTAACTGCTCCCCTTTCAGCCTGTTTGCCCCTAACTGTCCTTCCCTGTGGGCCTGATTGCCCACAACTACCCTCCCTTGAGGCCTGGTCCCTGCCAACTGTCCTCCCCTGCTGGTCATCTTGTGGTGGCCATCTTGTGTCCACATGGGGGAGGATCTTTGATCACATGCAGGCAGCCATCTTGTGTGTTGGAGTGATGGTCAATCTGCATATTATTCTTTTATTAGATAGGATAGAGGCCTGGTGTATGGGTGGGGGCCAGCTGGTTTGTCCTGAAGGGTGTCTTAGATCAGGGTGGGGGTTCCCTTGGGGCGTGGGGCAGTCTGGGCCAGGGGCCTGTGGTGGTTTGCAGGCTGGCCATGCCCCCCCCCAAGTGGAGGCCCTGGTGTCTGGGATTTATCTTCTACTATTAAAACTTTGTAGCCTGCAGCGGAGTTAAGCCTTCTGCTAGCTCAGTGACAGCAGCCATTGAAACTTTGTTGCCTTAAGCGGAGGCCTGGGCTGGCCAGGGTATGCGGAAAGCTTGGTTCCTCCATTGTCAGGGAAACTCAAGGCTCCTTTCTGCTTCTCTTTGGCTGTAATTAACCCTTCTCTTGGTTGGGTTAATATGCATACTCGCTCCTGATAGGCTGGTGGGCGTCGCGAAGGTATGGTCAATTGCATCTTTCTCTTTTATTAGTGTAGATCAGAGGCGCAATGCATGTAATTCATGCCTGGAGGAGGGAGGTTTCCCTCAGCTCGGCCTGCACCCTCTTGCAATTCCGGGACCTCTTAGGGGATGTCCGACTGCTAGTTTAGGCTTGATCCCACAGGGATCCCTGCAGGATTGGGCCTAAACTGACGGTTGGACATCCTTCTCACAATCTGGGATTGCTGACTCCTAAACGCTCACCTGCCTGCCTATCTGCCTGATAGCCTCTAACCACTGGCCTGCCTGTCTGATCACCCCTGAAAGCTTGCTTCCCTGCCTGATTGCCTCTAACCACTTGCCTGCCTGCCTTATCACCCCTAACCACTCGCCTGCCTATCTCATTGCCCCTAACCATCTCTGCCTCAGCCCCGCCATTGCGCTTTGTCCAGAAGGATGTCCGGAATGATGTCTGGAAGATCATTCAGCTGTCTGGTCTAATTAGCATATTACACTTGTATTATTGTAGATTGACAACTTCATCTTCCTGTCCTTTTCAATCCCACAACACACTTGTCATCATTTTTGATGGTTCCCTTTCTTTCTCATAGTTAATTTCAAGTTGCTTTTTCTAAATAACCTTTTAGACTTCTAACTTTTATTGTTTGTTTTGATGTGGCTCTTTTCATTCCTTAATTCAGTAGAGATTTGTATACTTATGGTATACCAATAGTATTGGGTGACAGGTTCTACCCACTGTTAGCTTACATGCTGCTTGGAAAGTTAGTGTAAGAACCAGATGACTTTAGAACAAAGTAAGTAGTGTAGGGTAAATGTTAGGTGAACGGTACCCACACCTACCACAAGTGGTCAGATGTGAGTGATTTTTTAGCTGCAGTTATCAGAGATCATAATGTTTAGGCTGAGTGTATAACAATAAAAATGAGAAATAGCTTAAAAGTTCATCAATACATATGATGTATATACAGCAGTGGGCAAAAGTAGATTTACAGTTGTGAGTATGTGAAACGTATTATTGTTTGTTAATTATTGTATTACTTTCCATATGAACAACTGTAATCCCACTTTTGCCCCCCCCTATATCAATATGGTATCTATAATTTATGCAACCACAAAAAAATATTTGGAGAAATCTTTTATGAAACAGTAAGATGCTCTACTAAGAAGGCACGATACAAAACTTTATAAGATTAATGCATATTTTCAACTAAATGAAAATACATTAAAATGTTAAGTGAATATTTGTAATTTTCTATATATTTTATGCATTATTCACTATGAACATTAACAAGATGTTATTTTTTAAAAAGGAATACTTGTTTGCTGTTGCTTTCTAATTTCATTTTTTACCATTGTGCTGGGTTGAATAGGTTTTTTGCTTTTGCCTTATATGCTCTTTTTATAGATATAAAAGAGGCCCAGTGCCTGAAATTCATTTACTGGGGGGCGGGGGGGAGGGAGTCCCTCAGCCCAGCTTGTGCCCTCTCACAGTGTGGGATCCCCGCAATTGATCACCTCAAAGAGGTAGGCCCCACCCACCCAGGCGGGGCTCTGTGATGGGTCGTCCCCTGTAGAGAGAGGCCTACCCACCGCAACACCTCCACTGGTAGCCTGGGTCTCCCTCTGTGGGGCAGTTGATCGTGGGGCTCTACCATCAATCTCCCTAATGATATAGGCCCTGCCCAGCTGGCTGGGGCTCCATGATGGATCAGCCCTGCAGGGGGAGGCCCCGCTCACTTGCTGTAGCACCACTGTGGCGTAGCCTGGGGCTCCCTCTGCAGGACCATCGTGATTGATTGATCATCCTACCGGCTGGTGGCCTGGGCCTCCCTCTGCAGGGCAACCATGCGATTGATCCCACCCCCACAGAGGGAGGCCCTGCCCACCTGCCACAGCCGGCTGGTGGCCTGGGTCTCCTTCTTGGGGCAATAGTGGAGCTCCCTGACTGATCAGTCACCCCGCTGGCTGGTGGCTTGGGCCTCCCTCTGCAGGGCTATCATGGGGGGATGGCTGTCCCCCAACCAATTGCATCACACCCACCTTGGCTGGCCTGGGGCCAGTGTGTGTCATAGCATGGTTGCCTGGAAGATCATCCAGAAGCTCATTTGGCTGGCTGTCTAATTAGCATATTATGCTTTTATTATTATAGACTAGAGGCCTGATCCACAGATTCCGTGCACCAATGGGGTCTCTTGGCTTGGCCTGTAAGGATTGGACCAAAACTGGCTCTTCGATATCCCCTGAAGGGTCTATGATTGTGAGAGGGCGTTTTTCAGGTGACACACCCCAAAATGGGCTCCTTCTCTCTGATTCTGGGTGCATCACCTGAAAACCACAGCTGCCAAGTCACCGCAGCTCGGCATCTCCTGCATTGAGTGTCTGCCCCCTGGTGGTCATTGCATGTCATAGCTACTGGCTGGTTGGCCGGTCAGCCAGTCACTTATATATAAATTTTTTCTACTAGATCTATCAGAGTTACATGGTATCCCTATTCTTGTTTCCACATTTTCATATGTGGAAATAGTGCAGAATTGGGAATTTGACAGATTAAAGTTCAAATCCCAACTCAGACATTATTAACTATGTAAATTTAAGGTACCCTTAGTTTCCTCATTTGTAGAATGGTAAGTTTAATCAGATTATTTTAAAGACAAACTGAGATAAAATGTGTATATCAAAGCTTAAGATGGTGGCAGGTACACAGGCTCTACAAGATAACAAAGGGACTCTGGCCTGGTTTCCGAGTTGGTAGGAATATTGTCCTATAAACCAAAAATTTTCAATTTGATACCTAGTTGGGATGTGTATGGAGGAAACAACTGATGGACTTTTCCTCACATTGATGGGGTGTATCTCTCTCTCCCTCCCCTTTTCCTTCCTTCCCTCCCTCTTTTTTTCTATCTCCCTCCTTCCTTCTCTCCTTCTCTCTTTCTGTCTCTCTCCCTCCCTCTCACTCTCTTCCCCTTCCTCTTTCTGTAAAAATCAATAGAAACATATTCTCAGGTAAAGTTAAAAAAAATAAAGATAACAAGTGGGGAGTTCTTAGTGTCTTTCTTCCTTTACTCTCAGCTAGTAAATGACTGTAGAAAATAATAATCATCTTAAAGTATTTCCATGTTTTTTAGAGTATTATAAGAATTAATGAGCCGAAACCAGTTTGGGTCAGTGGATAGAGCGTCAGTCTGCGGACTGAAAGATCCCAGGTTCAAGTCTGGTCAAGGGCATGTATCCTGGTTGTGGGCACATCCCCAGTAAGGGGCATGCAGGAGGCAGCTGACTGATGTTTCTCTCTCATCAATGTTTCTAACTCTCTATCCCTCTCCCTTCCTCTCTGTAAAAAATCAATAAAATATATATTTTTTTAAAAAAGAATTAATGAAGTAATCTTTGTGAAAAAGTTCATGGTAAAGTACTATATAGTATATCAGTTAGGATGCTCTAGATGTAATAGGAAGCCCTACTCAGTGAGTGGTTCAAGTAGTAAAGAAATGTCACAGTATAGGATTGATATTTTCTGGTATCCTATATAATAAAAGCCTAATATGGTCATCTGGTCATCCATTCAACCAAAGCATAATATGTTAATGATATGCTAAGGTCGTTCAACTGCTAGCTGTGACATGCACTGATCACCAGGAGGCAGATGCTCCAACTGGTAGGTTAGCTTGTTACTGGGGTCCGGCCAATCAGGACTGAGCAAAATGGTCCTGAGATGCCCTGAAGCCCTCCCACAATCTCTCCCCTGCTGGCCAACCTCCTGCATCCCTCTCTGGCCCCATTTGTGCACTGGTGGGGTCCCTCGGCCTGGCCTGTGCTCTCTTGCAATCCAGGATCCCTCAGGGGATGTCGGAGAACTGTTTTTAGCCCAATCCTGCAGGACAGGCTGAGGGACCCCACTAGTGCACAAATTCGTGCACCAGGCCTCTAGTAGTACAATAAGGGTTTCAGCCTTGTTTCTCTGAAGCTCTTCTTTGTGTGTTAGCTTTGTCCTCGAATTGATACTGGCTGGCTTCAGTAGTTCCAGATTTAACATTCTTCAAAAGAGGAAAATATACCATGTCTGCCAGTGTATCATCTTTAGCATCATTTGTCAACCTCAATACTCTTAATATTTTGGGCCAGATCATTTTTAAAAGATATTTTTATTGATTTCAGAGAGGAAGGAAGAGGGAAAGAGAGGTAGAAACATCAGTGATAAGAGAGAATCACCAATCAGCTGCATCCTGCATGCCCCCTACTGGGGATCAAGTCTGAAACCCGGGCAAGTGCCCTTGGCTGGAATCGAATCCGGGATCCTTCTATACCAGCCATAGCCCAGAAAAAACATTTTTTATGAATAGAAGACTGTCCTGTGCATTGTAGGATGTTTAGCAGCATTGTCTTGACTCTATCTACAAGAGGCCAATAGTACACCCAAACAGCACCAGTTGAAAAACAAAATGTTTCCAAATATTATCAAATGTCCCATGGGAGGCAAAATTGCTCAATTGAGAACCAGAAGTTCCTTAGGAGTTTATCAGAAACTGCTGCAATATCTTTTTCCTTTTAGCTCCTGCCCCATCATGTCTGCTTAGCCATACCCATATTGCTTTGCATGCCCATACTTAAATCAGTTATTGACATGACCACCACCATGATTGATTTAGGAATTAGCTTTCTAACCTGAGAGGAGGATATCTGAACAAAAATGGGTTTTGTTGTGAGGGTAGAGGGGTCTGAATGTTGGGTAGGTAACAGTCTACTAAGGGGGAAAAACCATTTAATCTAAAAACTGCTTACCCATGACAAGGGCTTATTGAAGGTGCTATGTTGGAAAATGAAGGCAATTTGACTATTGGGTCTGCTGGAATGATTTGGAATGATAGTAAGCGAGTGAGTATAACATTAGGTTAAAATTAGGGTTAGGTTGATATTTTTCACCATTGACCTCTAACACCAAGCACAGATTCCAGTAGATAGCTGGAGATGCTTAATGAAAATTTTTTGAGTGAATACACATAGGAAAAGGCCAATCAGAATGCTCCTATGAGTAAAACAATGTTTTGGATTCATTGAGCAGGCAGTATGATTATAAATGCAGTTGGCTGAGTCCTGGATGGTTTGGCTCAGTGGATAGGCTTTCGAATTGAAGGGTCCCAGGTTTGATTCCGGTCAGTGGGACATGCCTGGGTTGCAGGCTCAATCCCCAGTAGGGTGTGTGCAAGAGGCATCCGATTAATGATTCTCTCTCATCATTGATGTTTCTATCTTTCCTTCTTTCCTCTCTGAAATCAATAAAAATATAAAATAAATAAATAAACAAACAAATAAATAAATAAATGCAGTTGGCTAGAAATCAGAGACTCGAATAGACCACCCCCATTCCTTTCTTCAAAATAAACTATATCCAGCTTTAGAGGAATTATGATTTGGCCTAAATAGTGCCTTAAAATAAGCTTGAAGTATTTGACTTAAATAATGATATTATTTCAGTTGGTTTCTTGTATTTCCTCCTTAGAACTAACCTTCATCTTGGCTGGTATGCTCAGTGGTTAAGAGTGTTACCCTGATCGGTTTGGCTCAGTGGATAGAGCATCGGCCTGCAGACTGAAAGGTCCCAGGTTCGATTCCGGTCAAGGGTATGTACCATGGTTACAGGCACATCCCCAGTGGGAGGTGGCATGATTGATATTTCTCTCTCATTGATGTTTCTAACTCGCTATCTCTGTCCCTTCATCTCTGTAAAAAATCAATAAAATATATTTTTTAAAAAAGAGTGTTACCTGTGCACTGCAGGGTCCTGTGTTTGATTCTTGGTCAAGGGCACATATCTCAGTTACAGGTTTGATAGGTTAAGGCATGTGCAGGAGGCATCAATCAATCTCTCATTTGCCTCTTCCCTTCCACTAAAAATCAGTGGAAAAAATATCCTCAGGTGAGGATTAACAGCCACAAAAACAAAATAAAATTAACAATTTCTGTGACATTGATAACTCTTGATTGAATCATCGGTTTATTTACTTAATATACCTGCATATTATATACACTAGTGACCCAGTGCACAAAATTCGTGCATGGAGGGAATTTTTCCTCAGCCCAGCCTTCCCCTGCTCACAGACTGGGAGCCCTCAGAGGATGTCCTACTGATGGCTTAGGCCTGCTCCCCATGGGGAGTGGGTCTAAGCCGAAGTCTGGCCACCCTCTGCTGGAGGCGACCAGGCTAATTAGGGGAAGGCGCCTGCTCCATCACCCCGCTGCTGCAGCCACTGTCAGCCACCACAGACACCAAGGTGCTTTCATCAACATGGACTCCAGTCCCTTCACTGTGAAAAAATGACATCTTTCTTTAAGATGTGTCTTTCAGCCGAGGCCGGTTTGGCTCAGTGGATAAAGCATCGGCCTGGGGACTGAAAGGTCCCAGGTTTGATTCTGGTCAAGGGCATGTACATTGGTTGCAGGCACATCCCCAGTAGGGGGCGTGCAGGAGGTGGCTGATCGATGTCTCTCTCTCATCGATGTTTCTGGCTTTTTATCCCTTTCCCTTCCTCTCTGTGAAAAATCAATAAAATATATTAAAAAAAAAAAAAAGATGTGTCTTTCATAGGATATGACTTTTTTTTTTAATCCTCACCTGATTGATTTTAAGGTGTGGAAAAGAGAGGGAGAGACAGAGAGAAACACAAGTGTGAGAGGGGCACATTGATTGGTTGCCCCCTGCATTGAGCCCTGACCTGGGCCCCGGCCAGGGAGGAGATTGCCACCTAGGTACATGCCCTTGATCAGAATCATACCCAAGCCCTGCGGTCAGCAGGCCTAGGCATTATCCACTGAGCCAAACCTGCTAGGGCAGGATATGACATTTCTTAGCCCCTCCAGCAGTGGACCGTTTTGTCCTCCAATAGTGTGATGGAAAAACTCTAGATCACCTTCTTGTATTCTTATAACCCAAGTAACCAAGAACACTGCAAGTAGTGGTATACTGGGAGCTTAACCAATGAGCAGTCAGAAAAGGTGTTTATACTGGAACTAGTTTGGCTAATGGATACACCATGGGCCTGCAGTCTGAAGGGTCCCAGGTTTGAATTCTGTTAAGGGCATGTTCCTTGATTGGAGCATAGTGTGCAGGAGGCAACTAATTGGTGTTTCTCTCTTGATGCTTCTGACTGTATCTCTCTCCCCTCTTCTTTGTAAAAAAATCAATAAAATATATTTTTTTATTTTATTTATTTATTTTAATATATTTTATTGATTTTTTACAGAGAAGAAGGGAGAGGGATAGAAAGTCAGAAACATCGATGAGAGAGAGACATCGATCAGCCGCCTCCTGCACACCCCCTACTGGAGTTGTGCCCGCAAGCAAGGTACATGCCCTTGACTGGAATCGAACCCTGGACTCTTCAGTCCGCAGGCCGACGCTCTATCCACTGAGCCAAACCGGTCTTGGCTATATTTTTATTTTAAAAGAAAAGGCGTTTCCTCTGCAGCTCATGAGGTAGAGGACTCCCGGGTTGTGTCCACTGGGTAGGGATGTGTCCCCATGCCCCTGGGAGAGGGGTATCACTCCTGAGGCTGGCAGCCAGACCCACATTGTGGGTGCCGGGCTAAGGGGTATGGACCTGGACCGCCGCTTGGTGCCTGCGCCTGTATGCCCCGAGTGGCCAGGGTCATTCTGGGACCTCTACTGCTCAGGGCCTAAGAGTGGACCTACAGGCTAAGAGTGGCCTGGGTCCCGAAGATGTTCCTGGTGCCTGTGTATGCAAATTAACTGCCATCTTTGGTGGGTTAATTTGCATAGTTGCTCTGATTGGCTGGTGGGTGTAGCAGAGGGACAGTCAATTTGCATGTTTTTCTTTTATTAGTGCAGATTAGATGTGAGACAAAAGTACAAATTTAAAAGGATTAGATAAACATGAAGTGAACTATATTAAAGTAATGTTTTACAGGTTTAAATATGGTTTAATGACTCAAAAATTGTTTGCTTTATAAATTAATATTTGATTAGAACAGAGTGATTAATTTTGAGTCATTGACTTTTTTGAATGGTGGAGTAGAGTTATGGACATGTTCATTATCTTGATTGTGGTGATGGTATCGCAGTATATGCATATGTTCAAATTAATCAAATTGAATACATTAAGTATGTGCAGGTTTTTATATATGAGTTATACCTCAGTAAATCTGTTAAAAAATAACCAGTAATGAGCACATGGATCACTCTTTTCTTAGCTCCCAGGGGTGAGTCCAAAGCAGCAATAGAACTTGGCTGACTTTCTGTTTCTTTAGTATTTTCCATTTCTATTAATATTGTGTTTTTCCTTGATTTTTAGAGAGAGTGGAAGTTAGGGGAGAGGGGGAAAGAGACAGAGAGAGAGAAACATTGATGTGAGAGAGACACATTGATTGGTTGTATCCTGCACAGGCTCAGACTAGGGCCGGGGATCAAGCCTGCAACTGAGGTACATGTCCTTGACCAGAATCAAACCTGGAACCCTTCAGTGCAAGGACTGATGCTCTATCCACTGAGCCAAATCAGCTAGGGTTCCTGTCTGAGATTTTTAGAATTAAAAATATGTCCTCTATTTCTCTGTATGTGTCGGTGTCTGTAAGTCAGAAATGTTTTTACCTATACAAATTAAAAAGGATTAGATAAGCATGAACTATTTTTACAGTAATATTCAAATATCTCAAAATAATTTTCTAAAACATTATTTGGTTAGAATAGAGGGATTCTCTGTGAGTCATTTTTATTTTTTTAATTATATTTATTGATTTTTTACAGAGAGGAAGGGAAAGGGATAGAGAGAAACATCAATGTGAGAGAAACATCAATGTGAGAGAAACATCAATCAGCTGCCTCCTGCACACCCCTTACTGGGGATGTGCCCGCAACCAAGGTACATGCCCTTGACCGGAATCAAACCTGGGACACTTCAGTCCGCAGACAGATGCTCTATCCACTATGCCAAACCAGTTAAGGCTCTTTGAGTCATTTTCAAAATTTTGGTATAAACCTAGGGAAAATAGTAACTGCTAGTTCTTAGAGAAAAAAATTTAATGTAAGGAAATGGTTGAGTAAGTGTTGGAAGATTTAAAAAATCAAAAAGGGAAGAGGTTGGAGTTATCAGAACCTCAAATTTCAGAGAAGGGGCTTCACAGAGCTGATGCCAGTATTTCTGAGGGGAGCAATGAAGCTGGTTGTGACTACACGTCAGAAAGTAAGGCTGGAGACTAGAACCAACTGCTAGGGCAGTGCTGGTACAAATAGCAAGCAAAGGAAGAAATAGTCTCTTTCAGCCTCTTCTGGTACTTAATGCTGGTGGTGGAACCTGACAGGAAGCCAGCTAAGGAAAGAAAAATGTAGTTTGCAGAGTTATAATCCTGATTCACAAAGGATAAGGGTGGAGTTCAAAGACGATAGTTTAAAAAGTGATATACTTAACACTTTGAATTAAACAGATATTCAAAGAACTGGCCCCAGGTTCAGTTAATCAAATTTTTATTTTATTTTCATGGCAATTATAGCTAGAAAGAATACCTGAGAGTCATGATGTAGAGCAGGGTGAGCAAATTCCTTATAAGGGTCAGATTTTAAATATTTGAGGCTTTGCAGGCCATAAGGTCTCTGCCTCTAATACAGTACTTAGCTTTGCCTTTGTAGCCCAAAAGCAGCCTTAGACAATATGTAAACAAATAAACAATAAAACACTATTCATAGAAATGCGCAGTGGGCTAGATTTGGCCCTGGGGCTATAATCTGTAGACTCCCTATATACTGTATTTATTATACTTAGGGTGAAGTTAATACTTAGTGATAGTCCATATGGATTTATATTGGGAATAACCTTGATATTTTTTAATTTGAAAATTTCATCTCTAAATCTGATTAGACTAATTTTTAAAGACCTCATGCTACTAGGGGAAGTGTTAGCTCTGACATTCTTTTGTTCACTTAGGATTGCATTATTAGTATTATCTTCAATACATTTTAAAAAATATGTTGTTATTGATTGTAGAGAGAAAGGAAAGGAGAAGGAGAAAGAGAGAGAGAGAAACATCATTGATGAGAGAGAATCATTCGTCGGCTGCCTCCTGCATACCCCCTACTGGAGATTGAGCCCACAAACCAGGCATGTGCCCTGACTTGGAATCAAACCCATGACCTCCTGGTTCATAGGTTGACACTCAACCCTGTCTGGGCTTTTAATGCATTTTTTAATAGGAGTGCTTTTAAGCCACTTACTCATTTTTTAATGCTTTAGTTAAAATTTGTGTAGTTGCACAATGATGTGAATTTACACTTAAGAATGGCTAAAAGAGTAAATTTTATGTTACATATATTTTACCACACACAAAAAAATGATGTAACTTTACTTGCATCTATAACTTCTTGTTATAGAGCATCACTCTGCTCAGATATCTCAAATACTGGCATGAAACCTCATAAGAGTGTCAATTACCATCCATACACTAAATTCATAAAGATTAATTTTTTATTGGTTTTAGTATTCTATTTAAAATGTAAATGTACAGTCTCTCTACTCCCAGTAGACCATCCTGTGCATACCTGGGTCTGTACATACCCACTGGGCTAGAGCCCTATTTCCTAATAGATTAATTTTACTTAATATTGAGGCAGTACATTAATAAGTTTGCAAACTGGACTTTTTCTCTAGTTCTTCCCTTGCCAACATACATTGCTAATAGTGTTATCTTGACTTTGTATTTTCATGCCCACTCTCCCATTCCTAATCCAGCTCTGCTTTTTCATCCATATTTCTATAACATTTTATATAAGCTGCTATTATAACTCTCAACACATCATATTTTAAGTATTTGCTTATATCTCTGTCCTCCTCCCTTTTTGAGTAGCATGTCTTGGTTATACACTATAGTACCAGCAACTAGCTGTGGCACAAAACATGCACTCACTAAATTATTGGAATCAGAACTTACCCAGCCATTGACAAGCTTCTTAGTGGTTCATAATTAATCTGAGCTATTTTTGGTGGCTCAGCCAGTTCTTTCTTCCATTTGTAATTTTGGTCAGCTTTAGTTTTTTTTCCAGAGGCCCAAATCTCATTTTTACTGCCAGTCACAGCCCTCTTCCATTTGGCAGTTAGAAAGATTAGAACACCAATTATATTTGCATAGTACATAGCTTTTAGAGTAATTATTATAAGTAATTTTGCTAGTGTTGGTTAATTTGTTAAATACCTAATGACTGTGGGCTATGTGCTAGAAATCCTGCTGGGGATACACAGTAAGCATTTTACATACAAGGGAACTGAGAAGTTGGATGACAGATATAAGATTATATATCAAGTTACTGACAGAACTGTGACTAAATCCTAGATCTCCTGACTTGCGGCCCATTGGGTAGAAGGGAGTTGCTCTGAGAAGAGTTATAACAGGATAGTTGGGATGGTACTTGTGAGAGGGTTTGCTTATGATCATCCTAATCTCTACTTGTGTATTTTCAGTAATTGAGGAGCCTGGTGTCTTCAAAGAAGTACCTTACATTTATTTAGACCATGTTGGAAGTTCTGTTTGGCATTCCAGCACCTGTTTCACCCTTTCAGATTGTCAGATAAGGATCAGAGTACAAACTCAATTCAGGATTCTCTTGGAATGAATGGTTTGGAGAATTCTGTGGGGTCTTATGCCTTCACTGCTAGGGGAGTAATTGACTGATGTATGCTAGCCAAATAGAGTCTTAAAGACAAAAGATGGCTGGCTGCCCTATTGCTGATGTGTATCTTGGTGTGGCCTCTGCAGGATCAGGTCGATATAGTTCTTGTCATTATTTGATGGTTCAGAAATTGTTTACCCAGAAGTGATAAATTTTTGAGAAAAGAGATCACATTAACCCAAAGATTTAAGGACAGGTTTATAAGTCAAAATACCTACCGATTTAGCCTGGTCCGTGTGGCTCATTGGTTGAAAGTTAACCTATGAACCAAAGAGGTCACAGGTTCGATTCCCCATCAGAGTATGTACCCAGATTGCAGGCCCGATCCCCAGGGAGAAGTGAGCACGAGGTAACTGATCAATGATTCTCTCTTATCGTTGATGTTTCTATATCTCCCTCTCCCTTCTTTTTTGATCTAGCCTGGTGCCAAATTAAAAATCAGATTGCTTGCGTGGTAAGATAAAATTAAGAGCTGGTTGAATAGTATCTTCCTATGAGCATCTGTCACATTGGAGTATTCTTTCTATAATTACTTAACATTCAGAATCAACCCACCCAGACTTGTGGGAGGAGACTACTGTATTTTTGCCCTTTCACTTTTTGATATTCAGTTGTCAAAAAAGCCTCTCTCAGCCCTGGCTTGTGTGGCTCAGTTGGTTGGAGCATTGTCCTGTACACAAAAAGGTGACAGATTCAATTTCCAGTCAGAGCACATACCCATGTTGTGGGTTTGATCCCTAGTCAGGGTACAGGGTATGTTTAGGAGGCATCTGACCGAGTTTCTCTCACATTGATGATTTTCTCTCTCTCTCTCTCTCTCTCTAATTAATTAAAAAAAAAAATTAAGCCCTGGCCATTGTTGCTCAGTAGTTGGAGTGTCATCCTGCGTACCAAAGGGTGGTGGGTTTGATTCCTCATCAAGGGCATGTACCTGGATTGCAGGTTCAATCCCTTGCCCGGTTGGGCTGCGTGCAGAAGGCAACCAATGTGTCTTTCTCATATCAATGTTTTTCTCTCTTTTTCTTTCTCTACCCCTCCATCCTTCTCTCCCTTCCACTCTCTAAAAATCAATGGGGAGGGGGGAGAAATATCCTTAGGTGAGGATTGCAACAACAGTTTTTTTTTTTTTTTAAGCCTCTGTCATTACCAGTTTCCTTCTGAAGAGAGAACTGGTTAAACTTCCAGGAGTACCACTTATTTTCTTTTGTTGTTGTTGTTGTTGTTGTTATTATTATTATTATTTAATCCTCACCCAAAGATAGGTTTTTTATTGATTCTAGAGGGAAAGACAGAAACATTGATCGAACCTGTAACCTGGGCATGTGTCTTGACCGGGAATGCGGTATTATGCTCTAATCAAGTGAGCCACACCAGCCAGGGCAGTACTGCTTATTTTATGTTCACTATTACTTGGGTAATATATGAAATCTATTATTTCATGAAATTTGTGGTAGTTTTTGCTACTTAATATGATTGAAGAATAGCTTACTAGCTTCACTTTGATTCCTGTAATACTCTCCACAAAGAACTAATGCATTTTCTACTTCCACTGAGCACTTTCTGTAGGCACACTGAATTTAGTTCCTATTTTTTCTCCAGGGTCGTCTAGTAGCAGGCATCCAAATCAGGCAACTCCAAAGAAAAGTGGTTTAAAGAATGGCCAAATGAAGAATAAAGATGACGAGTGCTTTGGGGATGATATTGAAGAGATCCCAGACACAGATTTTGATTTTGAAGGGAACCTAGCCCTATTTGACAAGGCAGCTGTGTTTGAGGAGATTGATACATATGAGAGGAGAAGTGGTACCCGTTCCAGGGGTATCCCAAATGAAAGGCCTACTCGGTACCGCCACGATGAGAACATCCTGGAGTCAGAGCCCATAGTCTACCGACGGATCACAGTGCCCCACAATGTGAGCAAGGAGTTCTGCACAGGTGAGTTGTACCAGATCCCACATCCTTCTGGCTGCTCTCCCCTTTCTATTATGCTTAAAGCAGAATGACCCAGATTCTGACTCAGAGTCTTATAGTAGGAATTAACTAAAGTGGCTTGGTGGTTGGCCATTATTATTTTCTCTTGGAGATTATGGCCAATACAACATAATTCCCTACAAGTGTAGGGGAGTTGATTTCTCTACATGTCCATTTATATCCTGCATCTGGCAGAATCTTTTCTGCAGTTAATTTAATATTAGAAGCCCTGTGCACGAAATTCATGCATGGGTAGGGTCCCTAGGCCTAGCTGGCAATCAGGGCCAATCTATGGGATGACCGGCAGGGCATTTGGGGTCCCCTCTTGCACCCACCTGGTCTGGCCTGGTGCTGCCTCTGGTCACCTCCCTCAGCTGGGTGGTGCGGGGGTGGGGGTGGGGGTAGGGGTGAGGGGTTCCCACTGGCTCCGCCCACTCACTGGCCCCACCCCCTGCTGCCACTGCTGGTCGGTGCCTAAGGGGTGGGGGCAGCTCCTGCATTGTGCATCTGCTCCTGATGGTCTGTGCACATCATAGCGACCAGTTGTTCTGCCATTCAGTCGATTTGCATATTAGGGTTTTATTATATAGGACGTTACAATTAATAACTAAAGGCATAGGGGCCAACTATCTATATTCATATAATCTAATCTGTTTTCACTTTGGCTTCCCTGTTTCTGCCTGAACATTTTAGCAGAAGTTCAACTCTTCTTCACTAATTATTTGCTGTGGTAAAAAACAGTTAGAGATCGATGTTTGAAACTGCTGGTTAAAATTAGGGTTTTAGTAAATTACATTTGTTTACTACACTGTCTTCATCTCCTGCTAGCCTGGGTCATTGAGAGTTGACTAGTCATAACTGTCATATAACAAAACAGTACCATGGTAGTTATGTATGTCACTGTAGTATATGATAGTCTAGTTTGTTACCCCAGTGCTTTTTAAGTTTCTTTTTTTCTTTCTTTCTTTCTTTCTTTCTTTCTTTTTTTTTTTTAGCAGTAGAATCTTCAAACATGTAAAAGCAGCTGTGGAAGAGGTGGTCTACCTCATCTTTGTCTTTCCTCCCAAATCACATTCTTAACTGGACTTCTTGGAATACAGTGTGAAAACCATTGTTATTGAATGATCTTAAGCTAAAGGAGGAATCATAATCATTTTAATGGGTAGAGAAGGAACTGGGTAATTGGTTTGAAGTTTTGAATGTAAATTTTAAATGCTAGTAGTGCTTATAGAGAGAATTATGGAGCCAGCTTAATTACATGGAGAAGAATCAGATCTGGCAAAGCTTTTTTTTTTTTTTTTAATATGTTTTTATTGATTTCAGACAGAGGAAGGGATAGGGAGAGAGAGAAACATCAATGATGAAAATCATCAGTCAGCTGCCTCCTGCACAGACCCTACTGGGGATCGAGCCCACACGCCAGACATGTGACCTGAGCAGGAATTGAAATGTTCATGGTGGGCGCTCAACCACTGAGCAACAACAGCCAGGCTGGCATAGATTTTTGTAGATAGCTATAGAGCTCTCTTGTATTTGGTTTTGCTGAGTATAGCATTTTGTACTTACTTTTCATGTGAAAGAAAAAAAAAAAAGCAGACTGTCAGGCTAAGAAAGACTCCTAAATTGTTTCAATCTTTCACTAGCAGACTCCGGTCCAGGTGCCTCTTTACTAAGGTGCCTCTAAACTACTTAAGGTAGTTTCCTTAAGTGGCATTGAGTGTATCTTGCTGAACTCCCTTGATTTTTACCACCTATGTAAAGGCAAACATTGCAGTTCAGAATCAGGCTTAATTTAACTGGCCAGCTTTTAAGTTTTTCAAAGGTAGCTATCATCCAGCAGTTCAGGTAGTACCTCAGATCCTGCCATCCATCTACCTCTGACTGCTTCCCTTTTACTGCCTCTACTGGTAGCTCTCTGGACTGAGATGGTTGGTCATTCAGTATGTGATTTCCCTGGAATTCATGAGTTCAGGAAGATGATAGCCTGCCTTGGAGTAAAGTAAGTAACAGGGAGAGAATAACAGTGAGAACCAGTAAAGTGTCAACAGTGCTAAGAAGTTGGAAATGAAGCCCTTTTGCCTAGCAGAGTCTATATCAGAAAAGGGATCAGCAAACAGTTATCTTGCTGAGCAGTTTCTATAGGTGATTTTTTAAAAAATATTTTTTATTGATTTTTTTTACAGAGAGGAAGGGAGAGGGATAGAGAGCTAGAAACATCGATGAGAGAGAAGCATCGATCAGCTGCCTCTTGCATACCTCCTACTGGGGATGTGCCCGCAACCAGATACATGCCCTTGATCGGAATCGAATCTGGGACCTTTCAGTCAGCAGGCCGATGTTCTATCCACTGAGCCAAACCAGTTAGAGGTCTACAGGCAATTTTTATCTCAGCTTCAGATCCAAGGCATAAATAAGCCTCAAAGCAGGTTTTACTGAATGTTATTCAGATAGTGCTGGGGACATTTTTCCAATTAGATCCACTATCTAAATGTTAGGATCAGAATAAGGCAAACTATCTGGAATATGTGGGGAAACAACCTAGGTTCATACAATGTTAGTGTTAGGTTATTTGCTTAACTAGTATAATTCTTTCATTTAAAGATGAGGACATTGAAGCCAGAGAGATGAAGGTTCTTAAAAACTTGATCCTATTTACTTTCTTCTGTTGAATGCAGTTAACAAGGAAGGAGAATATAGTATGAAAAGGGCAGTTTAATGGCAAAATAGACTATAGTCTTTTCTCTTTAGTATGCCTTTAGAAATTGGCCAACTTAGATCAGCCATTACACGAAATGGCTATGAAATGCTAGATTGGATAACTCCTCAATGTAGACTTGTGGCATTCATGTTCTAGAACCTCAGATACCTTGTTTTCTATTAATCCCCAGACCCAGAGAGGTAACAGAAGAACGAGTAACTACCCATTTGGTGATGGCTGGGGTTTTAGGTTCTGAGATCTTGCTGCTGGTATTCCATATACTACTGCATGCCAAGTGGTGTTAACAGTTTCTAAGCCATTACTAATTGCTTATACTACTTCTCTTGGCAGTACTCTTCAACTGTGGGGGCTAAGAGGAACAATGGTATAAAAGTTCTGTTGATTGGGAAAACACATTCAGGAAACAACTAAATTTAGCTCTTTGTTTAAAACAGGTCTTTTCTCTCTGGAAAGCCCTTTTAAGTCTTTTGACAGTACTGCTGTCTCCAGCAGTCACAGATGATCAGATATCCCTCCAGCTTGGACCTATCCTGCTAAATAATATCAGAGGCCACTTCCATGTGTGTTAGGTTTGGCTATAAAATGCTAGCTGCATGTGAGCACTCTTTGTTCAATAGTGAGAGGTCCTCAAAGAACACTGGTCAAGAGCGTTGGTAAAGCCTTAGAGAATCTTTGCTCAACATTCATAATATGCTAAAAGAAATATTTAAGACACTTTGGATCAGTCAAAATGCTGTGCTTATTTTAAGTCATTCAAAGACAGTCCTTGTGTTCAAGTTATTAAAATGTACTGGGAAATGGCAATATACTATATATGCCTGGAGTCCAAAGAGAAGAATAAAAATTGCCTGTAGACCTCTAACTGGTTTGGCTCAGTGGATAGAACATCGGCCTGCTGACTGAAAGGTCCCAGATTCGATTCCGGTCAAGGGCATGTATCTGGTTGCGGGCACATCCTCAGCACTGCGTATTGAGAAGCAGGAGAAGTCTGGAAGACTGGGCTGATTAGGGCAGGCTTCACAAAGGCAACAGAACCAAAGCCCTGAAGCATGGGCAGGATCTCATCAGACAAACATGAAGAGGATATTCATGAGTAGGCTGGGCAGGTGCCAGTGAGGAAAGGGCCTCTGCGAGATCAGCCATTGGTGGTTTGGCCAGGTCAGAAAGTTTATGTTGTGCAGGAATTAAAAATAGCTTTGGCCAAAAATGGTTTGGCTCAGTGGACAGAGGGGCAGCCTGCAGGCTGAAAAGTCCCAGGTTCGATTCCGGTCAAGGGCATGTACCTTAGTTGCGGGCACATCCCCAGTAGAGGGTGTGCTGATCGATGTTTCTAACTCTGAATCCCTCTCCCTTCCTCTCTGTAAAAAATCAATAAAAAATATGTTTTAAAAAAATAGCTTTGGACAAAAGCACAGAGACCCTGTATGCCAATCCTGTCCTTGTCCTTTGGCCATGGGGAACAACTGAAAGATTCTAAAAATGACATAATCCAAAATTTCTTTTTGGAAGACTGAGTCTATTTAGACTGGTCTTATGATAGAATTCAGGGTAGAATAAGAAAAGAGACCAGAATAGGCTCAAATCATTTCGGCTCATGACATAACTAATGTATCAGGGATTTGGACTTCTGAATGGAAAAGAAGACAGATGTGAGAGAACTGACAAAGGGGAATTTGGTAGGATTTGATTATTGAAAACAAGTGGGAAAGGAGAGGGTGATCAAGAAGATTGAAAGGCATTAAACCTGTGAGGCAGGAAAAACATCAGTGAGAATCTAATTGTAGTCAGATTGCATGAATTTATAGGGGGTTAAGTCCACTGTCCTCCTGTAGTACTTTGTGGCCAAGCCCAGCCGTAGTTACTACACTGAGGAATACCGTAGTTACTACACCGTAGTTACTACACTGAGGAATAGAGGTGAAGGAGTTACTAACTATTAAAGGTTTCAACAAGGCAGCTTCTGTAGTCAGTGAATTGAGTTCCATAGCTGGAAGGGGACTGCTGAACCTGTTCCCTTTATCTGTAAATTGGGATAATACTTGTAAAATGAGATCATGTAAAAAAGCAGTTAGTACATTGCCCTGTTTATAATTGTTAGTTATCAATATGTGACTTCAAATGTGAATTTTAAAGGCTATCTCAGTAGTGTAATTTCAAAGCGTCAACTTTTAAATTGAACATGGTGATTTGGGTCGATTTCTGAGTTCTCTGTTCTGTTCCATTGAAATGCCTGCTCTTGTGCCAGTACCAGGGTGTTTTGATTACATTGGCTTTGTAGTATAACTTGATACAGTATCTGGTATTGTGATTCCTCCAACTTTGTTCTTTCTCAAGATTGCTGTAGCTTTTCGGGGTCTTTTTGGTTCCATGTAAATTTTTGGAGTATTAGTTCAAATCTGTAAAATATGCTATTGGTATTTTAATAGGGATTGCATTGAATCTGTAGGTTGCTTTGGGTTAGTGTGGACAATTTAATTATATTAATTCTACCAATCCATGAACATGGTATATGCTTCCACTTGTTTATATCTCTTCTATCTCTTTTTACAACATTCTGTAGTTTTCTGAGTACAAGACTTTTACCTCCTTGGTTAAGTTTATTCCTAAGTATCTTAATTTTTTGTTGTTACAATTGTAAATGGGATTGTTTTTGTAGTTTCTCTTTCTGAGAATTCAATATTGGTATATAAAAATGGCATTGATTTCTGGGTGTTAATTTTGTAACCTGCTACACTGCTGAATTCATTTATTAAATCTAGTAGTTTTTTGGTAGCATATTAGCATTGACGTGTCTTCTATAAATAATGAGAGTTTTACTTCCTCCTTTCCAATTTGGATGCCTTTTATTTCTTCTTGTCTAATCACAATGGCCAGAACTTCCAGAACTATGTTGAGTAAGAGTGGTGAAATCAGACATCCATAACTTGTTCCTGTTCTTAGGGGAAATGCTTGTAGTTTTTGCCTATTCAGTATGATGTTCGCCGTAGGTTCATTATATATGGCCTTTATTATGTTGGGTATGCTCCCTCTATTTCCACTTTGCTGAGAGTGGGTGTCAAAAATGGATGTTGGATTTTGTTGAATGCTTTTTCTACATTTGTTGATATGATCATGTGAGTTTTGCCTTTCAGTTTGTTTATGTGATGTATCATGTTTATTGATTTGTGAATATTGTATCATCCTTGCATCCCTGGAATAAATGCCACTTGGTCATGTGTATCATCTTTTTAATATGCTAGTGGCCGAGTGTGTGAAATCACACAAGACCCAGCACCTGGCATGCCATGGGACCCATCAGTGCACCTCCTGGTGACCAGTCTTTGGTTGTTACAGTGTTATAACCACTGGGTTTTTATTATATAGATTGCTGAATTCGATTTGCTAATATTTTGTTGAGGGTTTTAGCATCTATATTCATCAGGGATATTGGCCTGTAATTCTTTTTCTTTATCTGGTCTTGGAATTAGGATAATGCTGACCTCATAAAAAGAGCTTAGAAGTGTTCCTTGTTGGAATTTTTTTGAATAGTTTGAGGAATATAGGTGTTAGTTTTCTTTGAATGTTAGGTAAAACTGCCCTGTGAAACCATCTGTACCAGGGATTTTGTTTGCTGGGAGTTTCTTTTTGTTGTTTATTGTTTAATTATGCATGTTTTGTTTTTTCTTTTAAAATATATTTTATTTATTTTTTACGGAGAGGAAGGGAGAGGGATAGAGAGTTAGAAACATTGATGAGAGAGAAGCATTGATCAGCTGCCTCCTGCACACCACCGACTGGGGATGTGCCCGCAACTAAGGTACATGCCCCTTATCAGAATCGAACCCGGGACCCTTCAATCCACAGGCTGATTGATGCTCTATCCACTGAGCCAAACCGGTTTCGGCTATGCATGTCTTTTTTAAATATATTTTATTGGTTTCAGAGGGAGAGGGAGAGACAGAGAGAAACACCAATGATGAGAGAGAATCATTGATCGGCTGCCTCCTGCATGCCCCCCACTGGGGATCGAGCCCACAACCCAGGCATGTGTCCTTGATTGGAACTGAGCCCAGGACCCTTCTTCATTCAACAGGCTGATGCTCTATCCACTGAGCCAAACCAGCTGGTGCTGCTTAGAGTTTTTTTATTTTTATTTTATTATTTTATTTTATTTTTTATTTTATTTTATTTTATTTTATTTTATTTTATTTTATTATGTTTTAATTACTGCTTCTATTTCTTCAGTTAGTGGCCTATTCAGGTTTTCTGATTGTTCCTAATTCAGTTTTGGAAAATTGTGGGTTTTTTTTAGGAATTTGTCCATATCATGCACATCCTCCAGCTGGTTGGCATATAGTTTATTCATAGTATTTTCTTATAATCCTTTGTATTTCTATGGTGTCAGTTGTTACTTTGCCACTTTTATTTCTGATTTTATTTTATTTAGGTCCTCTCTCTTTCTTGATGAGTCTGGTTAAAGGTTCATCACTCTTGTTTATCTTTTCAAAGAACCAGCTATTGGTATCATTGATCTTTTGTTTGTTTGTTTTGTTTTTAGGCTCTATGTCATTTATTTCTGCTCTGGTCTTTATTTTTTATTTTATTTTTTCTGGTCTTTTTTTCTTCCATCCTTCTACTTACTCAGAGATTTTTCTTGTTTTCTTTCTAATTCTTTAAGTTGTAGGGTTAAATAATTTATTAATAATTTTCCTAGTTTTTGAGATAAACCTGTATTTCTATGAACTTCCCTCTCAGGACTGCTTTCACTGTGACCCGTAGATTCTGGGTTGTTGTATGTTCATTTTCATTTGTTTACAGGAAGCTTGATCTCATTGGTAGTCCATTCATCATATAATAACATGCTCTTGAACCTCCACCTGTTTGAATGTTTTTGAGTGTTTTTACTTGTAGTTGATTTCTAATTTCAGGCCATTGTGGTTCAAGAAGGTATTCAATATGATTTAAGTGTTCTTGAACTTGTAGAGACTTAGTTTGTATCCTAACATGTGGTATATCTTTGAGAATGACCCATGTCTACTTGATAAGAATGTATATTCTGCATCTTTGGGGTGAAATGTTCTGTAAGTGTCAGTTAAATCCATCTGACCCAGTGTGTTATTTATAGAGTATTGTTTCATTGATTTTCTTTTTTCTGAAAGATCTATGCAGTGAAGTCTTTGACTTTGCTGTTTCTTTCCTGTCCTGGTTTTCTGGGCCCTGAAATGGCACATGTGTGTTGATACTGATGCATATACTACTACTAGTGGCCCGGTGCACGAATTTTTGCACATTGGAAGGAAATTAATTAGAAGAAATATTTTAATATTGCTATTCGCCCTTTCTCTTTAATGGAAGTGTCAACCAAATTCATGATCGACAATGACAGATCGAAATACCCCTGTGCGATTGGCACTAATGAAGGTTTTATATATATTGTGCATGCACAAGTCAATTTGGCCTTTATATATATAATTAGACTCGCTTTCTGATTTAGCTAAACTTTTTCCAATCCAGTGAAGCACTCCAATTTCTCTTTCGAGTAATTGTCAGAAACACAGTAGTAAATATCACCACGAAGCAGATTATTTTTGTAGATCATGCAGGGAGAACAAAGAGCAAAACATTTAACTGCAGGAGTGTTTGATATATTCTGTGCAGTGAGAAAATCTGAAGTCATTTTCAAGGTCCACCATTTCTTCTTTACAGTCAGGTCAAGTTTCTAAGCTTTCTAAATCTCCATTTTCCAGCTAATGAAAAGAAAATAGGATTCCACCTACTTTCTTATCTACATACTCCAGGACTTCTGTGAGGATCAAATGAGATGAGGCACGAGAAAATGCTTCACAGACATTTGGTTAAAGTGTGAAGTGTTTGCACCTGGCTATAAAGCAAGTCGTGTTCCTGGGCTGAAGAAACTGCAAGGAGGCTAGTCACTAGGATGGGGTATTGCTGTGTGATGTTACCCAGCACCCACAGCCACCATTTCCAGGCTGAGCTATGGGCCGCATTTTTGTGCCATGGGGTCTCAGCAGCATTGGCTGCCCTTTGGTGGGCTGTCGTTCTTTGGAGTGGTTGCTTTGTGAGCGCCAGGTCTGTAAGTGCCCATTATTGTTAAAATAGGAGCCTGCGCGGATCGGGCTGAAACCGGCTCTCCAACATCCCTCAAGGAATCCCAGATTGCAAGAGGACACACAGGCCAGGCCCAGGACTCCAGCGGTGCACAATAAGGACTGGGGAGGAAAGGGCTCCAGGGCATGTCTGGCTTGACTCACCCAGTCCCAATTGGCCGGACTCCAGCAGCAAGCTAACCTACCCATCAGAGAGTCTCCCCCCCTGGTGGTCAGTGCACATCATAGCAACTGGTTGAACAGTTGGAGGAACAATTCATATATTAGGCTTTTTTATATATATAAAATATATATAAAATGGCCTGTCACTTGGGAGAGGAAGTTGAGCATTGCTACATGACTTCATTACCCGGCGCTCACAGCCACCATTTCCGGGCTGGACTGTGGGCCACATTTTGCACCATGGGTCTTGGCAGCATTGGCTGTGATTTGGTAGTCTGTTGCTCTAGGGTGGTGGCGGGGCCTGCGTCCCACTTGGGGAAAGCTGAGTGTTGCTTTGTCAATGCCAGGTCTGTGCTGCCATTTTTCTATAAATGGCTAGTGCACATCACGGCAACTTCTGCATTGAGTGTCTGCCCCCGGTGGTCACTGTGTGTCATAGCAGCCAGTTGGATGGTGAGAGGGACACTTAGCATATTAGCCCTTTATATAGATAGGTAGATAGCTTAGAGGCCCAAGGCACGAAATTCATGCAAGGGGCTTGGCCCTCACAGCAGCGACTGCTTGCCTCGGCCCTTACTCTCACAGCCCTGGCTTCATCTGGAATGACATCCGGAAGGTCATCTGACTATTCAGTCTAATTAGCATATTACTCTTTTATTATTATAGATAGACTTCAAGAGTATCAGCTGCTGCAGACTTTGGCCTTTTAAAACCAAGTACTTGCAGTGACTGTGAGTCTCTCTAACCTTAATAGAGTTCTCTTTATTTATGGTGAATAAAATGTTCAAGGTTCTTCTGAGTAGTTTAAGGCAAGCCATAGATTACTTTCCCTATACTCTTTTCCTGTGGTATAATTATTGGGTCACATTCACCCCAGATAGGCAAAAAATGACAAATTCTTTGAGAAAACAAGTTTGCTAGTTGAAATTTTTTACAAAAAGGAAGGGTAAGTAAAGGAGAAGAGGAAGAAGTGGGGAGTAGATGAGGTGAACAAGTCATCCTGCCTTGAAATTGAATAGTGGGACCAGAGAGTCAGGAGGGTTAGGTCATGTTTGTTTCACTTCTGGGCAAGGATAAGGGGTTTGCTTGTAAGAAAAACCTCACTGCCAGAACAGCTTTTCTCCCACTTTGGGACAAGCATGTTCTCTTCTAATGTGATTCATAGGTTGCTATTACATGCTCTTTGCCAGCCTTTTCTTGGTAGTATTTAATATATCTTGGTAGATTTGATCTTTATGGTCAAAGCTTCACAAACCCTGCTCTGTGGAAACCTGAACCAAGCTGTTTCTCTGTTTCCCATCCACTGCCTGAGCCTCTGGGGCTGCATAGCATGTCTCAGTCTCAGGTGAGGCAGATGGGTTGGGGAGGGTCAGTCTGAAAGACCTGGCTTTCACAGAATTCTGGATTGAGTACACGCATTTGTGAACCTGATTTCCTGTAATCACTGCCCCTTTCTTTCCACACCTTCTTTTGAACTGCAGACTCTGGCTTGGTTGTCCCAAGTGTTTCCTATGAGTTACATAAAAAGCTGTTGTCTGTGGCTGAAAAGCATGGGTTGACTCTGGAGCGGAGACTGGAGATGACAGGCGTGTGTGCCAGTCAGATGGCACTGACTCTACTCGGAGGACCCAACAGGTAAATGCCTCTAGATTGGCGGGGGATGAGTGTGGGTTGATGCTGCTCTGCTTGGGCCCCACCACAGAGCCTCACACAAGAAGCATTCATTAGACATTTCCTGCTTGGCTAATGGGAATGCCTTTAAGAAGTAACTTTCTTGGGTGCTGGAGGTTTTTGTTTGCTTCTCTAATCCATCTCTTGTGAGTCCTCATTTTTCTCCCAGCAAGCTACCCTTTGACTCTTTCTTTCCTGATAAGAGCTGGCTTTGAGATTGCTACTGACTACCAGAGGCCTGCCTTCTAAGAACCTTCAGAGATCCAGCCTTTGGCACTTGTCTTTCAAAGGGGCTGGGGTACAAATCGAGCCTGAGTTCCATATCTGAGAACTTCCAAAACCACCCTCACAGTTGGGTGGGAGAGCTGGTATCTTTGCACCTACCATTTCGGTTTATATGTCAGGAGCAGTGCTTAATTTTATTTGTGGACATTTACTGATACAATGTACCAGCCTTGTGCTAGGACTAGGGATACAGAGAAGAAGAAAACACTGCTTCTACCCTCTAGTAGCCTAATGAATAGCAAAAAGTATGATGCTGTGGTAGAGGAAAAATAAGATTCTCCAGCAAGCACATTATTTCCTACTCCAGGAAGAAGCCAGTCAACCTTCCTAGAGCAGGGCATCCAAGCTGAGTCCTGCAGAGGAAGGACCATTTAACAGGGACAGCAAGGATGGAGAAAAGTAGTCTAGATTTATGGAGTAGCATGTGCCAAGAGCAGAGAACTGAGAGACTGTGGAAGGTGAGGGGGACTGTAAGCATTATGTATGGCTAGAAAATAGGGCTTGGTGCAACTGAGCAGTAGGGAGCTGTTGAAGGGATTTCAGTAGGGTTGTGACATGATTAGTCTTGGGTTTTACAAAGATGAATGGCTGAGTAGATTAAGTGGAGGGACGACTGGAGACATTGAGATTAGTTAGCAAACTAACAGAAAACTGAGCCAGCAGCTAAATGATGGTAGCCTCAATTAGGGAAGTAAAGATCAGAGAAGGGGAAATAGGTAAAGAGTTTTGTTTTGTTTTTTAAGGATAAAATCAGGGCAGGGCCATTGAATTGAATGTTGGAGGTGATAAAAAGTAGAGAGTCTGTAGTCACTGAACTTCAAGCTTTCCAACATGGATATCTTATTGGATAGGGATAACATTCACTATGATAGAGAATGTGAGAAGAGGATCAAGTTTGGAGTATCTTGTTTTGGATAGGTTAGGGTTGAGAGGCCTGTGAAATAGCCAAACAGAGGGTTAGTGCTTCAGAATCCAAGAATAGTGTTTGAAGAATAAAGAAATGGTAGCATTGGTACTGCTGAGATATCAAACAAAATTAGAATTCACAAGTGTCTGCTGGATTTGTCAATAAAGAGAACAGTGGCAACCTTGTGGGAGAGAGGTGTCTAAAGTGAACCAATCTGGAAGTGAGGTTTCCCCTTCTTGCTTTGCCACTCACTTTGCCTTATAGATCTGTAGGTGTGTTTATTCCTCCTTGCCCTTGATTTAGGCTTGCTTCTCAACCATGCTGAATTCCTGGCCTCTACTGTGCCAGGAAAGAGGCAACGGAGACCCTGTTCCTTATCCCCACCTCTACCCCCCCCCATACATACCCACCAGTCCCCAAATAAGGAAATAGTGCAAGCTGCTCTCTGATGGAGTACCAGGCCCTTGGTTCTGGTGACTGCCGCATCTCCCCAAAATTGGCTATTGGGACAGCCCTGGAATAAGTTCTTCCTAGGATAGGAGTATTGGAGGCCATTAAGTGGTTTCTCAGAAACAGGGAGTTATATTCCTCTCAAAGCCAGCTTCTTGGAACTGGCTGTCCTTGTACGTATATGAACTCTTAGAAGACTGTCTTCTGTCCTTTGCAGCATTTGCTGGTTTTCCTTTGAGAAAGATTACCACTTAGTAAGCAGGTTCATGTATGTCAAGGACCATGTAAGTTTTGTTATTAATCCTCATCCAAGGATATTTTTTCATTGATTTTTAGAAAGAATGGAAGGGGGTGAGGGAGAGGCAGAGAAACATTGATGTGAGAGAGACACATCAATTGGTTGTCTCCTGCACCTACCCAACCATGGCCAGGATGGAGCCCTACAACTGAGGTACGCACCCTTGACCAAAATTGAACCCGGGACTCTTCAGTCCATGGGCCGATGTTCTATCCACTGAGCCAAACTGCCTAGAGTGACAATGCACTTTTTCACTGTGCTTTCACATAATTTCACCTCAAAGGTAAGTAGTAGTCTAGAATTCTAAGATGAGCCAGCCAAGGCTCAGAGAGCTAGAGTCAGAAGACTTTCTCATGTGACCCTGCTCATACATGGAGCCAAGTGTCCAATATAGATAGATCTCTTTCCGGTGCCTGTGCTCTGCTCCCTACAATTTGTGTGTTGGTACCCTGGTCTGCTTTGAGTCCTTTGATGGGGATGCCTCTGTGAGAGGGAGAGTCAATTTAGGAAAAAGACATTAGTGAGTCATATGCCAGAACTATGCAATGTCTGTCTGAAGGGAGTACTCATATTTCCTTAAGATGCAAATATAGAAGAAATGAATGGTATTCCCCCAAATTTATTTGGAAGGTGGGGATTTCCTTTTTGGTTTGACAACACTGGGCATCTTTCTTCCTTTGGGAGACCAGTACGTAACCATCACTTCTCCACCCCAAGCAGAGACCTGCTTGGGGTGACCTAAGTCTGTTTCTGTACATTTCCCCTATCTTCCTGTCCTGGGGGCAGACTGTACTGCCTTTGGGTTGGGCACAGCTCCAGGGCTAATCCCTCTACCTTACATGTGGCTTCTCTGTGACCTGAAAGGAAACTAAAAGTGATGTCATCAGGAAGTGGGTGTCCAAGTCAATTGTCAGCCTAGGAGGCTGGGATACCCCTAGCTTGCTACCTCTTCTATGACCAGTACTATGATAGTGCCAACATCTATGAGCACTTTTTATATGTTGGGCTCTGTTCTCAGAACTGATCCACATAGCATCCTATGAAGTTGGTCCTATTAGTATCTACAAAGTTGCCCTTATTAAAGCTTACTGGCAGCTCAGTAAAGAGAACGTGGACTGGTAACCAATGGAGGGTGACTTAGAACTATCGCATCTGGTGCTTACTGTGAGTTTTTTAGAAGCGGAGCCAGAGTAATCCTGGAAAAGGTGAGCCTTGAGCTGAAGCTCAAAAATAAGGTGAGCTTTCTGGGCAGGAAACACAATTTGAGCAGAATCAAGAAAGAGCTTTACAAGTGCAAGAGAGAATGATGAGATCAGACTTAACTGCAGTGGGGCAGACATGTTGGGGAAGAAAAGTAAAGAAGGCTGTTGAAGTTAAGCAGAGTTTGGACCTAATAGGTTCACACTATGAGAACAATAAATGTTCTTGGTAAGAAAAGTGTTCTAGGGAACAAGATCTGGATGAACTACCTAGTGAGAAGACCCAGTATACGAAGTGACACTGGGATATGGGACATGCTGTAGACCTCTGCAACCTGGAACCATCAGGAACTCTTGAGAGCAACAGGTGCAGAGGCGCTCTCTTGGATTAGGGTGCAAGGGATTGCCAGGTCTGCAACTGAGAATGCGTCTTTACCTCTATTCCAGGTTGAATCCCAAAAATGTTCACCAGAGGCCTACAGTGGCTTTGCTATGTGGGCCCCATGTGAAGGGGGCTCAGGGTATCAGCTGTGGAAGGCACCTAGCCAACCATGATGTCCAAGTGATCCTCTTCTTGCCCAACTTTGTCAAGATGCTTGAGTCCATCACCAATGAGCTGTCTCTCTTCAGCAAGACCCAAGGCCAACAAGTGTCTAGTCTTAAAGGTGAGCACTTACACAAGGCTGGACTGAGGCTGCCTACTTCCTCAGTAGTTAGATGGTCTGTACTGCCAGTGGTGACAGGTGGAAAAACACCTTGTGTATAAAGCATCTGCCTGTTGTAAGGAGTCATAGTTCAAATGGGAACTACTTTGGTGTTGACTTGCCTACTTCCCATCCCTTCACCCTCCTTTTCCCATACTCAGATAGAGAGCTATTGACCCATTTATTCATTTCACAAACATTAATGGAACTGGCACTGTTACTGACATAAGGAATAAAGCAATAGTTTTTGCTTTTGGTTTTTCTTAAATCCATGCTTCCATAGAGCTTAACATTTTGGTTAGAACACATGAATAAGTAACATTTTTTGTAGTATTTTGGAAACAAAGCAGAGAAGAGAGTGTTGGAGGGTTGCGTGAGGAGTAGCAGACGTAGCTATTTCTACGTCAAGTCATCAAGAGCCTATGGATGGATCACTGTAAGGGTTTGAACTTTTACTAGGGTGAGATATAAAGTCACCGAGGAATAAGTAGAAGAAAGGGTATAATCCAGCTCAGGGTTCACATCAAACTTAACTAAACCACAGAACAACTGTCATTCAGAATCACCTGAAATCTGGCTGAATGGAAGTCCTACAACTAGGGAATTAAAGCAAATACATTGGGACTGGTAGGAGGGGTGGAGGCATGCAATAGTCTAGTCTGACACCCACGTGTGGCATGTTTTTAACTAGGAGGGATATGTTGGGCACAGAGGCCCTCTCGTGAGGAGCAAGGAGTCCCAGACCCCTTCGCCCAGGATACCAGTACTGGGGAGAGAAGTTTCAATAACTTCAGGCTGTAAAAACCAGCAGGAATTGTGGCTGAGTGACACGGAGGCTAATGGGATCCCAGGCAGTTCCTCTTAAAGGGCTGACACACAAACTTAGACTCATTCCCTCCTGAGCTCCAGTGCTGGGGCAGCAGCTTGAAAGAATCCAGGGAAATATGGAGAGGAACTAAATTGTCTGGCATCACAAGAACTGGGGGTCAGCTTTCTTCCAGACAGAAGTGCTGGCAAAGGCCATTGTTCCCTTGCTGATACCTGCCTCCTCACCATAGTGCCAAGAGGCATCAACATATCTGAGTCTCCATCAACCTGGACTGTACTGTTCATCCCACCTTGGTGATTCCCTGTGACCCTGCCCCACCCAATTTGTAGCCATCACCCAAACTGTTTGCAGTGGCTTTTCCATATGAACGGCTTGTCCTGGCTCAGGATTCAGACCTTCCTAAAATTTAACAAGCAGCAGCTGGCCTCAGTGTTCCCCTTACCTCTCAATCAGTGGCTCTAGGCCTGGCACTAGCAGCAGCCTGCCTTGCTTCACAGGTGGGCCTCGCCTGTGCACTTCTCATCCCAATACAAAATAGCAGCCATCTGCAAATCTCCGTAGTTGGGCGGCCCCAGGCAGAGGCTGACTTTGCATTTCCCTGGAGTCCCTAGAGTCAGTACACCTGGTGGACAGCTTCAGACCATATCAGATTACAACTCTACAAATCTACAAAGACACACTCAAGGGGCAGACTCAGTGAGCACCAAAGCCTCACTGAAGCAAGTTCTACTCTATAGAAATGTCTTCTTCACAGCAGCTCTCCCACTGTAGTTGCAGCTGGTCCTCAACTGATTGGCCTGGATGTCAATTCTTCCCAGTGATGCCAATAACAATCAAGGCTCAACTACAAGACTAGGTGTGCCCCTGGGTGTCTGTGTGCACAGAGTGCCCAGCTGAAGTGACTGGGGAGGCTGAGCCACTGGGCTCTACAGAACACCTACTACACAACACCACTCTACCAATTCCAGGAGACACAGCAGCTCTACCTAATACATAGAAAGAAACATATAGAAGCTGTCAAAATTCAGAGACAAAGAAACATGTTACAAATGAAAGAGATGGAAGCAAACAAACTACTAGATAGAGAGTTCAAAACCATGGTTATAAAGTTACTCAGGGATCCTAATGAGATCTTCAGGGGACTCAAAGAGCTTTGGGGAACTTAGACATTCAAGAGTCTTAATGAAAGTATCAAAGACAAAAAAAAGTCCAGTCAGAAATCAAGAATAACTTGCAGGGCTTTTCAACAGTAGAGGATTTTGAGAACTCAACGATTTGGAATATGAGAAAGCAAAAACACCCAATCAGAAGAGCAAAAAGAAAAAAGAATCCTAAAATATGAATATAGTGTAGAGACTCTGGGACAACTTCAAGTGTACCAACATTTGCATTATGGCGGTGCTAGAGAAAAAGAGAGCAAGATACTGAAAACCCATTTAAAGAAATAATGACAAAGCTTCCCCTACCTGGTGAAAGAAATAGACTTACAAGTCCAGGAAGCTCATAGAGTTCTAAACCAGAGGAACCCAAAGAGGCCCACACTGAGACACATCAATCAGAATTAAAATGTCAAAGGTTAAAGACAAACAATCTTAAACCAGCAAGAGAAAAGCAGTCAGTTACCTACAAGGGAGCACCCATACGACTGTCAGCTGATTTTTCAACAGAAACTTTGCAGGCCAGAAAGGAGTGGTAACAAATACTCAAGATAATGAATAGCAAGGACCTACAACCAAGATTACCCAGCAAAGCTATCATTTAGAATTTAGGGTCACATAAAGAGCTTCACAGACAAGAAAGAGCTATAGGAGTTCATCACCAAACCAGCATTACATGAAATGTTAAAGGATCTTCTTGAAGAAGGGAAAAAAAGGATTAAAAAATACGAACAATAAAATGGCAATAAATATATATCAACAATTGAATCTAAAAATCAGAACAAATGAACAAGGAATCTAACGAACAAAATAAACTAGTGAATAAAATAGAACCAGAGGCATGGAAACACAGAACACACTGATGAATCTCTGAGGAAGAGGAGAGGGAAGGAAGAAATTAACTAAAGAACTCATATTGCATATATGCATTACCCATGGACACAGATGATAAATAGGGTGATGAGGGCCCGGGGTAGGATCGGTCCTGTTGGAGGGGGATAATGAGGAGGGAAAGGGGGACATCTGTAATACTCTCAACAATGAATTTAAAAAAAAAAAAAATGAGTGACTCCAAGGTCTTTGGCCTAAGTAACCAGAAGGACAGAGGTGCCATCACTGAAACAGGAAGATTTGAGGGACTTGGTTTTTGGGAGAAGAGCAGAAACTCAGGGGTGCCGCTGATAAACAGGTGGTAATTTATATATGTAAATATGAGTCTGGAGTTTAGTGAAGGGAGCCACTCTGGAGTTGTAAGTGTATATGTGGTACTTAAAGCCATTAGGAGTCTGGATAAGGGATCTCCTAGGAAGAAAGAGTAGATAGAGAAGTGGTTAGGCTGTTCTCTTTGTTTATAAGTCAAGGAGTCAGAGACCAGCTAAAGAGACAAAGAAGGAGAGATCAATGAAGGAGAAGGAAAATTAGGAGAGTCTAGTACCTGAAAGACAGTGAACAAAGGTGGGTATGATGAACTGTGTCATCAAGATATTCTAGGTTGTCTAAAATAAGAATGAGAATTGACCACTGGATTTAGCAGTGTGGAAGAGTTTCAAGTGGAGTAGGGGGGAAGGGTGGTAAAATCTGATCAAAGTTAAGTTTAAGTGGCAGAAATGGAGAGAACAAATGTGGCCCACAGGGCTTTGCCAGGGGTCAGATGGCAAATTGGAGCCTGAGCTTGAGCCAGTTTCTTAACTTTCAGGCCTATCGGCACTTAGACCTATGGTGCCCTGTCCTAAGTAAGGAAGCCAAAGGTCTCTGAGAAAAGTCATTACTTCAGGCTGAGAGCTGGGGAGGGGGCTTGGTATGAGTTCCCCTTCTGGTAATCTATAACATGATGCCATTCCAGGCAGTTCTTTCTCTTGTTGCCCTAAAGCAGTGGTTCTCAATCTTTCTAATGCCACGACCCTTTATTTAATACAGTTCCTCATGTTGTGGTAACCCCGAACCATAAAATTATTTTCGTTGCTACTTCATAACTGGAATTTTGCTACTGTTATGGAATTGTGATGTAAAATATCTTTAGGTGACCCTGCTAGTGGTTCTCAACCTGGTCACGACTCACATGTTGAGAACCGCTGCTGTAGAGCTTAAGACCATTGGAAAACACATATTTACATTATGATTCATTAACAGTAGCAAAATTACAGTTATGAAGTAGCAATGAAAATAATTTTATAGTTGGAGGTCACCAAAACATGAGGAACTGTATTAAAGGGTCGTGGCATTAGGAAGGTTGAGAACTACTGCCCTAAAGGCTTCCTATCCCAATTGTATAAGCCTGAGGATGCCTTGAGTTTGGTCTGACTTCTGCTATTCTCAGTTTAACCTCTTAACCTTGGTCAAAAATTACATGCTTACTAAAACATCTGTCCCAGAGGCCTAGTTAGAGCAGAGAAGCCTTTTTAAATGCTCACTGGGAGAAGTGAGCATTCTTAAGTTTGGCTGCAAGGAAGACCCATTTCCATGAGACTAGTGAAGAGACCAGCTAGATCAGGTGGCTCTAGCAGGGCTCTAGCCCAGAGTAAAGTGAGCATGCTCTTGCCTGATCACTTCCAGGGCCAGTCAGCAAATGGCAGTCAGGGCCTCCCTGTGAGTGCTGACTTGGCAGTAGACCCCACCTTCCTGGAGCTCATAATATTCCCAGGAAGTTGGGCAGATTATGCTGTGAGAAGGTCTGCACACCCAGCAGGACAGTGCTTCAGCCTGTGAGTTCCATGAGGACAGTACATCTTGGCTGACATGCTGTTCGTCTCTAGCATCCATCCCACCACACCTTGGAACTCCGAGTGCCTCAGAGAGTTCAAGACACTTGAAGGGCCACCTGGATTCTACTCCCAACCTAGGTTCTCTGCCTAGAGGGATTTTCAGATGGTACTTTTTTCCACTTGCAGATCTGCCCACTAGCCCTGTGGACCTGGTGATCAACTGTCTGGATTGTCCTGAGAACGCCTTCTTGCGGGATCAGCCCTGGTACAAGGCAGCTGTGGCTTGGGCCAACCAGAACCGGGCACCAGTACTCAGCATAGATCCTCCAGTGCATGAAGTCGAACAGGGTATTGATGCCAAGTGGTCACTGGCTCTGGGCCTGCCTCTCCCATTGGGAGAGCATGCCGGCCGCGTCTATTTGTGCGACATTGGCATTCCCCAGCAGGTATTCCAGGAGGTGGGGATCAACTACCACTCACCCTTTGGCTGCAAGTTTGTAATCCCACTACACTCTGCCTAGAGGGGCTCTGAACTGGACCTGGTGGTTCCCTGCTGCTTCTGACACTGAACTTGACAACAGATGCCTTAAGAGGATGTGAAGATTCATGGACCTTATTGTTAACCTTTTTCTCTTTTGGGTTGTTTCTTCTGTGAGAGGACAGATCATATATATTTTTTCTTTTGCTAACATGTACTTAAAGCTGACTTGTCACCTGCCCTTCACCAGGAAAGGCTTTCCCACTGGGTGTGTGAGGCAGGTGGCAGACTGAGTGGGCAGTAGCTCCTGGCATTTCTACACTCAGTCCCCTGCCTGGCCAGGTCGGGCTTTGTTTACAGATCATAGGCAGCTCGCAAACTGTGTTTCAGGTTTACAGCTACTGGGCCTCGGAGAACGTCTTGCAGGGTTGGGTAGGTCCTATTTGGGGGCCTGTACTTCCTCTGTTTCAGAGCTGGTGGCTTTGTCTCCTCTCTGATCTTGTACAGCTGACTGCACTGCAGCTGTCCACTAAAAGACAGAGTTGCACTCCCCATCTGTTTTGAGGGCTGTGAAGACTCCTCTAAAGCCCAAGTAGATTTGAAGGCTTTTTACCCTTTCTCCTTAGCTGATCAAGTTTTATGCTGGATTTTTTTTCCCCAAGGGTCCTTCCTCCTTTCTAAATTACTCTGAGAGGCAAGGAAAGGGATGGCATCACAGGTAATATAATCTTGCTAACAGTGCTCCCTAACCCTGTACCCTCTCTAGCTGGGGGCTGAGCATCTGCTTAGTCTGAGGAAAGGTTCCTGGTGCTTCTGTCCTAGGCCACCTCTTTGCCAGCACATACATAGTCCTACAGTTTTTTCCCTTCTGTAACTTTCATCCAAGAGCAGGACACATATCCCTCCCTTGTTGGAACCCGTTTTGGTTGTCCAATCTGAATAGGCTTGGGGCCAGCACCTTATCTCAGAGATGCCAAAATGAGGCCAGTTCTGGATAAGTTTACCTGGTGGAACTCAGCCATAGAAACACTGTTGCTCAGATCCTAAGGCACTAAGCCCCTACCAAGCATGTCAAACTTTCGGCTAACTTAAATGAGGCATGTGGCCTGCCAATCTCAAGTTTGACATGCTTGTCCTAGACCCATCGTTGGCAAACTGTGGCTCACGAGCCACATGCGGCTCTTTGGCCCCTTGAGTGTGGCTCTTCCACAAAATACCACAGCCTGGACGAGTCTCTTTTGAAGAAGTGGCATTAGAAGTTTAAGTTTAAAAAATTTGGCTCTCAAAAGAAATTTCAATCATTGTACTGTTGATATTTGGCTCTGTTGACTGATGAGTTTGCCTACCACTGTCCTAGACTTTCACAGGCCTAGGTCCTGGGGGGGCTGAGAACAGGAGCCATGCCCTGGAGTTCCTGGCAGCTGCCCTAGCAAGACTGTAGTTTAAAGCTTTTCTCAGGGCTTCAGGCTGCCTTCTGCTTTGTGCCTACCCAATCTAGTTAAAGGGGTGAGGGGAAAGGCTCACCAAGGATAACGGACACAGGTAGGTAGGCACTGGTTTCAGGCTGCTAATTACTTTCCTATAGGAGCAGAGCCAGGAACAAATGAGGCAGGGCAGAGAGGGCTGCTCCCTTTTCCTCCCATCCTTCCTCTATGTTAAAATTGTTTCCAGCAGTGGGAGGACAGAAACTGTCGGCCCTATGCTGTGCATCCTCCCTTTGCCTCTGCTTACTCTCAGGACCAAGCAGCTCCCAAGATTGGGCCCTTTTTAGTCACAGGCCATAATCTGAACAGTGCTAAATTACAGGCATTTTAGTGAGCAACCACTAAGCAGTTCTGGCTGCCTAATAATGTGGATAGGTGCCTTGATTGGTTACAGTAGAAAATGAGCTAGGACAACCCTGGTCCAAAAGAGCTTGCTCTAGTAAACTGCTGTGGCCTGGGGATAATGGCTTTGAGGGGCCACTGGGAATTTATGCTCAGGCCTCTTTTTTCCCTTCTCTGGTGGCACTGTGCCCTTCAGCCTGGGCATTTCCCAATGGTACTCAAGATAAGCACGATTCCTCTGTCTTTGGCTCTTTTCAGAGGCATCCTTCCTGCAGTGCCATCTCCAAGGGGCCCCAGTCAGGTAGTCAAGATTCATTCAAGAGGGGGACCAAAAACCAGCACTAAATTAAAGCTGAATGACAAAGTCCTGTGCTACTAAGTTCTGCTCTGTAGACTGCAGTGAGATAACTGCCATGGCCCTAGGAGCCTATCTTGTCCCATGCTTGACATCCTCCATAAGCTCTAGTTTTGGAGTACATATAGCCAGTAAAACTAGATAACCCCTGGTGAATTACAGTGAGTCTTTCCCCTTAAAGTCCTTGGAGCTGAGGTATATAAAGGCCCATGGGGAATGGGTACAAGCCAGGGTCTATCAGCAGGCTAAAGGCTAAAATTGCCCTCTGGGCCCAAAGGAACACCCAGCTTCTGGTCTTTTAACGAGTTGGTTGATCTGTGCCTAGCCCAGTTCATACTTAGCTCTCCACAAGCTGAACTGCTAAGAAAGACTTTATTAATAAGATAGGGAACCTGGCGACGACGCACTGGTACCATGGGTTACAAACAGTAAGAAACACTTTATTATAACTTTACAACATATAAATAGCTTGGGTCAAATCTGTGCTTTCTGGCAGCTGGGCATGTCTTCGCCCTTACAGGCACCTGCCTTCCTTCACATTGCACTGTTCATTGGGTGGCTCTGGCCCTGGGGCCTGGTGGTTAGAGGTTGGAGAAAGAGGGCAGGCAGCCCAGTTCCATCTCATGTAGTGGCCTGTGCCTGTCATCTGCTGGGATTGCGGCTGGTGTGGAAGGACCGCTCCTCAGGGGTCAGGCCAGCAAAGAAGGGGTGCAGCAGGGCCTCCGCCAGTGTGATGCGCTGGGCAGGGTCAAACTCTAACATCCTCCTCATCAGGTCAAACAGCTGCACGTGCTCCAGGGAGTCTTGGAGCATGTAACTCTGCTCAGGGACACAAGGTATCTCAGTGTGATGGCAGAGGTGTGGAAAGCCTTGCTGCATGGGTTGAGGAGGCAATGATGCCTCCTAGAGGACTGTCTACCCTCTTGGACAATGAGTGGCTCCTTTCTTTTATGCCCGTTAAAGCATCTTTCTCTGAACTTGTCAGGCTACTGGATGTTTTACTTGTCTGGTGCCTCTGTCCCACATGCAAAGTCCTGACAGGTAGGTAGAAATCACCTCTGTGAAATTTACTGTCTGTGCACCAAGTGCAGTTGACAGAGGCTTCCTGGTCATGTCTACTTCCTTCCCCCTCACCTCAGTCCTGCCTAGTTCTTCTCAAAATTGAGAGAAGAAGGGGGCTGGAAGTAGTACAGTCTCTGATACTTGGCTCTTCTGGTGTTCCCCAATTACATTCATAGACACCATGTTGGGAAGGGCTAGGGCTAAGAACCCCTCAGAGCAGTTTGAAAGAAGCCCCATTACCAGCACCCAGCAGCCTCCCATAGAACCAGGGAAAGGGCAGTCTTTAGTTGCCTGGCCTGTCTCTGCTCTATGTGGCATGAGTTGAACTGGGGGAAACCAGAAACTGACCTTCAGAGGTTTGCAGTTCTCCTTCACATACCGGCCGTCAGAGCTGTTCTCATCCCAAACCAGGCCACCTTTGTAGAAATATTTCTGCTTCCTGAAAATAAAAGAAGGGATGGAGATCATTTGTGGGTGGTGGTGGGGAAGATAGCAGGAGCCTGAGAAATGGCAGCAAAGCCTAGACTGACCCAGCAGGGCAGCATGTTTGTCAGGTCACTCAGAGGGACATAAAGGGAAAGCTCTGAGCCTGGATGAGTCACAGCATCTTCTGCAGACTGCAATAGCTTGTTGACCTACAAGCAAGATGGGAAAGGTCTATGGGCCAGGGCTCCTTACCTAGTTCGGTGGATCATATGTGATGGGATGGGCCCTAGGATCTTCTCCATCATCACCAAATGCTCTCGGTTTTCGTGGGTCTATGGAAGGTCAGGGATAGAGCAAGCAGGGTTCAGTACAAGCCTCAGCTCCTCAGGGAGGATGAGAGACAAAAAAAGTGCTTCCCAGTTTCTGTGACCTTGCGGCAGCCTGCTACCCTTTGCCAAAGATAAGGCCATGTTTCTTGCTCTCTCCCAAGCACACAAACTACCCCAGCCCACCTCCATCCACACCCTCACTTATGCTGTGCGTGCCTCAGGTCTCGAATATTCACTTTTTAAGGCCCAACCCTTTATCCTTGATGACTGAGCTTAAGACTCCCTGAGTGCTTCAGCTATCCTAACCTCTTCCTTTCTCTGAGCATCTATCACTTTCAATCTTACAATATGCTGACTGATGAGTCTAGAGTATGAGCACCCAGGGTAGAAGGGCAGTGTGGGAGGGGCCTTACCTGGAAGAGCGTGAAGCCCCGGTAGTACTCAAAGAGAATGCAGCCAATGCTCCAGACGTCACAGGGTTGTGCCCAGCCCAACTCTGAAAGACCAAATGGAGAGGCTATGAGGCTCTGCGCTCACCCTCGAGGTCATAATGCAGCAGCCACACTGGCTGACAGGACTCTTGCCCAAACCCCAGTACAGGTCCCTTTCTCTGCCAGACCAAGTGGACAACCAGTGACTGGCAAGCAGTCATCATGGGCGGCAGGCAGGCACACCATTGCCTCTGTTCATTCCCTCCCAGCAATAGCCCACTTTATCTGGGTTGGGGGCTATATAGCCACTCACCAAGGATCACCTCAGGTGGGCGGTAATGACGAGTGGCCACAATGGTGGTGTGATGCTCATGGTCAAAGGTAGCACTGCCAAAGTCAGCAACTCGGATGCTGGTGTTCTTCACTGACTTCTCCTCACAGCTCTTGAGAGGCAAGGAAGGAGAGCCAGATCAGAACTCTGTCCCATTGGGTAACCTTGCCTTGCTCTGGAGTGGGGCCTCACCCTCTTCCCATCAATACCTTGTGTTCATTGTAGAGCGTTTCAAACTCAGAATTCACAAACAGGATGTTCTCTGGCTTCAAGTCTGTGTGGGTCAGTTGGTTCTCATGTAGAACTGGAAAGGCAGGAGAGAGGGGGGAAGTGGGCTCTGAGAACCTGGGCTTCTCTGGTTCCTACCAGCTCTAGGCCAGATCCATCCTCTAAAGTCAGTCTGCCAGCGACCCTCACAGTGGGCTGAAGGAACAGACAGCTCTGCCTTTACACTGGCTTCACCCTCAAAGATTCTCTGTGCTTGGGGCCTTGGAGGGTTCAAATGCTTGAGAGGACACTGGAGGGGGTAGAGGGGAAGGACAGGGACTTTCAATTCAAAACACCTCCCTCCACCTCTCTCTGCAGGGGCCAGGCTGAGGAGGCCTGGTCTCTCACCAAAGCTACAGCATCAGCCTTGGGGTGGTTCCATCTCCCCAGCACTAGCTACATCATTTGTGGGGGCTGTTGAATGAAAATACAGGTCCCCTTATTAACTAATTAAGTGTCAAGCTGGTGGCAACAGAATATTAAACCAAATACAGTAACATCCATGAAGCCAGCCTTGCCTCTTCTCATCCCTAGCCATAAGCAGGGAATCTTCCTTTTTCCTCCAATCCCTACCCCAGCATTTTCAGACTCGGGCTCCTATCTGGCACTCAAGACCCTCACAGCAGTGTAGCCCATTTCTTCCCAACATGGGCCTTTTTTCACGAGTGTCAGCATGTGCTAGATCCAGGCCATCACTGAGCTACTTGCCTTGCTTGGAATGCTCTTCACCATCCCCTCCATCTACACAAACCCTACTCCAGGTCCATCCAGCTCCTGTCCTGCTCCAACCACCACAAATTCTGCAATGCTGGGTGCAGTCAACCAAGTAGGTAGGTGGGAAGTAGTAGTTAGTGTCTTTGTAGGCAGGAGCTGTGGGTGGATCTCCTAGGTCATTTGGACCTTTTCATCCTTTGCAGGAAGGTGGGAACGGGATTGATAGCTAGAAGTCTAGAGCAGCTCGCTCTTTCTTCCTGAGTGCTTGTGGGCAGAGACTGGCTCAAAAGGCCCCTAGAGGAGACTAGCCTCTCCATCTGCACAGATTCATACCTAAATGCCTTTCAGTCAAAGGGGCCCTGATATGTCCCATGATCAGCAGAATTGTTAGCAGTGTGCCAGGTGACTTTTCCACCAGGTATGTAGCCTCCCCATGCTCCATTTGAGTATGGACACTTACATCTAAGGGCGTGGCAGAGCTGGTAAGCCATGTGCCGGACATGTGGTAAGGGGTAAGGCTGGAAATTATTCTCCTTCAGGAACTCAAAGGTGTTCTTGCCCAGGAGCTCAAAGGCGATGCACATGTGACCATGGAAGTTAAACCAGTCAGACATCAAGACGCACAAGCTAGGGGAGAAAGATGGATGGGGCTCAGGCTGTGCTGAAGGGACTGGCTGCCCCGCCCCTTCCCTCAAATGAAGCCAGTCCCCACTCCCTCCCAGGCCATTGGGTCACACACCATAATGCAGATACATATAAAGAGGATCAGTTAACAGTAAGAGTACATCTCCCACCAGCCATCACCCAGATCAGCTCTGAGCAAGAACTAAATTTAATGCTATGAAGGGGATGGATTAGGGTGGGCATTTTCATTTGAGGTCTCCTGTCTTACCTACATAAGATATTGGGCATAATCCTTGCATCTCCAAGAAAGACAGAATGATGCCAGGATACTCCACAGGACTAGCAGTCCCTTTTTCAACTATATCAATGGAAATTCCTGAGTCTGCAGGGCTCAGCATCCGTATGCCAAAGGTGGCTCTCCTTTGGGTGTCTGAATATGTGAGCCCCAGCTTCCAGTTTATATCTTGTCTAATGCCCATTACACTCAGTAAGGCCCACAAACGCAGGGCTTGGGAGGCCTATTTCAGAACTCAGAACTGGTTATGGTAAAACCTGAGGTAGAATCCAAAGGCTTCTTCCAACAAGAATCACTTACCCAACTCCCCTAGTTCTGAGTGCACAGAGAAGGCATGATGCCAACCAAGTGAGAGGATACTACTGCTCAGCCCCAGAAGGGTCCAGGGAATTAGGGTTAGAGAGGATGATGTCCCCAGTGAAAGCTTTCATCACTCCTTACTGACACTCACAACTTGTTCTCCTTGTCCTTTTCCTTGATTTTTTTGAGAACATTGATTTCTAGTCGGGCAGCCTCCCGGTACTTGCCCACGTTGCGAATGATCTTCAGGGCAACTTGAGACTTCCCTCTGGCACCGGGGAAGGAAGCAGAGGTTCTCATGAAAAGCTGCCCAGCTCTTCCCCTACCTCCCACCCCAATCCAGCAACTCTTGGCAGACACCACCCAGGACTCAAGGGACAGGGCCTACCCTGAGAACAGATACTTGACGCCCAGCCCGTCCCATGCAACCTCAGACCTCTACTCTCCGAACAGCAAGCTCCTCTAGCACCTTAGGCTCTTTATGGTCTCAGCTACTCCCAGCACCCCAGGAAAGAGTGGGCTGAGGTGTAGAGGCCTCTCCCACTGACCAATACCAGCCCCAGAGCTCGCTCAGTAAAACCCAACCTGTCAGGCTGTCTCCTGACCTTCCTAATCATGTCTGCAAAAATAGACAAATAGTTTCCCCTGGGATGGGGGTTCCAGGATGAAGTGAAGGCCTGGCAAGAGGTAAGGGTGCCCAGAGTAGGAGGCCGAGGGCTGTTCCCTTGACCACATTCCCTCTAGTGCCACTGCCTGCCTACCAGCCACAGCATTTATCAGAGATCATTGAGTGTCCAGTGAGGATTTTAACAATTCCTGTTCTGCATCCCTCCCCAGCTCCACCCTTACCCCTAGAGGTGACTTGTAGGATGACCTACTGAGGCTGGAACAGTGAGATTTCAGATGCTGGGTTGGGAACGCTCAAGCAGCTCTGTCCTGCAAGGGTTGTAGCCTCTGAGACCTCTAGGAGGCTTACCTTGGTGCCCTAGGAAAAGCTCACAAGCCCCAGGGAAGAGGTATCTTCTAGAGCAAGGGTAGGGAACCATTTTTCTGCCAAAGGCCATTTGGATATTCGTAACATCACTGGCAGGCCACACAAGACTGTCAACTTAAACACTAGCCTGTTATATTTGGTCGAACATTTAATTAACTTACTCCTAACGTCTTGGGAGGGCCAGACCAAATGATTTTATGGGCCTCATACAGCCGGAGGGTCAGATATTCCCCACCCTGCTTTTCTCTCCCAAGAGAAAATCTCATTTTCTCAGATTTTCAAGACAGGAAAGGACCTCATAGGAATGGCCACCAGCCTCCTCCTAGAACAGGATCCCCTGATGCCATTCCAACCTTCAACACAGGGAGGCTGCCTGTGGAAGCCTGATCAGGGTTGAAAGGCCCTTTTCCTGAACTGAATTTTACCTCTTCACAACCACACTAGCTGATTCCCTGGGAGTCTCTTAAAGGATCCTGAGCCCTGTCCTACCCCATAATGACTCCAGAAGTTAATTTCCCCTCTAGCTACTCAGAGTTGCACAGCCCAGAGAGCTTAGCTGCCTCCATGTGTTACATCTCTCAGATCTGCCAGTTCTCTCTCTGATTACAGACAGTATAGTTTATATAACCTTACACTCACTAATCCCAACCCTAACCTCTTTGGTCCAAGGTGTTTAAACACTTTGCAGCCACAGCTCACCTGGCATGGTCCAAGCACTCCACCACCTTGCCAAAGGTGCCTTCACCCAGGTTCCCCACAATCTCATCTAGGAGAGAAAAGAAGGAGGGCGTGAGGGACTGGAGGGTAGAGGGTCGGCAGCTCCTGCAAGTTCACAGCATTCAAATTCTCAAAAACAAAAAAGGTTTCTCTCTCACTGCTACACTCTTAAAAACAGAAGTTGCTAGTGTTTGTGTCATTCAGGCAATTACTGGTGGCCCCACTAAGGCACCACGCGCACTAGAGGCCCCTCCGGGCAGGAGAGGTCTGGTCTAACAAGGGGGTAGAAAGTAGAGAGGTAAAGTTTTACGAAAGGTGGCTGTACATCGCTCTTGGAGCCAATCGCCGATCCGGCACACCAGGTGGCCCTCCTTGTCATCTTCCACACTCCGGCTGCTGCGCTTACTGCTCTGTTGGCTTCTCTGCATGCACCGCCCCCCGAAACGCCATCCGACCAATCGCATGGTAGGCGGTTCCGATTGACAGATTGAGGTGTCAGTCAAAGGCAGAGGTGGAGACGGTGAGGAGCCGGTGGGTTGGTTGGTTGGATTTTCCAGATCCCAGCATTTCATAAGGCACACAGCATATATAACGATAGGGATATTGCAAGGGACACGTCAAGACACAAACTGACTTCAAAAACAGAAAAGTAAAAACAGCTACAGGTATGTAAAGACAACTTGGACGCTCAGAAAGATGACCAGCCTCTGCTGCTGAGGGGCCGCGCCATGCGGAGAGCCACAGCCTTGACACCCTTCTCTATTAAGTGTTCCCCTCCCACACCCTCCCAGTATGCTTCGGCCAGGGTGAAGATGTAGTGAAAACGGCGCAAGAATGTGGCTGTCCCAAGCCTTGGTCCATCATCCAGAATGGTCAGAGGCAATGCTGGCATCGGCTGCAGAATGCCTAGCCTGTCTTTGCCTGCCTCTGTCTTGCCCACAGCCCTGCACATACTCGACAGCTGCCACTAAGAGCCAAGCTACTATAGGCCTCCAGACAGCACCCATGGACACTTAACACCATCACCAGAAACGGCCTTCATCAGCAACCTTTTTGCCACCAACCTCAAACAAGGAAGGAGCCAGGGGATTCTCTTGGTTGGTCAACCTTTAGGCCTCCTACCATGATGGCCCTTCACAGGCCGCACGCCAGCTCCTGCCATGGCACCCATGCTACTCACAGGCCAGGCGCATCCTGAGCCTTGTGACAATAGAGGGCACCAAAAGAGACACAGAGCCAGAGACCTACACTGCCCTCCTGTGGCAGTTGTGGCAGTGTGCAGAGAGGCCACCAAGCCATGATGAGTACACAAAGACAACCTACAAACCATGGCTACTCAAAGTAGTCACTGGAGAGCTCAGCAGAGAAGATGCCTGGCCCCTTCATTGGTTCCACCATTACTCCTCAGGGACCTCATGGCTGGCAAAAGAGAGGGAGGGAGGGAGAAGAGGGAGAAGACAGCACATAACCTCAGAGACACACAACAGGCTTTCCTTTCTAGAGGTGTGACTACAGTGTGGGCTCCAGGTCTCAACAGAGATCTATACAACCTTGCACACTAGAAACACCACCAGGCCCTGTTCCTGGCAAGTGACCTGCAACTGGACAAGGCCTAGGGTTGTAGGCCTTTCTGTCATTTCTTTTTACATGTCCCATCCCACAGGCAGCTCATCCTTCGTCTTGACTGCCTCTCATGTGAAGAGGCTAGGCTGAAGGAGGCTTGGCTGGAGGTCAGAAGGGAAGCTCCCAGCCTGAGCTGATAAGAAGACCCTCCCCTACCCATAGGCACTCCAGTCTCCTGGCCTTTAGGGAGGGGCGTGGAAGTGAGAATGCAGATATGGGTACAATCCATACCCGTCAGAGCACTGAGCTATGTGTAGAGGCAATCTCTCAGTGGGAAGGACCAGACCATACAGCTCCAGACCACACACCAGCAATCCTGTTAGGGTCCCTAAGAGGTATCCCTGGCCACTTGCACCCAAGCAGCCTGAACCTGGGGCAATGTGGAGACAAGACAGGCCAGGAACCTACCAACGCCGCTCCTACAGCTGACACTGCCAATGGGCCAGAAGATAGAGAAGCCAGGCCCTTTGCTCAGCCCTGTACCTAAACCAGACAACACACACAAACACACACACACACACACACACACACACACACACACACACCAAATGCACGTGTGCAGGGCTAGCAATACTCACCCAGACCAGCCAATTTGAGAAAAGGCTACAAAAAGATGAGGCTTTAAAGCCCCAGCAAGCACACTCTGGCCACCACTCACCGAGGAGGCACTGCTACAAGACCTGGTGCGGCGTTTGTGGCAATGGTGGGCATGTTTTCGAGTCCGATACGGCTCTCTATCCCGGGACCGTCGACGATGATGGGAACGTGAAGATCCATAGTAGTCCTCTCCAAAAGATGGGCTCCGCTCTTCACACCGGTATGTGTCACTATCACGGCGCTCCCGGTACCGCCTCTGGTAGGGTAAGCGGTCATGGCTGCCAAGAGGGTCATGTGGGGACATTGGTCAGATAAGGCCCTTCCTCCCACCAGCCAGATTTCTGCTATAAGGAAAGAGGTATGTAGTGAGACCTCTGCAAAAGATTTATAAGAATAGCCTGCTAGAGCAAAGGCAGTGAGACTGAAGGAAGTGGGGGAGGGGAAGTACATGTATATGAAGTCTAACCTCCAGAACCTCAGCTACTAATGGCATCCCTTCAGTGGCACAGGAGGCAGAGCACTGGGGAATGATCCTAGTGGAGGGCCTCCAAGGGTTCCAATGCCTTGAATTCCCTGTGGCCTGCTGAGGCTATAATTTTGGTCTGGGGTTGAGAAAGGACTAGGGGCCAACCTCTAGAAAGAATTAAAGTTGTTTCTAATCCCCATTGAGGAAGGCTCAAATGTTAGCAGGGGAAATGCTGGCTTAGCCTAGAAAATGGGGAGTGTGTGCCAGGAAAAGACAACTCAAGACAGAGAAAGAAGGGGCAGCAAGAATGGAGGCAAACTTTGAGGCCAGGGAATGCAGCTGAAATCAGGGGAGGAATCCAAAGAGGACAGGGCAGTGATCTAGGTGCAGCCAAGCAGAGGCAGCAGTCATTGAAGGAGCCCGGGGATGCCACATGCCTCTACTGTCTCCCAGACCCAGATGAGGGAGGGAGTCCTTCCTTTTGATCCAGTTCCCTCTCACCTTCTGGACCGAGATCTCCGGGGTGGAGGTTCCCTTCGAGATGGGTATCGCAATCTCCCTTCGTGCTCCCGACTGTAAGACCTCCTTCTCTTCCATCGGTAGCTCAGGTATGGGTCTGGCTCAGGGGAGCGGTATCGCTTACAGTGATGCATCTAGGTCACAAGAAATGGACAGCCCTGCTAAACACGCAGCCAGCCAGCCAGCCACCTGGTTGCCTGAGTAGCCTAGGCACGCCTGAAGAAGAGGTCCATTGTTCCATTTGAAGCAGCCCCTCCAGGGGTTTATGAAGTGAAAAAGAACTGTGAGGTCACAGTGGTCAAAGAGCAGACAATAGATAACACCCTTCTCTGCCAATGAACAAATAAAAAGCTGCCTCCCAGCACAGCAGCATTGATTGGCCTGATGGCCTGAGCACTTGGGGAACCAGGTGAGCCAGGACAGGTGGTGAGATGGAACACAGGGAGGGGCTGGAAAGCACTATCACAAAAGATGGGGAGAAAGGGAAGCCTCCTTTGCTCAATTCCCTCTTGCCTGTCTGTGGGGTCCTATGAAGCACCTGCTCTGTCAAGCCAGAGTAAGATAGCTGTTGGCGCATCCATCACATAGGAGCCAAGGGTGAAAGTACTCAAGTTGAACAGCCCAGTTGCCTGTGGAGGCCCTGAACTGGACCCTACTCAAAGAAGCAAGGACCACAAGTTGTATGAAGAGCTACAGGCAGAAACAAGACCAGCTCTTGGAGAAAAAGGTGTACAAAGGTCTCACAAACATTCCCTAACTCACCTGAGGGTCTGGCCCAGCAGATATAGTGTGGTCCATACTCGGGATCAGCACCAGTAAAGATGCTAGGATAGAGCACCCAAGTGTTTTGCCCGACACCCATTCAGCACCATCCAGACACCTTCAGTGCCATACTAGGCAGTGCTTCACCTCTAGCCAACAGTACGGTTCCCTCTTCTAGATCCTCTGTTCTAGAACTTTTCTCCTGTGCCCATCTCAGGCTGATGTGCTCAGACAGACATGCCAAAAGGGCCCATGTTACTATCCTTGCTCAGCAAGGACCAATATCCACTACAGGAAATTGCCAGGCTGTATCAGCCACCAGCTGAAAAAGATAGCTATGTGAGGTCAGCTCCTTGTTCACCCACCCCAAAAACCCTGACATTGCTTGCCTCCATGGGAAGGCTGGGCCAGACATCATGGCCACCCTTACTCTCAACCCTTCATTTGGACATAGCCAACCTCCAATGGTGATCAGTCTTGGTTTGCCTGACCAAGCACATTTTGTACAAACTCACTGAGACTGCCCATATCACGAGAAGGCTGTCAGGAAAAGAGCAAAATGGAATGCTCAGAGCAGTGAGGCATATCTGACAAAATTCCTGGGAGCTTCTCTGTGATCCTAAAAAAGTCTCTGCCCTCAGTCACCCATGAGCAGGTTTCTTCCCTTGTCTACCTGGAAGTCCAGGTCCCAGCAATCCTTAGAGATAAATACTATGTAAAATTACCCATAGCTCCTCAAGTACTTAGAATGTTGTTCTGTTTTGATGATCAGCTGACTAATGTTTCACTGTTTTCCTGCAATTACCCTTGGTCAGGTGCCCAAGCTATGAAATGAAGGTGGTAGGTATCTCACATGTCTCTAAATGACACAGATGCTCCTCCAGTGGCAAGGATAGATGCCCTGCCCATCCTCACTAGGCAGACAAAGCACCAGAGCTGAAGGACAAGGTCTAGTCCACACCAGGCCAAATACTCCCTCCTGGGACCTAGAAGATTCTTAAGTCAACACATGTTCACGTTAGAGAAAAGAACACAGCTTCAGGGTCAGATAGATGTCAATATGAATCTTGGCAATGCCACTTTTAGATAGGTGTCTTTAAGGCAAGTTATTAAACTACTGACCTTCCGCTTCATTGGTAGCTAGGGTAATCTCTTACATGGTTCTGTGAGGATTACAGTATGTCATCCTTTACTAAGATACCTATCTTTTTAGGTCAAATGCCTAACCCAAGTCTGTGCCCACAAGAGGTACTGAAAGCAGTTCCTTATTAATGTTAAAAAGGTTCCAGGTAGACCAGCTGGCATGGCTCAGTGGTTGAACTTCAACCAAACAGGTCAGAGTTCAATTCCCAGTCAGGGCACATGCCTGGGTTTTGGGCTGAATCCCGCAGTGGAGGGAGGGGAGGCGTGCGGGAGGCAGCCGATCAATGATACTCTCTCATCATTGATGTTTCTCTCTCTCTCTCTTCTTCCTCCTTCCTCTTTGAAATAAAAATATATTTAAAAAAAATTCCAGGTAACATGTAAATCTGTATTAAATGCCTTAAGGGCATGTTTAAGTATCTTCCAAGGGAGGGGGGGGGCGGTGCGAACTCTGGGTAGAAAACCCTACATTGCTGGCCTCCTGACCAAGCCACTCTAGCTCTTGGTTACTATACCTGGAAAATACCGATAACATCTCCCAGCCAACTTGGCAAAAGAGATGACAAGCTATAAAGTACTTCACACAAGGCAATCACAGGGGAAATAACCTCTCCTTCAATACATTCTAGGAAAGTAAGTACTAGGTCTATCTAGTGTCCCTCATTATATTCCAGCCAGGGCTCCAGGGCCCCTTTCTCTTCAATTATCACTCTCTGAAACGCCAGCAAACAGGTTATTTAAAGAAGCTAGGGCCACAATCATACTCAAGAAGACTGCTCTACAAAATGAAAGAAACCAGGCGAAGTGTGCCAGCTTTTCTCTGAGCACAGACCTAGTAGGCTTCTCATTTGCTCTTCCTGGCCAGTGAACTGGGCTGACAAGAGCTGCCAGCCAGGTCAGCGGCTGCCCTCCGGATCCCAGCCACCCCAGTGCCCCATGGTTATTTTTGGCTGATGCTGCTCCACCACTGCAATTTCAAACCTGCCACCTTGCAAGCCGCCACCACCGAGTGAACACTCCTTTTCAAGGGCATGGAGGAGGGAAGCTGGAGGGCCGCCAACTCCACCACGTCAAGGAGCCTGGCTCAGGCAATTCCCACCCCAGCTCCACAACCAGAGTATCCGCACCCGGAACTACAGCACAGCCTCCGGGACGGGAGCAGCGCGGGCTCCAGTGCTGTCAGCCTAGCCCCTCCCCCGGGCTGGAGCGGCTCCATCAACACAATAAAACACGCGGGAGCCGGTGGCCCTCGCTTTCAGCTCTTCCTGCCGTCCCGGGTCCCAGAGAACTCAAAGCTTCGTCCCCCGTAACCGCCGCGCACGGCGGAGAGGCAAAGACCGGGCGGGGCGGGCGGAGGAACGCCAGCCTGGGTCGGAATCAAACTCCAGGCCGCGAGGGGAGGAGAGCGCAGACCGAGCCTCGAGCCGGGATTAGGGGAGAGCCTTGAAAGCCCCTTTAGGCGAGTCTAGGTAGCACCCGACCCCATTCCGCAGACAGTTGCAGGGCCGAAACGGAATCCTTTCAGGGGCCTCAGAGGCCGCTCAGGCTCGGACTCCGACACCGCGGAATCGAGAGGTCGGGGTCTACGGTGACCGCCCCCTGGAGGAAAAGCGACGGGTCAGGGGTGAGAGGTCGAGGACCCGGGGCGTCAGGACCCGGGGCCTGCGGTGGCCAAGGAGGAAAAGGAGCAGGCCGACACCAGCTCCGGAACCCAGGGACCCGCATCCGGCGAGCCCACTGGGTCGCGGTAGGTCTGGGACCACACTTACCGTCTCCCGGGCTCCGGCGGCAAGTAGGCCCCACTTCCCGCTCCCAGCGCCTCTTCCGCTTCCGGCCGCAGCCTCCGCCCGCGGCGGCCCCGCCCCTCGCGTGACGCAGCTGTCGCCAGCCCCAGGTCACTGGCGGCTGCTCTAGCTCCCGACTCGAAGGCTCTGGAGGACCCACCTTCTCGGCCCCGTTTTGTGCCCTGTAGATAGAGGCTGTTCCGCCCGGCCCGCCCTCTGCCGTGTCACGACGCAAGTAGATTTCCTAGACGTGGAGGGAGCCGTCTCTGGCCTGCAGGCGCTGGGAGCCGAAAGATGGAGCCACAACTTGGCCCCAGGGCTCGCCCGCTCGGCCGTCCGGACCCCGACGGCGCACGCCCACGTCGCGCGCGGGAAGGCATTGTTACGCCTCGCCTCCGTGAGACCTGGCGAGCCCCGAGGCTCGGGCAGGCAGTCGTAACTCCCGCTTACGGGAAGAAAGAAACGAGACCACATTCTCTTTGGGCGGTGGGGGCAGTGGCAGCACGCCCAGGGCCCGTAGGCCCGCCCCGCAGTGTTCGGGGCCGCCGGCGAAGGAGCCTCCCGGGAGCAACGCATCAGGTTCGAGCCTTGTTTCTCAGGCCTAGACCCCGCACCCCGCCACAGTCAGGCCTGACTGGTCATTTCTCTTCCGAGTCACTCGACGACCCTGGGAGCAACAAAACCCTCCACCCACTGTCCCGCGCTTGGTCGGGCGGGATAACCAGGCCCTGTTTCCCAGAGTAGAAAACCCTAGTTGGAGCCCTTTGGGAGACCGCGCGTTTGTGAACGTGCACTCCCCACAGCTCCCGCAGGCGCGGTTCAGCTGAACGGACCGGACCGGACCGGAGGGTCTCCTAATTGCGCCCACGCCAGGCCAGGGCGACTGCGGGAGGAGCAGAGCAACCCTCCAGGCCCGCCCCTCCCTAGTGAGAGCTGCCCAGAGCCCAGCGTTTCCTCACCCCCTGCAGGCGTGGTGCGAGCTGAGCCATCCCCTCCGGCGGCGCTGTGGAGGTCCCTCAAGTCCTCGGTCTCTGGCTCCCCCTTAAACAGCCACGCAGCATGGTTTGAGGAGCTGCCCAATTCTTAGCTAGCTCCACCATTTTCAGTCGAAACTAAGTAAAAACGGGATGCGTTAAAAGGCATCCTCAAGATCGGTTCCTAGTCCCCTGCCAACCAAATGTGCACACCCCCCACCACCACCAATATTGAGAATCTGGGGCCTTTTCAAATGTCAGAGACGACCGAGCCTGAGTGTCCCGCCCTTAGATCCCACCCCCTTAGCTGGGCCTTCGGTCGCGTCCATGCCACCCGAGTTTCATCATTTTTTTAAAAATATATTTTATTGATTTTTTACAGAGAGGAAGGGAGAGGGATAGAGAGTTAGAAACATCGATGAGAGAGAGACATCGACCGGCCGCCTCCTGCACGCCCCCTACTGGGGACGTGCCCGCAACCAGATACATGCCCTTGACCGGAATCGAACCTGGGACCCTTCAGTCTGCAGGCTGACGCCCTATCCACTGAGCCAAACCGGTTTCTGCGAGTTTCATCATTTCTACCATTGAGACGAGGTTGGGAGGACTCTGTGGTGTCCCCTCCTCCCACCACTTAGTGTTGCCGCGATTTCCTTGGCTCCGGGAAGCCAGGGCCCGGTAGGTAGCTGAGAGCAGAGGCTCCTATTCTGGATGCTAGGCTAAGGGGTAAATCGGGTCCACCTTCCTACCAGCTCTCCCACCATCCAGCATCGAGAAACCAGAAGTCTTTGCCTCCTAGTAACAAAACAGCTCTCTTTTTCTTAAGTAGAATAGGAGCCATCTCCCTCGCCACACCGTGCAGTCCAATTGCTGTTGAGATTCTACCATTTAGGATTTTTCATTCCTAAAAGAAAGCCTGAGAGGAGACCTGGTATCCTGGATTGAGTGTACCTGCAGGCGATGCTGCTGCCAGCCCTCAGGGCCAGGTGCCGAGCTGGAATGGAAAGGGGAGTCTCCATGGGGCCAGCTGAGACCCCTGCCCAGGCTCACTATATAACCTTACTTCAGGAGTGGCTGCTGAAGCTCACCAGGAGTGGCAAGGTCAGCCCCATAGGAAACCCAGGTCACCAACTGAGCCAGGCTGTGCCAGGGGCAGAGATGCAGAGGAGCGTGAGCATTGTCTTTTGGGGGATTCCAAAGTTGGGGGAGGGACTCTAGGGATACCATAGTAAAGAAAATAACCAAGTGGGACAGATTAGAGCAGGGCCTCCACATAGCACATTCACACTGTAGTCTGGGTGGGAGCCCTGCTTTAATATTGGGTGAGGTGGCCCTGTGGACATGTGGTAAGCCAGCCTCTGTCACCAAACCCTGAAACACATGTCCAAAGCCAGACAGAACCCTTTCCCCAAGTACTAGCACTCCTGTTTGTCAGTCTGGCTTTTTATGGGACCATGTGAGAAATCTTTCAGCTTCAAGAAGCTCTGTCTCCACTACACATGGCTGAGCCCCTCCTGCTGGCCCAGGCCCAGTCCTGGGGGACTTGAATAACCTTACCTACCAGGCTCCTGTCAGGATGCTGAGGAGGTGCCCAATCATCAACAAATCAACACTTGTCATTTGTTGATTTGTTGATGATTGCAGAGAGTTCTGTGTGTACAGGGAGCTATAAAAGAGACATCTCTGCCCCAGTCCTCATCCCAACCAACAAGAAATAGTGTGACATCTATGCAACTTGGAAGGAAATCATTGAAAATGGGGTAAGGCAATGTAGGGTCCACACTGTGTCCAGACTGCTCTGTTTCTACTAGCATACTTCAGGTGCAGGAGGTACCTTACTGAAGAGTTGCAGAAGGTGGCTGAGTATTGGGAAGCAGATGGGGGAGGTGGTAGTTGCATTGAAATTTAAAGAGGAGGAACTGCAGACACTCCAGAAACAAGTGAGGCCTGGCTTCCCCAGGTACGTGCTCCCCCTGCCTCTCTCTCCCCTCAACCCCCTCCTCCCCATGCTCTTCCCCACTGCCCTTTCTTTTCTGCTGCGAGCCATTAGTCTCCCTCCTTCTTAGGATGCTTTATCCTACACTTCCTCCTGTTCTTCTATCCCTTTCTCATTATGTTCCATCATCCATTCATTTATTCACTGAACATCTCTATGACTAGCCCCCTTCTGTGCAGGGGAGTACAAAATTCAGGCCAGAACACACCCTATACCAGAGCTTATGGTTTGGAGCCACACAGTCATCAAGCTGGCAATTACTACTTTTTTTCATTTTATTTATTACATGTGTACATATCTTCCCATTGCCACCACCCCATTCCCATGCATACCCTAATCCCCCAGTGTCTTGTGTCCATTGCTTAGGCTTATATGCATGCATACAAGTCCTTCAGTTGATCTCTTATCTATCCCACCTCTACCTAACCTTACCACTGTAATTTGACAGTCTGTTTGATGCTTTACTGCCTCTGTATCTTTTTCTTCATCAGCTTATAATGTTCTTTATTATCCATAAATGAGTGAGATCATGTGGTATTTTTCTTTCATTGCCTGGCTTATTTCACTTAGCATAATGCTCTCCAGTTCCATCCAGGTTGCTGCAAATGGTAAGAATTTCTTCATTTTTATGGCAGCATAGTATTCCATAGTGTAGGTGTACCATGATTTTTCTGATCCACTCATCTGCTGACAGGCACCTAGACTGTTTCCAAATCTTATCCATTGTAAATTGTGCTGCTATGACTATAGGGGTGCATAAATCCTTTCTGATTGGTGTTTCTAGTTTCTTAGGATATATTCCTAGGAGTGGGATTACTGGGTCAAATGGCAGTTCCATTCTTAGTTTTTTGAGGAAACTCCATACTGTTCTTCAAAGTGGCTGCAGCAGTCCACATTCCGTCCAGCAGTGCACAAGGGTTCCTTTTTCTCTGCATCCTCAACAACACTTGTCATTTATTGATGATTGACATTTTGACAGGTGTGAGATGGTATTGCATTGTCATTTTGATTTGCCTCTCTCAGATAATTAGTGACTTTGAGCATGTTTTCATGTGTCTCTTGGCCTTCCTTCTGTCTTCTTTCAAAACGATTCTATTTAGATTTGTTGCCTATTTTTTTTATTGTATCATTTATCTTCCTTTTATTAAGTTGTATAAGCTCCTTGCAGATGTTGGAGATTAAATCTTTTTCAGTAATAACGTTGGTAATATGTTCTCCCATACAGTGGGCTTTTTTGTGGTTTTGTTGATAGTTTCTTTTGCTGTACAAAAGCTTTTTATATTGACGTACTCCCATTTGTTATTTTCTCTTCAGCTTCCATTGCTCTAGGAGCAGTATTAGTGAAGTTCCTTCAGCATGTCTGAGATTTTCTTGCCTGTGGATTCCTCTAATATTTTTATGGTTTCCTGTCTTTGTTAAAATCTTGTATCCATTTTGAGTTTATTTTTGTGTATGATGTAAGTTGGGGGTCTAGTTTCATTTTTTTGCACGTATCCAATTTTCACAACACCATTTATTGAAGAGACTGTCTTGACTCCATTATATATGCATGCCTCCTTTGTTAAATATTAATTGAGCATAGTGGTTTGGGTCGATATCTGGATTCTCTATTCTATTCCATTGGTCTATATGTCTGTTCTTGTGCCAATACCAGGCTGTTTTGAGAACAGTGGCTTTGTAATACAGCTTGAAATCTGGTATTGAGATCCCACCTACTTTATTCATCTTTCTCAGGATTGCTGTGGCTATTCGGGGTCTTTTTTTGTTCTAGATGAATCTTTGGAGAGTTTGTTCTAGGCCTGTGAAATATGCTGTTGGTATTTTAATGAGGAGTGCATTTAATCTATAGATTGCTTTGGGTAATATGGACATTTTAATGATGTTGATTCTCCCAATCCATGAATATGGTATGCTCTTCCATCTGTTTACATCTTCCTCTATCTCTTTTTTCAGTGTCCTGTAGTTTTCCACATATAGGTCTTTTACCTCCTTAGTTAAGTTTATTCCTAGGTATCTTAATTTTTTTGGTGTGATGGTAAATGGGATTGCTTTTTTAGTCTCTCTTTCTGTAAGTTCACTATTAGTGTGTAGAAATACCATGTATTTATTGGCATTAATTTTGTATCCTGCTACATTGCCGAATTCATTTATTAAGTCCATTAGTTTTTTGATGGAGACTTTCGGGTTTTTTATGGGCAACATCATGTCAGACTATTCCAACAAATTCAGGACAGCTTTACTTCTTCTTTTCCAATTTGGATGCCTTTTATTTCTTCTTTTGGTCTAATTTCAATAGCTAATACTTCCAATACTATGTCGAACAGGTGGGAGTGGGCATCCCTGTCTTGTTCCTGTTCTTAGGGGAAACGGTTTTAGTTTTTTCCCATTGAGTATGATGATAGCTGTGGGTTTATCATATGTGGCTTTTATTATGTTGAGGTATGATCCTTCTATTCCCACCTTGCTGAGAGTATTTATCAAGAAAGGGTGTTGGATTTTGTCAAATGCTTTTTCTGCATCAATTGGTATGACTGATATTTTTATCTCTCCATTTGTTTATGTGATGTATCACATTTGTTGATTTGTGGATATTGTATCATCCTTGCATTCCTAAGATAAATCCTACTTGGTCATGGTGTATGATCTTTTGGATGTACTGCTGGATCCGATTTGGTAGAATTTTGTTGAGGATTTGGCATCTATGTTCATGAGGGATATTCCCCTGTAATTCTCTGTCTTTATCTGGTTTTGGTATTAGAGTGATGCTGCCTTCATAGAAGGTGCTTGGAAGTGTTCCTTCCTCTGAATTTTTTTGAATAATCTGAGGAGGTTTTAATTCTTCCTTGAATGTTTGGTAAAACTCCCCTGTGTAGCCGTCTGGCCCCAGGCTTTTATTTGCTGGAAGCTTTTTGATGACTGCTTCCATTTTCTCCACAGTTATTGAGATGTTTAGGTTCTTCCTGATTAGTTAAGAAAAGTTATATTTTTCTAGTAATATATCTATTTCCTCCAAGTTATCCAGTTTGTTGGAATAGAGTTGTTCATAATACATTTTTAAGATATTTTATTGATTTTTTATAGAGAGGAAAGGAGCGAGATAGTTAAAAACATTGATGAGAGAAAAATATCGATTAGCTGCCTCCTGCACACCCCCCTCTAGGGATGTACCCGCAATCAAGGTATATGCCCTTGACTGGAATCGAACCTGGGACCCTTGAGTCTACAGGCTGACACTTTATCCACTGAGCCAAACCGGTTTTAGCCATAATATTTTTTAACAAACCTTTGAATTTCAGTGGGGTCTTTTGTTATTTCACCTCTTTCATTTCTGATTTTGTTTATTTGAATCCTCTCTGCTTCTTGGTGAGCCTAGCTAGAGATTCATCAATCTTGTTTATCCTTTCAAAGAACCAGCTCTTCGTTTTATTGATCTTTTGTATTGTTTCTTTGTTCTCTATGTTGTTTACCTCCGCTCTAATTTTTACTATTTCCTTCCTTTTGCTTACACTGGGCTTTTCTTGTTGCTCTCCTTCTAACTCTTTGAGTTGTAGGGTTAGGTAATTTATTACCCTTGTTTCTTGTTTTTGCAGTAGGTTTGTGGAGCTCTGAACTTCCCTCTCAAGACTGCTTTCACTGTATCCCATAGATTTTGGATTGTTGTGTTTTCATTGTCATTTGTTGCCATGATGTTTTTTATTTCTTCCTTGATCTCTTTGGTTACCCAGTCATTGTTTAATATCATGCTGTTTAGTCTCCATGTGTTTGATTTCTTTCTATTGTTTTTATTATAGTTGATTTCCAGTTTTATGCCACTGTGATCTGAGAAGATGCTTGATACGATTTCTATCTTCTTGAATTTGAAGAGACTTTGCCTATAACCAAACATATGGCCTATCTTTGAAAATGACCCATGTGCACTTGAGAAGAATGTATATTATGTGGCTTTGGGGTAAAATGTTCTGAAGATGTCAATTAATTCCATCTGGTCTAGGAGTCATTTAGGATTGATGTTTCTTTTCTGATATTTTGTTTAGAGGATTTGTCCAATGGTGATAGTGGCGTATTAAAGTCTACTATGACTGTATTGCCGTCAATCTCTCCCTTGATATCCTCCAGGAGTTTATGTATTTGGGTGCTCCTGTATTGGGTGCATATATGTTTACCAGAGTTATTTATTTTCGTTGGATTGCTCCCTTTAGTATTATGAAGTGGCCTTCCTTGTCTCTTGTTATATGTCCTTCACTTTGAGATCTAATTTGTCAGATATAAGTATTGCTACCCCAGCTTTTTTTTTTTCATTTCCATTTGCCTGAAAAACCATTTTCCATCCCCTCACCCTCAGTCTGTATCTTTTTTCTGAGGTGGGTTTCTTATAGACAGCAGATATATGGGCCATGTTTTCTTATCCAATCCATTTCCTATGTCTTTTGATTGGAGCATTTAATCCATTTACATTTAAAGTTATTATTAATAGGTCCTGATTTTTTGCCATTTTTATTCTTTACCCCTGTGTTCCTTCTTCACTTCCTATTTCTTTCTTTCTTTCTTTCTTTTTTTTTTTTTATAACAGACCCTTTAGCATTTCTCGCATTGCTGGTTTGGTGGTAATAATTTCATTTAGTCTTTTTTTTTCTGTAAAGCTCCTGATTTCACCTTCAATTTTGATTGATAGCCTGGGTACAGTATTCTTGGATTCAGACTCTTCCTTTGCATGACTTTGTATATTTCATTCCATTCCCTTCTGGCATGATGAGTTTCTGTTGAGAAATCAGTCACTAGTCTGATGGGGGTTCCTTTATAGGTAACTTTCTGCCTCTCTCTGGCAGCTTTTAAGATTCGTACTTTGTCATTGGTATTTGCCAATTTAATTATAATGTGCCTTGGTGTCAGTCTTTTGGGGTTCATTTTGCTTGGGACTCTGTGAACTTCATGGGTTTGTGTGGGTTTTTTCTTCCCTATATCAGGGAAGTTTTCTGTAATTATTTCTTCAAACAGGTTTACTATTCCTTGCTGAGTTTCCTCTCCCTCTGGAACCCTTATTATGCGGATATTGTTTTGTTTCCTAATGTCCCAAAGTTCCCTTAGGCTCTCCTCTTGCTTTTTTATTTTTTATTTTTCTAGAAGCTGCTTTACTTGGGTATTTTTTCCTACCTTGTCTTTTAGTTCACTAATGCAGTCCTCTGCTTCTTCTAGTCTACTTTTGATGCTTTCTATTGAGTTCTTCACAGCAGCGATGTCATTTTTCATTTCCTCTTCATTCTTCTTCATTTCCTCTTGGTTCTTAACTCATATTGTCGAACTTCTCTTCCATTCTTTTCAGCCACCTTATGACCATTTCTCTGAATTCTTTCTCTGGCAGGTTGCTTGCCTCCATTTATTTTCTTTTCTGGTGATGCCTGCTTTTGTTTCATATGTGGGCTGTTTCTTTGTCTGCCCATGGTCTCTTCTCCAGGTGTCTGGTTATGTAGTTCTCTCTCTCCTGTGTTGATTTAAAGGCACAAAATACAACATAACCAGGTACAATGCACAAGGCATTGATCAGAAATGCATTCACGTAATTAATAGCCACAAATAAAGGTGGCCACCAGAGAGAGACAAATTAGGGTATAGGAGAGAAAGAAGAAGATAGAAAAGAAGAAAAAAGGAAAGAAAAGAGTTACAAAATGAAATAGGCAGAAGAAAATGAAAAACGAAAAAGAAAAAAAGAAAAGAGAAAAGAAAAAGAATAAGAAAATTAAGGGGAACAAATTATATATATGGGGCGAACACTCCAATAGAATAGCCACTAATCCTAACAAATGCCAGCAACAAGTACCTGCAGATTAATGCAAACTACAAACAACAACTAGTATCAAGGGCGGCATGGGAAAACAAGTAAAAAAACAAACAAAAAGCAAAACAATCTCACAATAAAGTATAAAAGTTGATAAAATCAGCATTCAAGCAAACATCAAAAAAAGGACAGAGAAAAACAATGTTTTGAATAGTGAAGACAGAGAGAGGTGTGTATGGACTTGGAGCAGGGGATTGGAAGTTAGATATATAAATGGGGTGAAATTTTAATGAAGTAAAAAGAATAGGGAAAATTTAAGGTAGGAAAAGGGTAAGAGAAATAGGGCAACAAAAGGGGAAAAGTTAGGAAGAGAGTGATGGCATAAAGGTAGAGTTGAGATAGAGTAAAATGCTAAAGTTAAGATGAAATTAGAATGTAGAATTCTACTCCCAAAGTAAAAGAAAGAGAAAATAAAATGACACTTTTTTTCCCAACAAGGTAAAATAGTAATAGTAATAATACTGATTGAGAAATAAAAATGTAATAATTAAAAAGGTAACATCAAGTGAGGTAAAAAAAGTTTCTTAAGTAAAAGATGAAAAAATTAAATTAGAAATTTACAAAATAAATAATAGAATATGCAGTTGTGAAGGTCATTCACTTGCTCTATTTTTCTGTTTGGCACAGCTTTTTCCCAGTCGGGACAGTGTTGCAGTTCCCTGAGTTCCACTGGTGCTCAGTGTTGTAAGCCAGTATTGGTTTTTAAGCAGGCAGTGTGTCTTAATCTCTTTATTCTTTTCTGATTATACAAGAGTCAGTTTGTGAGTCAGCCCTGGGTGGCAGTGTTTCCGGATTGACCTCTGAGACTATAGGTCCTCTGTAGCCTGTGCTTAGATCTTGCTTTCCCTGTGGCACTCAATACCAGTTTGTGGGAGTAGGCTGCCCCAGAGCTGGCTCTCCGAAGGTCACTCCCCGCTCTGATCCTGAGGTTCCAGAAAAACAATTTTCCCCTGCAGTCTCCCAGGGTGTCCCCAACTGGGTGATCCTATGTATTGGGCTTAGGAATCAGAAGCAAGGATCTGAAGAGGAAAGAGCGCAAGTCTGCGCAGACCCTCTTCCTTGCTCTTGTCCAAGCAGCCGGCACACTTTAATTACTCCCAGGCTGTCCTGTGTCTGATCAAAATGGGTTGCTTTCTAGAGATCCCCTCTGTTAACAGCTCTGAGGACCCCCTTCCACATTCACAAATCATGCCAGGCCCAACAGCCATGGATTTCTTTAGATGCAGATTTCTCCCCGTCTTCCAGTTCCCAGTGCGCATGTTTCTCTGTCCTGTGGGTGAAATCTGACCTTTCTGTGTGGCATGTAGAGCTCCTCTGAATCCGAGAGTTTGCACTAATTGGGGACTGGTGTTCTGGGGCTCACAGCTGTTCAGTGGGTGCTGCAGCGATAGATTTTCAGGCTTACGTAAACTTCCACTTTTCCCTTCAAGATGGCGTGGTCTCCCCGTCCCACCTGGCGGCTCAGGTAGGGAACTGAGTAGCAGTGGGGGCTGCCCTGTCAGGAGAGCCCCATCCAGCAGTCCCCCACCTTCTCTTGGAGTATAACTGTCCCTTAACTCGCCAACAAACACTCCCAGTGCGACCCTTGGCTATTCTATCTGCTCAGAGATAAGGCTCGGGACATGTTGTCTATTCCACTGCTATTTTTTCGTCCTTCTGGCAATTACAATTTAATGTGCCTAGTGAGGAAAGGCACAATGGGCTAGCAGATACGAAGGCCCAGAAACCCACATTTAGGTTTTCTGGCCTCTGAACCTTAATGAAAGATGAACAGGAGCATTTTCCAGGAGTGAAGGAACAAAGCTTTACCAAGGCCCAGAGAGGAGAAACATGGAGGTGGGGATGTGCATAGTCCCTGAACCAAATGAGAAGTAGAGTGGGTGAGGGCGTTACTGTAAAACGTAGGACAGGGGCCAGAGCAAGGTCTTAAGTGTTTCAGGCCCTGTCCACCTGACTTGAACTCCAGCTTAGTGACTGCCACTTCTGGCCAATAACCTCTCCTAGTCTCCTGGGCAAATATATATATGCACAGGCAGGCAGACATATGGACACACACGCCAAAGTGCACATCTGACACTCAGAGATAGAGAAACACACCAAGGAGATGGCTTGGTCACAAAAATGTAGAGTTGTAAGAACCCAGGATGGAATCCAGCTCTGCTGCAGGAACCCCTATTGGAGCAAATCGGTTGATCTGGATGGAAAGCAGGGGTGCAGGGAGGGGAGTTGGGGGTGGGGGAGGAAGGAGTGTCTCAGCAGCAGTACTTTGTTGGCCTTGAACCTTACAAAAGGTGGAATTGGTCTAAATCAATTTATCTCAAACTGGGGTCTCTGAGAAAGCTGTTAGCTCCTTAAGAAGTTCTGCAACTACATTTGTAAGAAACAAAATCTCAGTTTTTATGTTTCTCAACCCAGATCCTTGAAGATTGTAGATTGTCTTCTTGGGGTCTGGATGGACTATTCTTATGGGGTCAAGTTGGGGGCCTACAGTGGGCAATGTCAGAGAGAAGGCACAGCAAACAGTGACCTTGGGCTGGGCCCTCTGACCATTCAGACTGCTGGAAGCAAGTGGCACCAAGTGAATCCTATACAAACAACACCCTAAATCAATGCTAACAAGCCCTAACTCTAGGGCCTTCCTGCCTATAGTCCCTTAGGGACTGCCCAGGTAATTTCTCCCTATCCCTGGGAAGGCCCTTCCAGCCGCTCCCCTTCTGTGATCAAGGAGGTACTTAAAGGCCCTGGGCCTGTCCAAGGAGAGTGACCTAGAATTCGATCCTGGGTCATAGGCAGGGGTCCTATGGAGAGTGGCTGATGGGCAGAGGTTCTCAGAGAGATGGGACAACAGCTGAAAAGGAACTAGATGGTGCTTCATTGGACTGGTAGGAGGAGTTTCCAGGGCCTCCATCATGCTTCACCTCCAGTCCCATCCCCAACCTCCAGCTCCTTCCACCCTGACATTTTTTGGGTCTCTACCTCAATCTGTCTTCCTCCTCATTCCCAGGATTCTGTGGTCTTCACTGTCCCCAAATTAGTGGTTGAGACTGGGAGGGAGGGAGTTGGGAGGCGGAGTGAAAAAGGTAAAGTGATTAGGATGTACAAATTGCCATTTATTTAAATGGTCACAGGGATGTAAAGCATAGCATATGGAATATAGTCAATACTATTATAATAACTACTAGTGGCCCAGTGCATGGATTTGTGCACATTAAAAGGAAATTAATTAGAAGGAATATTTTAATAATTGCTATTTACCCTTTCTCTATAATAGAATTATCAACCAAATTCACGATCGACAATGACAGATCAAAACATACATGTGCAATTGGCGCCAGCTAGAGCTTTACATATATCATGCATGCACAAGTAAATTTGGCCTTTTATATATAGAGAATAAACTTGCTTAATTAGACCTGCTTTCTGATACAGCTAAACTTTTTCCATCACAGTGAAGAAGTTTCCACAACTTCTCTTTCAGGTAATTGTCAGCAACATAGCAGTAAATATCAATGTGAACCAGATTATTATTGATCACAGGGAGAACAAAGGGGTAAAATGTTTAATTACAGCAGTGTTTGACTATATTCTGCACAGTGAGAAAACTGAAGTCTTTCTTTTATAAGTATATTTTTATGATTTCAGAGAGGAAGGAAGAGGGAGAGGTAGAAACATCAATGATGAGAGAGAATCATTCCTCTTATTGGGGTCAAGCCTGCAACTCAGGCATATGCTCTTGACTGGTATCGAACCCAAGTCATTTTCAAGGTCCACTATTTCTTTCTTCTTTACAGTCTGGTCAAGTTTCTAAATCTCCATTTTCTGGCTAATGAAAATAGGATTCCACTGAGTCTCTTATCTACCTACTTCAGGACTTCTGTGAGGATCAAATGAGATGAGGTATGGGAAAACACTTCACAGACATTTGGCTAAACTATAAAATATTTGAACCTAGCTATAAGGCGAGTTGTAGTCTAGGCTGAAGAAACTGTAAGGAGGCTAGTTGCTTAGGGAGAGGAAGCCAGGCATTGCTATGTGATGTCATTACCCAGCACCCACAGTAACCTTTTCCAGACTGGGCTGGGCTGTGGACCACGTTTTGCAGTATGGGGTCTCAGTATCATTGGCTGCAATTTGGTGTGCTGTTGCTCTGGGGTGGTGGTGGTGTCTGTGTCCCACATGGGGGAAACCAAGTGTTGCTTGGTTGGCACCAGGTCTAGAGTGCTGTGGTTTTTTTTTAATAGCTAGTGCAGCCCCTGCATTGAGAATCTGCCCCCTGGTGGTCAGTGTGCATCATAGTGGGTGGTTGGATGGTTGGAGGGACACTTAGAATATTAGCCATATATATATATATATATATATATATATATATATATATATATATATATATATATATATAGTTAGAGGTGGGATTACTTTATAAGGTATATAAATGTCTAATTTCTTTGCAGTACACTTGAAACTAATAATTGAAAAATAAGTTTTAAGGTAAAAAATGTGTGTTCAGACACCTAAAATCTGGGCTTAAATCCTGGCCCCACGTTATACTAGCTGGTGACCTTGGGAAAGTTACTCTACCTATGTGGGCATCATCTGTAAAAACAAACAAAAGAAGCAAGAACAATAACAAATTTTCTTCCCCATCAGCTGGCTGAAAGGGTAAAATTCAATAGCCCTGTAACAGGCTCAGTGCTGTGCTAGGCAGATGGCATGCAGTCATGAAACACTAACTACTACTACTACACACCTCACGCTGCTACAGGTATGACTGCGCTGAGGTGAAAGTCCCCTTCTAAATCAGGGTCCCTTTGGAGTCAGAGAGTTGCCAATGGGGTTTGATCCAGTTCACCTATTCACCTTTTGTATTAGTTTGGAATGGTTGCCATAAGCAAATACCACATAGTGGATGGCTTAAACAACAGGAACAGTTCTGAACTGTTGAAAGCCGGAAGTCTAGGTGCTAGCAATCAACACCTTGCTGTGAGGGACAATCTGTTCCTGACTGTCCCCCAGCTTCTGGTTGTCACTGGCAGTCTTTTACGTTCTTTGGCTCATAGATGCATCACTCCAATATCTGCCTTCATGTTCATAAGGTGCTTCCCCTTGCCTGTCTGGTGTGACTCTGTTAACCATCTGGTTTAACTGCCAGTCGGCACATGCCTGGGTTGCAGGCTCGATCCCCATGTAAGGGACTGTGCAGAAGGCATCTGATTGATGTTTGGCTCTCACATCAATGCTTCTCTCTGTCACCCTCTCCACTCTCTCTCTAAAAACCAAAACTGAAAAAATAAACAAGGGCTCCCACTGTGTGCATGTTTTTTTGTGGTCAAATTTCTCCTTTTCATAAGGACACCAGTTATAATGGATTAGGGGTCACTCTAATTCTTTCATTTTAACTTGATCACCTCTGTGAAGACCCCATCTCCAAATAAGGTGACATTCTAAGATACTAGGGGTTTTGTTCTTTTGTGGGGAACACAGTTCAACCCGTAACAGCTCCTACTTTGATTACCTTCCTGCTGGGTGTGTTGGGAGTGACTTGGGATCTCGTTTTCCCTCATTTAATCTCAGGACCCTAACAGCTGCAGAGAGGCTGGATTGACAGTTGGAGGGACACAGTGAGTAGGGGGTTGCCGCTCATTGAGCCTCAGGCAACTCCTCCACATCAAGTGAGGGAGGCAGGCCATGGTCTACTCAGACCCAGATTTCTGTGAGGGAAACAACTATGAAATCCTTCCTGGGCATCAAGCAGCAGGGTTTCTAAGATGATGTGGATGGGGTTTTGTGGCCTGTGGCCCTGGTGAGGCCCCTTGCTGTTTCTGGGCTCTGGTCCTGTCTATTGGCAGGACACGGGTTCTAACCCTCAGTGATTTTACCACCCTTAGTTTACCTAGCTAGTCATTGTCTATAGGGCACAGTCTCTCCAGCCCATTAGAACTGTGCTATGGTTCCCAGCTGAGTAGCCCACTGGCCTTGGTTGGGCTAATGATGACCAATGGGGCACTCCCCGGGAGTGGCCAAAGCCAAGACCCAAAGAGGAGTCCCTGGGCCCCACCAGCGGCAGAGGGAAGAACTCAGGGACAGGCTGGGGCCAAGCTGTTGCACCCCCACAGAAGTGAGAGCTGGCTTAGGTGATCCTGGCTGTCCCCAAAGCCAGATCAAGGTAGGAGTAGAGTTGGAGGAGGGGATCTTCCTTTGCTGTGTGGACCAGGCCCTGTGACTGGGCCCTGTGACTAGGAACCAGAGGAGTTGATGCCGAAGCCACCTGGAGAGATAAAGGTAGAGCTGAACCTGAGAAGTGGAGGGTGGAGGGTGTTGCTGGCTTGATGGAATCAGTCAGGATCAGGTTGTCTCTACTAAGGGCCAAGAGCAGAGTCTAGTCCTACCCCAGGCCACCTTGCCCATGTACTATATCTTTGTGGCCCCAGGAGGGAAACAGACGCACATGACAAGGCAGCACACCTATCAACAAAAAACTTTTAAGTTCCAAACTCCTTTTATTTTTATCTTTATTGTTCAGATTATTACAGATGTCCCTCTTTTTTTCCCCATAGCTCCCCAACACCTGGTTCCTACCCCCACCCCAGGCCCTCACCACCCCACTGTTTGCATCCATAGGTACTGCATACATGCATAAAAGATCTTTATTCAATCTTTTCCCACACTGCCTCTCCCCTGAAGAATTGTCAGTCTGCTCCATTTCCATGTCCCTGATCCTATTACATTCACCAGTTTATTCTGTTCATCAGATTTTTTATTAATTTGATTTTTAAATTCACTTGTTGATATGTATTTGTCACTTTGTTGTTCATACATTTTTATCTTTACCTTTTTCTTCCTCTTCTTAAAGAATACCCTTCAGCATTTCATATAATATTGGTTTGGTTTTAATGAACTCCTTTAGCTTTTTCTTGTCTGTGAAGCTCTTTATCTGACCTTCAATTCTAAATGATAGCTTTGCTGGGTAATCTTGGTTGTAGGTTTTTGCTATTCATCACTTTGTATATTTCTTGCCACTCCCTTCTGGCCTATACAGTTTCTGTTGAGAAATCGGCTGAAAGTTGTATGGTTGCTCCCTTATAGGTAACTAACTGTTTTTCTCTTGATGCCTTTAAGATTCTCTTTGTCTTTTGCCCTTGGCATTTTAATTATGTATATGGTGTAGTTCTCTTTGGGTTCCTCATTTGGGGTTCTGTGTGCTTCCTGGACTTGTAAGTCTATGTCTTTCACCAGATAAGGGAAGTTTTCTGCAATTATTTCTTCAAATAGGTTTTCAATATCTTGCTCTCTCTCTTCTTCCAGCACCCCCATAATTTGGATGTTGGTAAGCTTAAAGTTGTCCCAGAGGCTCCTTACATTATCTTCACATTTTTGGATTCTTTTTTCATTTTTGCTTTTCCAGTTGGGTGTTTTTTACTTCTTTGTATTTCCAATTTTTGACTTGATTCTTGTGTTCCTCTAGTCTACTGTTGAATCTCTGTA
>JAAGEH010000032.1:21921903-21980459 GCA_011751065.1 Lasiurus cinereus
TTTGACTTGATTCTTGTGTTCCTCTAGTCTACTGTTGAATCTCTGTATATCATTCTTTATTTCAGTAAGTGTGTGCTTAGTTTCGGACTGATCCTATTTTTTTTGTTTGTTTGTTTTGTTTTGTTTTGTTTTGTTTTTTGGTTTTCTCACTAAGATCCTTAAAGGTCTCACTAAGTTCTTTGGAGGTTTATAGATTTTTAAAAAATATATATTTTATTGATTTTTTACAAAGAGAAAGGGAGAGGGAGAGAGTGTTAGAAACATTGATGAGAGAGAAACATCAATCAGTCGCCTCGTGCAACCCCTCACTGGGGATGTGCTTGCAACCAAGGTACATGGCCCTGACCAAAATTGAACCTGGGATCCTTGAGTTCGCAGGCCAACGCTCTATCCACTGAGCCAAAACAGAGAGGGCTAGAAGGTTCTTGAGTTACTTTATAACTGTGGTTTTGAACTCTATATCCAGTCATTTGCTTTCATCCATTTCTTTCATTTGTGACACGTTTCTTTGTCTCGCATTTTGGCTGCTTCCCTGTGTTTGTTTCCTGCCAAGTCTCCTTGAGTTGATAGAGTGGCTTTTTGTAGTAGGTGTCCAGTAGGGCCCAGTAGCTCAGCCTCCCCAGTCACCTGAGGTGGATACTCTTCGTGCATTCCTTTGTGGGTTGTGTGCACAGACTTGTAGTTGAGCCTTGATTGCTATTGGTATCACTGCAAGGAATTGACCTCTAGGCCAACTGGCTATGAGGACCAGCTGTATCTATAATGGAAGAACTGCTGTGCAGGAGACACCCTTATGGGGCAAGACTTGCTTCAGTGACACTGGGTCTGCCCCTTGAGTGTTAAGAGTTGTAATCTGGTATGGTCTCACACTGACCACGGGGTACACTGGCTCTTGGATCTCCAAGGAGGTGCAAAGTCAGCCACTGCCTGAGGCCGCCCAGCAGGAGCTACAGAGAGATCTTCAGATTCCTCCTCTTAGTATGAGGTTTAGAAGTACCCAGACAAGGCCCTGCTGTGAAGCAAGCAAGCTGCTAATGGTGCCAGCCTTGGGCCTTCTTTTAATAGTGTAGGGGCTCCCTGACCCAGCTGCAGCTTGTTTGACAGGTTTTAGGCTGAGAAAGGACAGGCCATTCGTATGCAAAAGCTGGTGAGCACAGCTTGGGTGGGGTTTGAAATTGGGTGAGGTGGGGTCTCAGGGAATCTCTAGGGTGGAGCAAACAGCAATGGCTGCCAGTCAGTCCTACACCAGGGAGGTCCCAGCACAGGAACACTGACCGTTGTAAGCACATCCGTCTGGAGGAAAGCCATCTCCAAGTTCCTGCCCCAATGCCAGACAGTCCAGTTTCTCCCCATATGTTTCTGGGTCCCCCAGAGTCTAGCTTGGCACTGGAGTTCAGAACAAGGGGGAGCTTTTATCTCCCTCCCGATTGAAAAAGGTGCATACTTGGGTGCCAGCCCATTCCACACCTCTGCACCTCCTACCAATCTCAATGTGCTTTCTTATTTACCTCTTTAGTTGTAGTACTTTCACTCAGCCAGCTTTCCTGTGGTTCTGGATGATAGTTATATATTTTAGTTTTAATTTTAATGTGATTGCGGGAGGCAGCAAATACAGATGTTTACCTATGCTGCCTTCTTGGTTCTTTCCGAGTTCCAAATTCTTAACATGTCTTTTTTTTTTTTTTAGTATATTTTTATTGATTTTTTACAGAGAGGGAGAAGGAGAATTAGAAACATCGATGAGAGAGAGACATCGATCAGCTGCTTCCTGCACACCCCCTACTGGGGAGGTGCCCACAACCAAGGTACATGCCCTTGACCAGAATTGAACCTGGGATCCTTCAGTCCGCAGGCCGACGCTCTATCCACTGAACCAAACCTGTTTCGGCGTTACCATGTCCATCTTTCTGGAGCTCAGCCTGCATCTGGGCCAGCTCAGAGCCCACCTCCTGCAGGGATGTCTGGAAAAGGCGTGGTGGTGGTTGGTTCCTATCTTGGTCTAGTGTTTCCCTCAGGACATCACCCCTGGTCTCAGAGCTCCATATCCACGGGGGCCTGCCTGGGACTATATTTTAACTCAAACAATGGGGATAATGGCTGGGAGATGCTGATGGGGCAATATGACTCATTGTTCCCCTGCAGACTGTACAGGTGACCAAAAATTTCCTGAATCCAAAAATATTGCTGAGTCATACTCCTTAATACTCTCTGTGTGATGAGTACTGCCTAGTCTGAGGGCAGGCCCAGGTCTGCAACCCCCTCCATTTGTAGACCCTCCCCTCTGGCTGAGACCGCAGGGCCTTGGCCCCCACCAGTGTTTGGTAATTAGTGGTTTTACCATCAGTGCTGTAGGTCTCTTGGGGCACACATTCAGAATTAGCAGAATTGCTGGGTCTTAGGTGAGGTGCATGTTCTACTTGAATGCCGAAGTGTTTTCCAAACTAGTTTGACTGATTTACACTCTCCAAGCAGTTTGAGTTCCCATTGTTCCTCACCCTCATCAAGATCGGAATGTTAGCACTCAAGTTTGTATTTATCCAATGGTGTGGAATGGTTTTCTGTGTATTTACCTGATCACTAGTGAGGTCCAGTCATTTATATTTCCTATTCTGCACATACCTGTTAATACCTTTGCTCCTTTCCCCCTTCTTTTTGCTTTTATCTTAGTAAGTATTAAAAAGAATTCATTCTGACTACGATGCCTTTGTTTGTTGGGAATCTCTCTTCCCATTTTGTCTTTTTAATTTGATATCTTTTTCTTATGTAACTTTATTATTTTTTTTAATTTAAAAAATCTTTATTGTTCAGATTATTACAATTGTTCCTCTGGCCGAAACCAGTTTGGCTCAGTGGATAGAGCGTCGGCCTGCAGACTGAAGGGTCCCAGGTTCGATTCTGATCAAGGGCATGTATCCTGATTGCAGGCACATCCCCATAGGGGACATGCAGGAGGCAGCTGATCGATGTTTCTCTCTCATCTATGTTTCTATCCTTCTCCCTTCCTCTCTGTAAAAAATCAATAAAATATATTTTTAAAAAAAATGTTCCTGTTTTCCCCCCATAGCTCCGCTCCACCCCGTTCCCACCTCACCGTCTGCCCTTACGTCCCACGCATTGTCTTCATCCATAGGTGTACGATTTTTGTCCAGTCTCTTCCCGCAAACCCTTCACCTCTTACCCCCTGAGAATTGCCAGTCCACTCCCTTTCTATGCCCGATTCTATTATATTCACCAGTTTATTCTGTTCATCAGATTTTTAATTCCCTTGATTTTTAGATTCACTTGTTGATAGATACGTATTTGTTCATAATTTTTACCTTTACCTTTTTGTTCTTCTTCCTCTTCTTAGAGAATACCTTTCAGCATTTCATATAATACTAGTTTGATGTTGAAGAATTCCTTTAGTTTGTTCTTATCTGTGAAGCTCTTTATCTGCCCTTCAATTCTGAATGATAGCTTTGCTGGGTAGAGTAATCTTAATTGTAGGTTTTTGCTAGTCATCACATTGAATATTTCTTGCCACTCCCATCTGGCCTGCATAGTTTCTGTTGAGAAATCAGCTGACAGTCGTATGGATGCTCCCTTGTAGATAATGAACTGTTTTTCTCTTGCTGCTTTTAATATTCTCTCTTTGTCTTTTGCTCTTGGTATTTTAATTATGATGTATCTTGGTGTGGTCCTCTTTGGATTCCTTTTGTTTGGGGTTCTCTGTGCTTCCTGGACTTGTAAGTCTATTTCTTTCACTAGGTGGGGGAAGTTTTCTGTCATTATTTCTTCCAATAGGTTTTCAGTATATTGCTCTCTTCTTCTGGCACCACCATAATTCTGATGTTGGTATGCTTGAATTTGTCCCAGAGGCTCCTTACACTATCTTCACATTTTTGGATTCTTTTTTCTTTTCCAGTTGAGTGTTTTCTGCTTCTTTGTATTTCAAATCTTTGACTTGATTCTTGCGTTCCTCAAGTCTGCTGTTAGGTCTCTGTGTAATATTTTTTATATCAGTCAGTGTATGTTTAATTTCTAGTTGGTCCTTTTTCTTCTCCTCTTGGGTTTTGCTAAATTTATCCATCTTTCCTAAGAAATTCTTGAAAAACCTTATAACCATGGTTTTGAACTCTACATCCAGTCATTTATTTTCCTCCATTTCTTTTGTTTGTGATGTTTCTTTGTCTCCGTGTTTTCGCTGCTTCCGAGTTGGTAGAGTAGCTTTGTGTGCTAGGTGTCCTATATGGCCCAGTAGCTCCACCTCCCTAGTTACCTGAAGGGGACTCTCTTGGTGCACCCATTTGTGGACTGTGTGTACAGCCTTGTAGTTAAGTCTTGATTGTTGTTGGTATCATTGGGGGGAATTGACCTCCAAGCCAATTGGTTGTGAGGATCAGTGTGTCTATGCCAGGAGAACTTCGATGCTGGAGTCAGCCTCATGAGACAAGACTTGCAAAATTGCAAAAGCCTCCATGCTCAGCTGGATGGTGCGGAGTCTCAAGGCTGAGCAGACAGCCCTGCTCCATGCGGCCCCAGTCTGTGTCCTTCGGTAAGCACTGTAGCCCTCTTTGTGCACGCATGTGCCTCCATATCTCTACCTTTGGCAGCTCCCCTGAGTTTCCATGTGGTCTGGGGACCCATATGAGTCTGGGTCCCCAGGGTTTTTCCTGAAACTGGAGTTCAGTGCAGTTGGGAGTTTCTGTCTCCCTTCCGCTAGCGGAAGCCAGCCAAGCACCCCGCTGACTGTCCTCTCTACGAGCATGTCTCTGTACCTTTTTGCAGCTCCTCTGAGTTTCAGTGAGCCCCTCTTTTTCCTTGTAGTTGTAGAATTTCCACTCAGCCAGCTTTCCTGTGGTTCTGGATGATGTCTATTCTGTCTTTTAGCTGTAGTTTTGAAATTGTTGTGTGAGGCAGCAATTTAGGTGTTCACCTATGCTGCCATCTTGATTTATCCCCTAATTTATGGTATCTGTTGATGAATTTTTGGGAGGGTCTAGTTTAACAAATTTTTCCTTTTTTCAGTCTTTGTGATAATCTGAGTTGCCATGACCTGGTGCCTTCTTCTTCCTAGTCTCTCACTAACCTGCCACTTATCTCTCTCAGCAATGCCTCCTGATTCGTAGGTTGCTTCTCATTCACTGAGCCACACTGGCCGGGCCAAAAGATTTTTAAAAACCAGTGAGATATTCAAGACTGTCCCATTGTCACCCTCCTTTTCTAGCACTTCAAAATGGGAGAGAAAGGGATCCCCACTTTTCAACCAGAAGGTTGAGACAAATGAGGTGCATGGTATGCGATGGAGAAGGGCAGTTACAAATCTACCCAATCCTTTACCTCTGCTCATTTCTTTTGGTTTTGTCAAAACCTGGTTGGAACCATAAATGTTCATCATGGTAGCCGGGCTGGTATGATTCAATGGTTGAACATCAACCCATGCACCAAGTTCAATTTCTGATCAGGGCACATGTCCCAGTTGCTGGCTCAATCCCCAGCAGGGGGCATGCAGGAGGCAGCAAATCAATGTATTTTTCTCTCCCTCAATCTCTAAAAAGCAATAAAAACGTATTTTAAAAAAGGAACATGGAAAAGAGTTTTATAAAAAGGTGTACAGCCCTAACCAGTTTGGCTAAGTGGATAGAGTGTCGGCCTTCGGACTGAAGGGTCCCGGGTTCGATTCTGGACAAGGGTATGTAACTTGGTTGCAGTCACATTCCTATTAGGAGGTGTGCAAGAGGCAGCTGATCGATGTTTCTAACTCTCTATCCCTCTTCCTTCCTCTGTGTAACAAATCAATAAAATATATTAAAAAAAAGAGAGGTGTGCATTGGGGGAGGGGTAAGATATCAACCAAAAGACTTGTATGCATGCATATAAGCATAAACAATGGACACAAGACACTGGGGTGGGGTGGGGTGAGGGCATGTGCAGGGGGGTAGGGAAGTCCGAGGTAAGGTTAATGGGGAAAAAAAAGGAGGCCTATGTACTATTATTTGTAATACTTTAAACCATACAATAAAATTTTTTTTAAAAGTGAGCATCATGGCAGAGAAAAGGACTAAGTACTGATTGAGTTCCAGAGGGTATTCCAGGTATTCACACTCAGTATGTCTCCCTGCTCCAGATCAACCTAGAAAAGTGGGTTTCCTAAAAAAACCCATATTGGCTGTGACCTCCTCATGCTATGAGAATGGAGTCCAAATCTGTTAGCTTGGGATACTCTATGGCCCCAGCTACACTTATACCCACTTGTCCTTCACTCCACCCACCAACCCCAGGACTGGCCAGGGCCACAATACCAGATCTTTTGAAGCCACCACATTTCCATATATACATATACATACATATACATCAGTTCCTCTGCCTAAGACACTCTCCTCACAATCAGTTGGCAAATCTTATCGTTCCATCTTAAATGTCACCACCACTGAGACTCCCTAGTGAGCTGCCCCAGCATCTACTGGGCAGCTTGTCTACTTCAATTGTCTACTATTTCAGTTATGCTATATTTTAAAGAATTAATTGTGTATGCCTCCCAGATTGTGAGCTCCACATGCATGGGGACTACTCAAAAGAGCTTTCCAGGTCATGGAAGGGTTGTTTCAGTTGGTTACATCATCAGCCCAACACACCAATATTGCGGGTTCAATCTCAGGGAACGTACAAGGAAAATCCAATGAATGCATCAAGTAAGTGGAATAATCAAATGCTTCTCTTCTGTCTAGTCAGTCAAAAAAATTGTTTTAAAAGGGGGGCTTGTTATATGGAGGCTACCCCCCAGGCCTATGCCTGCCAGGACGTGACACCATTGGAATCAGTTTTGATGATCAGGCATTGCTAGAAGTCCCTGCTGATACAGAAGACAAGTGAATGAATGCTTAGGGGAAAGGAGGGTGAGCAGTGAAGGGGTAAGAGCTCAGGAAAAAGTCAATGGATTGGAGAAGTTTCCTCAGTCCCTTTTTATTCTCAAGGTTTTGGCCTCTCCCTAGTACTGTCCATGGAAGTCACTGAAAACATCCACCTGCTTGTGTGAAGAGGTAGAGGTTTATTGAAATATAAACATTCAAGAACATGTAAGATAGAAAATAATCACAACATATACAGACACTTGCTGCAAGAAGACGTCTGAGGTATTTATCCACTGCCTGGGCTACCCATGTGCTATCACATTTTTCCTGGCTAGAATACACACAAGATGGGGAGGCATGGGACAAAGCTGCATGGGCTGCCTGCCTGTGGGGCCTTCAGGATGGCACTTTCAGGGTTCCTCGTGGCTCAGACCCTGTTCCTAGAGATACCTACTGGTGCCCCTACTCCCAGGTTTTCAGGCTGAGAGGACAGCAAGGCTTCACTGAGAGGGGAGGCTGGGCCAGCTGCCTAAAGAATCTAATCTAATGACCAGAAAGACAGTGTGTTCCTGTGTCCTTTGGGTGGGAAGAGTCCATCCTTCGTGACCAAACCCCTGAGAAACACTGGCAAAAATCTGGAATACCTTAAGGTGGGCCCAGTGCCAGCAAATTGGGCTCCTCCCAGGTACTAGGTCCCAGATACCCTTCTCTGCCCACACCCTACACTTGCCTGGTAACAGAGTCAGCTCTGGTGGAGGGCCAGGGGAGGGGTGAGAGAAGACAAGGTCCAGCAGAGCTGTAAGCTCTGGGATTCTCTTTCCTTTCCTAGACAGGACTGAATGTTAGCCAGGTATGGGCTCAAGCCAATATGGGCTCATACAGTCCAGCAACGTCACAGCACATGTTGTCTATGGCATACCGTAGGGCTTACCATTTCCAGGGGAGCCTTGTGTGAGTACCAGCTCTTTCTTACAACACTGGAGCAGCCTGCTCCACTCCAGGGTTCAAGAGAAGATAAAGTTCATCTTCTAAGGGCCATGACCTGCCTGTCCTGAGGTGGGAGTGTGAAGTGAAGGGGAGATATCCCATCCCCACTGGAGAGTAGGGGATAAGGGTTGGGACTAGCCCTGCTATGGCAGGAATTAATTAGAGGACCATCTTCAGAACTGGTATGGTTTCAGGACCCAGCCCAGCTTACTCCTCCTCCCTGCCGCTCTGATCCCTGAGTCATCTCTCCTGCCTGCTTGCCTGCCTTCTGCTTCCTCACCAAGGTTGCAAGGGGCAGAGGGGCTGGGGTACCAAATCATTTGTTTGGCTTTGAGATGATCTGCTCTCATATCTTTGGTGCTATAACAATAAAAAATTTTAAATAAAAAATCAGGTCAGCAAAACACATATAAAAAGACTTCAGAGATGCAAATACTTCTGAAGAATCAAACATCAACAATTACAAATCTGAGGTATTTCAATGAACCTGACATTAGCAGGCTTGGGGATGTTAGGGCTAAGATGGCCCCAAGAGAAGACTGACCAACAAGGGCAAGTGGGAAGCGAAGGATCCAAGAGGGTCAGAAAAGGGTCAGCTTGAAGTGAGTGCTAGAGCCTGCCTGGGCAGCCCTCCAAGACTCTGCCTCTCCCTTGTCCAATGGGCCTTCAGACCTGAGGACTGCTTCAAGACTTGAATTGGAGGGACCCATGCCCCAGGAATCAATATGTTAGGTAAGGAAAGCCCCATCTCATGCTCAGCAGATAGGGATAGGAAGGCATGCACTTGGCTCCTTGAAGACTCACATGAGAGTTAAAGATTGGGGCACTGAGCAGAGGAAGGGACAAGTGACCCTGGGGTCATGCAGAAGGCAGGGGAAGGAAAATAAATTAAAGGAGAAAGGATATAGAAGGCCTCCAGCCTTGTGTTTGCTTACAGATTGTCAAAACACTGCACCCAGGATGCGAGATGGCCTGGGAATCCCAGGAAGCTGGCTGCCCATAAACCCCACCCATTTCTCCAGGACAATCCCTGATTGGACAACGCTGCCCTGTCCTGCCCCTCCAGCCTCTCTCTGTCCCCAGAGTACAGCAGGACCTGAATGGAGCCTGGACAAGTGAACATGTCCAAACTCGCAACATCTGGTATTTGACATGGGATCCGTGAGATGAGGTAAATTTTGTGCATCGACTTCCTTCACTCTCGACAGAAGAGTGGGGAGTGGAAGCTGGGTCCTGCCCCTTAGAGGGACCAATTGGTGGAGGGCTCTGCACTGGGGGTGCCTCGTGATGAGGTAGGACTTGGTGAGCAGTGAGAGCTGCTGCTGCTGTTGTTGCTGCTGCTGCTGCTGCTGCTGCTCTGGGGAGCAGACCCTGCGATGAGGTGGACCACAGGCTTCTGGGCAAACAGCACACCTGGGGTGGGGAGGAGAAGCAAGTTGAGTAGACCAAGAGAGAAGGCTGGTTCCATTGATTCCACTGATTTAACTGGGTGAGGCCCTACTCTGGACACTGTGCGGGGTGCTAACAGAAGTCTCAAACACTGTCCTGCTTCCAGATGCTTACAGGCTGGTGGCAGAGACACAGGTAGGCAGAATAATTTTGCTGAAATGTCACAAATGCTCCGAGGAAAGTGTCCCCAGGGTGCTGGACAGCAGGGGAAAATTGGTCAGGAAAGGTTCCAGGGGAAGGCTATGCCTGCACTAGTAGAAAAAGTGGCCAAATGAAAAAGAGGAGAGGAGAGCTGAGAGAACAAAGAACAGAAAGAGGTGGCAATCGTGCTGAAGGTCACGCCATTTTGTGGTTTGGAGGCAGTGTGGAGGCAGATGAGGCTAGAGAGAGAGTAGTGAGGCCTGTACACCCAAGGAAGCCAGTTCCTACCCTGTAGGTGTCATGAAGCCCCTCAAAGTTTTAAGAAGGGAGGGATCTCATGTATGTTTTAGAATGCTCTCTGTGGGGTTGGGAGGAATATGGGTGATGGAGGTCTGCAAGAGAGCTGAGGCTTGACCTACGGCACTGGCAGTGAGGAGAACAGGGGAAGAGGAGGAGAGCAGAGTAGTGAGGTCTGCTACGCTCTGGGGGACCAAGATGAGTATGAGGGGCTCTCAGGAACAACTTTCAGGTTCCTAGTCTGGACAACTGCAAACCCAATGAGAAAGGGCAGTGGTGAAACAAAGGCAGGTGAGGTTTGAAGAACTTTCAACTCTTTTCTGAGTGCTCCCCATTTTGAGAGAAAAGCATTACTTCTCTCTCCCGAAAGAGGACAAAAAGATGTGGAGATCAGGCCCCAACATCCTCCTTCCCTGCTTTTTCTGTGAATCCTCTTTCCCAACCCCCAACCTCCTAGAGCAGCAGTCGCTAACTTTCGGACCTCATGAACCACCAGTGGTCCACAAACAATTGGTTGGCAACCGCTGTCTTAGACCATCACAGAACCACCAGAATGCAAAGAGCACCCCAGCCCTACCCTCTGGCTTGCCCAGTCTCTTCGAGGGCTCCCTGTATCAGGCAGATCTCTCTGAAACACTGTATGCGGTGATGGGGAGGCAGCCTGTCATGGCTACCTCTCTGCAGGCTGCTCCCAGGAACTCTGTCCCTTTCCAGCGGACCCAATGCCCGCAGTAGGTAGCTCAGTAGAGACCCAGAGCATGTGGCCTGCAGGGTGGTGTCCTAAGGGGGCCTTGTCCCTAGCATAGAAGAATTCAAAGGACTAACAGCATGCCCTGAGGCAGTAGTCAGCAAACTCATTAGTCAACTGCCAAATATCAACAGTAAAACGACTGAAATTTTTTTTGAGAGCCAAATTTTTTAAACTTCTAACGCCACTTCTTCAAATATAGACTCACCCAGGCTGTAGTATTTTGTGGAAGAGCCACACTCAAGGAACCAAAGAGCAACATGTGACTCCCAAGCTGCAGTTTGCCAACCACTGCCCTGAGTAAATACCCCTTTTTGATGCTGATGCTGGGGCTTCTGGCAGAAGGCCACTGGCCAGAATGTCTGAACTCTAGCCCCAACCCATCAAGCTGTGCTTAACAAGCTGGGTTTATTCCCAGACTCATCGGTAAATCAATGAAACAGGAGTGGAAAGAGGTTATGAAAACTAAGTTGACAGCCTTGGGAAGACTGGTTAAACCAACCACTACTGCCAAATTAAACTAAGGGATAGAAAACTGTCAGTGACAGGAAAAATCACAAACACATATAAGGTCAATTCTGCATACACAGATCCCTTTCCTGTGTCTGTCTGTGATACATTTTAAAGGAAAGGAATGACACGTTTCGAAAGAGAATAGTTGAAGCACAAAGAAAGGAGGCCCGAATATTAGAAGACCATAATGGTAGATTTAGAATATAATGTTTAAGGAATAGATATAGAATTGATTATGATTCTTTACATTAGATGATTTTTTTTTTCCAATTAGCAAGCCAACCATTGTCCAAAAAGGTTCAGTCAAAGGTGGAGAAGGATCTGTCATCATGTTAGCAGTCCTCAGCCTCTGCTAATCCAGAAGAACCACTTTACCTATGGAACTCCAAGGAAGCCAGCCCTGAGAAGGTGTGCGACAGGAGGGTAACAAATGGGGCCCTTCGGGCAGCTGCACAGATGCTGACCACCACACAGCGCCTCCCTGGAGCTCCAAGGGCCTCACCTGCATAGATGGTGCCATTGATATCCACAGACATGTTAATGCTCCCAATGCTCCCTGAGGTCAGATTCACTGCTGTAGATGAGGCCTCTGATCTGTCTTCTGCTGGGGACAAGGGAGAGAGGGCCTGATCAAGCCTTCTGGCACTTCTGTTGTCCTTTCTGTGGCGCTCCCATGTCCCCGGTCTGGCCACAGCAGGCCAAGGCTCACTGTTAGAAAGCATTGACATAACCTTCTCTGAGGACCCAGACTTGCTAATGTCCTGTTGCTGCTTTCTCCATTGAGCCATTTCACCTTCCCAACTTTCTCCAATTGAAGAAAAAAGGATCACCATCAGCAAGGAGGTTTCTCTTGGCTCAAAGCTGTATGCTGACGCTTTCAAAGAAGTCTGACAAACTTCCCTGAACACACTATCCATCAGCTAGGGAACTGGAGATCAGGAAGACCCAGTCTCTGCCTGAGGCCTCACCTTGCCACAACCACCTTCCCCTTCACTGGGATGGGAGATCCTCAAGGAGAGGGTCTACCTACCCAGTACTTGGTGTTTCATCTCAGCCTGGGCATTGGGGGCTTGCAGAAGGCCTCTGCCCAGCTCACTTCTGCCTGCTCACCTACACACGGGGCCAAGAATTCTTCCAGATAAGGTGCCTGTTTTGTTAGCTTCTGGCATGTGCAGGATCAGGGCACCTGGTCTTAAATGGGTAACAGCAGGGCCCTGCTGTCTGGGTTGTCACCCCAACCTCTTTCTGCTCCTCAACCAGGGGAAGGTGGAAGAGGGACAGGCTGCCTGGGAATATGCACAGCTCCCTCCCTCCACACCTGGTTTCTTCTGCAAACACATTTATTTCATGTTTGTTCTGAGACAGCATCAAGGGCAATAAATGGCAAAGAAAATGTGTGTGAGGAGAGAAGGGTGGGATGAGAAACAAGGGACATGGAGTATGTGGTTCAGGGGATATGAAAGTGGGGCACCTGAAAAATGCAAAGAGGAGGGGAAAGGTTGTCAATTATGCTGCCAAATTTGTACTTCCTCTTTCCCATTTATTCTGAGGGACACTGACAGCTTGGCCTGAGGCATCAGAGCCCCTCTAAAGTCTCAGGAACAGAGGTGCTGACTTTCTCCCAGATTGCCTTGCACTTGCATACAATCCCTACATCAGGTAAGGTGAAGGCTGAGCTCTTTAATTTAGACAGATCAAAAGGATGGTGGGGGTGGTGGTAGTGGGGAATAGACACACAGCTACTGTCCCTAAAGTTCTCTGGTTCCTCCTCTAGAAAGCACTGCTTCTTATTGCTAAATAGGGCACTGCCTGAGGCAATTTCTGCTCCTCTAGAAAATGACCGTGGCTTGGTGAACTGAGATCTATCTGGAGGAGCTCCACTCTAGTCCTATGGGATGTGATGGGTTTCTGAATGGGTCCAAGCCACACTCACCCCTGCCAGTGACCCGTATCTTCATGGGTAGCTGCTGGGCCATGCTGAAAAAGTTGCGCTGGAAGGCCTGCTGCATTAGGCGCTGCTCCTCCTCCGACAACCTGGAAGCCTTCTTCTCAGGGGGCTCTCCTGATTCCAGCCGTTCCCGCAGCTGCTCCAGGGTGGCCATCCGGGTGCTAGCCTGCTGGCCTGTCAAGGTCATGGGCACAGCCAGACGATTTGGCACAGGTACTGTTGTCACCGGGACTCCATCACCTGGCAAAGGCACCAGATCTATACCGACCCACAATTCACCCTCCCACCCAGGTCCTACACACAGAAACCTGGCTCCATTTCTCCCTCCTTCCCCCTCCTTCAGAGCCCTGCAAACCTTTCCTGAGAGTAGTTGCTGGGGATATCCGAGAGCTGCTGCCACTGGTACCACTGCTGGAGCCCAGCCCAAGGATGGGGAAACGAATCTTGGGTGTGGAGAGAAGGGCAGGGGCCCTGGTGGCAGCAGCTGTGGCAGTGGGTGAGTAGCCAAAGAGGGAGGAGCTGTAGCTAGGCCGGCGGCCCTCCCGGCGGTTGCCATCAATGGCTGCCTGGAGCTCAGCTGGGGAGCTCAAGGCTTTCTTCTCACACTCGTAAGCATAGAGGTACTTCATGTACCTGGAAGGAAGGAAGCAAGCAAGCAAGGGCAATCAAAACATGGCACCAGAGACTGTCCATTTGAGCTGTTTGGTCTGTGGGAGCAGCATCTAGGAGAGAGGACCACCACCTGGAGCACCCAGTGGAAGAGAAAGCCAGGGTATGCTGACCTCTCTGGTCCAGACCCGTCTAACTGCTATTCAGTTCTGAACACTGCTCAAAGTGGAGGCGTCATTTATGAAGGGAAATAAAGGAAAACTCCGTGGATGGTCATTTTAGCACCCTTTTAGAGCCCTGGCAGAAACCAAGCCCGTGCTGTGACATGACTGTCTTCCTTCTTATCTCCTAACCATCCAAAGTTAGGCTGGTCAGACAGGGGCAATTCTGCCCATTGTGTGTCAAATGTCCCAGGAGGCAATTCTCTACCCAAGAACCTTGAAAGAAGGCCTACTATACTGGTTTAGCACTAATCACCACTTCTGCTGGAACAGTTCCAATAGATAAACCCTTTCAACTTTTCAACAAGGACATGACATGCTACCTAACTGGTATGTCACTTATATATTCTTCACAGAGCAACTTCCAGAGTGTTATGAAAGCAACAGAATGCTAAAGCGGCAGCATGCAGGCCACTCGGGAAATGACAGCTTTCATCATTACTTTGGTCTAGTGAGGGATTGTCCTCAGAAAGCTCCTGGCTGTCTCAGGAATCCCACACATCTTGTTCATTGTACAGTGGAATTTTCTTCCTTTCTCTCCTCTAAGTTAAAACATCCCCTTTCTCCAGTATCAGCCTTCTTTTCCCAAGGCCCCGGCCACTCACTGGGTTCTCAGGGTAAAGGCAGCACTGGTGATAGATGTGGGCAGGTTCAACCCTTTGGTGATCTCCCTCCATATCTTCTTGTTGATGATCTCCACCAGGCCACCCTTCTCTGTCACCAGCTTGTATAGCATATACAGGTCTAGGATCTGCTTGGCCATGATAGGAATTCGGTTGATAGGGGTCCCTGTGATTGTCCAAAGAGAGAAACAGAGGGGTGCATCATCAAGCAAAGAAAAAAAGACACCTGTGGAGAGAACCAAATGGCGGCATAGGTAATTACCTATACTTGCTGCCTCTCACAACCACATCAAAACCACAACTAAACAGCAGAACAACTACCACCCAGAACCACGGGAAAGCTGGCTGAGTGGAAGTCCCACAACTAGAGAGGTAAAGAAAGCACACTGAGACTGGTAAGAGATGTGGAGGCGCGAAAAGTGCTGGCACCTGGATGTGCTGCTCTTTTAACTGGAAGGGAGATAGAAGCTCCCAGTTGCTCTGAACTCCAGTTCCAGATGAGATTCTGGGGGACCCAGGCACATATGGGAGAAACTGGACTGTCTGGCTTCAGGACAGGAATGCAATAGCGGCGCTCTTTCAGAAGTGCTCGCAGTGATCATTGTTTCTGGACAGGGACGCAGGACGTGGAGAACCAGGGACCTCTCCAGTACAGGCTGACTGGCAGCCATTGCTGTTTGCTCCACCCTGGTGATTCCCAGAGACCCTGACGCACCCAATTTACAACCCCACCTAAGCTGTGCCCACCAGCTTTTGCATATGAATGGCCTGTCCTTTCATCTAAAACCTGTCAAACTGCAGCTGGTCAGAGAGCCCCAGAGCTTCCAAAAGAAGGCCCAAGGCCCGGCCGCAGCAGCCAGCCTTCCTTCACAGCTGGGCCTCATCTGGGCACCTCCAAACCCAGAATCTGAAGATGTCTCTCTAGTTCCTGCTGGGCGGCCCCAGACAGTGGCTGACCTTGCACCTCCTTGGAGATCCAAGAGCCAATGTGCCCATGGTCAGTGAGACCAAACTGGATTACAACTCTTCACATCCATAACTGACACACTCAAGGGGCAGATTCACTGAGTACCAAAGACTCACTGAAGCAAATCCTGCCCCATAAGGGTGTCTCCTGTGCAACAGATCTTCCAGTGTAGACACAGCTGGTCATCACAGCCAATTGGCCTGGAGGTCAATACCTCCCAGTGATACCAACAGCAATCAAGGGTTAACTACAAGACTGTGCACACAGCCCACAAAGGAATGTGTCCATCTCAGGTGACTGGGGAGGCTGAGCCACTGGGCCTATAGGATAACTAGCACACAAAGGCCACTCTATCAACTCAAAGAGACTTAGCAGCTACCCAGGACATAGAAACAAACACAGGGAAGCAGCCAAAATGTGGAGACAAAGAAACAAGTCAAATGAATGAAAGCAAACGATTGGCTATGGAGTTCAAAACCACAGTTGTAAGGTTACTCAAGAATCTTCTGGAAACCTCTGAGAAATTTAGTGAGATCCTCAAGGATATGAAAAAGGACCAATCAGAAATTAAGCATACACTGACTGAAATGAAGAATAATATACAGAGGTTCAACAGCAGACTAGAGGATTCCAAAAATCAAGTCAAAGATTTGAAATTCAAAGAAGCAAAAAACACCAAACCAGAAAAGAAAAAGAATCCAAAAATATGCAGATAGTATAAGGAGCCTCTGGGACAACTTGAAGCACACCAACATCCAAATTATAGGGGTGCCAGAAGAAGAAAGAGAGCAAGATATTGAAAATCTATTTGAAGAAACAATGACTGAAAGCTTCCCCTACCTGGTGAAAGATACAGACTTACAAGTCCAGAAAGTGCACAGAACCCCAAACAAGAGGAATCTAAAGAGGACCACACCAAGACACATCATAATTAAAATGTCAAGGTCAAAAGACAAAGGGGGAATCGTAAAAGCAGCAAGAGAAAAATAGTTTCTGACAAGGCAGCACCAATACAACTATCAGCTGATTTCTCAACAGAAACTATGCAGGCCAGAAGGGAGTGGCAAGAAATATACAAAGTGATGAATAGCAAGAATCTACAATCAAGATTACCCAGCAAAGCTATCATTTAGAATTGAAGTTCAAATAAAGAGCTTCACAGACAAGATAAAGCTGAAGGAATTCATCACCACCAAACCAGTACTATATGAAATGTTTAAGTGTATTCTCTAAGAAGAGGAAGAAAAAGGTAAAAATAAAAATTGTGAAGAAAGTGACAACAAATATTTATCAACAAGTGAATAAAAAATTCTGAGGAACAGAATAAACTGGTGAGTATAATAGAATCAGGGGCACAAAAAGGGAGTGGACTGACAATTCTTAGGGGGAAGGGATGTGGGGGGTGTGGGAAGAGATTGGACAAAAATCTTACACTTATGGATGAGGACAGGGGGAGGGCATAGGGCAGGGAGTGGAGTGGGAACTGGGTAGAGGGGTGCTATGGGGAGAAAAAGAAGGACATCTGTAATAATCTGAACAATACAGATTTATTTTTTTTAATATATTTTTTATTGATTTTTTTACAGAGAGGGAGAGAGACAGAAAGTCAGAAACATCGATGAGAGAGAGACATCGATCAGCTGCCTCCTGCACACCCCACTGTGGAGATGTGCCCGCAAGCAAGGTACATGCCCCCAACCGGAATCGAACCTGGGACCCTTCAGTCCTCAAGCCGACGCTCTATCCACTGAGCCAAACTGGTCTTGGCCAGATTTATTTTTTTAAAAACATCCATGGGGGGTGGAGGGGAGAAAAAATGATACCTGTGTATGCCCACTTTTTGTTCAGTTCAAAATATGTTCCTGAATCTGCTTAGAAGTATAATTTAACTCAAACTCTCGAAGTCTGAAAGCTATCACTTCTCTTGTGATGAACTGAAAGACAGGTCCTACTCACAGGCTGTATGGCCTTGGGTAAAACACAGAACCTCTCTCGATCTGTTTTCCATCTATAGTAATAATAGGGTAATATGCTAATTAGACCAGGAGACCTTCCAGACGTCCTTCTGGACAAAGCCATAGTGATGGGGCCGAGGCAGAGGTGGTAGGGGCAATTAGGCCAGGAGGGGAGGGCAGTTGGGGGTGACCAGGCTGGCAGTGTGGGTGGGGGGCATTTGGGGGCAAGCAGGCAGGTGAGCAGTTAGGAGCCAGCGGTCCTGGATTGTGAGAAGGATGTTCGACTGCCGGTCGAACTGGCAGTCAGACTTCCCCCGAGGGATCCCAGATTAGAGAGGATGCATGCTGGGCTGAGGGAATCCTCCAATGCATGAATTTCGTGCACCAGGCAACTAGTCTACAAATAAGAAGGTTGGACTAGATTTTTTAAATTTTCCTAGCAGTACTGAGTCCAGATTCTTTCTTCATGATGTGGCAGCTCACTCCTCTGCCTTCACGTGCTAATCAGCTCCTTCTCAATTTGGATGTTGGTATGCTTGACAGGGAAGCTCCTGCCTGGTTCATCCCCCTGGATAACTGCTTCCTTCTTCCTCTCCTGCTGTATTTGAGAGAAATGGGCTTTTTTCTCCTATATTCCCACCATATCAAAGGAGCTGCAGGAAACACAAGTGTCCAGGGTAGTGAAAAGCCACTCAACAATTCTCTCTTCATTAATCACTCCACCCCCTCTCTGGCCTTTGAAGGGGAGGGGCAACTTCCACCTCCTGGTCTTGAAGGAAAGAGCCAGAGCTGTGACTAGGAAACCTGGCCCTGAGCAGCAAGGCCCACTAATGAGCACCAGGGGATGCAGGGAGGGCAGAGCTAAGTGCCTTTCACAAGTACTTGTCAGGAGGCATGATAGATGACTGTCATTTGGCAGCCTTCAGATTAATGATCTGCAGGTCAGAGGGGAGAATTCCAAAGGGAAGGGTCACAGTCCAGAGCAGGGTATGAGACTTGTTGCCTATCAATGGCAAATTCCTTGTATTGTACAGGCTGTTCCTCCTCTGGCCCCTCCTATTGTCCCAACCCCACTGACTGCTTAGTAGATGTTAAGCCAGTCTGAATAGAGAAGGGCAGTTTGTTTCAGCTCCTCTTGCTTCTTATCCCTCAAGGAATGATATTCTCTTTTCAGCCCTGGAATGTTGGCCTCACCAACTCTTTTTATAGGATAACTCAAGTCAGAGAACGGAGTAAATACTCCCACATTTATGAAGAAGCAACGTGAGCATGAACAAATGGAACTGTTATGGCAAGACCAGGTCTCTTTCTCAGTGTGGGGAGGGAGTGAGAGGCCTCCAAGGACTTTGTCTTGACCAAGTAGCCTTTGGAGGGTCAAGGACAAAGAGGTTATAGAATTAGATTCAAAGTCTCATAGGTAAACTCTCAAGGATTGCTGGTACGTTCCTAAGATACAGTTTTTATGTTAGTTAACTTTTTCTCTCTGTGCTGTTCTGGACGATCTTACTTCTGTCATAAGACAAGAGCCTGATGATGCATCAGAACTAGTCTCCTGGCAGCATAGGACCAAAGTCCATCTCCTTCTCGATGCCTGTCTGCCTGAGCTCACTAAAAGCCTTGGAGAGTTCACACCCCACCATGGCACTGCCTGGAGACCCAATTAAAACCACTCCCAAGGTCCTCTCACTATATAGGCCTCCTAAGCTGATATTTCCAGAAACTTCCAGGACATCTTCACGTGTGAACAGCTCACTCCAAGTCAGTGTTCACAATGAGCTCACCTTTATCCTCTAAGCTAGTTCCCTTTTCCAATTGCTTCCTTCTTCCAACAACACATCATTCTTGTAGGTGTTAGGCAGGAAAGTCAGAGGCTGCAATGACTCCACTATCACCAACCTTTAGGTTGTTAGGAAGCTCCACTGATTCTTCCGTTGAGGTACCTTGCAAAGGTGTCTTCCTTTCCAGCTGCACCAGGCCCACACTGGCTCACAATTAATGTCTGCAGCAGCCTCTTATCCATGCACTCAACTTGCACACTTTCACCATATTACTCAACTCCTTGTTTCAAAACTATAGACTCTTACTGCTACCCATCCCACCCCACATGTTCAATCTCGTGACCAAGTTCCACGACACTCGGTAAAAGATCATGTAGGTAGTATTTCCAGCACATCCCAACTACTCACTCTCCAATTAGTTGGGTTTCCTCAGTATTACCTCCAAAATCAAGTTCATTTCTCCTCTACCTTTTGTTTTGTGCTCTCCCTCTACATCAAGGTTAAAGTGACCTGCCTTTGCACAAAACCTTTCTACATTGGCCTTTAATGTTCCTGCATCCAGGAATAATTTTCTAACTACCCCAGTTTATGTGGATGCCTTCCCTTTCAGAATTTTTATTAAAATTTTCAACAAATAATTACTTTCTCATTGTTTGTGTGTATTCATCAGGTATCTCAAGAGGATTGTAGCTCTCTGAAGACAGAGATCATTTTTCCCTCACCATGGCTTGAATATTATGTTTACTAAACAAACCACCATGCAGATTTAACAATTTATTTTATTTTTTTAATTTAATAAACCTTTATTGTTCAGATTATACATTTATTTCTTTTTCCCCCCATAACTCCCCGCCACCTGGCTCCCACCCCTCCCTCTACCCTTACCTCCCCATGCATTGTCCTCATCCATAGATGTATGATTTTCGTCCAGTCTCTCCCTACACCCCCCCCTCACCTCTTTCCTCCTGAGAATTATTAGTCCACGCCTTTTCTATGGCCCTGATTCTATTATATTCACCAGTTTATTCTGTTCATCAGATTTTTAATTCACTTAATTTTTAGATTCACTTGTTGACAGAGATGTATTTGTTTTTTAAAATATATTTTATTGATTTTTTTACAGAGAGGAAGGGAGAGGGACAGAGAGCCAGAAACATCAATGAGAGAGACATCGATCAGCCGCCTCCTGCACACGCGTCCCCCCCATCCCCCCGCCACCCTGCCTGAGGATGTGCCTGCAATCAAGATACATGCCCTCGACCAGAATCGAACCTGGGACCCTTCATCCACAGGCTGACACTCTATCCACTGGGCCAAACCGGTTTCAGCGAGATGTATTTGTTGTTCATAATTTTTATCTTTACCTCTTTCTTCCTCTTCTTAAAGAGTACATTTCAGCATTTCATATAATACTGGTTTGGTGTTGATGAACTCCTTTAGCTTTTTCTTATCTGTGAAGCTCTTTATCTGCCCTTCAATTCTGAATGATAGCTTTGCTGGGTAGAGTATTCTTGGTTGTAGGTTCTTGCTATTCATTACTTTGAGTATTTTTTGCCACTCCCATCTGGCATGCATAGTTTCTGTTGAGAAATCAGCTTACAGTCAAATGGGTGCTCCCTTGTAGGTAATTAACTGTTTTTCTCTTGCTGCTTTCAATATTCTGTCTTTGCTCTTGGTATTTTAATTATGATGTGTCTTGGTGCGGTCCTCTTTGGATTCCTTTTATATGGGGTTCTGTGCGCTTCCTGGACTTGTAAGTCTATTTCTTTCACCAGATGTGGGAAGTTTTCAGTCATTATTTCTTTAAGTAGGTCTTCAGTATCTTGTTCTCTCTATTCTTCTGGCACCCCCACAATTCTGATATTGGTACGCTTGAAGTTGTCCCAGAGGCTCCTTACACTATCTTCACATTTTTGGATTCTTTTTTCTTCTTGCTTTTCCAGTTGAGTGTTTTCTGCTTTATATTTCAAATTTTTTACTTGATTCTTGCCTTCCTCTAGTCTGCTGTTAGGTCTCTGTATAATATTTTTCATTTCAGTCAGTGTATGTTTAATTTCTAATTGGTCCTTTTTCATCTCCTCTTGGGTCTCGGTAAATTATCCATCTTTTCTAGGAAAATCTTGAAAAACCTTATAACCGTGGTTTTGAACTCTATATCCAGACGTTTGTTTTCCTCCATTTCTTTTGTGACCTGTTCCTATGACTCCACACTTTTACTATGCTGGGAGAACTCCTGTGCTAGAGTCAGCCTTATGATACAAGACTTGCAAAACTGCAAAAGCCTCTCTATTGAGCTTGATGGGTGGAGTCTACGAGTACCTTGGCTTTCAGTCAGCCCTGCCCTACGCAGCCCGAGTCTCAAGTGTCTCTCGGTAATCGCTGAGGCCGTCCTTGTGCACGCGCACATGCGTGCCTCTAGACCACTACCTTTCCAACTCCCCTGCACTCCAGGACCCGTATGAGTCTGGGTCCTCAGGGTCTCACCCGAAACTGGGGCTCAGTGGAGTTAGAAGTGGCACCATTGGGAGGCTGTCTCCCGCCCACTAGAGAAAGCCAGCAGCACACTCAGCAGTCTGTCTTCTGGGCACAGTGGTATGAGTGCCCCCAGACCTCTGCCTTTTCTCGGCTCCCCTAAATTTCCAGGCACTCCTCCCTTTTCACTGTCCAGACTCCCCCCGTATGAGTCTCACCTAGAACTGGGGTTCAGTGCCGTAGGATAAGGGGTTCAGTGCAGTTGGGAGTCTCCGTCTCCCTCCCACCAGAGGAAGCCAGCCAGGCACTCTGCTGACTGCTCTCTGAATGCATGCGTCTCCATACCTCAGCTTTTTGCTACTCCTCTAAGTCTCCGTGAGCCCCTCTCTTTCCTTCTAGTTGTAGAATTTTCACCAGCCAGCTTTCCTGTGGTTCTGGGTGATGTCCGTTCTGTCTTTGAGTTGTAGTTTTGAAATTGTTGTTTGAGGCAGCAGTTTAGGTTTACACCTATGCCGCCATCTTGGTTTTTCTCCCCAGTATAATGGCAGATTAAAAAATTTAAAAAGCTGCTTTATGGTAACCCAATTGGGAACTTCCACCAGTTTTAAGTGCTTAATGCTGATAGCCCTGAAAGATGTCACCTTTCCTATTCAGGCCGTAGAGGGTTCATTATTAAACAGAATAGGGAACTAAGGCTCAGAGTAGTCAAACTATTTGCATCCAAGTTCCATAACAAAATGATGAGCAGCAGAAGAAATGGCTCAAGAGTTAAAAGATTTTGAGAAGGTAAATAAAGCATAACTTCACTCAGGAGGGCCAAAGAGAATGGGAAACTGTTAAAGAGGGTAAAGTGACCAGGTCTGTGATGTGTGCAGAACAGATATGGCCACCAAGCAGGGCTTATCCAGTTGACAGAGTGCCAGCTTGGAGAGCCAGAAACCACGAGGTTTTGGAGCTCCATTTGCAAACAGCTTTTAGAGTCTGCACTATTTTCATTTGAGTCTCTCCAGTGGTGGTAAGTCAAATGTAAAGAGTGTAAAAGTGATCATGCATGGAGGCAGCCCAAAAGAATAGGATGAAGTGATTTTTATACTGATTTTGATTGGCCATAATCAAGAGATTTTCTAGTGTGGCTCCACTGATTCTGCCGTTGAGGTACTTCACAAAGATGTCTTCCTTTCCAGTCTGCAGCCACCACACTAGATAGAGCATAGGTGTCCTTCAGCCCAGCCTGTACCCTCTCCAAAATGGGACCCTCGAGAGATGTCCAGTAGATCGGGCCTAAATGGGCAGTCAGACATCCCTCTCACAATCCAGGACTGCTGGCTCCCAACTGCTCGCCTGCCTGCCATCCTAATTGCCCCTAACCACTCCTGCCAGCCTGATTGATGCCTAACTGCTCCCCTGCCGGTCTGTTTGTGCCTAACTGCCCTCCCCTGCAGAATTGATAACCCCCAATTGCCCTCCCTTGCAGGCCTGGTCCCTGCCAACTGCCCTCCCCTACTGGCCATCTTGTGTCCACATGGGGGCAGTCATCTTGTGTGTTGGAATGATGGTCAATCTGCATATTACTCTTTGATTAGATAGGATAGAGTCCTGGTGCATGGGTGGGGGTCAGCTGGTTTGCTCTGAAGGGTGTCCCAGATCAGGGTGGGGGTTCCCTTGAGGCATGGGCGGCCTGGGAGAAGGGCTTGTGGTGGTTTGCAGGCCGGCCATGCCCCTCAGCAATCTAAAGGAAGGCCCTGATATCTGGAATTTATTTATCTTCTACAATGGAAACTTTGTAGCCTTAAGCGGAGGCCTGGGCCAGCCAGGGTGTGTGGAAAGTTTGGCTTCCTCCATTGCTGGGCAACCCAAGCCTCCCTCCTGCTCTCTCTGTGGCCGTAGCCATCTTGGTTGGGTTACATACTCGCTCCTGATTGGCCGATGGGCGTGGCTTGTGGGTGTAGTAGAGATATGGTTAATTTGCATATCACTCTCTTATTAGATAGGACAGAGTGTGACTGCATTCAGCTGAGAACTGTTTGGGAGCAAAGGAAACAAAAGGTAGAGACAGGACCTGAAAAGGCAAGGAAGGGGCAAGGTGTCATTTGAAGTCAAGGCCATAAACCTAATCAAAGTGACCTCTTTCCAGCACCTTCAGAGAAACCACAGACTAGGGCTGCACTGGAACCCTGGTGGAGGTCCTCGCAAACCTGTGCTGGCCCAGCCTTACTCTGGGCATATGAGGGTTTTGTGTTTCCTCACACAGGCCCGTGTGTGGCTCCAGAGATTAGTGGATGAGGGGAAGGAGCGCATTCTTCATTGTGGTTAGCCCTCTCCAAAACAGCAAAAAGTAGTTCCCGGTGCAGGTGATACCTGGAACTGTGAGAAATAGAGCTGAGCCTACTCTAAGCACAAGCTCTGGACGATGGTCTGGTTTTCTCACATCCAGATAATCCAGACACAAATCCTGACAATTAAGAGAGAAGCAAGATAGCCGGAACTGGTTTGGCTTAGTGGATAGAGCGTCGGCTTGTGAAATGAAGGGTCCTGGGTTCGATTCTGGTCAAGGGCATGTACCTTGGTTGCGGGCACATCCCTGGTGGGGGGCATGTGGGAGGCAGCTGATCAATGTTTCTCCCTCATCAATGTTTCTGGCTCTCTTTTCCTCTCCCTTCCTCTCTGTAAAAAAAAATCAATAAAATATATTAGAGAGAGAGAAGCAAGATATTCAGGATAGTCTGTCTCTGCAGTCTGCCCTGTCCCTAATGGACCTGGTAGCCATTTCCTTTGTCCCAAGGAGATTCAACTATAACAAGAGAGAGGGACAGGTCTTTTAGCTGAGTTTACCCTAACTGAATAAAAAAGAGAACTATACATCATACTGGGTGGGGGTGGGAGAGTGACATATTCATGCCTAATTTTCTCCATCTGTAAAATGAGGATTTTGGATTAGATGACTTTCAGCTCTAAAGTCCCGTGAGACCATGAATAATTTTGTTTACTTAAAACAAAAATTGATAGTTGTGATTATTACCAAAGGGAGGGTGTCTGATTTTAGGAGTTTGCTTGAATTATGAAATAATGTTGCCAAATGACCTTGAGATGCAGGATTTGAGATCTTCTGTGCAGAGCTTTGGGTGGCTTAGGACCATCTGTGAAGTTCAAGGCCACAAGCAATGGTTCTTTCCCAGCCTTGAAGGGAAGAGGTAGTCTTAGGACTGCTTTCTGGGCTAGATTATAACTAAGGGGCCTCTTTCTATAACAAATACAAGAGCCAAGAATCAAGAAAGCAGCAAACCACCACTGCAAAGAGCTTCTTGTAGGTCATTAGTGTTGGCCTAGCAGGAGGCTGAATCTCAGCCCTAGCTAGACTTTCAGAAGGGGTATGAGCACCTTATGGGAAGCCTGTGAACTGTCAGTAACTGGTATCAAAGCAAGAGTCAGGATTCAGAGTAATTAATCATCCTCCCTCTGACAGGAATCCAGGGCCTTACTTATCATTATCCCAATCCTAACAAATGTTGCTGTTCTCCAGTTCCCTCCCCAATAAAGGAGACTGACAGTCCCAACAAAGAGGACCCTTATCAGATTTCTGCCAGGGAGCCTGAGGCAGCCCAGGGGCTGTGTAGAAAAGGCTTTTATGAGGCCCTGGATGCAGGGAAGCTTCAGAGCTCCTAGGCTTTAACCCTTGGTGGTGGGAATGCTTCTGGTCATTGCACCAGCAGATCAACGCCATGATTGGGAGCTTCCTGTGCAGATGAGCCAAACACTGTCTCCTGGCACCTGGCACTCCTTCCTACCACTCTGACTATAAAGACATAGCTGGGGAAAGAGGTGGGAAGAGACAGAAAACAGCCTCCTCTGGCTTTAGAGATAAAGATAAGGATGGTGGGAGTGCTGGAGGAAGGGCCACTTCCTCCCCAGGAGAGAATGGGCACTTTCCAATGAAGACAAAGAAGCAATCACATAGCGGAGTGAGACCAGGACCTAGGGTATAACCCTGCCAGAGACCCTCACTGCTTCTTCCTGGCTTTGTCATTTCCATAGCCTCATCAAGAGAGGCCAACTAGGAAACATGGAGAGTTAAGACCCATGTTAAGCAGGGAACGTGAGCAGGCAGACAAGCAGGCAGGCTTTCTACTGGTTCCTCTGCATATTAATTCTTACCATCCTCCTGTCCAAGAACAAGCAGAGAAATGACTGGTGATATCCAATTTGTTTATGTGTAGAAAATACCTGCCTCTGGGAAACTGAGCAGCAATGTCTGGCATGCACTGCAGTGAGAAGTTGACCATTCAGCAAGACAAGGCAGAGACCAGGGTGCACAAATATCCTAGAAATGGAGTGATGCATACCCTAAACCTTCCACCTCTGATTTCCAGTGAACGGGTCTAACTGACCAACAGTATAGTGAGTGCATTTATCTTAAATATATAGCTCACTTGTACTCTGTGTACACCCTGTAACCATTTCTCAGATAAAACACAGAACATTTCCAGCACCCTAAACATCTCTCATTCCCAATCAATAAACACTACCCCCACTAACCCACCCAGGAGGTAACCACAGCTGATTTTCTAGAACTTTAAATAAATGATATCATGTAGAAAATACACATCCTAGGTAATAAAAACCTAAGTGTCCGGTTGTCCATTCAACCAATCAAAGTTAATATGCTAATGATATACTAAGGCCATTCAAGCACTTGCTATGATGTGCACTGACCACCAGGGGCAGACAGTCGACCAGTAGACCAGTCTCTATAATGTGCACTGACCACCAGAGAGCAGATGCTCTGACCAGTAGCTTAGCTTGCTGCTGCGGTCCAGCTGTTTGGGACTGAGTGAGATGGGCTAGATGTGCCTTGGAGCCCTGCCATGGTCTCTTCTCAGCCCCAATCATGCATGGATGGGGTCCTTGGCCTGGCCTGCGCCCTCTCGCAATCCGGGATCCCTTGAGAGATGTTGGAGAGTTGGTTTCAGCCTGATCCTGCAAGCCAGGCTGAGGGACCTCATTGGTACACGAGTAGCATATAATCTTGTGCCACTGGGAATCTGCCCTTCCCTAGGCCACTAGTAGTATATCATCTTGTGTCTATGAGTGTCATCCCTGATGAGTACAAAAGTTCATTCTTTTTTACTGCTGTGTGGCCGATGCACCATTTATTTAACCACTCTATACAGGTGTACATCTAAGTTCTCTCCAGTGCTTGGCTATAATAACTATTCTTACATGTGTCTTTCAGTGAACATAAGCACTCATTTCTGTTGGGGATACACTTAGGAGCAGAATTGCTGGGAAATGGGAATGACATATGTTTAGCTTGTGTAAATACTACCAAACAGATTTCCAAAGTTATTATGCCCCTTTATTTAATTTATTTTTTTAAATATATTTTATTGATTTTTTACACAGAGGAAAGGAGAGGGATAGAGAGTTAGAAACATCAATGAGAAAGAGACATTGATCAGCTGCCTCCTGCACACCCCCTACTGGGGATGTGTCCACAACCAACGTGCATGCCCTTGATCAGAATCAAACCTGGGACCTTTCAGTCCATAGGCCAATGTTCTATCCACTGAGCCAAACCGGTTTCAGCTATTATGCCCATTTATATTCCCACCAGCAATATGTGGAAATTCTGGAGGCATCACAACCCAAGAGGCTAATTTGAAATTCATCACCTTTTTTTGATACTCAGGCTTAGATAAATTGCCTTAGGTGAATTTCAATAGTATGTGCAATGCTGTATTGTACTATGGCTGATAATAAAATTAGGGTTATGACTGTGCTATCTCCTTTAAAAATTGTGTTCAGACAAGTTGGCCAAGGAGTTAGAAGAACTACCAAGTCTTCTCTGTTTTGTTTGCTGCTGAGGCACAGACCTAGCTGGTGTCTCTAAGAGAGAGTGGAAGGCTGGCAGGGGAGAGGCACAACTCCAGAGCCTTCTGGCCTGGGCACTGCATAGCTGTCTGAGCTTCCATTGACAATCCATGCTACTAGCCTCTCAAAACCCAACAGATTTTCTCAAAGTGTAAGTGAGCCAAATCCTCACTTCCAACTTTCCCCTATACCAGTGGTCAGCAAACTCATTAGTCAACAGAGCCAAATATCAACAGTACAACGATTGAAATTTCTTTTGAGAGCCAAATTTTTTAAACTTAAACCTCTTCTAACGCTACTTCTTCAAAATAGACTCACCCAGGCCATGGTATTTTGTGGAAGAACCACATTCAAGGGGCCAAAGAGGAGCTGTATGTGGCTCGAAAGCCGCCGACAACTGTCCTTCTCTCCCTCCCTCTCTCCTCCCCCGTCCCCTCTCCTGCACCTATCCCGTTTCCCTTCTCTTCCCTCAAGGTGCATTACCTTTACCCCTCTCTCTTGCCCAAGCTCCAAGGGTCCTTCTTTTACCTCTGTAACTTCTACAGAGTTCATTTCTTCTACAGCTCACTTCTACCTCTGTGATTTTCTAAATAAATTTTCTCTTATTAAAAAAAAATAAATGTGGAAAAAAGATAAACAGTGTATCAACAGTACTTAGATAACCAGGGGAAAGAAAAAGATCAGGCCTCAGACAAAGGGCTAATTCTATGACAAAGATTTGCATTTTAGCCTGGCCAGCATGGCTCAGTGGTTGAATGTCTACCTATAAACCAGGTCATGATTTGATTTCCAGTCAGAGCACATGCCCAGGTTTTGGGCTGGATCCCCAGAATGGGGTGTGCAGGAGACAGATGATCAATGATTCTCTCTCTGATGTTTCTATCTCTCTTTCCCTCCCTTTCTCTCTGAAAGCAATAAAAAAATATATATTTTTAAAGATTTGCATTTTAGACTTTCATTCGGGGATAAAGTTAGGAAATGAAGCCCCAATGCCTAGTTCATCTGATAAAAACAACATATTTTAGTCTTCCAGGATAGTGTCCACAGCATAGACAGACCATTTACCACCAGATACAAAGAATGAAAAAAACAAACCAAAAAAACCTGCCTTCACCAAAAGGCAAAGCAATATACTATGTCACAAACATTTCCTTGCCTAAGATGGATAGATAAGTACACAACAGAAGGAAAAACACTCAAATTGCACTTTGAGGTAGACCAACCCCTTTTCCCACAGTAAATTCTTTGTATATACACATCAAAAACAGATCCAATAATCCACTGGGAAAAGCAAGGTCAGTTTGCAGCCTTGAACAGAGCTGGTGGAGGAGGGATGGAAGTCTTGACAAAACATTTCTACATAACCAAGCAGTGCCTTAGCCTGTTGTACCCAGCTGGGGCAGTGTCTGGAGAGGATCCTGCTTGTGAGTGTTCTACATGAGTGCAAGATCTTGCTGTTGGGGGTTCTGTCTCCTGTTAATCCTAACTCATCCCATCTTGCCTTGACAGATGGTAGCCTCTGTGCCACTGGGAATCTGCCCTTCCCTGATAGATAGGCCTTGCACAAAGATGTTAATCAGCTAGATGTTATTAGATCCTACCGGATAGTGGCCTGTGGAGACAGACCAGCATTCTCTGTAGGAAGGCTGAAGAAACAAGGCTTATCCACTGTCCCAACAGAAAGTGATGGAGCTGCTGGTGCTAGGATCCAGTTTCACAAAGGCAGTGCTGAGAAGAAAAGAGCACAGGCCTGGTAGTTAGGAAACCAAGTGCTAAATCTGCTCTGTGGCCTCAGGTAAGTTACTTAAGCCAAAGATTCTTCACTGGATAAGTGATAACCTTAGGTCTCTCTACCTAAGAGCTGGAGCTATGAGTAGCAACTCAAATAATGGGCTGAAAGGGTTCTGTAAAGTGCATGGGATGATAATAAAAACAACAGCAAAAGCATTGTCCTCCTCCTCTTCAAATGACCACTGCCTAGGGAACAAGAGAACAAAATTTTCTTCCTCACTGATGAAGAGTGTAATTATTTATAAATGTTTGCTTATCAGACTTCCAAATTAGCACTCCCCACCCCCATTTCCTCCTGGAAAATCTACCAGGGAATGCCATCTCAAAAACCACACACAGTGAATTCAATTAACCACAGAATTTTATCTACAACTGTTTTACTTTATTTTTGGCAGAGAAACATGTGTACACATGCATGTGCACGTGGTAAAAGGTGAGCAAAAGGAGTACTAGAGTTCTGAAACCTAACCAGTCATTCTAGAGACAACATTTGGGGGAAAAGAATTAGGGAAAATTGGTTAATTCAATTTGGCTTCAGTCAGCAAAAGAAGAAATACAGTCAGCAAAAAAAAGGGGAGAAGCATTTGGTCTTGGGGATCCTTGATCTAGTTTTTACTAGGTGTACGGGTTAATAATGCAAATTTTTTCAATAGTCGGAGTTGCACATATGTTGATATTTATGCGATTTGATATGTATGCTATTTTGTTGTATTGACAACAAGCTTCAAAACTTCATTTGTCAAATTTGCTGAAAGTGTTAACATAATAGATATTTTTACACTTAAAAATGTTGAATTTAGAACACCCCCCCAAAAAAAAAAAAAAACTTTTGCAGGAAGTTTTAATTCATTACTTTATTTTGAAGAAAACTGCTACTGAATACTTTGAGAAGCAAGGTGAACATGCTCTATCTCAAATACTTGTGAACTTTGGTTTAAATGCTTTAAAAGTGATGATTTCAATGTGAAAGACAAAGAATGTCCAGGTCAACCAAAAAAGTTTGAAGACCAACAATTACAAGCATTATTAAATGAAGATGCATGTCAAACTCAAAAACAACTTGCAGAAAGATTAAATGTTGCTCAGCAAACAAATTCTCATTGTTTACAATGAGAAAAATTTTAAAGGAAGGAAAATGAATGTCACATCAACTGAACGAAAGATAAATAAATGGAAAACCAAAAAGTAATCAGTAAAATGTTGCTTCAACAGCACGAAAGAAAGTCTTCTTTGCATTGAATGTGACTGGTGATGAAAAGTGGATTTATTTTGAAAATCCCAAACACACAAAATCATGGGTTGATCCAGGTCAACCATCAACATCGACTGCAAGGCCAAATCGCTTCAGAAAGATAATGCTCTACGTTTGGTGGGATCAGGAAGGTGTGGTGTATTATGAGCTTCTAAAACTAGATGAAACTGTTAACACTGATGACTACTGACAACAAATAATCAATTTGAACCATGCTTTGATGGTGAAATGACTAGAATGGGCCCAAGATACAGCAAAGTAATTTTGCTTCATGATGACACACCATCATACACTTCAAAACCAGTTAAAGACACATTAAAAGATCTTGCCTGGGAGTATTAACCCAACCGCTGAATTCACTAGACCTTGCTCCTTCAGATTACCACTTGTTCCAACCGATGGCACATGCAACTTCCTGAGTAGCACTTCAAAACGTACAAAGAAGTGGAAAATTGGTTCTATGAATGGTTTGCCTCAAAACAGAAAAGTCACATTCAATGGTATCCACAAATTACCTGCAAGGTGGGGGAAATGTGTAGCTAATGTTGGACATTACTTTGAATAAAGCACTTTTGATATCTCTCTTGAAATCATGTTTTCTTTGATTACAAAATCCGCCATTATTAATTGGTACACCTAGTACATAATTATTTTAATAGAAATTGCTTTTAAAGACTTTTTTTTTGCTCTCTGAGCAGGAGTCTTCTCTTTTGTTAGCTCAACAGACATAATTATGGACACATACTAAAGAACATAGAACTTGGAAAAAATTTCCAAATTAACTGAACCGAACCCTCTCATTTTATAGATCAACAAACCATGGCCCCAAGAAAGGGAAGGATTTGCTCAAGATCATGGTGAAGAGTGGGACGACAGCCCTGACTTTAGGTAGAGCCCTTTCCAGAGGCAGGCAGGAGAAGCCTGCCTGGGCACAGCCTGGGCCTCTTCTCAGGCTTCTCCTACGACAGTTTGCTATTGGTGGGGGAGGGTTACCAGGACTCAAGTCATCCAAGTCTGGCCTAGAAACCAAGGCCCATCTGTTATAGTCAATTTTCCCAAATGCATTAACAAGCAAAAGAGCCAGCACAAAGCAGCAGTTACAGCTGGCTACCTCCTACTGAACAGCAGGTTCAACATCTACAGTTGTTTGGGGAAGTCTGCTGTGTGCTGCACCCCAGGGAGCCTTGTCTACTTCCTCTGAGGTGCAGCCTGCCATGTCAAAGCTGCCCAGCCTCACTTACAGCCTAGGTGGGCATCACCAAGATTTTCAAATTCAGGCAGTTTTCAGTAGCTCCTGTGAAATCTACCACTTTATCCTTCACATTAGCTCAGGAGGATGATCTGCTGCCAAGGTCTATGTAAGGCTTTTCCTTGGACCCAGCTAACAAAATCTGGCTCCTGAGTGCCTCACACACTCCAATTTGGTAGTGACAAATCACAAATGTCTAGGAGCCCTTGTTTTCACCATTGTATGAAGAGCAAATGACAGGAAGCTTCACATTAAAAGTGCAAACTGCTCCCAACCCTCTTGAACCACCCACTCTAATTCAGACCATCAGACACAAGTTTGCCAAGGAGATCACTGAATTTAAGGGAACACTGAATTATGGACACATACTAAAGAATACAGAACTTGGAAGAAACACGTCCCCCTGCTTCAATCTCCCCTCTCCATCCTAACTACACTGCTCACCATAGCAAGTGAACTAAGAAAGGCACAGCTTTGGTCTGACCCTCCCCCACTCCCCACCCCGTGTTTTAACTTCAGTAACTCCACTATGTACTAGACAGGAGTGCTAACTTCTTGGCCAAATATGGCTCTTCACCGTTTGGTAACAAATGACATCCAAGACACAGACAAGGATTCTTCCAGTTGTGTCTGGGCCATGTACACCCTGTATTTCTGCCTCCACTCCCATGAATCCGGAGCTCAGTTCATCTCTGAGGCCTGCTTTGCGGAATCACTTACTCCTACTTTAGATTCATCCAGAAAATACACCAGATAGCAGTTTGGCAGCCCCCAGTGCTGCAGAGTAGCAGGACACTTGGCACTCACTGCTCTCTACTGATGACCTCCAATTATGGCCTGAGCACCGCCCTGTCTAGCCCTGAGCTAGCAATGGGGACCCAAAGAAATGACAAACTGGTTGTCCTCACATGGAAGTGAGAGAGGAACATCAGTGGGTTACCTCCATACACATCCTAATCTAGTGGTGACATACAGTACTAAAGAAGCAATTATGAATTTTCATTCTTGGCTAGGCTGATATAACTTCTACTATCCTTAAAAATTCCTTCACCCTGGCCTGTGTGGATCAGTTGGTTGGAGCACTAGATGGTGGATGGTTCAATTCCCAATCAGAGCTCATACCTGGATTGTGAGCTCCATCCCCAATCAGGGTTGTGTATGGAAGTAACCCACTTATGTTTCTCTCTCACATTGATGTTCTCTCTCCTCCCCCTTCCTTTTTCTAAAATCAATTTTTTAAAAAAACCTCCTGGGAAGAGAGAAAACAATAAAATGGAAAATAAAGCAGTTTTAGCTACAGTGACAATTATAATATATATTATGCCCAGCTAGTGTGGTCCAGTGGTTAAGCGTTGATCTATGAACCTGGAGGTCATGGTTTGATTTGTGGTTGGGGCATGTGCCCAGGTTGCCAGCTCGATCCCAGGTGGGGGTATGGGGGGCAGCTAATCAATGATTCCCTTTCATCATTGATGTTTCTCTCTCTCGCTCTCCCTCTCCCTTCCTCTCTGAAATCAATAAAAATATATTTTTAAAACTCCATATTGCTATAGCAGCCCCTGAGATCAGCTCCTGGGTTTGCACGAGCTGGGCTTATAGAGCTTGTAAATAATTAAAAGGCAACTGAAAGGGAAGATCAAAGTATTAAGTGTATTTCTCCCTCTCAGGGCAACCAGGATGTGCTGCTAGACACATTATCTTTTAAGACTATTCTTGTTTTTTACTGACACAGGCAGCTCCAGACAACAGTTGGAGGAGTAAACTATGAGGGCTGCTTCGACTGTTTTGATATGCATGGAGACAGGGACACACACCAAACCTCAAACTTTTGATTGTCTTTTGTGAACAAAGAAATGACAAAGTAAGTAATAGGCATGCTACTAAGAAGGTAATTGAATTTGGAAGGTAAAGGAAGGGGAAAGAGAAAAAAAGACAGGGTGATGAGGATGACTGGAAATAGAAGGAGGGAGAGTTCACTTAGAATATTTAGCAGCTGGGGCTGCCATTATATTATAGCTCAACCTTGGATAAGAGTAGCATTTCATTGCCAGTTCTCAATGAAGGAGATGACACAAAAATCAAGGGATGCATAATCATAGGGAAGAGTCTAGTGGGAATAGCATTCCTCCCACGGCTTTGTCCTGGGGAGCTGCACAGGTTGCTGAGGACTTCTCTTAGAGAGGCTAGGATTCTGGCCATGTTTCCTAAGGGCTGTCCCAGCTGGTGAACTATTGCTATGAAAGGCTATAAAGACAGGAGGCTGAATCACTGGGCTCAAGACTCAGTCATCCATGGTCCATAGTGAGATGGATGGGGGTAGGTGAGGGAGAGTGAAAGGAGAGAAGTGAGAAGGTATAATCAAGCAGACAGCTATGTACCTACAGTTAAACTGCAGGAATACCCCCACCAAGCCAGTGGATGCAAAAATCAAAGAGCTAATGGATTAGAAAAAGAGTTAGCTTGTCCTTTTCACAGGTCATTTCTGACCCTCCCAACAAAATCCTGAGGGGCTATTCTCTCATTGGCCCCTTTCAGTCTCTCTAAGGCTAGATGCATCAGCAGGAAGCTTCACATACTAGTTTAAGTGATGTCCAAGGAAGCTACAAGGATAAGAAAAAAAGTATACTTAAATTTTAAATGATTCCAGAGACCACTTAATAATAAGAGTGACAAAAATACGACAGGATCAAGCCTGAATGATCAGTCCCTTCATTTGCTGCAAGGCCTTCTCTGCCCTCTTCAATCTGGTTGTTAATTGTTCAGCTAAGTTCGTAACCAATCAGCAGTAAATGCCTTGTCTTCCTGAGCTGACTCTGGCACTCTGTGGGGAGGAGTTAAGCCAAAGTGTGAATTGCACATGGTAGGCACTCAATAAATATTAACAGAATTGAAATAATGCACACTCACCCCTCTTCTGCATAAAGATGAAGAGGTCATCCAGGAATTCTTTCCTTTCTGGATCACCGTCCAGTTCATACAGCTGCAATCCCCAGTACCCCCACCCCCCACAAAAAAAACACAATGAAAAAAATTCGTCTTATACTGAAAGCCAGAGATACACACCATCTGAATAACTTATAAATATGACTCATAGGCCACTCCTGTCCTATTCTTTGGGGATCAGATATAAAACCCAATGCAGAACTACCCTTTTGTTATCACAAAGGAAACATTACAGACCTTGGCAAAATCTCGAGAGATCTCTCTTCCTCGGCCTCCATCTGCATCATCACTCCAAGCCAAACCACCATTCTAAAGGGGAACAAACCACAGAATTCAGAATGAGTAGGAAGAGAGCATTAGAAAACAAGGAAATCGTTTAGGAGGAAGATGAAGAGCATTAGCAATTGTGTTATTCTGGCTTACCCGGCTCAGGTCCATATCTCTGCCACCCTTAGAGGGAAAGCTTGTTGTTTTTATTTCCAATTATGGTTCTAAAATGAATGGAAATCGGGTGGAAGAATCATCTCCATTTGTTGAAGAAGGGTGGGAATTACTTATATCTAAGAATTCTGGAAGAAGAGGACACAAATGACCAATTTCATGAGAACCTGATCTTCCTAAAGAAGCCACCACTCTGAGAGGTACCACTTTTCTGCAGGTGCTTTATGGTATATTAGTGTCGCAGTGAATGGATTCGTGCACATTGGGAGGAAGTTAATTAGAAAAAATATATTTAATTTTTTATTAATGTATTACATATATATATATATATATCTTCCCATTGCCCTCTCCAATTCCCATGCATACCCTACCCCCCCGTGTCTTGTGTCCATTTGTTATGCTTATATGCATGCATACAAGGCCTTTGATTGATCTCTTATTTACCACACCTCTCTATTACCTTCCCACTGTAATCTGACAGTCTGTTTGATGCTTTACTGCCTCTGTATCTATCTTTTTGTTCATCAGTTTATAATGTTATTATCTATAAATGAGATCATGTGAAATTTTTCTTTCATTGACTGGCTTCTTTCACTTAGCATAATGCTCTCCAGTTCCATCCAGGTTGCTGCAAATAGTAAGAATTCCTTCATTTTTATGGCAGCGTAGTATTCCATTGTGTAGATGTACCATCGTTTTCTGATCCACTCATCTGCTGACGGGCACCTAGACTGTTTCCAAATCTTAGCTATTGTAAATTGTATTGCTATGAACATAGGGGTGCATAAATCCTTAGTTTCTTAGGATATATTCCTAAGAGTGAGATTACTAGGTCAAATAGAAGTTCCATTCATAGTTTTTTGAGGAAACTCCATACTGTTCTCCACAGGGGTTGCATCAGTCTGCATTCCCTCCAACAGTGCAAAAGGGTTCCTTTTACTCCGCATCCTCAACAACACTTGTCATTTGTTGATTTGTTGATGATTGCCATTCTGAGAGGTGTGAGATGATATCGCATTGTCATTTTGATATGCATCTCTCGGATAATTAGTGACTTTGAGTATGTTTTCATGAGTCTCTTGTCCTTCCTTCTGTCTTCTTTCGAAAAGATTCAATTTAGGTCCGTTGTCCATTTTTTTTACTGGATCATTTAACTTCCTTTTATTAAGTTGTATAAGTTCCCTGTAGATGTTAAGAGATTAAACCTTCACCAGTGATAACATTTGCAAATATGTTCTACCATACAGTGGGCTTTCTTGTTGTTTGTTGATGGTTTCTTTTGCTGTGCAAAAGCTTTTTATATTGATGTACTCCCATTTGTTTATTTTCTCTTTAGCTTCCATTGCCCTTGGAACAGTATCGGTGAAGAAGTTCCTTCGGCATATGTCTGAGATTCTGCTGCCTGTGGATTCCTCTAGTATTTTTATGGTTTTCCATCTTATGTTTAAATCCAGGATCCATTTGGAATTTATATTTGTGTTTGGTGTAAGTTGCTGGTCTAGTTTCATTTTTTCGCATGTATCTGTCCAATTTTCCCAACACCATTTATTGAAGAGACTGCCTTGACTCCATTGTATGTTCATGCCTCCTTTGTCAAATATTAATTGAGCATAGTGGTTTGGGTCAGTATCTGGATTCTCTATTCTATTCCATTGGTCTATGTGCCAATAACAGGCTGTTTTGAGAACAGTGGCTTTGTAATACAGCTTGAAATCTGGTACTGAGATCCCACCCACTTTATTCATTTTTCTAAGGATTGCTGTGACTATTTGGGGTCTTTTTTTTAATCTTTGGAGGGCTCTTTCTAGGTCTGTGAAATATGTCAATGGTATTTTAATGGGTAGTGCATTGAATCTATACATTGCTTTGGATAGTATGGACATTTTAATGATGTTGATTCTCCCAATCCATGAGCATGGTATGCTCTTCCATCTGTTTAACTCTTCCTCTATCTCTTTTTTCAGTATCCTGTAGTTTTCTACATATAGGTCTTTTACTTCCTTAGTTAAGTTTATTCCTAGGTATCTTAACTTTTTTTGGCGTGATGGTAAATGGGATTGCTTTTTTGGTCTCTCTTTCTGTAAGTTCACTATTTGTGTATAGAAATGCCATAGATTTCTTGGCATTAATTTTGGAACCCAGCTACTTTGCCAAATTCATTTATTAAGTCCATTAGTTTTTTGATGGAATCTTTTGGGTTTTTTTATATACAGTATCATGTCACTGCAAGTAAGGGCAGCTTTACTTCTTTTCCAATTTGGATGCCTTTTATTCCTTCTTCTTGTCTAATTGCAATGGCTAATACTTCCAGAACTATGTCAAACAGTAGTGGTGAGAGTGGGCGTCCCTGTATTGTTCCTGTCTTAGGAAAAATGGTTTTAGTTTTTGCCAATTGAGTATGATGTTAGCTGTGGGTTTATCATATATGGCTTTTATCATGTTGAGGTATGAACCTTCTATTCCCACCTTGCTGAGAGTTTTTATCAAGAAAGAATGTTGAATTTTGTCAAATGCTTTTTCTGCATCAATTGATATTATGTGATTTTTCTCTCTCAATTTGTTTATTTGATGTATCACATTTATTGATTTGTGGATATTGTACCATCCTTGCATTCCTGGGATAAATCCTACTTGGTCAAGGTGTATGATCTTTCTGATGTACTGCTGGATCCGATTTGCTAGAATTTTGTTGAGAATTTTGGCATCTATGTTCATGAGGGATATTCGTCTGTAATTCTCTTTCATTGTGTTGTCTTTGTCTGGTTTTGATATTAGGATAATGCTGGCTTCATAGAAGGTGTTTGGAAGTGTTCCTTCTTGAATTTTTTGGAATAGTCTGAGGAGGTTTTAATTCTTCCTTAAATGTATGGTAAAACTCTCCTGTGTAGCCATCTGGTCCTGGGCTTTTGTTTGCTGGAAGCTTTTTGATGACAGCTTCAATTTCTTCCATAGTTATTGGCCTATTGAGATGTTTAGATTCTGCATGATTGAGTTTTGGAAGGTTGTATTTTCTAGGAATATGTCCATTTGTTCCCAAGTGTCCAGTTTGTTGGCATAGAGTTGTTCAGAGTATTTTTAACAATCTTTTGTATTTCGGTGGGGTCTGTTGTTACTTCTCCCCTTTCATTTCCCATTTTGTTTATTAGGGTCCTCTCTCTTTGCTTCTTGGTGAGCCTGGCTAGACATCTACCAATCTTGTTTATCAATTCAAAGAACCAGCTCTTGGTTTTGTTGATCTTTTGAATTGTTTCTTTGGTCTCTATGTCGTTTATCTCTGCTCTGATCTTTACTATTTCCTTCCTTCTTACAGTGCACTTTTCTTTTTTTCTTTTTTAATTAAATCTTTATTATTCAGATTATTACATTTGTTTCTCTTTTTTCCCCTCCATAGCTCCCCTCCACCCGGCTCCCACCCTTCCCTCTACCCTAACCTCCCTCCCATTGACCTCATCCATAGGTGTATGATTTTTGTCCAGTCTCTCCCTGTACACCCCCTCACCCCTTTTCCTCTGAGAATTATCAGTGCACTCCCTTTCTGTGCTCCTGATTCTATTATATTCACCAGTTTATTCTGTTGATCAAATTTTTAATTCACTTAATTTTTAGATTCACTTGTTGATAGATACGTATTTGTTGTTCATAATTTTTTATCTTTTACCTTTTTCTTCCTCCTCTTCTAAAAGAGTACCTTTTAGCATTTCATATAATACTGGTTTGGAGTTTATGAACTCCTTTAGCTTTTTCTTCTCTGTGAAGCTCTTTATCTGCCCTTCAATTCTGAATGATAGCTTTGCTGGATGCAGTATTCTTAGTTGTAGGTTCTTGCTATTCATCACGTTGAATATTTCTTGCCACTCCCGTCTGGCCTGCATCGTTTCTGTTGAGAAATCAGCTGACAGTCGTATGGGTGCTCCCTTGTAGGTAATGAACTGTTTTTCTCTTGCTGCTTTTAATATTCTCTCTTTATCTTTTGTTCTTGGTATTTTAATTATGATGTGTCTTGGTGTGGTCCTCTTTGGATTCCTTTTATATGGGGTTCTGTGTGCTTCCTGGACTTGTAAGTCTATTTCTTTTACCAGATGTGGGAAGTTTTCAGTCATTATTTCTTCAAATAGGTTTTCAGTATCTTGCTCTCTCTCTTCTTCTGGCACCCCCACAATTCTGATGTTGGTACGCTTGAAGCTGTCCCAGAGGCTCCTTACATTATCTTCACATTTTTGGATTCTTTTCTCTTCTTGCTTTTCCAGTTGAGTGTTTTCTGCTTCTTTATATTTCAAGTTTTTGACTTGATTCTTGCCTTCCGCTAGTCTGCTGTTAGGTCTCTGTATAATGCTTTTCTTTTCAGCCAGTGTATGTTTAATTTCCAGCTGGGCCTTTTCCATTTCTAGTTGGTTCTTTTTCATCTCCAGTTGATTCTTTTTCATCTCCTCTTGGGTCTCGCTGACTTTATCCATCTTTTCTAGGATATTCTTGAAAAACCTTATAAGCGTGGTTTTGAAATCTATATCTAGTCATTTGATTTCCTCCATTTCTTTTGTTTGTGATCCCTTCCCTTGTCTCGGCATTTTCACTATGCTGGGCGAACTTCTGTGTTGGATTCAGCCTTATGATACCAGACTTGCAAAGCCGCAGAAGCTTCTCTGTTGAGCTTGGGATGGGGTGGAGTCTCAGGGCTTAAGGGACCGCCTTGCCTTCCAGTCGGCCCCACCCTCCATGGCCCCTGAGTCTCACGTGACTGGGTAATCACTGGAGCGGTCCTTGTGCGCTTTCACAGTGACTCTAGACCGCTGCCTTTCCAGCTTCCCTGTGCTCCAGGACCACATGAGTCTAGGTCCCCAGGGTTTCGCCCAAAATCGGGGCTTAGTGGAGTTAGAAGTGACGCAGTTGGGAGGGTCTGTCTCCCACCCACTCTCGAAAGCCAGTGGCACAATCAGCAGTCGGTCCTCTGTGCGCAATGCCGTTCGCGCCACCAGACCTCTGATATTTTTCGAGTCCCCTAAATTTCCGTGCACCTCTCCCTTTTCATAGTCCAAACTCCTCCCGTATGAGTTTTGGCTGGATCTGGGGATTAGTGTTGGAGGATAAGGGGTTCAATGCCTTTGAGAGTCTCCATTTCCCTCCTGCGAGAGAAAACCAGCCAGGTACTCCGGCACCCACTCTCTCCATGTGCGCGCCTCTGTACCTCAGGTTTTTGCAGCTCCTCTGGGTCTCCGTGAGCCCTTCTCTTTCCCTCCAGTTGTAGAATTTCCACTCAGCCAGCTTTCCTGTGGTTCTGGATGATGTCCGTTCTGTCTTTTAGTTGTAGTTTTGAAATTGTTGTGCGAGGCACAGTGCCGCCTATGCCGCCATCTTGGATTCTCCCCTATTTCATCTTGTTGGATTGCTCCCTTTAGTATTATGAAGTGGCCTTCCTTATTTCTTGTTATGTCCTTCACTTTGATATCTAATTTGTCAGTTATAAGTATTGCTACCCCAGCTTTTTTTTATTTCCATTTGCCTGAAAAACCGTTTTCCATCCCTTCACCCTCAGTCTGTGTGCATCTTTTTTTCTAAGGTGGGTTTCTTGTAGACAGTAGATATATGGGTCATGTTTTCTTACTCAATCCATTACCCTATGTCTTTTGATTGGGGCATTTAACCCATTTACATTTAAAGTTATGATTAATAGGAACTTATTTATTGCCATTTTTATTCTTTACCCCTCTATATCTTCTTCGCTTCCTATTTCTTTTCTTTCTTTTTCTTTTTACTGCAGACCCTTTAGCATTTCTTGCATTGCTGTTTTGGTTGTGATAAATTCCCTTTATCCTTTTTTGTCTGTGAAGCTCCTGATTTCACCTTCAATTTTGATTGATAGCCTTACTGGATACAGTATTCTTGGATTCAGACCCTTCCTCCGCATGACTTTGTATATTTCATTCCATACCCTTCTGGCCTGATGAGTTCCTGTTGAGAAATCAGTCACTAGTCTGATGGGGGTTCCTTTGTAGGTAACTTTCGGTCTCTTTCTAGCCACTTTTAAGATTCTGGAAGAAATATTTTAATGTTGCTATTTGCCCTTTCTCTATAATAGAAGTGTCAACCAAATTCACGAATGACAATAACAGATTGAAACACATGTGTGCAATAGGTGCCAGTGAGAGCTTTATATGTGTTGCACATGCACAAGTCAACTTAACCTTTTATATATATACTAGAGTTCTGGTGCATGAAATTTGTTTACTGAGAGTAGGGAGACTTAGCCTGGCTTTTGCCCTCTTATAGTCCCGGACCCCCCCAGGGATCGATCCTAAGCTGGAACTCAGACATCCCTCTTCGAGGGACTGTCTGCCTACCTGATCACCCCTAACCATTCTGCCTGCCTGCCTGATTGCCCCTAACCACTTGCTTGGAGGTGGGGCCAGCCCTGCAAGGGGCCATTTGCCTACCTGATCACCCCTAACCGCTGGTCTGCCTACCTGACATTCCTAACCCCTCTACCTGCCTGCCTAATTGCCCCTTACTGCTTGCTTGGAGGCAGGGCCAGCACTTACTTCTGGTTGGTCAGCCTCTGGTTGTTACTGGTCATTACAACCCTGGGTTTTTATATATGAGGATGTGTTTGTACATTTTATATAATGTTGTAAAGATAGCTAACCTGGCTTTCCATACAACACTCTAAGTGGTGGGTTAAAGGGTCAAAGTCAGCAGGCCACAGATACCACAGTTGCGATATATCAGCCAAGCCTCACTACTAGAAGCCCTAAGTCCAGAAATGAGAACTTCCTAGTAATGTACAAATTGCCATGGCCTGAAATTATTCCCAAGGTACAGAGACCTATGCCACTTGGTTGATGTCCATTTTCTTTTTTAAATATATTTTTATTGATTTCCAGAGAGGAAGGGAGAGGGAGAGAGAGATAGAAACATCAATGATGAAAGAGAATCATTGATTGGCTGCCTCCTGCACGCCCCCTACCAGGGATCAAGCCTGCAACCCAGGTATGTGTCCTTGACTGGAATTGAACCCAGGACCCTTCAGTCCACAGGCCAATGCTCTATGTATTTAGCCAAACCAGCTTTGGCAGCTGATGTTCATTTTCATTAGAGAAATAGCAAAAACCTAATTATGATTCAATTGATTAGGTTAAATACCACTCAACAGAAGGAAGGAAACTGCAAATATAAATATGCCTTGGTTTGTGTTTTTGAAATCTGCTCCTTAGTCTTATTCAATTGGATAACACTTATTCCTCAAATCAGGCATTGTGTTCTATGAGCAGCCTCCTCTTCACCCCAAGTTGTTCTAAGTAGTCTGTAAACAATCTCTGTACATTTTGAGTTCAGAAATTAACATATTACAATTTTGAAACCACCTTCTATAATAAAAGGGTAATATGCAAATTGACCGAATGGCGGAAAGACCGATTGCTATGGCACACACTGACCACCAGGAGACAGATGGTCAATGCAGGAGCTTTCCTCTGGTGGTCAGTGCACTCCCACAGGGGAGCACCGCTCAGCCACAAGCTGGGATGATGGGTGGCGAGCGCAGCAGTGGTGGTGGGAGCCTCTCCCGCCTCCGTGGCAGCTCTAAAAATGTCCCATTGCAGCTTAAAGTCATCAGTCAGATATCCCCTGAGGGCTCTTGGACTGCTAAAGGGCGCAGGCCAGGCTGAGGGACACCCCCTCCCTCCCAGTGCGTAAGTGTTGTGCACTGGGCCTCTAGTCTGTATTACAAGCTCCTTGAGAGCAAAAGTGTCTTATTCATCTTTACATTGCAAGCACATAGCATACTGCTTGGCACTTCTTAGGCCCTAGTGCAGTGGTCAGCAACTCATTAGTCAAAAGAGCCAAAAATCAACAGTACAACGATTGAAATTTCTTTTGAGAGCCAAATTTTTTAAACTTAAACTTCTTCTAACACCATTTTTTCAAAATAGACTCGCCCAGGCCATGGTATTTTGTGGAAGAGCCACACTCAAGGAGCCAAAGAGCTGCATGTGGCTTGAGAGCCACAGTTTGCCACCCACAGCCCTCATGAATGCTTGATGAGACACAATCATTGTTAAAAGGCTATTTGAGCCAATTTAGCATCTTTTAAAAATATACAAACAAAACACATATACCATACAGCAGAGTAAAAACCACCCTCTGCTAGGGCATATATAAAATATCATATTAGCCCTAGCTGTTTTGGATAGAGCATTGGCCTGTGAACGGAAAGGTCCCCAGTTCCATTCTAGTCAAAGGCATGTACCTTCATTGCAGGCTCCTCCCTGGCCCAGGCCCTGGTCGGGGCACATGTAGGAAACAACCAATCAATGTATTTCTCTCACATTAATATTTCTCTCTCCCTTTCTCTTCTACTCTCTCTAAAAAATTCAATGGAAAAATATCCTTGGGTGAGGATTTAAAAGGGGGAAAAAACGATTAAAAGACTGAATTTTAAAAAAAAATTAAAAAGTCATATTAGAAGCCTGCTGTTCATTCACCCCTGACCCAGTGGATGAGATGGAATACAGTGAGTCCGTCACATTCTCATTTATTCCCCAGGACCACAGGGGCATGCACTAACACAATGTGCACAGGTAAGCAAATGCCATCCAGCTGGCTGGGGTATTTAAGAGATTGGGGAGGGGCATATAGGAACAGAGAGCAGAGGTTTCTTGGAGGACAGGCTTTGGACTGCATAAGGATCTTGCTCTGAAGCTATGCCAATAAAACTGAAGCCTGGTCAAATTTCATTCTCTCTCTCTCCTCTCCCTTTAATAAAGCTTGCCTGAAAGCAGGAGATCTTGGTTGTATTTGGGGGCCATCCTTTTCTTCTCTTACTCCAAGTGGGATCTGAGGTATAGACCTGCTTTCTGACAGCAACAATTTAGCACAAGACAGGTAAGCATAATCAAGAAGTGACACTCTGTCAGCTGAAATGAATAGGCTACATCGAATTGTTTCTCTGCTGTAAGTGCTCAGTAAATGCTATCTGACTATGCACTCCTCATTTCCCCAGCAGAGGCGGTGAAAATCTGCCTACCGTACCTTCAGCTCAGGAAATCAGATAACCAAGTTGGTGGAACACTATAAATAAAAAAATTTCAAAAGCCAAAACTTACCCCCACATTGTAATTAGAGTAAACAGAAATCTGATGGCAACTAGGATAATGAATAATCAAGATGAATGATGTCTGTCAGGTCAGCAAAACCAGACACAGTCCTCCTTTCAAAGGATGTAGCAGCTTCCCTAATGCCCAGTGATTTCGTTTGAGCCAGAAATTCCTGCTGGAAAGCCAATTATCCTGGGAGCTCCTATAGGCTGAAAGACATTTACTTAACCGGTGATCACTGCCACTTCTGTTATGTCAGCTGTTTACTGTGGCAGCTGAATTCCCAACTCTCTCTAGCTGGAGATCTGAAGCTGGTTCTTCATAGGATTCTTTATCAGGAAAAATGAAAACACGGGGCTGTTTGTTTTTTTGTGTTTTTTTTTTCTAATTACAGTAATTTCCAGCACTCTGAATACTCACTCAGAAACTATTTAACACTCAGGTGGAGAGGATGGAATCCACAACCCAGAACAGGGTTTTCCAAAAAAGGAGAGAAGTGTAAAAGCAGGCATGCCAGTCCAACCACTGTGTGCCTAGTATGACAATAAACACCTAAGCGTGAGAGCTCTCAGTTCTAGGAACAGAAGAGAATGCCTTGTAGACTGGGAGTTGGGAGTCACTTGCTTCAGCTCTGCCTTTAAAAACCTGCTTAGTGATGGGATTTTAGTCTGAAATGTCCCTATCTCTATGTCTAGAAAGGACAAGGAGACCTACTCAAACAGGAGAGAAATGGCACACTAAACTCTTTCAGCAACCCACTGTTTGACCCATTCTACAGTAGGACAGTCAGTTACTATTTAAAGAAATGCAGGGGAAAACAGTTGGCCATGAGAGAGGTGTTTCCTGTTATCCAGTCCCAAAGCCAGGACAGTCTATTACTTAATTTAAAATATTCAATTGGGCCCATGGCCAGTGTGTTGAGTGGTTAGAACATTGGCCCACACATCGAAGAGTATCAGGTTGGATTCCTGGCCCCAGTCGGGACATGTAGAGGAAGCAACCAATCAATGTCTCTCTTTCTCTCTCTACCCCTTTCTCCTAAAAATCAATGGGAAAAATATTTTGGGGGAGGACTAACAACAACAACAAAAAATCAGTTGGGGCTGATGGGGAATGTTTGCTCTCTTCAAATTATTTTCTTTATATTGGAGCAATTAAACTTCCACCCTGCTTCACATGATTTTCTGGTTGAGGTGAGAGTAATTTCTAAACCCTGCTCACTCTTTACAGTCCAGCTGAAATGCTCTATGAAGCCTCCACCTCTGCCCACCAGGCAGAATTAACACCTTTCTCCTCTGGGCTATGTCACTTGAGTTCTGGTTACCTGTGCCCTGTCTATGTCCCCCGTCTGTAAGTTGTCCTGTCCCAGGCCCCAGCATATAGAAAGCATTGACACAGCTGCTGAAAAGACCAGGATTGGCTCCCGCATGAGGGCTTGGACGCCACAGATCTGCTCTCCCTCCTCTTTTCATTGGGAGAATTACAGGCTTCAACCATTATTTTCTTGGTGCTTAACTGACCAACTGCTTGTGGGCAGCAGGTTTCTTGGCCTATCAACAGGGTATGAGTGTGATTGCTGGAAAGTTATCAGCCCAGAAATAATGTTTTTCTTGAATGCTGAATGTGGCTGACTGAGACCCTAGGGTGGAGAAAAGCAGGGGCAATAGAGGCAAGCATGGAGAAAAAAAAAGTCCAAAAGAGCCAGCTCAACAGTTTAGGGATCAAGAGGGTGTCCCTGAGAAAAGCCTTTCAGTTGAAAGTCTGCATGAAAGTCTGCATGCAAGTCTAATGGCCAGAGGACTAGCCTCTGTCAGCCAATGGGCAGCAGCCAGTGTTCAATAGCCTAACAGCCAGAATGACACTTTATTTTACAACCTTCTCAGCTTCTCCTATTTGAGAACTCTCTTAACATCTTTGATCTAAATAGGAGCTCACAAGAAAAAGACAATTTGTTTCCAAATACCTGACCAAGTCAAGCTCTGACTACTATACACACATTCAGCTCATCTTCCCTAAGAAGCCACAGAGTATTTTGCCTTTAAATCCCTCAAAAATGGTGGTGAAAAATGGTTGGGGAAGAAGAAAAGGGAGCAGGAAACTAGTGTTTATGCATCTTCTACATAGCAAGTTCTAGGACAAAAGCTTACAAAATATTTTCTTACTTAATTCTATAATGTAGAGATGGTAGTTTTAGAGATAGAAAAACAACAGCTCCAAGAGCTCAAGTAACTTACCCTGAGCCTCAGAGTATTTAAACCCAGGTCTATCTGGCTCTCTTTATTATATCACTAGTGACCCCGAGCACAAAATTCGTGCACATTAAAAGGGGATTAATTGGAGGAAATAATTTAATATTACTATTTGCCCTTTCTCTATAATAGAAGTGTCAGAGATGAAAGAATATTAGTAAAATGTACATGAAAACCTTCCTCCTGTCAGAATCTGGGGCTCACCAGGGGACCCAGAGTCAAGTCCCTGTCCACCCATATGCAACTCAAAATTGTGTGAGACCCAGACCTGGCCACCCCCACCCCACCATTGGGCTAGATCCAGACCTGGCCAATCCGACCCTTGTCAAGGCCTTGTCGGACAGGGGACATAGCCTCAGGTCCTTTGGCCTGGTGCCAGGACAGGGGGGCATGACCTGAGGTCCCCCAGCCCAGACTGGAGTGGGGAGGTGTGCCTTGATGTCCTCTGTCAAGCCTCACCAGTTGAGGGGCAAAGCCTCAGGTCCCCTGGCCCGGTGCTGGGGTCAGGGGCATGGCCTGAGGTCCCCTGTCAAGCCCCATGGGTGGGGGGTGTGGTCTGAGGTTGCCCAGCCTGGCGCTGAGGCAGGGGCAGCCCGAGGTCCCCTAGCCCAGCACCAGGACGAGAAGCGCACCTTGAGGTGTACCCTGTCAAGCACTGCCTGTGATCTGAGGTCCCCTGTCAAGTCCTGCCAGGTGGGGGGCCGTGGCCTGAGACCCCCTGTCAAGCCCTGCTAGGTGAGGGACACAGCCTGAGGTCCTCTGTCAAGTCCCATGGGGTTGGGGGAGGGCTAGCCTCAAGTCCCTACTGATTGCTCCTTAAGGCTCCTTATGGGAACTTGACCTCAGCTGTAGGCACAGCCATCTTTGTGACTGAGTGATGGTCAATTAGCATATTCCCTCTTTATTAGATAGTATGCTGCCTGGTGACTTAAAAGAACAGTAGAAAGTGTTCTGGGTTGGGATACCAGGAAAGGGAGGAAAAGAAGAACCAAATCCTCTGTCCATAGATTGCCTACAATGCCCAGTCATGGCCCTGGGCGACTCCTATCAATGGAAGGTCTTTTATTCCATAATTCATCTCATGGTCTTCGAAGTCAGTCCTAATACACTTGTCCAGGAGACTTCCCTGGGGTACTGGAATAAGAACTGCTAATCTCCAAAACACAACATCCTGGGGGATTAGAAGGTAAAGAGACAAGTGGTTACATCTCTGAGGGGATTGGAAGAATATGGCATCTAGCACTGTGACATGCACATAAAAGGCCTTCAAAAATAATGAATTAGAGTTTAAGCTAACTGCTATTCAAAATTAAAATACCTCAACAACTCAACGCTGAAAGATCAAAGACATAGGGGAAAATGGATCACTGTCTTTGAAAACATAAAAGGCTGCCTTGTGGAAGAGGAAGCAGGTAGTTTTTTGTTTTCTCTATAGTCCCAGAGGGCAGAACTACAAACACTGGGCAAAGTAAACAGTAAGAAGATTCCAGGTCAAAGAAGGACTTTTCATAAGAGAACCAAGATGGCAGCATAAGGTATATATCTATACATGCTGTCTCTCCCAACCACACCAAAACCACACCTAAAAGACAAAATGACTATCCCCCAGAACGATGGGAAAGCTGCCAGAGTGGAAGTTCTACAACTAAGAGGAAAGAAAATAGTGCACTGAGACCTGGTAAGACATGGAGAGGCTCAGAAAAGCAGAGGTATGGAGATGTGTGTGAATCGGGCTGGCACACACTGTTGTTTTCAATTGGGAAGGAGTTACAAGTTCCTGACTGCTCTGAACTCCAGTTTCTGGGGAGATTCTGGGGACCCAGACTCATACAGGGAGAAACTGAACTGTCTGCCATTGGGTTGGAAAGCGAGGGTGGCTTTCCTGCAGAGATGCGCATAGGAATCACTATTTACTGCACTGGAGAGTGGGATGCGGGACACAGAGAAACGGAAACACAGAGATCCAGAGAGGGTTGACTGACAGCCAGCACTGTTTGCCACGCCCTAACTTAGTGATTCCCTGAGACCCCGTCCCACCCAATTTACAAACCCATGGAGCTGTGCTCAGCGGCTTTTACATATGAATGGCCTGCCCTCTGGAAGCTTAACCTAAGAAATCGCAACTCCAAAACCTCCAAACTTCAAGCAAAGAGGAGAAGTCTGCAGATCTCCCTGTAGCTCCTACTGGGTGGCCTCAGACAGTAGCTGACTTGCACCTCCTTGGAGATCCAGGAACCAATGTACCTAAAGGTCAATGTGAGATGACACCAGATTCCAACTCCTCACATATATAAGTGACACACTCAAGAAGCAGACTCAATAAGCACCAAAGCCCACTGAAGCAATTTCAGCCATCATAGGGCTCTCTCCAGCACAGAATTCTTCCATTATAGATACAGCTAATCCTCACAGTCAATTGGCCTGAAAGTCAATTCCTCCCAGTGTACCAATAGCAATCAAGGCTTAACTTCAACAAAACTGTGTACTCAGCCCACAAAGGAGTGCACCTGAGGTGATTGGGGAGGAAAAGCTACTGGGCCATAAAGGACAACTAGCACACAAAGCCACTCCATCAACATAGGGAAGCAGCCAAAAATGCAGAGACAAAGAAACATGTCACAAATGAAAGAAATGGAGGAAATCAAATTACTGGACATAAAGTTCAAAACCACATTTATAAGATTACTCAAGAATCTTCTACAAACCGCCAAGAACCTTAGTGAGACCTTTGAGAAACTTAGTGAGACCTTCAAGGATCTTAATGAGAATACCAAAAAAAAAAAAAAAAATGGAAAAGGACCTGCCAAAAATTAAGTATTCACTGTCTGAAATAAAGAATAATATACAGAAATCCAACAGCAGACTAGAGGACCCCAAAAAAAGCTTCAATTTTCATCAAAACATAGGTTTATTTCAATTCAGACATGCTGAATACAAAGGACTGAAATAAATTAGTAACATTAACATAAAATAATAAAAATTAAACACTGAATATCTGCACAAATTAATAAGCATAACTCAAATAAACCTATTTTTCTTGTTCTCCAAAAGCAAAATATTTCCTGTTGCACACACCAAACAAGTCAGTACAAGACTGATGATGTGGCAATCGGCTTCTAAAATATTTGCTACTAGCATTAGTGGAGAGAAATGGTGCGCCTGCACATAAGGCATGTAAGGGAAATGAATGCAACACAATTATAGTAATCAGTCATTAGCAAATGTTGTAGTTCGTTATTAATAACTAGAGGCCCGGAGCACGAAATTTTTGCATGGGGTTCAGGGGGTATCCCTCAGCCCAGCCTGCACCTTCTCCAATATGGGACATCCCTCTCACAATCCAGGACTGCTGGCTCCCAACTGCTCGCCTGCCTCCCTTCCTGCTTTCCTCTAACCGCTTCTGCCTGCCAATCTGATCACCCCCTAACCATTCCCCTGCTAGCCTGATTGATGCTTAACTGCTTCCCTGCCAGCCTGCGTGCCCCTAACTGCCCTTCCCTGCAGGCCTGGTCACCCCTAACTGCTCTCCCCTGCAGACCTGGGTCACCCCCCCCCAACTGCCCTTCCCTACAGGTCTGATTGCCCCCAACTTCACTCCTCTGCCAGCCTGGTCATCCCTAATTGCCCTCCCTGCAGGCTTGATCACCCCCAACTGCCCTCCCTTGTAGGCCTTGTCCCTTCCAACTGCCCTCCCCTGCTGCCTTGATCACCCACAACTGCCTGCTCTTGCAGGCCATCTTGTAGTGGCCATCTTGTGTCCATATGGGGGCAGGATCTTTGACCACATGGGGACAGCCATCTTGTGTGTTGAAATGATGGTCAATCTGCATATTACTCTTTTATTAGATAGAATAGAAGCCTGGTGCATGGGGGGGACCAGCTGGTTTGCCCTGAGGGTGCCCCAGATCAGGATGGGGGTTTCCTTGGGGCATGGGACTGCCTGGGCGAGGGGACTGTGGTGGTTTGCAGGCCGGCTACGCCACCCAGCAATCCAAGCGAAGGCCTTGGTATCTGGGATTTATTTATCTTCTATAATTGAAACTTTGTAGCCTGGAGCGGAGCCATGCCTCCTGCTCGCTCTGTGGCCAAAGACATTTCTGTTAGATTTTATTTCACTTCTATAATTGAAACTTTGTAGTCTTAAGCGGAGGCCAAGGCAGGCTAGGGCTGCAGAAAACTTGGCTTCCTCCATTAATGGGGACAACCCTAGCCTTCTGCTCTCTCCAGCTCCGTGGCTGCCGCCATTTTTGTTGGAATTTATCTTCTATAATTGAAACTTTGTAGCACTGAGTGGAGGCATGGGCTAGCCAGGGTGTGCAGAAAGCTTGGCTTCCTCCATTGCTGGGGAATCCCAAGCCTCCCTCCTGCTCGCTTCATGTCCATAGCTATCTTGGTTGGGGTTAATTTGCATACTCGATCCTAATTGGCTTGTGGGCATGGCTTGTAGTAGAAGTACGGTCAGTTTGCATATTACTCTTTTATTAGATAGGATTATGGGTAACAGGATATTATTAAAATTAAGTCACAAAGTTTTTATTAAAACATTTCTTACATACTGTTATATTGGCTGGGGCACCAAAATATTCACTGTGGGCGTGCTTGGGCTAGACCCAAGGCTTTGCAGGTATTATCTGTACGATCCTTGTAACTGTCCCACTGCTGGCCAGGTTGATAATGTAATGTTCAATTCCTAGGTCTTGATAGGAAGAAAAGAAAAATATATTTTTCTTTCCTTCCTCCCAGTTTTAACTGATTCTAAGAGGTAATGAGACATGCACAAGAGGATAATAGACAAGATTATAGGAGAATTCTAAAAGGAGAAAGGAGTCCCAGGAAGTAAAGCTGATACTGTTATAAGCAACACCATTGGACTATAAAGCCCTCCTGATAAGATCAGGATTACTGCTCTAAATGGCTCAGGCCATAAAGGCACAAGAGTTATTATAATTATCAGATGCATACCTTCCATAGTCAGGTAACCTTAGCAGGAACTAGAAAGCACCTCCCTACCTCTTATTAGCAACAAAGATCAATTCAAACTTGGTAGCTTGGAAAAAGAACTATGGGACACTTTTCTGATTAAGCTATAGAAAGGAGAATGGGTGAGGGAGGGGAGAGAGTGCAGTTCTACTTTCCCATCTAGGCACATACTCTTTCCATGCAATAAGCACAAAGATGGCCCAGAAATGGGGTAGGTCCTACAGAAGGAGGAGGAAAAACGAAAATGCAAGGTTGGTGATGAAGCCACCTCTCTGCCAGAGTGAATGAACTGGCCCAGTCAAGCCTGAAAGCGAGAGCCACAGAGGAAAGCCCAGTGCTTTTTTTTTTTTTTTTTTCAGAATATGAGTTGGCAGCACTGCTCATTTAACCCTATGAGCTACCTACCACTTAAAACTTCACAATGATTGCTGATATATAGTCACACTATAGGGCTCAGCTCCATGGCTGCCGCCATTTTTGTTGGAATTTATTTATCTTCTATAATTTAAACTTTGTAGCATTGAGTGGAGGCGTGGGCTAGCCAGGGTGTGCGGAAAGCTTGGCTTCCTCCATTGCTGGGGAGCCAGGTGGCAGAGCCAAGTGGGAAAATGAGACCTGAAGAGGTCAGGAAAACTTGCCCAACATCAATACTTCAGAAAAGTTTTGTAAGACTTCTTTTTTTCAGTTCTGGTTGGGTAGTTCATTTGATTGGGGTATCGTCCGGATATGCCAAGATTGCAGGTTCAAGTCCCAGTCAGGGTCCATACAATAATCAACCAATGACAGATCAATGTTTCTCTCTCGCTCTTTTCTTTCATCTCTCTAAAATCATTAAGTAAATAAAAAAAATTTAAAGACCTTATTTTTTTCAAACTACATATTTTAAATGTATAGGAAGAACACATTTATTTATTTGTTTGTTTGTTTCTTATTTGTTAATCCTCACCCCAGGATATTTTTTCCATTGATTTTTTGAGAGAGTGGAAGGAAGGGAGGGAGGGAGAGAGAAATATCGATGTGAGAGACATATCAATTGGTTGCCTTTCACATGCACCAAATTGGGATTAGGGATTGAACTTTGAGTGGGAATGGATCCTGTGACCCTTTGGTGTGTGGGCCAGCACTCTAACCACTGAGCACATCAACTAGGGTAGAACACATTTTTAAAAAAATGCTGTGATGAATTATTATATAAAATAAAAAAAATGCCTTTTTTTTTTTAAGTTTAGGATTACATAGAGCAGGTTTCTTTGGGTAGAACAGCTGCATGCTGTATTTCAGTCAGTCTCATTTGAGATTCTAAAAGCTCCTTCTAGGGCTTCTCCCAAGCCCACACCTCATTTGGGGGTTGGTATGATAGCATACACATTCCAAATCTGATGCCAGCTGCCCCTGTGCTTCCTTCCACTTCTCCCCGGATATGAGTTTCTCTCTTATAGGAAGGGTTACTTACTCCTCTGCGAGGCTTGTGCACCTGGCAGAGGGGCTCAAATAAATGTCAGGACTTGAATAATAAACCACAGGAGTAAACTTAGGAGAATCACCGCAGGCAAGCTAAACGATGAATTTGGGGGAAATCACATATTAAAAGAAGGTGGGTTTCATGTTTCAAAATACAAATCCATAAAAGGGAACTATTTCCTAAAGATAGCAGTTTAATTTTAAGGTTCAAAAAGATAAGAACAGTATGCATTGAGAAAAAAAAACAAACAAAAACTAAGTTGGTTGGAGCACCGATTCCCCAGGTTCTGGGTTCGATCCCCGGTTGGGATGTGTACTGGAGGCAATTGATCGATGTTTCTCCCCCGACCCCCCCAAAAAATCAATTAAAAGATACATATAAAAAAAAGTGTCCATTATTCATACGAAAAATTAGCAAATCTTTAAAAAATATAATACTCGAGGAATTATAAGGGTTGGGACAATGGAGTCATCTATATTTCTATACTGGAGATATAAAAATGGTATAAACTTTCCAGAACATCACAATAAAAACAGCAGCAACAACTAATAATGACCGAGTACTTACTATGTGCCAGGCTCTACTCCAGGTTTTATATGTATTAAACACTTAAATTTCTCCATAATGCTCTGAGATAGCTACTATTATTACCCCAATTTTTCAAATGACAAAACCAAGGAAGGGACAAGGAAGTTGAATGACTTGCAGAAGGTTGCAAAGCAACCAACAAAATGCAGCCGAAAAGCAAAAGTAGGCACTGAAGCCCTAACTGGTTTGACTCAGTGGATAGAATGCCAGTCTGCAGACTTAAGGGTCCTAGGTTGGATTCCAGTCAAGGGCATGTACCTTGGTTGCAGCCACATTCCCAGTAGGGGGTGTGCAGGAGACAGCTGATCCATATTTCTCTCTCATCGATGTTTCTAACTCTCTATCCCTCTCCCTTCCTCTATGTAAAAAAATCAATGAAATATATATATTTTTAAAAGTAAGCATTGCAGCTTTAAGTCTCTGTTGGTAACTCACTTTCTTAGTCTTCTCTTGATCTCATAATTCTGGTCTATGAATCTACCCTAAGGAAATAACTAGAAATTGGGTAGCATGGACATTCTAACAATATTATGACTGAAATTGTTATCCCATACAGTACAATTTAACAGTAACAAAAATCAGAACTAGTCTAAATTTCTGACATTAAGGGAACAGGTAAAGCACAAAGCTGCTGTCCATTTGCTAGAAAATAACACTGCTTTTTAAAAACGTTCAATCAGCCTGCGGACTGAAGGGTCCCAGGTTCAATTCTGGTAAAGGGCAAATGCCCAGGTTGCAGGCTTAATCTCCAGGAGGGGGGACTACAGGAGGCAATCGATCAATGATTCTCTCTCATCACTGATGTTTCTCTCTTTATATCTCTCCCCCTCCCTTCTACTCTCTCTAAAAATCAATGAGAAAATATCTTTGTTTGAGAATTAACAACAACAAAAAGTTCAGTCCCTATTTCTCATCCTTCCCATTAATTCAAGATGGAGTAAAGATCTACATATAAAAATACAACTACAAAATAATATGAATTTTTTAAAAATCCTAGAGAGGGAAGCTTGACAGAAACCATAAAGGGAAAGATCAATTTTTAGCTACATCAAAATTTTAAATTCCTACCTGATGAAAGAAATAAAAATAACTGTAAAAAATAGCAAAAACAATGACAAGAGACAATGCATAAGAGCAATAAAAAATCAGATCAATGTGAAAAAGAAAAACAGCATAGAAAAATGAAGAAAGGCAAAAAAAAATACAACATACGAAAACACAGAATGCATTAAAAGGGCAATGATAAACACATTACAAAAAAGATCTCAAATAAACTGGGAGGCGGGGGGTAAAAAACAAACAAAAAAACTAAGCCCAAAGCTTGGCAGAAGGAAGGAAATAAAGATTAGAGCAGAAATAAAACAACAGAAAAACATCAACAAAACTAATAGTGGAGTTTTTCTTTTTTTTAAAAAGATCGACAAAATTGCCATACCTAAGGGAAAAAAGGTCTCAAAATCAGATATGAAAGAGGAGACATTATAACGATTGCCACAGAAATAAAAAGAACCTAAGAGATTACTATGAACAATTAGATGCCAACAATCTGGATAACCTAGAATAGCAATTTCACCCATTTTCATCTCATGGCTCACATAAACCACTAAAATTCTGCAGCTGAAATGTATATATATTTTGCTGATCTGACCAAAAAAAAAGATATAATTTTGATTTATACACACCAAATGCCTATTGTTGTGTTGGCTGTTGTCATTTTAAAATTTTATAATCTAAGGAAAAAGAGGTCAGGGCCCCTGACTAGTCAGGTAGTACTGCATGTTTTAAAAATTCTTGCAGCACATGTTGAAAATCACGGACCTTGAAGAAAAGGATAAATTCCTACAACCTGACAACTTACCAAGACTGAGTCACAAACAAATAGAAAATATGAACAGACCAAAATACTGGTAAGGAGACTGAATCAGTAATCAACTGATTCAAACTTCCAATAAGATGGCTTCCCAGGTGAAATCTACTAATATTTAAAGAAGAATTAACACCAATCCTCCCCAAATTCTTCCAAAAAACTAAAGAGGATGGAATACTTAAAAATTCATTTTATGAGGCCAGCATTACCCTGATACCAAAAACAGAAAAAGATACTACAAGAAAACTACCTAATGAATATAGATGCAAAATCCTTAATAAACTATTAGAAAACCACAGTCAACAGCAAATTAAACCTTGGCCAGTGTTGCTCAGTTGATTGAATGTCATCTCAAGCACCAAAAGATTGCTGGTTTGATTCCCGGTCAAGGAACATACTTATATTGCATGTTGATCCCTGGTTGGGGTGTGGGTCAATCCCTGGTCAGGGTGTGTATAGGAGGCAACCAATCAATGTTTCTCTTTCTCCCATCCTTCCTCTCTCTGTAAAATCAATAAAAATGTGTTTCTTAAAAGGTTCACACACCATGATCAAGCAGGATTTATCCCGGGGATGCAGGAATGGTTCAACATATAAAATCAATTAATGTGATACAATGTACATTAAAATGAAGGAAAAATCCTATGATTATGTCAATAGATGAAGAAACAATATTTGACATAATTTACTACCTTTTCAGGAGAAAAAAACACACAAATTAGGAAAATAAGGACAAAACCCTCAATCTTATAAAGGAAATATATAATAACCCCACAGCTAACATCATACTCAATGTTCAAAGACTCAAAGCTTCTCCTCTAAGATCAGGAACAAAGCAAGGATGCTTACTCTTACCACTTCTACTGACATAATATAGAAGTCCAAAATAGAGCAATTGGGCAAGAAAAAGAAACAAAAAGCCCCTAAATTGAAAAGAAGTAAAATTATATGTTTGCAGGTGACATGATCTTACAATTAGCACACTCCAAACATTCCACAAAAAATTTAGTTAGAACTAATAAATGAATTCTGGAAAGTTGCAGGATACAAAATCAACATATGAAAATCAGCTGTTTGCAGACAATAACAATAGCATCAAATAGAATAAAATACTTAGGAATAAACCTAGCCAAAGTGGTAAAGACTTATAACAATGAAAACTAGAAAACATTCCTAAAGGAAATTAAAGACACAATAAATGGAAAGACATCCATGTTTATGGATTGCAAGAGTTAATTGTTAGAATGTCCATGCTACCCAAAGCAATCTACAGATTCAATGTAATTCCTAGCAAAATCCCAATGGCATTTATTTTTACAGAAATAGAAAAAACAATTTTAAAATTCATACAGAACCACAAAGACACCCCAAACAGCCAAAACAATCTAGAGAAAGATGAACAAAGCTGGGGCTGCCCTAGCAGTGTTGACTCAGTTGGTTGTGTCTCATCCTATGCACCAATAGGTTGCAGGTGTAATTCCCAGTCAGGGCACATGCTGGGTTATAGGCTCAATCCCCAGTATGCAGCATGTAGGATGCAGCTGAATGATGTTTCACTTAACGTTAATGTTTTTCTTTCTTCCTCTCCCTCTAACTCTCACTTCCTTTTCCTCTAAATATCAGTAAAAAATATTTTTAAAAAAAAGAAGCTGAGGCCTCACACTTTCTTATTTTTAAATATTACAAAGCTACAGTAATAAAAAAAGTATGGAATCCAAGATGGCGGCATAGGTAAACACCTACACTGCTGCCTCGCACAACAATTTCAAAACTACAACTAAAAGACAGAACGGACATCATCCAGAACCACAGGAAAGCTGGCTGAGTGGAAGTTCTACAACTAGAGGGAAAGAGAGGGGCTCAAGGAGACCCAGAGAAACTGCAAGAAGCTGAGGTAGGGAGACGCGCCGGAAGAGAGCGTGTGCCAGAGAACCTGGCTGGCTTTCTCTGGCGGGAGGGAGACGGAGACTCTCAAAGGCATTGAACCCCTTATCCTATGACACTAAACCCCAGATCAAGCCGAAACTCATACGGGGGGAGTTTGGACTATGAAAAGGGAGAAGTGCACGGAAATTTAGGGGAGTCGCAAAAGATCAAAGGCCTGGTGGTGTGCACGGCACTGCGCAGGACAGATTGCTGATTGTGCCACTGGCTTTCGTGAGTGGGCGGGAGACAAACCCTCCCAACTGTGCCACTTCTGACTCCACTGGGCCCTGTTTTGGGCGAAACCCTGGGGACCTAATCTCATGTGGTCCTGGTGCTCAGGGGAGCCGGAAAGGCAGCTGTCTAGAGGCACTGCGGGTGCGCGCACAAGGACCGCTCCAGCGATTACCCAGTCACGTGAGACTCAGGGGCCGTGGAGGGCGGGGCTGACTGAAAGGCAAGGCGGTCCCTTAAGCCCTGAGACTCCACCCCTCCCAAGTTCAACAGAGGCTTCTGCGGCTTTGCGTCTGGTATCATAAAGCTGAATTCAACACAGAAGTTTCCCCGGCATAGTGAAAATGCCGAGACAAGGGAAGAGATTACAAACAAAAGAAATGGAGGGAAAAAAACGACTGGATATAGAGTTCAAAACCACGCTTATAAGGTTTTTCAAGAATATCCTAGAAAAGATGGATAAATTTAGTGAGTCCCAAGAGGAGATGGAAAAGGTCCAACTAAAGATGAAAAAGACCAACTAGAAATTAAACATACACTGACTGAAATAAAAACTATTATACAGAGTCCTAACAGCAGACTAGAGAAAGACAAGGATCAAGTCAAAAATTTGAAATATAAAGAAGCAGAACACATTCAACTGGAAAAGCAAGAAGACAAAAGAATCCAAAAATGTGAAGATAATGTAAGGAGCCTCTAGGACAGCTTCAAGCATACCAACATCAGAATTGTGGGGGTGCCAGAAGAAGAGAGAGAGCAAGATACTGAAAACCTATTTAAAGAAATAATGACTGAAAACTTCCCACATCTGGTAAAAGAAATGGACTTACAAGTCCAGGAAGCACACAGAACCCCAAAGAAAAGGAATCCAAAAAGGACCACACCAAGACACATCATAATTAAAATACCAAGAGCAAAAGACAAAGAGAGAATATTAAAAGCAGCAAGAGAAAAACAGTTCATTATCTACAAGGGAGCACCCATACGACTGTCAGCTGATTTCTCAACAGAAACGATGCAGGCCAGACGGGAGTGGCAAGAAATATTCAACGTGATGAACAGCAAGAACCTACAACCAAGAATAA
>JAAGEH010000032.1:21985459-22028927 GCA_011751065.1 Lasiurus cinereus
CGTTTCTGTTGAGAAATCAGCTGACAGTCGTATGGGTGCTCCCTTGTAGGTAATAAACTGTTTTTCTCTTGCTGCTTTTAATATTCTCTCTTTCTCTTTTGCTCTTGGCATTTTAATTATGATGTGTCTTGGTGTAGTCCTCTTTGGGTTCCTTTTCTTTGGGGTTCTGTGTGCTTCCTCGACTTGTAAGTCTATTTCTTTTACCAGATGTGGGAAGTTTTCAGTCATTATTTCTTTAAACAGGTTTTCAGTATCTTGCTCTCTCTCTTCTTCTGGCACCCCCACAATTCTGATGTTGGTACGCTTGAAGCTGTCCCAGAAGCTCCTTACATTATCTTCACATTTTTGGATTCTTTTCTCTTCTTGCTTTTCCAGTTGAATGTTTTCTGCTTTTTTATATTTCAAATTTTTGACTTGATCCTTGCCTTTCTCTAGTCTGCTGTTAGTACTCTGCATAATAGTTTTTATTTCAGTCAGTGTATCACTAAATTTATCCATCTTTTCTAGCATATTCTTGAAAAACCTTATAAGCGTGGTTTTGAACTCTATATCCAGTCGTTTTTTTTCCTCCATTTCTTTTGCTTGTAATCCCTTCCCTTGTCTTGGCATTTTCACTGTGCCGGGGAAACTTCTGTGCTGGATTCAGCCGAAGAAGCCTCTGCTGAGCTTGGGAGGGGTGGAGTCTCAGGGCTTAAGGGACCGCCTTGCCTTCCAGTCGGCCCCGCCCTCCACGGCCCCTGAGTCTCACGTGACTGGGTAATGGCTGGAGCGGTCCTTGTGCACGCGCGCACCCGCAGCGCCTCTAACCGCTGCCTTTCCGGCTCCCCTGCGAACAAGGACCACACGAGTCTAGGTCCCCAGGGTTTCACCCAAAACAGGGGCCCAGTGGACTCAGAAGTGGCGCAGTTGGGAGGGTCTGTCTCCCGCCCACTCACGAAAGCCAGCGGCACAATCAGTAATCCGTCCTCCGCGTGGTGCCGTGCGGACCGGACCTCCGATCCTTTGCAACTCCCCTAAATTTCCGTGCACTTCTCCCTTTTCACAGTCCAAACTCCCCCCGTATGAGTTTCGGCTGGATCTGGGGTTTAGTGTCGTAAGATAAGGGGTTCAATGCCGTTGGGAGTCTCCGTTTCCCTCCCGCCAGAGAAAGCCAGCCAGGTACTCCGGCACCCGCTCTCTCAGCGCGCGTCTCCGTACCTCAGCTTTTTGCAGCTCCTCTGGGCCTCTATGAGCCCCTCTCTTTCCCTCTAGTTGTAGAACTTCCACTCAGCCGGCTTTCCTGTGGTTCTGGATGATGTCCATTCTGTCTTTTAGTTGTAGTTTTGAAATTGTTGTGCGAGGCAGCAGTGTAGGTGTTTACCTATGCCGCCATCTTGGATCTCCCGGCAATTAATTCCCTTTTAATGTGCATGAATTTTGTGCACCAGGCCACTATTGTATATATATTAAGTATTATATGTCCTAAAGACAGGCATATAATACAATGGAACAGAATACAGAGCCCAGAAATAAATCCACACAGATACAGTTAAATGATATTTGGTAGAGTACCAAGAATACACAATGAAGAGAAGATAATCTCTTTGACAAATAGAGTTGGTAAAACTGGATATCCACGTGCAAAAGAATGAAACTGAAATATGTTACATCATACATAAAAATCAACTCCAAATAGAATTAAGAACTAAAACTGTAAAGCTCCTGGAAGCAAACATAGGGTGAAAGTTTTGTGAAGATAGTCTTGGCAATGATTTCTTGGATATGACACCAAAATGATAGGCAACAAAAGCAAAAATAGACAAATGGGACTAACTAAAAAGCTTCTGCACAACAAAGTAAATAATATCAACAAAGTGAAGGTAAAATATTTACAAACCATATACCTAACAAGGGGCTAATATCCAAAAGATATAAGGAACTCCTACAACTTAACAGCAAAAATATATATAGTCCAATTTAAAAATGAGCAAAAGATGTGAATACGCATTTCTTAAAAGAAGACATACAGATGGCCAACAAGTATTAGTATATGAAAAGATGCTCAAAATCACTAATCACCAGAGAAATGCAAATAAAAATCACACTGAGATATCACACTTTTATTCCAATGGCCATTATAAAAACAAAAACAGAAAATAAGTGTTGTAGAGATTGTGGAATCTTTGTGTACTATTGATAGGAATATACAATGGTGCAGCTGATATGAAGAATAGAATACAGGTTTCTGAAAAAATAAAAAGTAGATCTACCATCTGACCCAGCAATCCCACTTCTTGGTATTTATCTAAAAGAATTGGAGTTAGGATCTTGAAGAGATATCTGCACTTCCACCCATGTTCACTGTAGCATTGCTCTCTATAAGCAAGATATGGAATCAATCTAAGTGTCCATTTACAAATGAATAAAGAAACTATCCTATATAATAAATGGATAATATGCAAATAGACTGAATGGCAGAACAACTGGAACAACCGATCGCTATGATGTGCGCTGACCATCAGGGGGCATGTGTGGAACATGGCGGGTGCTGGCCGAGGTGGGATGGTGGAGCAGGTGAGTGGGCCGGACCAAGGTGGGTGCTGGTTGCTGTCATTGGGGCAAGCCTCTGGTGGTTAGGAAAATTCTTTGTTCTGTTGTGCCGCAGTCCTACCCAGCACTTGCATCTGCTGCCAGCACTGGCCCCGCTTGCACCCACTGCCAGTGCCGGCATCACCTGCACCTGCAGCCCGCACCACCATCTGCACCTACTGCTGGTGCCAAATGGCAGAACAACCAGAACATCTAAACAACCAGTTGCTATAATGTGCATTGACCACTGGGGAGTGTGTGCAGAACATGGTGGGTGTTGGTCAAGGTGGGATGGTGGAGCAGGTGAGCGGGGGTGCCAGACCAAAGTGGGTACTAGTCGCTGTCATCTGGTGGTTACTGAAAATTATTTGCTCCCTCACGCCATGATCCCGCCCAGTGCTCGCACCTGCTGCTGGTGTTGGAGCCACCACTTGCACCCATTGCTGGTGCCACCACTTGTACCCATTGCTGGTGCTCAGCACCGGTCCCAATTACTTGGTGTCATCATCAGGTGCAAGCGGCAGCTGCTGGCTCTGATCACCTGAGGGCTTCTCCACCTCTCCCTGCTCCTGAGGAGTGATCAGGGCAGCAGCTGCTGCTTGCACCTGCTGCTGGTGCTAGCCCCAATCACTCCACGCTGTCAGCAGGATTGAACGGGGCCAGTGCCATCAGCATGTGGAAGTGGTGGCAGCAGGAGCAGGGCTGCCAGCAGACAGGGGACCAGAGGCCATGGCAGGAGGAGCCAGCCAGGGGTGCAAAGGATGGGCGCCCTTGTGCCTACCACAGTCCCGAGGCCCACAGTTCCTTTCAAAGTGCACACATTTGTGCAGTGGACCCCTAGTATATACATTAAATGAAATATTATTTAGTCATTAAAAATAAGAAATCCTATAATGTGTGATGACATTCATGAACCTGGAGAACATTATATTAAAAATGTAAATATTTAAACAAAAACTTAAATAAATGTAAATAAAGTGAACTAAGCCATGATTCCATTTATATGAGGTATCCAGTAGCCAAATTCACTGAAGCAGAAGGTAGTTGCCAGAGACTGGGGAGAGGGAGCTATGAGGAGTTACTTTCAATGGAGAGAAATTTCAGTCATGAAAGATTAGAAAGTTCTAGAGAGCTGCTTCACAACATTGTGCTTATAATTAATAATGTGTACCATGCATTTACAAATATTTTTTTGACTAAACAAAAAAAAAGGAAGAAAAATTGACAAAGGCTACCAAGCAGATAACTCACAGAACAAGTACAAAAGGCAAACCTATGAAAAGATAGTAATATGATGATATAGCAAATTCAACCTTCAGAATAATACATTCTACCACAGAAATAATGGTAAACTCAAATAATTTTAGAAATGTAGAAATGTTTAAGGTAAAAGTCAACCATGAGTTATTGTTGTTAACAATTTGGTCTGAACCTTTGAAGAGCTATTTTTCTTCACAAACATGTACTGAAACTCTATATATTATTCTACAAGAAGTTTTTATTCAGTGATAATGGCTATTCTTCCATATGCCTGTAATAAGCATTTAAAAACAATCACAAAAGGAAGTCCTAGCCGGTGTGGCTCAATTGATTAGAGCATCATTCCATGCACTTAAAGGATCGCAGGTTTGATTCCCAGTCAGGGCACATACTTGGGTTTTGGGGCACATACGGGAGGCAAGTAATTGATACTTCTCTCTCTAGAATCAATAAAAAACATGTCCTCTAGTGAGGATTAAAACTAATAACAACAACAATAATAGATTAATTTAAAAATCACAAATACAGGGAGAAGAAACCAAGATGGCGGCATAAACACCTGAAATTGATGCCTCACACAACCACTTCAAAACTACAACTAAAAAACAAAATGGACATCATCTAGAATCACAGGAAGGCTGGCTGAGTGGAAATTCTACAACTAGATGTAAAGAGAAAAGCACACTGAGACTCAAAGGAGGTGCGGAAGTAAAGTGCAGAGGTAACGAGGCCCACGGGCACAGAAAGGGCTGATAACTGAGGACACGGCTGGCATTCTCAAGTGAGAGGAAGACACAAGCTCCTGACTGCTCTGAACTACAGTTCTGGGTGAGACTATGGGGACCCAGACTCATACAGGGAGACACTGGACTGTCTGGCATTGGGCAAAACTCAAGTGGCTTTCTCTCAGAGGTGCTTGCAGCAATTACAAAAGGACACTGAGACCTGGGGACCTCTTCGGGTAGGACTGAGGATTGGCCATAGCTGTTTTCTCAGCCCTGTTGATTCCCTGAAACCTCACAGCACCCAAATTGTGCGCAGAGGCTTTTGCATATGAACGGCCTGGCCCTTTGAAATCTAAAATTACCTGACGAAGTACAGCTGGGTCAGAGAGCCCCAGAACTTCCAAAAGAAGGCCCAAGTACTCACAGCAGTTTGCATTGCTTCACAGCTCATCTGTGCACCTCCAAACACCAAACAAAGAGGAGGAATCTGCAGATCTCTCCGTAACTCCTGCTGGGTGGCTTCAGGCAGAGGCTAAATTAGCTCCTCCTTAGAGATCCAAGGGCCAGTGTACCTAATGGTCAGAGTGAGACCATCCTGACTACAACTCTTCAGCTCCATAAGGGACACACTCAGGGGGAAGACTCAGTGAGCACCAAAGCCCCACTGAAGCAAGTCCTGCCCCATAAGGGTGTCTCCAGCACAGAAGTTCTCCCATCACAAAGTTGATCCTCACAGCCAATTGGCCGGGAGGTCAATTTCTCCTAGTGATGCCAACAACAACCAAGGCTTACCTACAACAAGACTATGTACACAGCCCACAAGGGGTGCATCAAGAGTGTCCACCTGGCCAAAACCGGTTTGGCTCAGTGGATAGAGCATCGGCCTACAGACTGAAAGGTCCTGGGTTCGATTCCGGTCAAGGGCATGTATCCTGGTTGCGGGCACATCCCCAGTAGGGGGCATGCAGGAGGCAGCTGATTGATGTCTCTCTCTCATCAATGTTTCTAACTCTCTATCCCTCTCCCTTCCTCTCTGTAAAAAATCAATAAAATATATTTTTTTTAAAAAAGTGTCCACCTAGGTAATTGGGGAGGCTGAGCCACTGGGCCCTATAGGACACCTAGCACACAAAGCCACTCTGTCAACACAAGAAAGCAGCGAAAATGTGGAGACAAATAAACAGGTTACAAATGAAAGAAATAGAGGAAAGCAAACTGCTGGATAAAGAGTGCAAAAACACGGTTATAAAGTTTTTCAAGAATCTTCTAGAAACTGATGATAAATTTAAGGAGACCCTTGAGGATATGGAAAAGGACCAACTAGAAATTAAGCATACATTGAATAATATACAAAGATCCAACAGCAGACTAGAGGATCCCAAGAATCAAGTCAAAGATCTGAAATATGAAAAATCAAAAAACATCCAACTGGAAAAACAAAAAGAAGAAATAATCCAAAAATATGAAGATAGTGTAAGGAAGCCTCTGGGACAACTTCAAGTGTACCAACATCCAAATTATAGAGATTCCAGAAGAAAAGAGAGACCAAGATACTGAAAACCTATTTGAAGAAATAATGACAGAAAACTTCCCCTACCTAGTGAAAAAATATAGACTTACAAGTCCAGGAAGCACACAGAACCCCAAATAAAAGGAATCCAAAGAGGACCACACCAAGACACATCATAATTAAAATACCAAGAGCAAAAGACAAAGAGAGAATATTAAAAGCAGCAAGAGAAAAACAGTTACCTACAAGGGAGCACCCATACAACTGTCAGCTGATTTCTCAACAGAAACTATGCAGGCCAGATGGGAGTGGCAAGAAATATTCAAAGTGATGAATAGCAAGAACCTACAACCAAGAATACTCTATCCGGCAAAGCTATCATTCAGAATTGAAGGTCAGATAAAGAGCCAGCCCTAACAGTTTGGCTCAGTGGATGGAATGTCAGCCTGCAGACTCAAGGACCCAAAGTTCGATTATGGTCAAGGGCATGTACCTTGGTTGCAGGCACAAACCCAGTGGGGAGTGTGTACAGGAAGTAGCTTATGGATGTTTGTCTCTCATCAATGTTTCTAGCTCTCTATCCTTCTCCCTTCTTCTCTGTAAAAAAAAAGTAAATTAAAAAATGTTTTTTTATATATATTTTATTGATTTTTTACAGAGAGGAAGGGAGAGGGACAGAGAGCTAGAAACATCGATGAGAGAGAGACATCAATCAGCTCCCTCATGCACACCCCACACTGGAGATGTGCCTGCAACCAAGGTACATGCCTTCGACCGGAATCAAACCTGGGACCTTTCAGTCTGCAGGCCGACGCTCTATCCACTGAGTCAAACCGGCTTTGACCAATAAAATATATTTTTTTAAAAAACATATTGGACAGTGTATCTGCCATGGTCTCACCCAGTAAAAATGTAAACCCAAACTAAAGGTGTCATAAAATAAACTCCTTAAACAAAAATTTCATGATATCTTGGAAAGATGATATCATGTGGTTGTTTCTTCCTTTTTTTCCTTCTCTTTCTTTTTCTTGATGTTTCATCTTTTGTCCTTTCTTTTCTCTTTTTATTCATTTTCTGTCTTTTCACTTATCTTTTCCATTGGTATAATCGTCCATACTTGAATCTGTCTTGCTTCCAGAAGACCAAGAAGAGGGAAACACACCGTCACCTGAAGAAAAAGATGGTCTATGTTGGGATCAGTGGTGTTTCTGGTTTTGTTCTTTTTCCCGTTTGTTTGTCATCTCTGCTGGCCCTGGCATCTTTAGGACTTATGCGTGGGCACTTCTTATTCATGTCTATAAAACCTCCCTGCCTTGGTGAAAACTACAGGGGAAAAGGCCTTCCAGGGTGGGCTCAAGCCCTGCCCGAGATGCTGAGGAACCAGGGCAGGGAGCACCCATCACCTCGGATGCAGAGCCCAACCTCTGGAACATGAGGGTACTCTCCAGTAATGTAACTGTATTGTTGCAGTTTGCCTTCAGAGATTAGTTGTAAGTTACTTCCAATGTGAAACCCTAACCCAGTCAGAAGTTTCTATCACTCAGATACTCCACCCTCCGCCCTCAAGGGAAGTTCCAAGGAAGACTCCCCTAGGCTGCTAGTGGGACAGTATCACTTGCCAAGTAATGGGCGCTTCCGAGGCTGAGACCCTGAGGCTGCAGGTGTGTGGGGGGATCACTCTGTGGGGACGCAGGCACTTCCAAGGCTGAGACACTGAGGCTGCAGGTGAGTGTGTGTGGGGGAATCACTCCATGGGGAGTGAATTTGGTTTTGTTTTTCATAAAGGGTCAGAAGGGCCTCTGGGCAGCATTCTGCCAGGACACTCACACTGCCCGTTCTCAGCAGCCACCCTCACCGGGAATGGGGAACTCTGGTGGGGCTGAGAGGACTGAATGCCACCATCTTGTGGCTATGGGTGCCACCATTTTGTTGCAGCATGATGGTTAATTTGCGTATTACTCCTTTATTAGATAGGATTTGCTTTGCTGTACTTTACATGTATTTTTTTTTCCTAAATATATTTTATTGATTTTTTACAGAAAGGAAAGGAGAGGGATAGAGAGTTAGAAACATCGATGAGGGAGAAACATCAATCAGCTGCCTCCTACACACCCCCTACTGGGGATGTGCCTGCAACCAAGGTACATGCCCTTGACCAGAGTTGAACCTGGGACCCTTCAGTTCGCAGGCTGATGCTCTATCCACTGAGCCAAACCGATCAGGGACCAATTTGGATTTCTTAATCCTTACATCTTTCCACTCATACCCCTTACCCCCTACCATCTGGCAACCATCAAAATGTTCTCCCTATCTATGAGCCTGCTTCTTTTATGCTTCTTCAGTTATTTTGCTTTTTTAGATTCATTTGATAGATATGTATTCATTGCCATTTATTGTTCTATTTTCTTCTTTTAAATCCTCTCCAGAGCATATGTTTTTATGGATTTTAGAAAGGGAGGAGAGGGGATTGAGAGAGAGAAAGAAAGAGAGAGAGACATTGATGTATGAGAGAAATACATCAATGATCAGTTGCTTCTCATACACTCCCCCATTGGGGATTGAACCTACAACCTAGATATATGCCTTGACCAGGAATTGAACTGGCAATCCTTTGGTGCACAAGACAATGTTCCCATCAACTAAGCCACACTGGCCATGGTTTACTGTTCATATTTTTTATCTTTTTTTTTCCCTCCTTCTTAAAGAGGACATTTTAATTGTTTCAAATAATGCTAGTTTGGTAATGATGAACTCTAGCTTTTTCTTACCTGTCCTTCAATTCAAAGCTTTGCTGGATAGAGAAATTTTGCTTGTAGGTCCTTGTTTTTCATCACTTTGAATACTTCTTGCCAATTCCTTCTGGCCTGCAAAACTCCACTGTAGGTAACCAATTGCTTTTCTTTTGCTGCTTTTAAGATTCTCTTTGTGTTTTACCTTTTGCATTTTAACTATGATGTCCTGGTGTAGGTCTCTTTGGGTTCATCTTGTTCGGGACTCTTGGCACTTCCTGGACTTGTATGTCTATTTCCTTAACCAGGTTAGGGAAGTTTTCTAACATTATTTTTTCATATAGGTTATCAATATCTTGCTCTCTCTTCTTCCAGCATTCCTATGATGCAAATGTTGGTATGCTTGAAGCTGTTCCATAGTTCCTTACTCCATCATCATTTCTTTGGATTCTATTTTCTTTTTGCTGCTTTGTTTGGTGTATCATGTTTCCTTATAATCCAAATTGCTGATCTGATTCTCAGCTTAATCTACTCTACTCTTGAGTCCCTGTAAATTATTCATTTCTGTTAGTATATCCTTCATTTCTGACTGGTTTTTATGATTACCCTGTCCTTTTTTATGCTGCTGAAATTCTAAGTTCAAGTACTTTTCCTTTAAATTCACATCCCTAGAGAAAAAGATAAACTTGGAGAATCCAAGATGGCGGCATTGGTAAACACCTACACTGCTGCCTTGTACAACAATTTCAAAACTACAACTAAAATACAGAACGGACATCATTCAGAAATACAGGAAAACTGACTGAGTGGAAATTCTAAAACTAGAAGGAAAGAGAGAGGCTCATGGAGACCCAGAGGAGCTGCAAAAAGCTAAGGTACGAAGACGCATGTGGAGAGAGCGGGTGCCCGAATACTTGGCTGGCTTTCTCTGATGGGAGGGAGTCAGAGACTCCCAATTGCACTGGACCCCTTACCTATGGCACTGAACCCCAGGTCCAGCCGAAACTCATACGGGGGGAGTTTGGACTGTGAAAAGGGAGAAGTGCACAGAAATTTAGGCGAGTCGCGAAAGGACAGAAGTCTGGTGGTTGGCGCAGCACTGCCCGCAGAAGACCGACTGCCGATTGTGCAGCTGGCTTTCACAAGTGGGCGGGAGACAGAGCCTCCCAACTGCGCCACTTCTAACTCCACCAAACCCCAGTTTCGGGTGAGATCCTGGGGACCCAGACTCATATGGTCCCAGAGTGCAGGGGAGCCGGAAAGGCAGCGGTCTAGAGGCACTGCACGCGCACGCATAGGGACTGCTCCAGCAATTACCCAGAGACACGTGAGAACCAGGGGCCATGTAGGGCAGGGCCAACTGGAAGGCAAGGCGGTCCGTTAAGCCCTGAGACGCCACCCATCCCAAGCTCAACAGAGAGGCTTTTGCAGTTTTGCAAGTCTGGTATCATAAGGCTGAATCTAACACAGAAGTTCTCCTGGCATAGTGAAAATGCCGAGACAAGGGAAGGGATCATAAACAAAAGAAATGGAGGAAAACAAACGACTGGATATAGAATTCAAAACCAAGCTTACAAGGTTTTTCAAGAATATCCTAAAAAAGATGGATAAAGTTAGTGAGACCCAAGAGGAGATGAAAAAGAACCAACTAGAGATAGAAAAGGTCCAACTAGAAATGAAACATATACTGACTGAAATAAAAAATATTATACAGAGACCTAACAGCAGACTAGAGGACAGCAAGAATCAAGTCAAAAATTTGAAATATAAAGAATCAGAAAACACTCAACTGGAAAAGCAAGAAGAAAAAAGAATCCAAAAATGTGAAGATAATGTAAGGAGCCTCTGGGACAGTTTCAAGCGTACCAACATCAGAATTGTGGGGGTGCCAGAAGAAGAGAGAGAGCAAGATACTGAACATCTGCTTAAAGAAATAATGACTGAAAACTTCACACATCTGGTGAAAGAAATAGAGTTACAACTCCAGGAAGCACACACAACCCCATATAAAAGGAATCCAAAGAGGACTACACCAAGACACATCATAATTAAAATACCAAGAGCAAATGACAAAGAGAGAATATTAAAAGCAGCAAGAGAAAAAACAATTAATTACCTACAAGGGAGCACCCATAGGATTGTCAGCTGATTTCTCAACAGAAACGATGCAGGCCAGATGGGAGTGAGGGGGGTGCAGGGAGAGACTGGACAAAAATCATACACGTATGAATGAGGAAAATGCAGGGGAGGTAGGGGTAGAAGGAGGGGTGGGAGTTGGGTGGAGGGGAGCTATGGAGGGAAAAAAAGAGAAACAAATTAATAATCTGAATAATAAAGATTTAATTTAAAAAATATAAATAAATAGATAGATAGATAGATAGACAGACAGATAGATTCACATCCCTATAACCAGTGTTTAGAACTCTGAATGTGGTAGATTGCTGGTCTCTACTTTGGTTCTTTTCTTGAAGTTTTGTTCTGTTCTTTCATTTGGGATGTGTTTTTTTCCTCATTTGGGCAACCTCCCTGTGTTTGTTTCTATGTATTAGATAGAGCTGCTATATTCCCTGGATTTGGCCTAATGTAATAGGTGTCCTATAGGGTCCAACGGCATAGCCATCCCCAGGCCGATGTGCTGCAAAGACTATCTATGTCCACTGACCATCATGGAAGATCAACTGTGCAGAGGCCCACTCCAGAGAGTAGGACTTACTTCAGAGGAGCTGGGGTGCCCACTTAAGTCCACCCCTTGAGTGTGTCACTGTGAAGGTGGTCAAGCAGTGTTTTGACATGGTCTGAAGCTGTCCACTGGTGCATTGGCTGGCTCTGGGATCCTCCACGAGTTGCAGTCCAAGGTTATCCACTGCCTGTATTCTGCCCAAGGCCACCAGGCTTGCGCTAAAAACTGATCTTTAGATGGCTGCCACTTGTGCTGGGTTTGGAGGTGTCCAGGAGAGGCCAACCCACAAACTGTGGCTGGCTGCTGCTAGTGCTGGGCCTAGGACACTTACTTAGTGAGAGGTACAGGGCATAGTGTAGCTAGATGCTACTCATTTGAGATTTTAGGAAAGTGTGAAGTGCAAGCCAAGATGGGTAACTCATATGGAAAAGGCAGTGGAAACAACTTCGGTGTGCCCACAAATTTGGTTGAGCAAGGTCTCAGGGATTCACCAGGGCAAACAGTGATAGCCAGGTTGAGGAGACTCAGATATGGTGCCTGTCTACCATTCTGTGGGGGAAGGACTCATCAAAGAAACAATGGCCTCTCCACTACTTTTGTCTGAGAGAAAGCTGCTTCCCCCCAGCTCTCATCCTGATGCCAAACACTTCAGTTCCTCCCCATATGTCCCTGGTGCCTTTTGAGCTGCTATCCCAGCACTGGAGTTCAGAAAGAGTGAGTCAGAGAAAGTCCAGGTGCAGACCCTTTAAGAGGAACATTCACCCTGGCTGGTATTGCTCGGTTGATTGGAGTACTGTCCTATACACCAAAAGTTGGTGAGTTCAATCCCCAGTCGGGGCAAGTATGGAAAGCAACCAATCAATGTTTCTCTCTCTTTCTCAACCAATCAATGTTTCCCTCTTTAATTTTTAAAAAAATTAAAGGAATTGTCTGGGACTCCAGCAGACCTCTGTCTCACTTAGCTTTAATTCCCCCTGGCTTTTACATCCAGAAGTTATGGAGACTTCTCCTCCCAGCTTTTTATGGGGACTTCTCTTTCCCCTGGCTTTTACAGCCAGAAGTTATGGGGACTTCTCTTGGGAACTGGTGTGGGGCTGGGACCTTTGCTCCTCAGAGGGTACCCCTTTAGCCAAGATATACTTCCCAATTTTTATGGGTGTGAAACAAGCCCATTTCTTGCATTTCCGCCCTTCCTACCAGTCTCGATGTGGCTTATTCTTTAAAACCCTTGTTGTAGGACTTCTATTCAGCTAGATTTCACACAGTTCTGAATGATGGTTGTTCTATAGTTTATTTGTAATTTGACATTGTTTTGGGACGATGCCAGTACCGCATGTACATATTTGGCCATCTTGACAGGAAGTGAGAAAGTGATGTTTAAGTGAGAACTAAGGACTGAGTAAGAGGCTGGAGGAGTGTTCGAGGGAGAAGTAGTAGCATATACAAAGGCCAGGGTAGTTGAAGCACAGTGATATGTTCGGACATTGACAAAAATAAGGCTGGAGAAGCAGGCAGGGATCAGATTATGCAGATTTGGGGCCTTTACAATTAAAAGGGAGAGGGAAGACAATCTAGTTGATATCTATAGCAGTAGGGAGATAGCTTGGATTAGGTAGGTGACAGTGGGGACAAAATAGTGGCAGGATTTTAAATATTTAGATGGAACAATTGATAAGACTTGATGATGGATTGAACATCACCAGATGGTATAACAGAGTAAGAGATATGAATGACCAACTCAATAGAAATGTATTTGCAGAGGAGAAAAATAAAGGAGGGAATAATTGTGGGGGAGTAAATTGGAAACCAAGTGTTCAATTTTATATGTGTTAAACTTGAGATGCCAATATAACCTCTAAGTGGAATGTCAAGAAAACAGGTGGGGCCTGGCCAATTGGGGCTCAGTGGTTGGTCATCAACCTATGAACCAACAGATCACAGTTTGATTCCTGGTCAGGGCACATGCCTAGGTTGCAGGCTCAATCCCCAGTAGAGGATGTACAGGAGACAGCCGTCAATAATTCTCTCCTATCATTTATGTTTCTAGCTCTCTCTCTTTCTCCCTTCCTCACTGAAATCTATAAAAATGTTTTTAATAAATAAATAAATAAAATAGGTGGGAATATATACATTGGAACATGGGCTCAAACAATGTGTACAGGAATCAAAGGCTTGCAGACCAGTATTTAAAGCCAGGAAAGTGAAATAAATTGCCCAGAGGGAACATATAAAGAAGGGAGTTTAAGACTGAGCCCTGGGGAAATTGGGAGTTCTAGGTCAGATGAAAAAGAAAGAGATAAGGAAAATAAGCTAATAGAGGGGCTCTAGAAAGCAAAAGGGAATGTTTTAAGGAGAGGGGTGGACTATATCTGATAATGCTGAGAGATCAAATGAAGTAAGGGCAGGCTGGGCTTACCAACATGGTGGTCATTGGTCAGCCTTTCAAAGAGTAACTTCAGGGACATGGGAGAGTCCAGACTGAAGAATGCTGAGGAGTGAGTAGAAGATGATAAAGTGAAAGTAAGAAGTGCAAGCAATTCCTCTGAGAAGCTTTATTGTGAGGAATGGGTAGACAGGACTACAGAACAAACTAAAAGGAAAAAAATTTTAAATGACCTCTCATTTCCTTAGAACAATCAAATCAGGCAGATTTATTAAGGAGTTTTTTGTTGTTTTTTTGTTTTGTTTTAATTTGGGAAATAGCAGAACATTTGTAAATGTGGAAAGGGCTTCAGAAGAGAGTTAATCCAAAGTGTCAGGGAAATGGAGGTTCACTAGTAGAGCAAGTCCCTAAAAATTAAGAAAGCATGAGATTTGGGACCTAGGTGCAAGAATTAGGACCCAAATCACTGATCTTGTATTTATAAGACTTTAATATAAATAAAGTTTACCTCTACCTAAAGAAGAAATATGCACACATCCTATTTTAATATTGAAGCAGCAGCTACAAAAGTGCAATGAATTCAGTTCACACAATCCTAAAATGTTTAGAGAACTCTAAAATACTAGAATTTAGTCACAGCTGTAGAAAAAAGAAGTTGTTTTAGAGTAGTGTCTAGGATTTATGAAACATCTAATCCACAAAGGTAACAAAGACTGAAAAGTTATAGCTCCAAAAAGTATTCAGATGCTAATGACAATTCAACCTAACTTTTGTATGATAGTTTTCTTTTTAAAAAGATCTTTCACACTCATATTCTCTTTCTCTTTTTGTTAATCCTCACCCAAGGATATTTTTCCACTGATATTTTAGAGAGTAGAAGAGAGGGGGAGAAACAGAGAGAGTCACATCAATGTGAGAGACACATCCGTTAGTTGCCTCCCACACTCATCCCAACCAGGGCTGGGGAATCAAGCCTGCATCCAAGGTACGTGCCCTTGACCAAAATCGAGCCCACAACCCTCAGTCCATAGGTGACATCTATCCACTGAGCCAAAGTGGCTAGGGCCACACTCATATTCTTCTTCCACCTTTGGAATATCTTTATTTTTTAAACATAGGATCTAGAGCTTAATGAAAAAATACATGAAAATGTCTGATTCCAGATAATTTTGACCTCTTGGGGGAAAAGTCTAAATGGACCCAATACAGAAGAAATTTTAGGAAAATCTGAAATGACTCTGAGAGGGTGCAGATAAATGGCTTGGGTATTAGCAAATATAAAGAGAAATTATAATTTGTGTTTATAGGAAGATGGCTTTTAGTTGCTTGCTATACCTTGGGAGAAAGGGAGATAATAAAATAAACCAAAACAAATATACCACATCTGTGTAATATCTTTAAAATCAATCCCTGATGATGGTGGGAGAGGATTGCCATTCTTTGGGACATTTTGGACCAGATAATTCTTGGTTGTGGGAGACTTTCCTGTGTATTGTAGGCTGCTTAATACTATCCGTGATCTCTAACCATCATTGGCCAGTGGCACATCCCCCAATCCCAATCTCATCCCAGTAATGATAACCAAACATATTTCTGACATTGCCAAACAACCCCTGGAGTCAGGAAGAGGTGGGGAATCGCCTTCAATTGAAAACTGTTGACCTAGATGGATTCAAATGTAATTCTAGATGCTAGAGCAGGCAAGATATCCTACAAAAAAAGTGGGGAAAGCTTTGACCGTACTTTTTTTCAGGCAATAGTTGGCACAATCTTTACAAAAAGTATCTAATGTTCCAAAGACATGAATTGCAGTGTGCACCAAGAAAAGCATGCTGAACCCAAGAGAACACACCTTACTCCTTAGAGCAGCGGTTCTCAACCTGTGGGTCGCGACCCTTTTGGGGGGTCGAACAACCCTTTCACCGGGGTCACCTAAGACATCCTGCATATCAGATATTTACATTACGATTCATTAACAGTAGCACAATGACAGTTATGAAGTAGCAACAAAAATAATTTTATGGTTGGGGGTCACCACAACATGAGGAACTGTGTTAAAGGGTCGTGGCATTAGAAAGGTTGAGAACCACTGCCTTAGAGGAACTCTTTGTAACAGGTTCTGGAAACCAAGCAGTCAGTCACCCTTTTTTCCCTCTATACTCAGTAACTGAAGTGTATGCAGAAAATCAGACCCATGCACTCTGGCTCCCACATGCCTATCAAGCTATCACTCATGTTTCTATTCTATGGGAGGGAGTCTGTGCTCCCTTTGGAAACTTGGCTCCATTAATGGGCTTAAGACAAACAAAGCCTGTACTACCCTCTGTTCAGGAGGACAGAAAATCAACCCTAAGAATGCCAGGAATACTCCCCCTCACCCTAGTCAGTTGTATGCCAACAGGGCTCTTCTGATCTCCCTTGATAGAAGAGCTACTCAGCTCTTTGTCTCTTCACTTGTTTTACAATTATTTACTCTGCCCACTGAAATCTGATTGGCTTTAGTATCCTGGGCTCAGTGGCATTATTCATCTTGTCATCACTCTGGTGCCAGAGAATCCTACACTCTTTCTAAAGGATCCAGGCTTGAGAAGCAATTACTGTATTTTCTAAAAGTTTTTTCAAAGAGAATTCATTAAATTATTTTGACTTCACATGTTCTAAAAAAGAGATTTCATTGATGTTTCTCTCTCCTTTCTTTTCCTCTCTCTCTCTCTCTCTCTCTCTCTCTCTCTCTCTCTTTCTCTCTCTCTCAAGTCAATAAAAACGTATTTAAAAATTAAAAATTAATTTAAAAATTAAAGTATCTGTAGCATAGCTCAGATTGAGCAGCTGGGCTTCAAGAAAGAGTGAAATTGTTGTAACCCAAAACCCAGGTTCCCACACTGCCTCTGCTAGACCATGATGAAGTCCTTGAAGGAGAAGCATGCCTTAGTCCATGAAGCACAGGCCAGTCCCAGAGAAACCTCTCTAAAAGTTTGTTGTGTATAAAAGAACAAAATGAACACCAAAGCACATTAACAATAAGATCATTTGTGTCAATCTTTGTAATAATCACTGGAGCAAGAGATTCTTTATTTCTGTTCTCTACTAAGTAACTGCTTAAGAAACAAAAGATTTTGAACACTTAAAAAAACAAAAAACTAGTTTCATGGATCCTAATGGTTTCCATAGGCTCTCTCAATATTATCTTTTTAGCCCCTCTTTCAAAGCACAACTTAAAAAAGGTTTTTAAATCCCCACATTGTTTACTGCTTCAAAAGCAGGATCAGAAAAAGGAGGGCACAGAGTAACTTGATTTGGTAAAACTAAATTCAGAAGGAAAAAAAGGTACACGTTTAAGGTTTTAAGTCATTGTTACCCAATTCCTAATCTCCAAATCCATGGGGAAGATAAATTCAGAGGGCGAGATTAGGTTAAGCTGGCATTTATAAAACATTTTGGCAGTGCTCTACCAGGCAGTTTATAATTAGTGAGTATGCATCAGAGACTTAAAATGAACTCAGGATTTCAGGAGCCAACAGCCAGTCCCTCTGAGCACTGAGCTATGAGCCATGGGGCTACTGCTGTCTAGAAAACAGTGCTGGGTATCTGCCATTGAGGGCACATGTGTGCACACACACACCAGTTCTGAAGAGTCTCTTTTTTTCCAAAGCTCTAATAGCTTGACCTCAACACCTGCCGCACTTCCTGAAGACAGGCTCTGGAGCTCCACTTGTTCCTCGCATGCGGCTGCACTTTCTAAGAAAACTGCATACATGCAAAGGCTGGCCAGCTGCCAAGGGGCAGCCCAGCTGATCCGGCCTGAACTTTCCCAGTGCTGTCAGGGCAGGATACCACTATAAGCTGACTCATCGGCCAGCATGGAACCCTGCCAACCACCCAGTAGTGTGGGGGCTGCCAGCAACTCAGATGTTTTGCTAAACCAGAGCAATCAGCTGGGACGCAGGTCTGGGCTAGTAGCCAGATTGCTGCTGTCGTGGAAGCTGGGCTTTTCTGATCCTTGTCCTATCTCTGTCACTACCTCCCTGGAGATCTAAGGGAAAACCTCTATGTGTCTCAGCATCTTCCCTCTGAGCAGGTCTGTACAGAATCAGCAGAGGTGGCACTGAATGCATTAAAGAACCTAGGCCGGTTGCTCAGTATTTAAAGCGTTGGCCTGCTGACAAAAGGGTTTGATTCCCAGGTAAGGGCACATACTTCAGTTGCAGGCTCAATCCCTGGCCCCAGTAGTAGTGCCAATGGGAGGCAACCAATCAATGAGTGTCACATTCATGTTTCTCTTCCCCCTTTCCCTCTCTAAAAACAATTCATGGGGAAAATATACTCTGGTGAGGATTTAAAAAAAAAAAAAGAGCCCCAGGAGCACTACTACCAACCACATGCTAATTCAATTAATCCTCAGGACATACTCCTGTCCTCCTATTCCCACAGCAGGCCTGACAGAAGTCCTTCTCTTGAAAGAACTTTCAGTACAGACTTTCTCCAGCAGCCCATTCTAGACTCCTTACAGAGAGTATCAGAATAATACATGAAAATTCAAGTCTGTAAAACATGACAGTGTGCTGTCATAAGTCAGGAAAGAGAAGAAAGAAAGGCCAGAAACCTTTTATTTTATTATTATATTTTGCTATCTCTCTCATTTTACATTTCTTTTCAATTAACAAAGAAGGTGCCATCTTTCATGTGTTAGACCTGTCAGGATGTGCTAATGTTCCCTGGTACACTCTGCACTCTCTTCTGCTTGAGTTCAGACCCTTTCACAATGTGGCACTTCCTTACCAATGAGTTCAGCATTGAATCACACAAGAGAAAAGGTATGTCAACAGGAGAATGAGAACATGGAACCATAAAATGCCTTTACTTCCCTTCTAAATATTTTTTTCTTCTGTTGGCAAGTAAAATCACAAAATATTAAATATCTCTCTTTTAGCAAGTAAGTTTGATAACTTCTGTAAATTTTTCATAAGGGTGCATGATTGCCATTTTACAACCAGTGATTACAATAAAATTTCCCTTTTAAGCCACTAAAAAATTTAAAAATCTGTGAGAAAACACAGGTTCAGAGAGATGTAGAATCCTAGCCAGTGTGGCTCTGGGGGGGAGCGTCGATCTATGAATCAGGAGGTCATGGTTCAATTCCCAGTTAGGGCACATGCTTGGGTTTCAGGCTCAACGCAGGAGGCAACCAATCAATGATTTTCTCTCATCATTGATGTTTCTATCTCTCTCTTCCTCTCTAAAATAATTAAAAATATTTTTTAAAAAAAGATCGCAGGGTAATAAATGGAAGAGATGGGAATTGAACCACTTTATTGGCTCTGGAAACCTCCTGCCAACACCATTATTATAAACTCAGATGAACTGCACAGGTTCCTTTATACACAGAGGCTGATTTTTCAGGTTTCCAAAGCACTTTTCTTAAGTGACTTCTAGTTGCACATGAAAATGCACAGCTTTTCAAGTGATTTCTAAACAGCACCATTGGACCACATGAAGAGTATGTGCTTATGGGGAATATGCAGATATTATTAGCTTTATCAGGAGCTCCCTGCCTAACCACCAATAAGTCACTTTACCTGGAACAATTTAACTTTGCTCCCATTCTCCCATTCTTTGGGAGAGGAAAAACTGCTTTGAAGGTCAGAAAGAAAAGAAGAATAGAATCAAAGGCTTGGTTGAGAACAGATTCCATAGGCTCCACCTCCAGATATAATTCATTAGGATCCTGCAATCAATCAATCAATTTATCTATCTATTTTTTAATATATACATATTTAAAATATATATATATATATATAAATATATATACATATATATTTATATATATATTTTATTGATATCAGAGAGGAAAGGAGAGGGAGAGAGAGAGAGAAACATCAGTGATGAGAGAGAATCATTGACTGGCTATCTCCTGCACACCCCATACTGGGGATCGAGCCTGCAACCCGGGTGTGTGCCCTTGACCAGAACTGAACCTGGGACCCTTGAGTCTGCAGGTCAACACTCTATTCACTGAGCTAACCCAGCTATGGCTATATATTTTTCAAAGCTCCCTAGATGATATGTTTAAAAATCACAAGCCAGCCTTGGCTAAAATGGGAATTTTGATGTCTGTCCTTTCCTGTGAAATGAAATCTTGTCTAACAAGGCTCTTTATTAGAAAATATACACAATGCAAGTTATCAGTTATATTTAGCAGCAAAACAAAACTGTCCTTAAAGAGCATAATCCCCCCAAACACACACACACACACACACACACACACACACACACACACACACAAAGGAGCATAATCATAGGATAGCCTGGAGCTAAGAAACTGTCTTAGGCATTGTTCTTTTACATTATTACTAGAAAAACTGTAATCAGTTATGCATCTCATTCTTAAATATCCCTCTTAAGTGTTGCAACCTTATCCTTCCTTTTTAAAAAAAGATATTCTATTGATACTCTTTTACTTCAAACTTGGATATTCTATTGATACTCTTTTACTTCAATCTATATGAGCAGTAACTTACACATTTCTTTGCTTTAATCAAGAAAACATGTATGACAAAAAATTGAAAGTCAGATCATGCCTAGGCTACTAGTCACTGAAGTAAGGTGAGAAGGCATAGACTAGCACAGATCCTGGCCTTGACAGTCCTGTACCCCTCTCTGACTAGCCTTTAGGAAGAACAAATGACCCCACATCTGAAAGACTGACCTGCTTGAGATGCTCATCCTGATTCCAGCCTGGCTGCCCAGCTGTGGAGACTGAAGGTGGGGCCTTGGCAGCATCTTTGGTATGGTCTTCTTGAGCTTGCTGTCCATGTGGTGAGAGCCCTGGTGCTGGAAGGAGACCAGATTTGGATGCCACTCTGGGGTCTTGGCGAGCAACTTTCTGCCCATGGAAATATTTTGAAGCGGCCTGAGCCTCTTTGTTAGCCACCTCTACAATGTCATCATCCCCATCCTCATCTTCCAAGCCTCCTTCCTCTTCTTTAGGCTCTGAGTTTGCATTGCTTCGTTCAAACACTCGGGTCATTGCTGTGGCTGGAGGAACTCTGGCTAAGGGACCCAAGGAAGGGTTGCCAGAAGGCCGCCCAGGTGTGGCAGAAAGAAGAGTCTGTGTGACCAGCTTCTGGGCAAATAAGAACTGGGCTTCTCTTATCTGCTGTCCCTGCTTCTCTCTGGCATCCATCTCCAAAGGAGCTAGGTTTGGTGGTTGCTGCCGAGGTGGCTGCTGCTGCAGCGGTTCCATCAGGGCCTCAAGTGCTTCACCCACCGACTGGCATGACTCTGAACCTGGGCACAGCCCCAGCAGGCACACTGGGTCTAAACCTTAAGTGATTAATAGAAACCACAAAGAAGGAGAAAAAAGGGGGAAAAAAAACAACAACTATGTAAAAACAGGTATAAAAGGCTTTCTTTTCTTCAGTTAAGGGTATGAGTTCTGAACACTAAAAATATGCTCCTAAACCTGAATTTTAAGATGAGTGAGTGGTGGGAGTTTCAGTGTTGGGTGGGTGAGTAGAAAGGGTGTGAAGAAGAGGAACAGAATTTAAGAGGGGAAAATAGGATGAATCTCAGTAGTGATGTACTGCAGGTTTAAAAGGAAGTAAATCCAGACTAAATCAAGTCTATAAACATCTGTGTTCTGATCTCTCTCCTTGAGCATTACAAAACATTAATCTATTTGTTACTGGAAAGGCAACTGGTTCTCACTGTACAAGGGTTGTGTTTACCACACTGGCCAGTGTGCTCAAAGAGCATCAGCACACACACTCCAGGGACTCAGATTCATTTGATCCGCAGCCCTGATTGGGGTGTATACAGGAGACAACCAATCTCTCACATCAATGTTTCTTTCTTTCTCTCTCTCTCCCTCCCCACTTCCCTCTCCTTTCCACTCTCTCTACAAATCAATGGAAAAAATATCCTCAGGTAAAGATTAACAACAACAACAAAAAGGTTATGTGTGTGAAAACCGAAATAATAAAGGAAAAGAAGGGCTTGTTTACAAGAGAAAATACTGCTTATGTTCTCAGGCCCATTAGGGAAAGAAATTATCATTTAAGCTAGACACAAAGTTATCAGGCAGACAGAATGATTTATTCCATAGAAAAGAAGAATTACCAAATTGCTCTTGAATCTAAACTTTTCAAATATTCCAAATTAAACTGCCAGCAGCACACTGCACATCATAGCCATGCCAACTGGACATCATAGCCTCAAAAAGTATCCAACTTCAACAACAAAAGAATGTATTGCTCCCCGCACCCCCTCGCAAAAAAAGGAGGCAAGAACAAATGGGAAAATTCCTCTAGAGATTTTAAAGTTAATCAACTTAAAACAGATATCAATATTATATAAAGAAGTTAATGGTTCTTTTTTATAACAGTCAAGTAAATGCTTCATATCACCTTTCTGATTCACTATATTCTGTGACAAATACAAAAAGAAAAGGCTTTTAGGTCAAAAGTATTCTTGGGGCTGGTTCATCGGCATTCTTACCAGTCTCCAAATCACACCCCTTTCACAGGCTCTCTTCCTCTCACTCCCCAATCCCTTCTCTCCTACCTCCAATAATAGTCACTTGAGTTGTTTCCTCAGCAAGGATCCATACTGAATGGGGATTACTACTATGCCTGGGCAAAATTTAGGTGAATAGGGCTTGCAATATGGCGTACAAAGTTATCATCACATGAAAGGAGAATGCACTGAACAAGTTGGGACTAGATATATGCATTTTTCTGTTGTTTTAGGATTGGGTGGAAAGGTTAAAAAAAAAACCTAAATGCCTAGCATCTTCATAAATTCATGGGGAAGTAATCACATCCTTAGCAATAAAAACTGCTTGCATTTATAAATATTTTAATGGGTTAGAAAAAAAAGGTCTAATTTTTAAAGCTAGGCAAAAAATAGAGATAAAAACCAAATTTTCTGTTTATCTTAGAAGCACTGCTTTTGCCTTTTGTATTCTGAAAGTCAAATTCCAACTTGCCTCCTACTACCCTTAACTCACTCTCAGCCCTTAGAAAGTGTGTTATGTCTGTAGCATAATCTCATTCTGCTTTAGCCCTTTTTACAGTGTAACAAAGCAGAAGAAGATTAAACCCACATTAAATCCAGTCAGCCAAGGTGTTCATTTAAAATAAAAACAATTTGCATTAAAAAAATTAAACAAAAGAATAAAGGAAATAATTCGTTGACCATTTAAAATTTATTTATAATCATTACAATTATGAGCAGGAATTTTTCCAACCAAGTCCTGACAGTCACTTGAACAAACTGCTTCTGGTGGCACCGTCTTTCCGGTATGCTGTTCCCAGCAGAGGAGGATGTGTCTCACAGCCTCTTTAGTAAGAATGAAATGATTCATTTCTACAACTCAAAACACATCACCCCCCAAAAGCCCACCTTTTCCCGTTCCTAAGCAGCCAGTGGCTCCAAGCAACAATACCATCGACCTACGGCTAGAAACTTGTCTCAGATATCTAAGCCACTTCATCCTTTCATACGGCCCCCTCCCCCATTTTCCCTAAAGTTCCTGGACCACCCGAAGCCACGGACTGGTCCCAGTTTTGAACCAGCCTCGCTTTGAACCATTCCCTCTACCTTCGCCGCTGATCTCTCCAGCCTCGGTCGCCTCATGCCTCCCTTCTGGTTACTCCCCACCCCGGTTCGTTAGTGCCCCCACCCCAGCCCTAACACTTTTACTTCTACCAAGCCTTCGCAGCCAATCCGCTGGCTCTTCTCTGATCGCCCAGTCCCACCTATCTCGCTCCCTCAGTTCCTGTGGGCCTTTCTTTTCTCGGCTCATCCCTTTACCTCCAATCACCCTGTAATGGGCGCTGGCCGTCTCCCGGTCTCTTCCCAGCGCTCTCACTTTTCCTAGCAGCCCTCCGCGCTCCTCCGGCCGGCGCCTTCAGGTCTAGCCCGGCACACCTGCCTCGCTTCCGCAGCGCTCCGTCCCACCTGCTACCGCCCTTGCCCCCGCGCGGCGGAGAGCGCCGGCACGCGCGGCTTACCTATGCCGGGCACTCGGGACCGGCAGCGGAGGAGGAGGCACCGGCGATGGCCACGGCGCGGCGGCAGCGTCTCGGACTGGTCCGCAGCCAGGAGCACAGCCGGGGCGGGGCCCGCACCGGAAGCGGCGCCGCGGGCCTGTCGGCCCCGGGCGGGGGGAAGGGCGGGACTGCAGGGGACGGATGCGGCCTAAAGACAGAAGCCGCCAAAAAAGGGACTGAGGGGGCGGAGTCAGACGGAAGTGACTTTTAAGGAAGGCTCCGCCCAACTAAGACCGGAGCGGAAGCGGGTCGGAGCTGGCGGAAGCTGCCGTCAGTGGGAAAGCGCGGATACCCGCAGACAGCCTCCGCGAGCACTTCCGCGGGAGTTGAAAAAGACCCGGGTTCCTACAGTTTCTCTGCGCGTGTTCTGGGTTGTGGAAGCTGGTGTGGCGCGGGCGCAGGTTGGGAGGAAGGGACTTAAAGGACAAGGAGTGTCAGTGTTTTCTGTCGCTACGGTCCCTTTTGGTCTTCATCCGAGATTCCCGCTTTCAGACAAACTTTTCTCTTGAGCTCTACATCGTGTACTGAGATCTGGCTGTCCTTGGAGGCATCCCTTGGAACCCCCTCACATGGGTTAGTATTCTCACTTCTCAGGTTCCAAAGGGAGGGATTATGTGCCGAACACTGTCACCTCGTAAAAACCGTTACTTCTCCGACGCTTGTTCTCAGGACTCTCCATCCAAGTGACCGTCTCTGCCAAGAGCATCTGCTTATTTGTGCATCCAGCCCCTTCCATTCTCTTCTGTTTCCCACCTTGATAATTTCATAGTCAATGTGTACAACCCATTTGACATCCGTGCGTCATCTCTAGCGGCTTCTATCAGCCTTCCAGCCCAGTCAAAACCCGGACCTCATCACCAGAAACGCTATTACATCTGGAATCAATAATTGGAGCATCCCTCTGTCCAACCACAGCCTGATATCCTTTCACTTGGATTGCTCAAGAATTTCACCAAATCCCTGGCAGGTGTGCCTCAGTGGTTGGACGTGCCCACCCTCCTCCCCTCCCCCCCAAAACACACACAAGGGTCATGGGCTCGATTATCGGAACCAGTCATCTCCTCCCGCTCTCCCTCGCTCCTTCCCTTCCATTCTCTCTAAAAATCCGAGGGAAAGAATATATCCTCAGGGGAGGATTAACAACAACAACAAAAAAGAAATTCACCATAACTGGTTTCTTTTTTTCACTTTATCAGGACTGCCAACGTGTTGGAAGCCTGTACTTAAGCTTCACTCTTCACTTCCCTTCTTATCCATCTTAGATTCAATGCTACAGCATTACACTCCTGCTCTTATTTACCCTTAAGCCTACCCAACACTTCTTTTTCCCCAACTAAGTCCTCTACCCTCGATGTACTAAAATGCTTCTCCATGCCTATGCCTCATCATAAAACATTGTCCTGCTGAACAGATTGGCATCACTAAGTTAATAATTTCAATCTACTGTGAACAGTGCCTAGAAATTTCATTATATTTTTTCTAGTTAACTTGATCTCCACTATCTCTGCAGATCTCTAACCCAACATTTACTGTACCCCTTCCTCTGATTATCTTACTGTACATATAAGTAACAGAAATGTAGAATGCCCTAAAATCTAGAAATCTACATGTATTCCCATTCTGACCTTTCTTCCTAAAGTTTATTCACTAGAAAAGGTTCACTGAACTCCCACTATATCCCAGGCAAGGCATTCATGTAGGTGCTTGTTGAGTATTGAACAAAAAAGTTCCTTGTCCTGAAGTATAGGAAGTCAGAGAAACAAATATATATCTGCTATGAAGGGATATGTGTTAAGAGTAATAACAGAGTATGGTAAATTTTGACAGTGGTGTGCAGATAGCTGGTATTTTAAATGTTTGAGAAGAACTCATTGATAAGGGAATTTAAACAGGAACTAGAATTGACTTGATGGGAGTGAGCCATGTGGACAGCTAGGGAAAGAGTGTTCCAGACAGAGGTGACAGAAAATTTAAATGATCTGAGGCAGGAATATGCTTGACATGCTATAAGAATAGCAAGGAGACCACTATAATTGATAGAGTGATGGAGAGAGTGGTAGGAGATGGAATCAGAGAGGTAGTCAGGGGCCCAATCATCTTGTAGGCCATGATGATGTCTTTGGATTGTTACTACTGAGCTCACTTGAGAGTTTTTAGCATAAGAGTAACTTGATCAGACTTAATTCTCTGAAAGGATAATTCTATTGTGTGGAGAATAGACTGTGAATGGAGGGGGTGAGTGCAGAGGGGAAAAACACGGAAGCACTAGTCTTGATAGAAGATGATGGTGGCCTAAACTAGATGACAGCAATGGGGTGATGAGAAGATTCTAAGTGTACAGTATTTTGAAAATAAAGCCATCAAGATGCACAGGTTAGAAAAGAGTCAAGGATGATGCCAAGGTTTTTGCCCCAAGTAACTGGTAGAATAGCGATATCATTTATTGACCCAGGAAGCTGAATCCAATGGAATAAAAATAAAGTATTGATGTACCCAACAACTTAGGGTTATAACAGAACTCTTCTGTACCCTGATTTTTTGATAGTTACATGAATTTACACATGTTAAAATCAATAGAACTATGACAAAAATATAATTAATTTTATTACATGATAATTTTGTTTTGTTTTGTTTTTAGCCAATTCCCATGTATGCTGAAGTTTCTCTTCCCAATTCTCTGGGCTTTTCCTTTAACCTTTTACGATATTGCATCCTTTCATCAGTATTCAAACAAGCTCTAGTTTATACCATCTTTTGCTGAAAAAACAACAAACAAACAAACAAAAACTCAACTCCAAATAAAACACTTGGCCTTGACTGGTGTAGCTCAGTTGGTTGGGCATTGTCCTGTGCAGGTTCGATTCCCAATCAGGGCACATGCTGGTGTTGAAGGCTTCATACAGCGGGTTTGCAGGAGGCAGCTATTGATATTACATTTTCAAATCAATGTTTCTCTCTCTCTTCCTCTCCCTCTCTTTCTAAAAAGCAATGAACTATTCTTAAAAAACAAAAATAACACCTGCCCCTTGACCCCATATTCTGTGACTTAAGTCTTATTTCACTATTCCCCTTCCTAGCAAAGCTTCTAGAATTACTGTTCTCAATACAGCCCAAGTAATCTTATCTCCCTCATTCCTAAAATGTTCTAGGTCTTCCCATTGATCTTGGGATCCAGACCTAAATTTTTTCATGTAGTCTATAGAGCCCAAGCTTCTGCCTACCTCTAATTTTATCTTTGCCTAAGGTATAATAGAAGACCCAAGAAAGCAGCCCTACTAGATGAACTCAGTAGTTAAAGCAGAAGAGCCCCCACCTCTTTCATAGAAATATATTTCAACCAGAGATATACACCCATTCTGGTCACAAGGAATATCATTTCTCTACTTTGGCTTCCAAAGTATGGTAGATTAAACAGAATAGCCCAGTACAGCAAGTCCTTGAATAACATTTCATTATAATATTGTTGAGATGCTGTAAACTTAACTCTTGTTTATATCAATTAGCTTATGGTAAAATTGGTTTAGTTATATGTTGTTTTGCTTAAAGTCACAGAACCTATTAACAACATTAAGTGTGAACTTACTATATTTTTCAGTTTTTCCATCAAGGAATTGAATCTATTTCTCCATTCTCTGAATCTAGGCTTGGCCATGTTACTTGGCTTGTTCTATGGGACATTAGCAAATCTGATATGAGGAAACTCTTAAAAAGTTCTTGCTCTCTTTATGACTTGCTCTCTCATGCTGCTGGGAACTCTTACACCATCTTGTGAAAAACTTCTGCTAACCTGATAGATGATGAGACACATGTGGTCACCATCCCATCTGACTAACCAACTGCCAGATGAGTGTGGCCCCTTTGGTGAACTAGCCTGCCAACCACCAGGTATGTGAACCAGGCCACTATAGATCATCTAGGTTGGTGGTCGGCAAACTCATTAGTGAACAGAGCCAAATATCAACAGTACAATGATTGAAATTTCTTTTGAGAGCCAAATTTCTTAAACTTAAACTTCTTCTAATACCACTTCTTCAAAGTAGACTCGCCCAGGCCATGGTATTTTGTGGAAGAGCCACACTCAAGGGGCCAAAGAGCCATATGTGGCTCGTGAGCCGCAGTTTGCCGATCATGGATCTAGGCTCAGCTAGGCTGGTACAGAACAATAGAAATCTCCCAGAGAACCCACAGAACAGTGACAAATAATGTTTATTGTTTTAAAGTTAAACCAGTAAGTTTTGAGATGATCTGTTTTGAAATCAAAGATAACTAATACTCAAGACATTTCTTTGTATCTATTGGGCTGGTTTTCTTTGGGTGTGCTTCTTGGAGCCACTGAGCACCTAAAGAAGAGAATTGCAATGCATCATCATCATCGTATAATTGGCATATGTTACCTTAAGTTCCCCCACCAGACTTATCATACATAGTTTTTCTTATTTATAACAAGGATTATCATACACATTGTATCTGTTGAAATGAAACACATTTCAACTCATTCAGTAAAAGTAGATTTGCAGGTCTTAAAAATGGCAATGGAGTAAGTAGAAGCTACACTGACACACTCCCAGGACCAAACTGGAATTACAACTAAAATATAGAAAAACACCCTGAAAAAATCAACTGAAGACTGGCTGAAGAAAACACTGAAAACCAAGGATGGAAAGTTGAGACTGCATAGAGACTGGTAGCAAGTAGAGACTAGTAGGGAGTCTTAGCTGTGGGGGGTTCCGGCTGAGAACCCTGGAGTCTAAACCCAAAGCTAGGCTCCCTAGCCCATAGAACTGAAGCTGAGAAAGGTGGCCATAGAACATGTGGCTGTAAAAAACAGCACTATTGCCGAAACTGGTTTGGCTCAGTGGATAGAGCGTCAGCCTGTGGACTGAAAGGTTTCAGGTTCTATTCCGGTCAAAGACATGTACCTTGGTTGCAGGCACATCCCCATTAGGGGGTGTGCAAGAGGCAGCTAATTGATATTTGTCTCTCATCGATGTTTCTAACTCTCTATCCCTCTCCCTTTCTCTCTGTAAAAAATCAATAAAAAAAAAAAACAGCACTGTTGCTATCTGCCAGCCAGAGATGGCTAGAAATGCAGGCACTCTCTTTAATGACCAACATGAAAATTTTTGTGTGCAGCCATTCACCTGGGGCTCTGGCAGAGGAAGGGCAGAGTAAACTGGTGCTGTGTGAGCAGAGTCTAGGGATGGGGCTCTGAGGTTGGAGTCTGGAGGGCAAGCATCACAGAGTCCTGTGCTGAGTCATTTCCTCATGCTGTGGAGGACATTTATCTTCGAGGACCTTTGCTATTCAGGCACTTTTTGCATGGGGATAAGGCAGTTGCCCCACCCTGTTGGAAGATCTTGCTCCACCCTGTGGTCAATAGTCTGAGGCTAATCAAGCCTGGATAAAATCAGACTGAAGACAGAGATGGATCTCTGGATGCTTTGAGTTTTTGCCTGATCTCCTTACAGACCTGGGACTAGGAAAAGCAGATCCTAGTGCACATCTTGGTTCTTTCCAAAGACACTAAGCCCCAGCAGAGGAGTTGCAAGCTGTGGTTTGCTGATAGCTCCAAACAGGGTACTCAGGGCTAATCAGAAAAAGAGTTTGACATTGTATTACAGTAGAGATGGGGAGTCATAGAAGATCTACCAAATACATAGACACAACCCCAAACAGGCAACCAAAATAGAAAGACAAAAAAAAAAAAAAAAAGAAAGAAAGAAGAGATTTCTCCAGAAGAAGAGATAAACAAAATGGAGATAAGAAATTTATCTGGTACAGAATTCAGAATAATGATGGTAAAGATATTCAACAGCATGAGAAAAGATACAGTAACTATGAAATAAAGAATGACATAGAACTAATAAAGAACACATGGGATGGGGTGAGAGAATACATTGGAAGGAGTACACAACAGAGCTACTCTATCCCTCTCCCTTCCTCTCTGTAAAAAAATCAATTTAAAAAAAACAGAGGGATAAAGAGGTAGAAAAAAAATTAATCAGAAGACCAAAAAGAAAAAACAATTACAAAACAGGAAGACAGTTTAAGGGAGCTGTGAGACAACATGGAATATAACAATAGTCACATACTAAGAGTACCAGAAGGAGAAAAAAGTGAGTAAGGAATGGAGAACTGTTTGAAGAAAAATGGCAGAAAACTTCCCTAACCTGGTGAAGGAAAAAAGTCACACAAGTCCAGGAAGCACAGAGAGTCGCAAGCATAAAAACCAAAACAGACCCATGCCCAGACACATCATACTTAAAATGCCAAAAATTAAAGACTGGGAGAGAATCTTAAAGGCAGCAAGAGAAAAGCAATGTGTTAACTACAGTGGAACTCTCATAAGGCTGTCAGTTTATTTCATATTAGAAACTCCATAGGCCAGAAGAAATGGCCTGAAGTATTCAAGAGAATAAAAAGCAAAGATCTGAAACCAAGATTACTATATCCAGCAAGGCTATCATTCAAAATAGATGATGAAATAAAGTGCTCTCCAGACAAAAAAGCTAAAGGGATTTATCAGCACCAAACCAGCATTGGAAGAAATTCTAAAGGGACTGCTGTAATGAGAAGAAGAAATGAAGAGAGAAATGGAGGAATACAGAATAAAAATGCCAATAATTTTAAATGTAAGTGGATTAAATGAATCAATCAAAAGACATAGGGTAGCTGAATGGATAAGGAATCATGACCCATATATATGCTGTCTAAAAGAGACTTACCTCAGGACAAAAGACCACACAGGATGAGAGCAAAGGGATTGAAAAAAAGTTTCCATGCAAATGGAAACAAAATTAAAAAGCTGGGGTAGCAATGCTGATATCTGACAAAATGGATTTCAAAATGAAGGCTATCACAAGAGAAAATCAAGGTCACTATATGCCCTAGATGGTTTGGCTCAGTGGATAGAGCATTGGCCTGTGGACTAAAGGGTCCCAGGTTCAATTCTGGTAAAGGGCACGTGCCTTTGGGGGTAGCAGGCTCAATCCCCAGTGTTGGGCATGCAGGAGGCAGCCAATCAATGATTCTATCTCTCTCTCCCTCTCCCTTCCTCTCTGAAGTAAATAAAAAAAATATTTTTTAAACAAGGTCATTGTATAATACTAAATGGATTAATCCAACAAGAGGATATAACCCTATAAGCATATTTGCACCCAATATAGGAGCACCTAAATATATTTTTAAAATTCTAGAGGACTTTAAGGGAGAAACTGACAACAATACAGTCATAGTAAGAGACTTTAACAACCCTCTGACTTCACTGGTTTGATCTTCCAGACAAAAAAATTGATATGGAAAAGTGACCCTAAAGGACACAATGGATCAGATGGATTTAATTGGCATTTATAGAACATTTCACACCAAAGATGCAGAATACACATTCTCCAATGCAGATGGGTCAGTCACAAACACACAACACATATTAGGACACAAAACAAGTCCCTACAAGTTCAAGAAGATTGAAATCATACCAAGAATTTTCTTAGATCACAGTGGAATGAAATTAGAAATCAACTACAATAAAAACATCCAAACACATGGAGGCTAAATAGCATGTTATAGAACAATGAATACATTACCAATGAGATCAACAAAGAAATCAGAAAATTCCTGGAACAAATGATAAGGAGCACAAAACAACTCCAAATCTCTGGCACACAGCAAAAGCAGTCCTGAGAGAGGAATTCATAGCACTACAGACCTACTTCAAAAAAACAACAACACATTATAATAAACTATTTAACCCTATCACTTAAAGAATTAGAAAAAGAATAACAAGAAAAGCTCAGAGAAAATAATAAAGATCAGAGCAGAAATAAATGAAATAGAGACTAAAAAAAAAAAAGAAAAAGAAAACAAGAACTGGTTCTTTGAAAGGTAAACAACATTGATGAACCTTAAGCAGACTCCTCAAGAAACAGAGAGAGGACACAAATAAATAGAATCAGAAATGAAAATGGTGATGTAACATCTGACACCACAGAAATATACAAAGGATTGTGGAAAAAAATACTCTGAAAACTATACGCCAACAAGGTGGACAATATGAATGAAATGGACAAATTCCTAAGAAAAATACACTCTACCAAAGCTGAATCAGGAAGAATCAGAAAACCTGAATAGGCAAATAATAAAAGATGAAATAGAAGCAGAAATAAAAAAAAGAAAATCCCAGCAAACAAAATCCTGATCCAGATGGCTTCATAGGGGACTTTTTCTTTGTTTATTTGTTTGTTTGTTTGCACAGTGATATTTCCATTTATTTAACTTTTAGAAATAAAATTTTTCTATCTAACTCATGATTGCACACATATTGTGCTTTAAAATTAAGTCATAATTGAAGATAAAATGGTTTATTTTTCTAATCAAGTGACTAAGCTCCTGTCACAAGGCCTCAAAAACTGTTGCAACTTACTATATTGATTGGATAAGAACTTCTATTTTGATTATCCCTGGTAAACCAAGATGGTGGCATAGGTGCACAACTAAACTGCTGCCTCACAAAACAATTTCAAAACTACAGCTAAAAGACAGAACAGACATCATCCAGAACCATAGGAAAGCTGACTGAGTGGAAATTCTACAACTAGAAGGAAAGAGAGGGGCTCATGGAGTTCACCCATCAGAATGTCTCTATCTTGGTTGGCCAAGGAGTTCTGGCTTGGCTGCTAGGACTTCATTCTGTTGAATATGATATAGCTTTGCATCATTTTTAAGTATTTCTGTTTCAATGTACTAAACAGGCAGTCTCTTCAGGTCTTACTTATCTTGTTGTAAAGTCTTTAACACAGTCCAAAAAGCAGGTTTCTATAAGTTTATTGTAGACTCCAAGAAATTCTTTAAACTGTTTTATCAGATTCTGAAATTTGTGCAGTCATATTCTTTTGGTACCTTTATTAGTTGCCTTTTCTGATGCATGGGTTTCCTTTCTGTTCTGGAAAAGTAGTTGTCCAACTTTTGCTTGAATGTCTCCAGTGAGGCCTCACTTCTCATTTAAGCATAGGCTCTCACTTCCGACAACAGTAAGAGGCTGGAGGGACTGCATTGCCAGTCTTGTTGGATGTAGGGGGTCAGGGTCTCAGCAGGTGTTTCCGCTGCTGGATCTCTCTCTCTCTCTCTCTCACACTTTGACTTAAAAAGGCCGTTTTCTTTCTTTTTAAAAAAATTTAATAAATCTTTATTGTTCAGATGATTACACCCAGCTCCCACCCCTCCCTCTACCCTTAACTCCCCCTCCATTGTCCTCATCCATAGGTGTACGATTTTTATCCAGTCTATCCCTGCATGCCCCTCACCCCTTTTCCCCAAGAATTGTCAGTCCACTCCCTTTTTATGCCCCTGATTCTATTATATTCACCAGTTTATTCTGTTCACCAGATTTTTAATTCACTTGATTTTTAGATTAACTTGTTGATAGATATGTATTTGTTGTTCATAATTTTTATCTTCACCTTTTTCTTCTTCTTCCTCTTCTTAAGGAGTACCATTCAGCATTTCATATAATACTAGTTTGGTGTTGATGAACTCCTTTAGTTTTTTCTTATCTGTGAAGCTCTTTATCTGCCCTTCAATTCTGAATGATGGCTTTGCTGGATAGAGTATTCTTGGTTGCTATTCATCACGCTAAATATTTCTTGCCACTCCCGTCTGGCCTGCATAGTTTCTGTTGAGAAATCAGCTGACAATTGTATGGGTGCGCCTTTGTAGGTAATTAACTGTTTTTCTCTTGCTGCTTTTAATATTCTCTCTTTTTATTTTGCTCTTGATATTTTAATTATGATGTGTCTTGGTGTAGTCTTCTTTGGATTCCTTTTGTTTGGAGTTCTGTGTGCTTCCTGGACTTGTAAGTCTATTTCTTTCACCAGGTAGGGGAAGTTTTCAGTCATTATTTCTTCAAATAGGTTTTCAGTATCTTGGTCTCTCTCTTCTTCTGGCACCACCATAATTCTGATATTGGTATGCTTGAAAATGTCCCAGAGGCTCCTTTCAAATTTTTAGATTCTTTTTACTTTTTGCTTTTCCAGGTGAGTGTTTTCTGCTTCTGTGTATTTCAAATCTTTGACTTGATTCCTGTGTTCCTCTCATCTTCTGTTAAGTCTCTGTATAATATTTTTTATTTCAGCCAGTGTATGTTTAATTTCTAGTTAGTCCTTTTTCATCTCCTCTTGGGTTTCCCTAAATTTATCCATCTTTTCTAGGAAATTCTTGAAAAACCTTAGAACTGTGGTTTTGAACTCTATTTCCAGTTGTTTGTTTTTCTCCATTTCTTTCATTTGTGATCTGTTCCTATGTCTCCACATTTTCACTGCTTCCCTGAGTTGGTAGAGTAGCTCTGTGTGCTAGGTGTCTTATATGGCCCCATAACTCCACCTCCCCAGTTACCTGAGGTAGACTCTCTTGGTGTATCCCTTTGTGGACTGTGTGTACAGCCTTATTGTAGTGAAGTCTTGATTGTTGTTGGTATCACTTGGGGGGATTGACCTCCAAGCCAATTGGTTGTGAAGATCAGCTGTGTCTACGCCGGGAGAACTTCTGTTTTGGAAACAGTCTTATGAGACAAGACTTGCAAAATTTCAAAAGCCTCTGTGTTCAGCTTGATTGGGGCAGAATCTCAAGGCTGAGCAGACAGCTTTGGCTTCCTGTCAGTCCTGCCCTATGAGGCCCCTGGGTCACAGTGTTCCTCGGTAATTACTTCAGCTCTCTCTGTGAGCACTCACACTTGCACACCTCCAGACTTCTGCCTTTTGTGGCTCCCCTGAGTTTCCTTGTGCTCCAGGGACCCATATGAGTTTGGGTTCCCAGGGTCTTGTCCAAAACTGGGGTTCAGTGCAGTTAGAACTGGATCTCAGCACAGTTGGGAGGTTCAGTCTTCCTCCTGCCAGAGAAAGCCAGTGGCACAATCAGCAGTCAGTCCTCTCTGCATGCACTCGTGCACACTCCTCCAGACCTCTGCCTTGCGCAGCTCCTCTAAGTTTCCATGCACTCCTCACTTTTTCCAACAGTCCAGACTCCCCCTGTATGAGTCTCACCTGGAACTGGGGTTCAGTGCAGTCATAACTGGGGTTCAGTGCAGTCGGGAGTTTCCATCTCCCGCCCGCTAGAGGAAGTCAGCCAGGCACCCCACTGCCTGTCCTCTCCACACATGTGTCTCTATACCTCAGCTTTTTGCAGCTCCTCTGAGTCTTCGTGAGCCTCTCTCTTTCCTTCTAGTTGTAGAATTTCTACTCAGCCAGCTTTACTGTGGTTCTGGATGATGTCCTGTCTATCTTTTAGCTGTAGTTTTTAAATTGTTGTGTGAGGCAGCAGTTTAGGTGTTCACCTATGCCGCCATTTTGGTTTCTCCTGCTGGATCTTCATAGGGGAGTTTTACCAACTATTCAAAGAACTAACACCAATACTCCTCAAGCTATTCTAAAAATTCCAAGAGGAAAGAAACTTCCAAGTGCTTTTTATGAGGCCAGTATTATTCTAATTCCACAACTAGAAAAAAACACCACAAAGAAAGAGATTACAGGCCAATATCTCTGATGAACATAGATACTAAAATCTACAGCAAATATTAGCAAATTATATCCAACAATATATTAAAAAGATCATGCACCATGACCAAGTGGGATTTATTCTAGGGATGCAAGGCTGGTACAATATTCAGGAATCAATAAGCATGATACATCACATAAACAAACTGAAAGACAAAACTCACATGATCATATCAATAGATGCAGAAAAAGTGTTCAACAAAATCCACACCCATTTTTGATAAAAACTCTCAACAAAGTGTATAAAAGGATCATACCTCAATATAATAAAGGTCATATATAAGCCAAACCTTCAGCAAATATCATGCTCAATGGGCAAAGACTAAAATCATTTCCCCCACGAACTTGGAGAAAGCCAAGCTTTCTGCAAACCCTGGCTGACCCAGGCCTCCTAAAGTTTCAATGTCTGTGTGAGCAGAAGAAGGTTTGGCTCTGCTCCAGGCTACAAAGCTTCAATTGTAGAAGATAAATAAATCCCAGATACCAGGGTTTGGGACACCAAAGGTGTCCGGCCTGCAAACCACCACAGGCCCCTCGTCCAGGTCACCCCACACCCCAAGGGAACATCCAACCTGATCCAGGACACCCTTCAGGGAAAACCAGCTGGCTCCCACCAGTGAACCAGGCTCTATCCTATCTAATAAAAGAGTAATATGCAGATTGACCATCACTCCAACACATAAGATGACTGCCCCCATGTGGTCAAAAGATCCAGCCCTCATGTGGACACAAAATGGCCACCACAAGATGGCCAGCAGGTGAGGGCAGTTGGCAGGAACCAGGCTTGCAAGGGAAGGCAGATGGGGGTGATCAAGTCTGCAGGGGAGGGCAGTTAGGGTTGACCAGGCCAACAGAGGAGGGCAGTTAGGGTTGACCAGGCCTGCAGGGGAGGGAAGTTAGAGGTGAGCAGGCCCACAGGGGAGGGCAGTTAGAGGCAAACAGGCTGGCAGGGGAATTCAAGTGTTAGGAGAATGGCATTTACATTTGTGTGTTTTCTACAACCCTTTCCCTCCCACTCTCTAAGGCCAATGAAGCCTCTGTGTTTACTTTAACATTGATTATGGCATGTGTAATGACTGAATTTCCTACATCTACAATATAGGATCAGCCCTGACCCAATACTAACCCCAATAGTTTGATACAAAATTAAAATTGTCCTAGCGGGTTTGGCTCAGTGGATAGAGTGTCAGCCTGTGAACCAAAGGGTTCTGGGTTTGATTTTGGTTAAGGGCACGTTCCTTGGTTGCAAAAGGCAACCAATAGATGTATTTCTCTCACATTGATGTTTCTCTCTGTCTTTCCTTCTTCCACTCTCCCTAAAAAAAAAAGAAAGAAAAGAAAGAAAGAAAAAGAAAAATAATGGAAAAATATATTCTGGTGAAGATTAACAACAACAACAAAAACCAAGCAAACAAAAATATTAAAATATATTATCACAAAATTTGATGGCTCTCTTTTTAATAAAATGGAATAATTTAATCTTTTGAAAAACATTTCCCCATCTTGACAATAAAGATAGTTATAATACATATCCTAGCCATAGACTCAAATTTAATTTTTGCTTTATTTGATAACTAGAAAAAGTTATATATTAAAGAAAAATCTAGGGGATTGGGAGTAGCCAGGGAGAGGTCAATGGGGGGTGGAGGGGGCAGGGAATGTAGACATAGTAATACTTTAAATAATAAAGAATTTAAATTAAAAAACCTCAGTACTTATTAACTGGAAGTTATCATGCACTAAGCACTTCACTTAAATTTTTATTATTTAATCCTCACAACATTCCCATTTTACAGGTGAGAAAACTAATACAGGAATTAAATAACTTGCCCAAGATTAAGTTATACGTTGTAGGTAGCAGAGCTGAGATTTGAACCCAAGGCTGTTTGACTGCAATTCATGCTTTTAATCATCATGTTATATTTTTCCTATCAATGTAAATATTTTACCTGTAACCATTTGAGTTTATTTTTCAATATACGCTTTACAATAGTGGGCCACGGAGAATGGATATGGTTGCATATTAGCTTTGTGATTTGGCTGAAAGAAGCTATATGAAGTCCTATACTGAGTGGCCAGATTATTATGACTTCTGAATGCATAATAATCTGGCCACTCAGTGTATATCCTCTATAATAAAAGGCTAATATTCGAATTGTCCCAGCAGGCAGCCTGGCCAACCGCCCATGTCCTCTCCCCTTGGCCAGGCTGGCCAGACCCCACCTATGCACAAAATCATGCAACAGCCCCCCACAACACCCTGACACACACACCTGAGTGGCCAGATTATTATGCATTCAGAGACCATAATAATCTGGCCACTCAGTGTAAATTAGAGAGTAAAACTAGATCATGCTGGACATAAAGCTGACCTGTACCTTGCATTTGCAGGGTACCAACTGAAAGAACTGGAACACAGGACACTAGCAAAAAATTAGGAACAGGTGGATTATTCCCATCGAGGGCATGCTTCTCACTTCACTATAGCCAAGGAGAACAAAAGGCCGAGAAAGGATTTGCAAGAAGAAAGAACCAAGGAATAAAGAGAACAATAACAAGGTAATTTTTCCTAAAGAGCAAAATTGGATTTAATCTAGGAGCTTTCCAGGAAAAGAAGTCTTCATAATGTACATCTACCAGAATTCCATAATTGTTTTGGACATGACTTGGTTGTGTTTCCCATTCTCCCCTTTCCATTTCTTTCTCTTTTTTAATGTTTTTTATTATTATTATTGATTTTAGAGAGAGAGAAAGGGAGAGGAAAAGAGTGAGAAACATCAATCAGCTGCCTCCTGCACATCTTCTACTTGGGACTCTAGCCCACAACCCGAAACCAGGGCATGTGCCCTGACTAGAAATCTAACTGGCAATATCTCAGTGTACAGGAGGACACTCAACCAACTGAGTTACACAGGCCAGTGCTTTCATTTATTTCTTTATTTCTTTACTCCATGCCTGCCTCTCTTCCAACTTCATGGAAGTTACAGTGAAGCCACATGAAAACCTTTAAACTGTTATTTCAATAGTGCTGAATTCCTCAGATTAACTGAAATATCTTAGTGTATCTTTGTTTCTCAAAGCCTTTTCAGTCTTTTTTCCTGCTGTTGGGGTTCAGTGTCTTCTCCAGTCTTTCAAGGCCCCACTTCTGGACTCCTATTCCTTTTCATTTCTACTTGCAAACCAGTATATTCTTGCCTGAGCTTATCTCTTACAATATCTTGTTAAACATAGTAAGGAACAACCAACACACTAACATTCTAACTCATAGTCCATAATTTCAGAATATCATAGAAAGAAAGAGTTTTGTGTATGTTTTTAACCTTCTCAAGTATCCCTATTAAAAATGGACACCAAATAAATGAGTTTCCTGATATCTCGGAAATTGCTGTCATTAAATAGAGGTTCATATTAAAAATAATTAGAGGAAACACTGTAGCAGAATATTATGCTAACAAGCTGCTGTCTGAAATCTTCAAACAGTAACTTCTTTTATTTGTTTAAAAAATTAAAAAAACAAACAAAACAAGTTTAAGCCGGCTGCCAATGTGTCTCAGTGGTTGAGTGTTGACCCTTAATAAAGCCCTGGTTGCTGGCTCAATTCCCAGTAGCGGGTGTGCAGGAGGCAGCCAATTGATTGATGATGTTTCTCTCTCAATGTTTCTATTTCTCTATCCCTCTCCCTTCCTTTCTTTCTAAAAAATCATTTAAAAATTAAAAAAAAAATCAAAGACATTTTCTTATATAACCACAATGCAAATGCATCAAAATTAGGAAATTGACCTTGATAAAGCACTGTTATTCAGCCAACAGACTTTTTGGGTTTCACCCATTGTCCTACTTGTACTCTGCAATAAACATTTTTCAGGTCCAGGATCCAATCCAGGGTCACTTAGTGCATTTCAGCTGTATATGTCAGCCTTCTTTCATTTGGATTAGTCTAGTCTTTATTTGTCCTCTCAACTTTGACATTTTGAAGAGTTGGGACCAGTTATTTTGTAGAATGTCCCTCAATTTGGGTTTGTCTAATACTTCAGGTTATGCATGGGTGGCAGGAATACCCCAGAAGACACTGTGTTCTCATTGATCCTATTTGCAGGATATTGTGGCTTGTTCCCATATTAGTGATGTTAACTTTGATCACCAAGTCTTAGACGAATCCTCTACGTTTCTCTACTGTAAAGTTAACTGTTTTCTCCTTTGAAATAAATAACTAATCTGTGGAGAAATTACTTGACATTTTTTTAATAGCCTGTTCCTTACAGTACTTGAATGGTTCTTCTGAGAATCAAATTACCATATGAATACCAGGTAATGATTTTTAAACTCTATCATCCCTTCTGCAGTTATTACTTAACATTTAATATAGGGTCTTTTCTTCTCCCTTTTAGTGACTGGTCTACCAGTCATTTCAGTCATTCTGGTCACTCAGTCATAACAGTTGCTTAGGCTTTTATATATATAGATACTTCTGTATTTGGTGTATATGTATCAGAGTTATATCTCTGTAGTATTATGAAGTGGCTTTCCTTATCTTTTGTTATGACTTTCATTTTGAGGTCTATTTTGTTAGATATAAGTATTGCTACCCCAGCTCTTTTTTTTTTCCATTTCCATTTGCCTGAAAAAATTTTTTTCCATCCCCTCACTTTCAATATGTGGGTCATTTGTTCTAAGGTGTGTCTCTTGTATACATCATATATATGGGTCATGTTTTCTTATCCATTCAGCTACCCTATGTCTTTTCATTGGAGCATTTAATCCATTTACATTCAAGCTTATTATTGACTAGAGGCCCCGTACATGAAAATTCATGCACTGGAGGGGGGTCCCTCAGCCTAGCCTCCCCCCTCTCACAGTCTGGGAGCCCTCAGGGGTGGGAGGTGACCCAGCAATCAGGGGAAGCAACATTGATGTTTCTGGCTCTCTATTCCTCTTCCATCACACCTCTGCTGCTGCCACTGCCGGCAGCATAAGCCTTGGCCAGCCCTGGTTACCTGAGCCTCAGGCAGCCCTGAGCAACTGGGCAGCCACTGTCCAAGGCTTGCTTCCTGGGGTTGAGGGGACTGGGCACCACCATCTTGTGGCTGTGAGCACTGTCATCTTTGAAGGTGTGACAGTCAATTAGCATATTCCCTCCTTATTGGCTGTGGGTGCCACCATCTTTGAGATGGTGTGAGGGTCAATTAGCATATTCCCTCTTTATTAGATAGGATAGGTACTTATTTGTTGCCATTTTTATTCTTTTTTTTTGCTATTAACAAATTTATTTTTGTACATTTTCATGATATCTAAAAATATTTTCTAATTATCAAAATAAGCATCTCTATGGAACAGGTATATACCATGTGTTATCTTTAACTTTAAAAAAATTAATCAAGCACTGTGACTTAATATGCTAAACAAAACTATTTGACCCCTTTCATAGCCCCACTGTGGAATTTTAGAATATAGTTTTGTACACATCTCCATAACTACAAAGAATAAGTTGCTGTATCAAAGATGTCAAGCATTATATAATAGAGAATTAGTGGGCTTAATCACTGACATATGATATAAACCACCAGAGAGAGAGTGAAAAGCAACATAAAATACAGGACAAGTAAAATAGAACATTATCAATAAAATCAAATTTATTTTACATTAAATTCATATTAAATTTAATGTAAAATAATCACAATATTTAAATTTGATGCATTAAAACAAAGTAACTTCTTTAAAATTATTATATTTGGAATTAAGAATTATTACTTACAAAGCTCCAAAAGTAATAGTACAGAGCTTACAAAGCTTCAAAAGTAATAGTATGGAGCCATAATTGCAATAAGGCACTTTAAAGAGAACAATCAAAGACCTAACAACAAGGAATGTAAGAAATATCTGTAGAAGCAATTAATCTTAGAAATAATATGAGGGAAAATATTCTTTCTATAATGCTTTCATTTTCTGAAGTAAAAGCTTTTTAAAAAAAAAATCCTAGAGGGAAAAAATATTTAGCATATATTTTAAAAAGCTGTCATCAGTAAAAGTTCAAAACTCCATTAAAAAAATGTTTTCTTCCCTGACCAGTTTGGCTCAGTGGATAGAGCATCGGCCTGCGGACTGAAGGGTCCCAGGTTTGATTCCCGTCAAAGGCATGTACCTTGGTTGCTGGCACATCCCCAGCGGTAGGTGTGCAGGAGGCAGCTGATCTATGTTTCTGGCTCTCTATCTTTCTTCCTTCCTCTCTGTAAAAAAAAAAAATCAGAAGAGATCCAAGATGGCGGCATAGGTAAACACCTACACTGCTGCCTCGCACAACCATTTCAAAACTACAACTAAAAGACAGATCGGACATCATCCAGAACCACAGGAAAGCTGGCCGAGTGTAAGTTCTACAGCTAGAAGGAAAGAGAGGGGCTCACGGAGACCCAGAGGAGCTGCAAAAAGCCGAGGTACTGAGACGCGCGCGCTGAGAGAGCGGGTGCTGGAGTACCTGGCTGGCTTTCTCTGGCGGGAGGGAAACGGAGACTCCCAACGGCATTGAACCCCTTATTTTATGACACTAAACCCCAGATCCAGCGAAACTCATACGGGGGGAGTTTGGACTGTGAAAAGGGAGAGGTGCACGGAAATTTAGGGGAGTCGCAGAAGATCAGATCTGGTCTCCCACGAGCACGGTGCTGCGCGCAGGACAGATTGCTGATTGTGCCGCTGGCTTTCGCAAGTGGGCGGGAGACAGACCCTCCCAACTGTGCCACTTCTGACTCCACTAAGCCCCTGTTTCGGGCGAAACCCTGGGGATCTAGACTCGTGTGGTCCTGGTGCTCAGGGGAGCTGGAGGGGCAGTGATTGGAGGCACTGCGGGTGCTTGCACAAGGACCGCTCCAGCAATTACCCAGTCACGTGAGACTCAGGGGCCATGGAGGGCGGGGCCGACTAGAAGGCAAGGCGGTCCCTTAAGCCCTGAGACTCCACCCATCCCAAGCTCAACAGAGGCTTCTTCGGTTTTGCATCTGGTATCATAAGGCTCCAACACAGAAGTTTCCCCGGCATAGTGAAAATGCCGAAACAAGGGAAGGGATCACAAACAAAAGAAATGGAGAAAAAAAACGACTGGATATAGAGTTCAAAACCACGCTTGTAAGGTTTTTCAAGAATATGCTAGAAAAATTCGATAAATTTAGTGAGACCCAAGAGGAGATGAAAAAGGACCAACTAGCAATACAAAAGAGCCAACTAGAGATTGAAAAGGTCCTACTAAAGATGATAAAGGACCAAATAGAAATTAAACATACACTTACTGAAATAAAAAATATACAGAGTTCTAACAGCAGACTAGAGAAAGGCAAGAATCAAGTAAAAAATTTGAAATATAAAGAAGCAGACAACATTCAACTGGAAAAGCAAGAAGAGAAAAGAATCCAAAAATGTGAACATAATGTAAGGAGACTCTGGGACAGCTTTCAGCATACCAACATCAGAATTGTGGGGGTGCCAGAAGAAGAGAGAGAGCAAGATACTGAAAACCTATTTAAAGAAATAATGACTGAAAACTTCCCACATCTGGTAAAAGAAATAGACTTACAAGTCCAGGAAGCACACAGAACCCCAAAGAAAAGGAATCCAAAGAGGACTACACCAAGACACATCATAATTAAAATGCCAAGAGCAAAAGAGAAAGAGAGAATATTAAAAGCAGCAAGAGAAAAACAGTTTATTACCTACAAGGGAGCACCCATACGACTGTCAGCTGATTTCTCAACAGAAACGATGCAGGCCAGACGGGAGTGGCAAGAAATATTCAACGTGATGAACAGCAAGAACCTACAACCAAGAATAATCTATCCAGCAAAGTTATCATTCAGAATTGAAGGTCAGATAAAGAGCTTCACAGATAAGAAAAAGCTAAAGGAGTTCATCAACCCCAAACCAGTATTATATGAAATGCTGAAAGGTACTCTTTTAGAAGAGGAAGAAGAAAAAGGTAAAAGCCAAAAAATTATGAACAACAAATACATATCTATCAACAAGTGAATCTA
>JAAGEH010000032.1:22029027-22063005 GCA_011751065.1 Lasiurus cinereus
GCTATGGAGGGCAAAAAGAGAAACAAATGTAATAATCTGAATAATAAAGATTTAATTTAAAAAAATCAATAAAATATATTTTAAAAAATGTTTTCCTTCAAGTCAATGATATTGACTCTTTTATGTGACACAATCCTAGGTGCTGGGGATTGGTCTAGAGAAGTTAGCCTAATGGAGCCTAATGGAGCTGAATCTAACATTACTAACCTTAAAGTTACCTTCTTCGGTAACTTTAGACTCTGCCATTCATAGGATCTTCTTGCAAACCAAATAAAATAATGTTCTACCTCATTTGCTCCTGGTAAAACTGTGGTATTTTTGTCTACTGATCAAATTAACTTTCATAAAAGATTCTATGAAAGTTCAGTCAGAAGATCAAACAAATACTAGCCAGCATCAAAAATAACATCAGGCCGAGACCGGTTTGGCTCAGTGGATAGAGCATCGGCCTGCGGACTGAAAGGTCCCAGGTTTGATTCCGGTCAGGGGCATGTACCTTGCTTGCGGGCACATCTGCAGTGCGGGGCGTGCAGGAGGCGGCTAATCGATGTTTCTCTCTCATCGATGTTTCTAACTTTCTATCCCTCTCCCTTCCTCTCTGTAAAAAATCAATAAAATATATTTTAAAAAAATAACATCAGGAGAGGAATCAAGATGGCAGCATAGGCAAACACCTGAACTTGCTGCCTCGAACAACCACTTCAAAACTACAACTAACAGACAAAACAGATATCACCCAGAACCATGAGAAGGCTGGCTGAGTGGAAAGTATACAACCTGAAGGAAAGAGAAAAGCACACAGAGACTGGGAGGAGGTGTGGAGGTGAGGAAGTGAAGTGCAGAAGTACGGAGAGTTGTGTGAAAATGAGCTAGCAACTGAGTATGCTGTTATTTTTTTCTATAGGGCGGGAGATACAAGCTCCTGACTGCTCTGAACTCCAATACCAGGCGAGACTCTGAGGACCCAGATTCATACGAGGAAAACTAGACTGTCTGGCATTAGGCTGGAACAAGAGGGCAGCTTTCTCTCAGAGGTGCTCGGAGTGATTATTGTTCCTGCACAATGCCTTTGGACACAGAGACCTGAAGGCCTCTTTGGGGCAGGGATGATGGTCAGCCATTGCTGTTTGCTGGTGATTCTCTGGACTAGTGGTTCTCAACCTTTCTAATGCCGCAATGCTTTTTAATACAGTTCCTCATGTTGTGGTGACCCCCAACCACAAAATTATTTTCGTTGCTACTTCATAACTGTAGTTTTACTACTGTTATAAGTTGTAATGTAAATATCTGTGTTTTCTGATGGTCTTAGTCTCTATAGCAGTGGTTTTCAACCTGTGGGTCTCGACCCACAGGTGGAGAACCACTAGCAGGATAGCCTAAGACCATCGGAAAACACAGATATTTACATTACGATTCATAACAGTAGCAAAATTACAGTTATGAAGTAGCAACGAAAATAATTTTATGATTGGGGGTCACCATAACCTGAGAAACTGTATTAAAAAGCGTCGCGGCATTAGAAAAGTTGAGAACCACTGCTCTGGACCTCACCCTACCCAATTTACAATCCCATCCAAGCTGTGCACAGAGGCTTTTGCATATGAATGGCTTGGCCTTTTGCAATCTAAAACCTAATATAATGCAGCTGGGTCAGAGAGCCCCAGAGCTTCCAAAAGAAGCACCAAAGCTGGATAGAAGCTGGCATCACTTCACAGCTGAGTCTCATCTGGGGTCCTCCAAACCTCAAACAAAGAGGAAGAATCTGAAGATCTCTCTGTAGCTCCTGCTGGGTGGCAGTGGCTGACTTTGCACCTCCTTGGAGATCCAAGAGTAGTCAAAGTGAGACCATCCAGATTACAACTCTTCACAACCATAAGAGACACACTCAGAAGGCAGAATCAAGTGAGCACCAAAGCCCCACTGAAGCAAATCTTGCCCCATAAGGTGTCTCCAGCACAGAAGTTCTTCCACTGTAGAGATCCTCACAGCCAATTGGCCTGGAGGTCAATTCCTCTCAGTGATACCAACAACAATCAAGGCTTAACTACAAGATTGTGCACACAGCCCACGAAGGGGTGCACCAAGAGTGTCCAACTCAGGTAATTAGGGAGGCTGAGCCCCTTAGCCCTATAGGACACCTAGCACACAAAACCACTCACAGAGGAAAGCAGCCAAAATGCAGAGACAAAGAAACAGGTCACAAATGAAATAAATGGAGGAAAGCAAATTACTGGATATAGAGTTCAAAACCACAGTTATAAGGTTACTCAAGAATCTTCTAGAAACCTCTAAGAAATTTAGTGAGACCCTCAAGGATATGGAAAAGGACTAACTAGAAATTAAGCATACACTGACTGAAATAAAGAATAATATACAGAGATCAAACAGCAGACTAGAGGATCCAAAGAATTGAGTCAAAGATTCGAAAAACAAAGAAGCAAAAAACACCCAACTGGAAAAGAAAAAAGAATCCAAAAATATGAAGATAGTGTAAGGAGCCTCTGGGACAACTTTAAGCGTACCAACCATTATGGGAGTGCCAGAAGAAGAGAGAGAGCAAGATATTGAAAACCTATTTGAAGGAATAATAACAGAAAATTTCCTTTACCTGGTGAAAGAAATAGACCTTTAAGTCCAGGAAGCTCAAAGGAATCCAAAGAGGACCATACCAAGACACATCATAATTAAAATACCAAGGGCAAAAGACAAAGAGAGAATATTAAAAGCAGCAAGAGAAAAAATAGCCGAAACCGGTTTGGCTCAGTGGATAGAGCGTCGGCTTGCGGATTGAAAGGTCCCAGGTTCGATTCCGGTCAAGGGCACGTACATTGGTTGCAGGCACATCCCCAGTAGAGGGGGTGTGCAGGAGGCGGCTGATCGATGATGTCTCTTTTTCATCAATGTTTCTAACTTTCTGTCCCTCTCCCTTCCTCTCTGTGAAAAATCAATATATATATATATATATATATATATTATATATATATAATATATATATGAATGAAAGCATACCTTTAAAAAAGAGAGAGAGAGAGAGAGAGAGAGAAACAGTTAGTTACCTACAAGAGAGCACCCATAGGATTGTCAGCTGCTTTCTCAACAGAAACTATGCAGGCCAGAAGGGAGTGGCAAGAAATATTCAAAATGATGAATAGCAAGAACCTATAACCAAGATTACTCTACTCAGAAAAACAGTAGGTAAAAAAGAGACAAGAGGAAGAAAAAGTAAAAATAATATAATAAATAAAATAAAATAAATTTTTTAAAAGTTAAAAAATTAAAAAGTGAAGTGTCATTAGGTATTTAGGTGCTAACTACTGTCAGGCACTGTCTTTTCGCCTTTAGTACCCTAAAACTGAAGCTTGAATTGATCCATAGTTACTCTGCATGTGTCTGTTTCCACAGGCCTTGGCTGCAAGCAGGTGGGGCCAATCTGCCCTTTTTTCCTGTCAGCCAGTGGTCAATCTTAATCACTCAAGCAGGGCTTTAGATGGGGTTGGTGCTGGTTGGCTTTTTTCCTGATCCAGAGCTACTCCTCTGCGTGTGGCCCCAAATATACTCTGGCCTTGGTTAGACAGAGATCCTTGTATGAAGACCAATGGGACCAGAGATCCTTGTACGAAGACCTGACGTTTTATTAGTCTGGGTCCCAGATAAGTGGGGAGGATGGCCCCTCTTCCAATCCACTCACTGTGGGCTCCTTGAAACTGCTGACTCATAAGCTTTGGTCTCTGCCTTTGTTTCCTCTGTAAAGCTCAAAATGCAGGGTATCACAGGCTGTATCACCTGTTTTGAGGCTACTAGGAAGGCTAGCTGCTCTGGAGAGAAATGGCTGCTTAGGTTTGGAAGCCCTAAGTATGTCCCAATGCAAGACTCCTGGCCACGGGCTCCCTCCCCTGCTTCCCTCCCCAGCCTCTCCTCAGGCACCTCAAGTCTGTGCCTCCCTCCCTGCGCCAAATCTTTGGGTGAGTGACTTCAATTGAAAAGTCCTAAGTTATATGTTAAGAGAATAAAAACAGACAAAACAAAACAAAAACAAGGAAACCTCGGCTTTCTCTACTCCCAGCACTGCGCTGCTTTCCCCTCGCAGAGCAGACTTTCGAGGCTGTGGTCTGGGGCCCAGACACCTCGGCAGCCAGCAGCACTGTGGCTTTCCTTTTCATAGTTGGATGTTACATCTGTGGCCAAGAGACCTGGCTTTGTTGCTCAGCTTGGGAAGGCTTCTCTTTTTCTGAGGGAACTGATACTCCCTCTCCTTCTTGGCAGGCCCGCAGGCCTGTCACCCCTCTTGAGCCCTTGCCATCTTCCTACCAATCTCCAGGCGTTTTCTGTCCTATTGTAAATTGCCTCCTCAGCTAGGCCTAATTTGTTAATTCCGGGTGGATATTCTCCGATTTAGTTGTATTTCAAATCTGGCCTTGGGATGAGGTACGTGACACATCTGCCTATTTGGCCGCTATTTTTTCTTCCCTCAAGCAATAAATTCTTAATGACCAATCACAAATCTAACAATGCCAAGCTGGCAATACCTTATTTATTTATTTATTTATTTATTTATTCACTATTGTATATTCTTATTGAATTCGACAAATATATAATAAATGAATAAAGGAGAGGAACAGAGAAAACAGAAACATCAATGGGTGAGAGAGAGTCATTGATTGACTGCTTCTTCTTTTTTTTTATGGTTCTTCAAACTTTTATTTTTAACTTTACGATGCATCATAAACATTATTTCATGCAATGGACAAAAATCTGCTACTGAAACATAGAGGGCTGCAGTTGGATAACAAGAGTTACTACTTAAAACAAAATACTAACATAAGGTTAAAGCCCTGGGCCTGGCAAATGCCTGCCATGGGCACTACATAAAAGGAATGTCTTCAAAGCCCCTTTGTGGGGCCCTACAGCCACCCCTGAGTTCCCGAGGGCCTCTAGGGTGGAAGGGGTCCTGTAAACTTTTTTGCATCCACATAAACCCCCCCAATTTCTGTCTGGTTTTCTTTACCTCATCCTCTACTCTAGCCATCTCGTCAAATTCTCTTATCATCTCCTCGTTGCTCAAATGCATATCGTGTATGGCCTCTTTGTATTCCTTGAGGCATTGTGCCAGCCCCTTGTTGGTTTTTCTTTTGGCTTTCCTGGGTACATCATCCCCAGCTGGGCGCTTTCCTCCAGCCCTTGGTTCTATGGTTGGTTTTCCTTCTTCTTTTGGTTTTCCTTGGCTCTCTGACTTTCCCTCTATCACTGGTTTTCCCTCCTTCTCTGGCTTCTCCTTATCCTCTAGTATTTCCTCATCTTCTGTCTCTCCCCTGTTTTCTATTTTTCCTTCATTTTCTAATTTTTCCTTGTCTTCCAGAGTATCAGCTACTTCTAGCTTTGCAGCATTCTGAGGCTGTTCATTTTCCATCTTTCCTTGATTCTCAGGCATTCCTTAATTTACACTGCAGAGTTTTTCCATGTTGAGATGTCCCCTCCTTTTCCTGTCTGCAGGAATTCTGAACAGGTTCCTTTTTTTGATAGCTTAGCTGAGTGCTGAGAACAACAGACACGCAGACCTGAAAGAACCTGGAGCAACAATTAGGAGTTTTCAGGGAGCACCGGGTCCGACCGCAGCGAAGGAAGCGATTGACTGCTTCTTACTGGGGATGGAGCTCATAACCTGGGCATGTGCCCTGATAAGAATTGAACCATGATCTCCTGGTTGATAAGTCAATGCTCAACCATTGACCTACATCAGCCATACATTCCAATACCATTTATTACCATGCCTAAAGGAGGACAATTTAGCTTACACAGAAATCAAACTAAAGAGTCTAAGGTGGGAATCAATTTGTATGACCAAACTTATAGAATTGACAGCCCAGTGGAAGAATCATTGGTATGGTTCATAAAAAAAAAATGCTTAATATATGGGGCTCTGATTATAGAAGCATATCAAAGCATTAGTTTAAAATGGAAATAGCCTCAGGTCCACTAACTTTACCAGGAACCCTGATCCAAAATAGCTCCTATTGAATGGTATAGTATTTGATTTGTAAAATAAAAGCATTCTGGTTACTCCTTGCAAATTGGCAGTAAGTTTCTACTTATGACACTATTGACTGCTTTTGTTTATCCATCCATCCATCCATCTATCTATTTATTTATTTAGAATGTTCATGGCAGCTTAATTTATAATAGCAACTGACTGACAGAAAACAAATATCCTTCAACAAGAGAGTGATACAATCGACCATTATTATTCATGGATTCCACATTAGCAAATTCATCTATTCACTAAAATTTATTTGAAACCCCCAAAATCAATATCTGTGGTGCTTTCAAGGTCATTTGCAGACAAGTGCACTGCCCAGAGCAGTGAATCTGAGTCACTCAGAATAGGTGGAAGCATATCCCTGCATTTAGAATAATTCAGGACTTCACTCAAAGACCCCTTTGGGTCAAATTACACAAAGGGAAATCCCTTAACTCCTGATATATGTGAGCAAACATTGCCATATTGGCTATGGATATAGATGTGGATTTAACTTGGAAAATAGAGATCACTGAAAGAAAATTTGCGAAGTATTTTTCTGCCCATGCCTTGCAGGGACTTATACTGGTAAGTTTGGGAGAGTTCTTCAAGTGTATGGCTCTAGAAATGACTGAAAGCTTAACAAAGACCTCCTAAGTTTTACATTTCTTATTGCAAGAAGTCACTAAAATAGGAAAGAAAATAGGGTGGCCTTAGACATCCTCTTTATCTCACAAAAAGGAATTTACACTGCACTAAGAAAAATGTTACAGTTATAGTCCCAAAGATCTTTCAGAGAGATTTTCAATATCAAAAAAGAGAAATTACAAAATATTTCACCCTGGAAGGAATACCATAACCATATCTAGTCTAAATCTAGAGTTCTAGATTAGATGTAGAATTCTAAACCAGGGTTTGGCAAACTATTGTCCTATGGGTCAAGCCTGGTCCACTACCTGTTTTTGTAAATAAAGTTTTATTGCAACATAGCTCTGCATATGCATTTATGCTGCTTCTATGCTGCTCCAACAGAGTTGAGTAATTATGACAGAGACAGTATCTTTTACAAAGCCTAAAACGTTTACCTGTTAGCCCTTTACAAAAAAAATAAAATCCCTGTTTAGCCTCTCTTTCTTCCATGATTTATCAAAGAGGATCAAAAGTGAGATTATAATGGAAAATTCTACTCTTGTCTGAAGGTACTTAAACTGGAAACTGTAAGACTAGACAATATCAGTCTTGGGCTGAATTACCCAGACATCAAAATCTGCTTCAGTAGGTCTGCTCTTGAAACCGATCCAATCATGACTAACTCCACTTCACTTTGAGCCAATCAAAAGCAATCATTGGTAATTAACCTATATTCCACATTTCCCCCAAGCCCTATATAAACCCTATCTTTGTTCACTGAGATTACATGTCTCCTTGCCGTTATTTCTTGACCAGCAAGAAATTCTACCTTTGTTCTTTTAGATTTAAAAGATTTATGATTCCTTTAATACAAGCAAACTTAAAATATAATGACTTAACAAAATTGAGGTTTCTTTCTGCTCAGATAGTAGTCTTGGACAGATATTGAGCTTGGTGAGACAGCTGTCATTCATGTATCCAGCTTACTCCTCACTGTTATCTTTTGTGCTCTGTCACCATATACATCTATCTTGGGGTGGGGTGATGGATACTAGGCCAGTGCTGGAAGTGGCACCTATCAGATTACCCCTAACGATCTCAAATTTCATTGGAGAGAATTTACTCTAAAGGTTATATCAAATTGAAGAAACACTGGGAAAGATAGCCTAGCTTTGTGCCTAAAGGAGAAAAATTATATTTATAGGAAACTAGAGGTTTCCACTACAGGGTGGAAAGCATCTTAATTTTTGTCTTCCACTGGCACATTAATTTATTTTCTTTTCTTATTTATTTAATTGATTTTAGAGGGGAAGGTAAAGGGATAGAGAGATAAAAACATCAACGATGAGAGAGAATCATTGATCGGCTGCCTCCTGCATGCCCCCACTGGGGATTGAGCCTACAACCCAGGCATATGCCCTTGGCCGGAATCTAACCTGGGACCCTTCAGTCTGCAGGCTGACACTTTATCCAATGAGCAATCTGGCTAGTGCTAATTTATTTTCTATGCTACTTTTCCCTATTAAATTAAACTTTTGTCAAGTCTCTCAACTCTGCTGATCACTCATGTCCTTCTGTCATACTTGTCTCCTAAACAGCATCAGTTTAGTAACAAAAATGCTTGGACCCCCTCTAATACTAGTAGTCATCACTCAAAAATGTATTTAAAACTGAAGCTTTTCCCTCTCTCCCAGCTTGGACCTTTATGAGGTAGGTCACCACCTATGGAAAAGGAGTGTTAGCTGGTTTCACTCTTTTCTCATTCAGTGCTTCCCGTTCTTTCTCATTCTGCTAGCTACGGTCCCTGAACCCGCCAAGCTGAGTGGCCGTTAGTCCATCTATCTTTGCATAAATTAGAGAAAGTTCCCTTTTTGGGATCCAACCCTGTGGAGAGAGAGCTGAACCTCTGTCAAGAAGAAAAAGGCAGCTCTTCCTCCAAGTAGACATAAACCTGCCAGAGTAAATGGTTTGGAGCATGAAAAGCAGGCTGGATTTCAGCTCCCATTTGCACCTACATCCAGGCATCCTTTCCAGGGAATGACTTACACAGCCAGGAGGCCTGTTGAAAGGACTTCATCTCTGCAGTTTTTTCTACATAGATGAATACTTTGCTTTTTCAGTTGTTTGTTTACAATTATTAATTGAGACTGGCCATCTGCGGACATGCCTCCATCTTCCTTCTTCTGAAGTCCATTCACTTTTCTAGGCAACTTTCCTTTTTTTAAATATATTTTATTGATTATTTACAGAGAGGAAGGGAGTGGGATAGAGAGTTAGAAACATCGATGAGAAAGAGACATTGATCAGCCGCCTCCTGCACATTCCCCACTGGGGATGTGCCTGCAACCAGGATACATGCCCTTGACCGGAATTGAACACGGGACCTTTCAGTCCGTAGGCCGACGCTCTATCCATTGAGCCAAACCGGTTTCGGCAAGGCAGCTTTCTTGAATAGGACCAAGGATGGTTCTTCTCCAGAGCTCCTGTATGGAAGTACCATATTTAAGCTAGAGAAAATATCCCAAACCGTAGCTTTATCTATACTCCACAGGATGCCAGAGCCAGCCTTTCATCCTTCACTATATCCCAGGCATAATTCAGATATTGGATTGTGTGTATCTCAAATAGAAAGCAACAATATTATGTATTTCTATGTGATCCCTGTTAAGCATGAGGTGAGAGCATACACTTCTGATGGCAAAGCTAGAAATGGTGGCAATGGCTCAGAATACTAATAGCTTTTGCTAAAAATCTTGAATCTCCTATCTTTTTCAATTTCTCCATCATCTTTTATAGGCTGGAGATGGATGGTGAACAAAGAATGAAAACTGGTTTTCTTCAATCTCTTGGTGCAAATCTTGTGTTGGTGCATTTGCATCTGATGTTGAATATGACTTTACTGTTTTGAGATCTCAGATGAGACTAATTTAGATTCCTTTAAACATCTTATGTGTAACATATCTCTGGAAATATACATATAGAACAGGAAATATTAGTTACTTTTAGTGGGAAATATATTGGCTCAGGGAAGCTGTAGGAGGAAGAATTTTCACATATAATCTTTTGAACTGTTTTAATTTTTAGCTATATGTATGTAGTACCTATCCAAGAAATTTAAATAAGAAATATACCTTCCAAATATATTAAAGTACATTATAGTACAATACAGCACTTTCCAAATCTTTTTTTTTATTTTATTGATTTTTTTTTACAGAGAGGAAGGGAGAGAGATAGAGAGTTAGAAGCATCAATGAGAGAGAAACATTGATCAGCTGCCCCCTGCACACCTCCCAGTGGGGATGTGCCCACAACGAAGGTATGTGCCCTTGACCAGAATCGAACCTGGCACCTTTCAGTCCACAGGCTGACGCTCTATCCACTGAGCCAAACCAGTTTGGGCGCACTTTCCAAATCTTAAGAAGAATGAGTTATGAGACTGCGTCATCTTGATGGGGAGGGTGGATGTTATCGGAAGCATGAGAATCTACAAATGCAGTACCCACCGAGCAGCTGGAAACCCCAGAACACCAGTCACCAATTGGTGCAAACACGCCGATTCAGAAGAGCTCTACACTTCCCCACAGAAAGGACGGATTTCACCTGGATGGAGGAAAGAGAGAACTATATAACCAGTTACCAACAAAGGAACCCCCATCAGACTAGCTACTGATTTCTCAACAGAAACTCATTAGACCAAAAGGGAATGGAATGAAATACAGTCATGCAAAGGAAGGCTCTGAATCCAAGTACTGTACCCAGCAAGGTTATCAATTAAAATTGAAGGTGAAATCAGGAGCTTTACAGACAAAAAACGGACTAAGGGAATTTATTACCACCTAACCAGCAATGAAAGAAATGCTAAATGGTTGTTCGCGCTACAGAGGAAGAGAGAGAGAGAGAGAGAGAGAGAGAGAGAGAGAGAGAGGAAATGAAGAAGGAACACAGGAGTAAAGAATAAAAAGAGTGACAAATAAGAACCTATCAATAATAACTATTTTTTTTTAGTTTTTTAAAAATTAAATCTTTATTATTCAGATTATTACATTTGTTTCTCTTTTTTCCCCTCCATAGCACCCCTCCACCCAACTCCCACCCTCCCCACTGCCCTTAGCTCCCTCCCATTGATCTCATCCATAGGTGTATGATTTTTGTCCAGTCTCTCCCTGCACATCCCTCACCCCTTTTCCCCTGAGAATTATCAGTCCACTCCCTTCTGTGCTCCTGATTCTATTATATTCACCAGTTTATTCTGTTGATCAAATTTTTAATTCCCTTAATTTTTAGATTCACTTGTTGATAGATTGTATTTGTTGTTCATAATTTTTTGGCTTTTATCTTTTTCTTCTTCCTCTTCTAAAAGAGTACCTTTCAGCATTTCATATAATACTGGTTTAGAGTTGATGAACTCCTTTAGCTTTTTCTTATCTGTGAAGCTCTTTATCTGCCCTTCAATTCTGAATGATAGCTTTGCTGGATAGATTATTCTTGGTTGTAGGTTCTTGCTATTCATCACGTTGAATATTTCTTGCCACTCCCATCTGGCCTGCATCGTTTCTGTTGAGAAATCAGCTGACAGTCGTATGGGTGCTCCCTTGTAGGTAATGAACTGTTTTTCTCTTGTTGCTTTTAATATTCTCTCTTTATCTTTTGCTCTTGGTATTTTAATTATGATGTGTCTTGGTGTGGTCCTCTTTGGATTCCTTTTATATGGGGTTCTGTGTGCGTCCTGGACTTGTAAGTCTATTTCTTTTACCAGATGTGGGAAGTTTTCAGTCATTATTTCTTTAAATAGGTTTTCAGTATCTTGCTCTCTCTTTTCTTCTGGCACCCCCACAATTCTGATGTTGGTATGCTTGAAGCTGTCCACCTTCTGATGGGTCCCCAACTCCAAGGGCTACCGGGACCATGAGGCTAAAAATAGCCACAAGCTGGGTCTCTGGGGACACTTCAACAGCAATCAGCACCAGCCAAGGAGCAATGAGCTCCTGCAGTTCCTGGGTTGCCCTGAGCAACAGTGTCCCCTCATCCCCATATCAGAATCCTACTGGCTCACAGAGCTGAAAGGGGACAAGATGAGACGCACACAGACCTCATGCACTGGGAGCACCAGAGCTCTCCATTTATCTGAGGCAGCGGTTCTCAACCTGTGGGTCGCGACCTCTTTAGGGGTCGAACGACCCTTTCACAGGGGTCGCCTAAGACTATTGAAAAACACCTATTTCCCATGGTCTTAGGAACCAACACACCGTTCCTCGGTGTAGCAAAATGTAGCAATGTAGTTTACTGTTGTCATATTAAGACTGTTACCCATGTTACACCACAATTCAAGACAAAATTTCATTTATTTGTAGTTAGAAATAAATATTTCACAATATATAATTACATATTGTTTTTGTGATTAATCACTATGCTTTAATTATGTTCAATTTGTAACAATGAAAATACATCCTGCATATCAGATATTTACATTACAGTTCATAACAGTAGCAAAATTACAGTTATGAAGTAGCACCGAAAATAATTTTATGGTTGGGGGTCACCTCCACATGAGGAGCTGTCTTAAAGGGTCGTGGCATTAGGAAGATTGAGAACCACTGATCTGAGGGATACTCACCAACAGATATTGGAAAGTGCAGCATTATGCCTCATCCATAGGCTCCACCCTGAAGATGGGATATTTCCAGAAGAGCCTGGAAGGATTCTCTTGCCAAGCAGTGAGTAAGAAGGGCAGACTGCCAAGTGTCACTGGGTGACTTCACCAAGTGCCTTCTCTTTCACTAGCTAATGGTGCATGCCCATCACACTGACAGGCCATTGCCAGAAGTGTCTGCACCTCCCTAGGAGCAGACATGCAGGTACATCCTCCTGCATCTACTGGGACAGAGGCTCCAGCACAGGGGCTGTCTTCTCAGGGATCCCTGAGAGTTTGAGACCTAATTCCTGGAATTCTGGAGGGCCAGGAGTGATGTGTGAGCCTGGAGACAACCTGGCCAGCTCTGCGGCCCCTTAGGTCTCCAGTGACCGACTCCGAGGGAGGCTGATGGGCTGGCTCTGGACCCAGAGAGCTGGCCAGGCCTGAGCATGACACAGTGGCCCCATGGAAAACACAAATAGGACAGCAGGGAAGGGCCCCAGCAGAATGACCGTACAGGCCTGCACTCGGACAGGCCTCAGGCCTCCTCCTCCTTTCCCCAGAACCACAAGTTCAGGTGGCCACAGCCCTCCCTGCAGATGGGCAACCAGGCATACACTGAGGGTCCAGTCCTTCTGTAGGGACCCTCTGGGTCTGCACAGAGCACTAGGCTGAGAGAGCACACTGGTGTGCAGCCTCCATTTCCTGTTTTGAAAGAGGGGCTTGGATCAAATGCTCCCCGGGATGTCACCTTGCATATCCTGCTCCCACAGTGCACCTGGAGGGCAGAGGCCAGAGTGGACAGCGTAACACGTGCTCCTGGATCAGTGGGCGGAGCTTCCACCCTAGCTAGCGGAAGCCCCAGCCTTAGTGTCCACAGAGTCAGGCAGAGAAACCCTAATCTAAATGCATATTAGTTCCCCTGATGTGCCTGGTTTGGGGTCAGTTTCAATCATTAAAGTTATTTCTGAAACTGAACTGAAATTTGCCAGCCTCCTCCAAGCTTTGATCCAATACCAGGTTCCTTCATACCTGAGGCAGGGGCAGCTGCCGAGGATCAGCAGGAGCAGAACCTCACATGCTCTCTGGTCCCACCATTGCCCACTTCTATTCCCAAGAAACAGAAAGGAAAGGAACCTCATGGCCCTGGAGAGCTGGACAAGGATATGGAGGTGTGGGACTGGTGCTCGGAGTCAGACGCGGGAGAGCGGCTTCATAGCTGCCTATTCCAGGGTCTCTCCTTACTCCCCCCCCCCCCCCCGCCTCTGCCAGATGGCCAGAGGGACTACTGGATTGAACCCCTCAGTCACTGCCAGCACTGCCTGCAGGGCTCCACGGAGAGCTCAGGAAGTTGGGGTCAGGGGGCTGTGGGAGTCGGGGGGAGGAGGGGTGAGATGACATCACAGAGCACACACTGGGCAGATCTGAGGTGAAGACAGTGGCATTTCTCACTGTCCTTTGAGGCAGAAAGCCAAGTAAAAGGTTCTCAGAGCCCTAGTTCTACACCCAGTTGCAGCTCAGAGGAGTGAGGGGATGTGGCTTAGTCCTAGATGTGTGATCATACACTGCCTCTCACACTCACCTCCATATCTGGGACCAGAACTGAAACACAAATGCCTGATCCCTGCACAATAGGTAGGTGGCAGGGATGCTGGGAGACAGGGCCCAGGGGCACCAGGACCAGACCAGGGCCAGCTATAAAAAAACGGGATCAGGGAGTTATCATGACGATATGGGCAGGAGATACTACTACCCTCCAGTAGTACCGTGGAGCTCAGGGCAAGAGCGACATATGGGTGACTCTGACCTTCCCAGGGGGCAGGCAAGGTGGAATGCCAGACATTCTGTTGATCTCCAGACCCTGCACCCCCAGGGCCTCTAGCTGGTCTCTAGGCCCCTATCTGGTCTCTGGTCTCTCTCCATCCTGCCCCCTAATGCAGGGCACACAACACTCTGAGATAACTTGGTAAACTACAGACTGCTGCACCCCCATCTGGATGCAGTATTGAGGATAAAATGGGAACTCCCACTCCTGGTCTATAGCTCAGGTTCCCACCGCACCTGCCCTGCACTCTGAGTCACCTTGACCACTGCCCTGCTGCCCCAGCCATGAGGGTGCCCAGCACTGCCTGAGGGGCCAGCCACTGGCATGTGCTACCTAGTGGTGCAGGGACCCAGTGTCTTCCTCGGAGCTCTAAACCCTAAGGTGCTAAGCTGGACAGACTCCCTCACTTGGCAGGTGAGATGCCAACCTCGTGACTCCCACTGCAGCCTATGTGCAATGCCCTGGCCTTCTGAGACTGGGGTTCCCAGTCACGTTGGACTTGAATGTGAACACAGTCTACAACCACAACAGGAACCGCACAAAACCGTCATGGCTGCTCACTATGCTGTGGTGGGCAGGGAGTCTCTCCAGGTCAGAGCAAAGCCCCATGGACCACTTATCAGCGGGTGACATAGGCCAGCTGCTGGCCCTATCCCAGAGAGATTCTCCTCTTCTAAGAGGCAGGTCCAGTGCCCCTGGAAGCTGATGAGAAAAGAGGAGGCGGTGACAGGTAGCAAGTGCCCGCAAAGGAGTAGCAGGAAATGCCCCTCCTCTTTTTATGAGCTGCAACTCCAAAACAGCACAGCAGAGGTTAGCTGGAGTTGTTGTACATTCCAGGAAAGAGACTCCACAAGCACTAATGGCAACTAATCCTCCAAGTTTCAGAAGCATAAGCAGAAGGAAGTTTAGGGAGATCCCATCTCCTGTCCAACATGCACCCTATGTTGTTCACAGAGCCATAAGGTATTCCGGATAGAGAAATAGTTGCTTTAAATCAGAAGTAGGTTTCATAGTATCTCTCCCAGCAGCTGTATACAGATGTACAGCGAATGCCTGTGTGGAAACTCTGGGAATTATCCTACAAGCACTAATGGCCTCAGGGTCCCTCTCCCCACGGGGTCTGGGAAGCTCTTACGAAGCCCTACCTGCCCTTCCCCAGCCATGCCCACTTGGGAGGCAGACTGAATCTGCCTGCAATTTCTAGAATTTGTCAGGATGCCACATGTCATGCTGCACCAGAACCCCAGGCCTCAGTCTCTCCTGCAGGAACATGGGGCCTGAATCCCCAAATCGTTGTCATCTTTCCAGCAAAGGCAGGTCAGCCAGGACATGTGGCCCATGTTCTGCTGGGACACACTCAGGTTCCACTTTCTCACTGCCCTTCCTGCTCAGCCCAGTTGCTTGGAGAGCTGCACCCACACTCTGCCTTAATAAGGTTGCTAAGGGTAAAGCAAAACAAGGGGAAAATTTGCAGTTACAAGATCTTCAAGTAGCAGAGTTCACAAAGCCAAGCTTTAGTTCTTTGAATAATTAGTTGAACTCCCCTATAAAGCTGTCTGGACTAGGGCATTTGTTTGCTAGAAAAATTTTTTAAATTTTTTTATTAATTTTTATTAATTTTTTACAGACATCTCCCCATTGCCCCCCTCCCTCCCAGGCATACCCCGAACCCCCAGTGTCTGTGATCATTGGTTATGCTTATATGCATGCATACAAGTCCTTTGATTGATCACTTATCTACCTCACCTAACTTTAATCTTTCTGCTGTAATTTCACAGTCTGTTTGATGCTTTATGATTTTTGTCCTCCTTAGAATTATCAGTCTACTCCCTTTCTGTGCCCCTGATTCTATTATATTCACCAGTTTATTCTGTTGATCAAATTTTTAATTCACTTAATTTTTAGATTCACTTGTTGATAGATATGTATTTGTTGTTCATAATATTTTGTCTTTTACCTTTTTCTTCTTCCTCTTCTAAAAGAGTACCTTTCAGCATTTCATATAATACTGGTTTGGAGTTGATGAACTCCTTTAGCTTTTTCTTCTCTGTGAAGGTCTTTATCTGCCCTTCAATTCTGAATGATAGCTTTGCTGGATAGATTATTCTTGGTTGTAGGTTCTTGCTGTTCATCACGTTGAATATTTCTTGCCACTTCCATCTGGCCTGCATCGTTTCTGTTGAGAAATCAGCTGACAGTCGTATGGGTGCTCCCTTGTAGGTATTGAACTGTTTTTCTCTTGCTGCTTTTAATATTCTCTCTTTGTCTTTTGCTCTTGGTATTTTAATTATGATGTGTCTTGGTGTGGTCCTCTTTGGATTCCTTTTCTTTGGGGTCTGTGTGCTTCCTGGACTTGTAAGTCTATTTCTTTTACCAGATGTGGGAAGTTTTCAGTCATTATTTCTTTAAATAGGTTTTCAGTATCTTGCTCTCTCTCTTCTTCTGGCACCCCCACAATTCTGATGTTGGTGTGCTTGAAGCTGTCCCAGAGGCTCCTTACATTATCTTCACATTTTTGGATTCTTTTCTCTTCTTGCTTTTCCAGTTGAATGTTTTCTGCTTCTTTATATTTCAAATTTTTGACTTGATCCTTGCCTTTTTCTAGTCTGCTGTTAGGACTCTGTATAATATTTTTTATTTCAGTCAGTGTATGTTTAATTTCTAGTTGGTCCTTTTTTTATCTTTAGTTGGACCTTTTCCATCTCCTCTTGGGTCTCACTAAATTTATCCAACTTTTCTAGCATATTCTTGAAAAACCTTATAAGCGTGGTTTTGAACTCCATATCCAGTCGTTTTTTTCCCTCCTTTTCTTTTGTTTGTAATCCCTTCCCTTGTCTCGGCATTTTCACTATGCCGGGGAAACTTCTGTGTTGAATTCAGCTTTATGATACCAGACGTGCAAAGCCGCAGAAGCCTCTGTTGAGCTTGGGAGGGGTGGAGTCTCAGGGCTTAAGGGACTGCCTTGCCTTCCAGTCGGCCTCACCCTCCACGGCCCCTGAGTCTCACGTGACTGGGTAATGGCTGGAGCAGTCCTTGTGCGCGCACCCGCAGTGCCTCTAACCGCTGCCTTTCTAGCTCCCCTGCGCACCAGGACCACACGAGTCTAGGTCTCCAGGGTTTCGTCCAAAACAGGGGTTTAGTGAAGTTAGAAGTGGCACAGTTGGGAGGGTCTGTCTCCTGCCCACTTGTGAAAGCTAGCGGCACACTCAGCAGTCTGTCCTGCGAGCAGTGCCGTGCGCGCCACCAGGCCTTTGATCTTTTGCAACTCCCCTAAATTTCCATGCACTTTTCCCTTTTCACAGTCCAAACTCCCCCCGTATGAGTTTTGGCTGGATCTGGGGTTTAGTGTCGTAGGATAAGGGGTTCAATGCCTTTGAGAGTTTCCGTTTCCCTCCCGCCAGAGAAAGCCAGCCAGGTACTCTGGCACCCGCTCTCTCCTCGCGCGCGTCTCCGTACCTCAGCTTTTTGCAGCTCCTCTGGGTTTCCGTGAGCCCCTCTCTTTCCCTCTAGTTGTAGAACTTCCACTCAGCCAGCTTTCCTGTGGTTCTGTATGATGTCTGTTCTGTCTTTTAGTTGTAGTTTTGAAATTGTTGTGCGAGGCAGCAGTGTAGGTGTTTACCTATGCCGCCATCTTGGATCTGTTTGCTGGAAAATTTTTGATCACTGCTTCAATTTCTTCTATAGTTATCAGCCTATTCCGGTTTTTTTATTCTTTCTGATTGAGTTTTGGGAGCTTGTATTTTTCTAAGAATATGGCCATTTCATCTATGCTGTCCATTTTGTTGGAATAGAGTTGTTCATAGTATTTTTTCATAATCCTTTGTATTTCTGTGGGATTGGATGTGATTTTACCTCTTTTATTTCTAATTTTGTTTATTTGGGTCCTCTTTCTTTGCTTCTTGGTGAGCCTGGCTAGAGGTTCATCAATATTGTTTATCCTTTCAAAGAACTAGCTCTTGGTTTTATTGATCACTTGTATAGTTATTTTGGTCTCTATGTCATATATTCCTGCTCTGTTCTTTATTATTTTCTACTTTCTGCTTATACTGAGATTTTCTTGTTGCTCTCTTTCTAACTCTCTGAGTTGTAGGGTTAGATGATATGTCACTATTTTTTTTCTTTCTTTTTTTTTTGTTTTTTTTTGAGATAGGTCTGTAGAACTATGTACTTCCCTCTCAAGACTACTTTCACTATGTCCCATAGATTTTTGAATTGTGTTTTCATTGTCATTTGTTGCCATAATACTTTTTGTTTCTTCTTTGATCTCTTCAATAACCTAATCATTGTTAAATAGCATGCTATTCAGCCTCCATGTGTTTGATTTTTTTCATTGTTTTTATTGTAGTTGATTTCTAATTTTATGCCATTTTAATCTGAGAAGATGCTTGATATGATTTCTATCTTCTTGAATTTGGGGAGACTTTATGTGTGCCTCAATATGTGATCTATCTTTGAAAACGATACATGTGCACTTGAGAAGAATGTATATTCTGTGGCTTCAGTGTGAAATGTTCTGAAGACGTCAATTAATTCCATCTGATCTAGTGAGTCATTTAGGATTGATGTTTCTTTGATGATTTTTTGTCTAGAGGATTTAGTCAGTGGTGTTAGTAGGGTATTAAAATCCCTACTATGACTGTATTGCTGTCAATTTCTTCCTTGATATCTTCCAGAAGTATTTTTTATGTATTTGGGTGCTCCTGTATTGGGTGCATATATGTTTATCAGAGTTATATGTTCTTGTTGAATTGCTCCCTTTAGTATTATGAAGTGGCCTTCCTTATCTCTTGTTCTGGCCTTCACTTTGAGGTCTAATTTGTCAGATATAAGTATTGCAACCTCAGCCTTTTTTTTTCCTCTTTTCTTTTTCATTCACATGAAAAACGTTTTCCCATCCCTTCACCATCAGTCTGTGTGAGTCTTTTGTTCTGAGGTGAGTCTCCTGTAGACAGCAGATACATAGGTCATGTTTCTTATCCATTCACCTACCCTATGTCTTTTGATTGGGGCATTTAATACATTTACATTTAAAGCTATTATTGATTGAATCTTATTTGTCACCATTTTTATTCTTTTTTTTCCATATATATTTTATTGATTCTTTACAGAGAGGAAGGAAGAGAGATAGAAAGTTAGAAACATTGATGAGAGAGAAACATCCATCAGCTGCCTCCTACACATCTCCTACTGGGCATATGCCTGCAACCAAGGTACATGCCCTTGACCAGAATTGAACCTGGGACCTTTTGGTCCATAGGCCAAGGCTCTATCCACTGATCCAAACCCGTTTCGGTACCATTTTTTATTCTTAACTAGTGACCCACCATGTAAAATCATGTGAGACCAGATCTGCAGGTAATCTTGCAAGACCCAGGACCTCCCCTGGGTCCTGCAGTGCACTGGGACTTGGAGGAGTCCCATGGTGCTGGAAGGACTCAGAGTCAAGTCCCCTTCCACACATGCATGCCTCGCCATGCACACAGCCACGCCCATCCACACATGCCTCACTGTGCTCACAGCCTCCTGGTGACCTGTCTTTGGTCGTTATGGCATTACAACAACTGGGTTTTTATTATATAGATGCCTGTGTTCTTTCTTTCCTATTTCTTCTTTTTATAGCAGAGCTTTTAGCATTTATTGCATTGCTGGTTTGGTGGTAATAAATTTCCTTAGTCCTTTTTTGTCTGTGAAGCTTCTGATTTCACGCTCAACTTTAATTGATAGCCTTGCTGGACACAGTATTCTTGGATTCAGACCCTTGTTTCGCATGACTTGGATTCAGACCCTTGTTTCGTATATTTCATTCCATTCCCTCTGTTCTGATGTGTTTCTGTTAAAAAAAATCAGTTGATAGTCTGATAGGAGATCCTTGTAGGTAACTTTCTGTCTCTCTCTGGCAGCCTTTAAGATTCTTACTTTGGAGGGAGAATCCAAGATGGCGGCATAGGAAAACACCTACACTGCTGCCTCGCACAATTTCAAAACTACAACTAAAAGATAGAACGGACATCATCCAGAACCACAGGAAAGCTGGCTGAGTGGAAGTTCTACAACTAGAGGGAAAGAGAGGGGCTCAAGGAGACTCAGAGGAGCTGCAAAAAGCTGAGGTACGGAGACGCGCGCAAGGAGAGAGCGGATGCCGGAGTACCTGGCTGGCTTTCTCTGGCGGGAGGGAAACGGACACTCCCAACGGCATTGAACCCCTTATCCTACGACACTAAACCCCAGATCCAGCTGAAACTCATATGGGGGAGTTTGGACTGTGAAAAGGGAGAGGTGCATGGAAATTTAGGGGAGTCGCAGAAGATCAGGTCCGGTCTCGCACGCGCACGGTGCTGCGCGGAGGACAGATTGCTGGGTGTGCCGCTGGTTTTCGCGAGAGGGCGGGAGACAGACCCTCCGAACTGTGCCACTTCTCAGTCCACTGGGCCCCTGTTTCGGGCGAAACCCTGGAGACCTAGACTCCTGTGGTCCTGGTGTGCAGGGGAGCTGGAAAGGCAGCGGTTAGAGGCACCGCAGGTGCGAGCACAAGGACCGCTCCAGCCATTACCCAGTCACGTGAGACTCAGGGGCCGTGGAGGGCGGGGCTGACTGGAAGGCAAGGCGGTCCCTTAAGCCCTGAGACTCCACCCCTCCCAAGCTCAACAGAGGCTTCTGCGGATGAATCCAGCACAGAAGTTTCCCCGGCATAGTGAAAATGCCGAGACAAGGGATGGAATTACAAGCAAAAGAAATGGAGAAAAAAAAACGACTGGAAATAGAGTTCAAAACCACACTTATAAGGTTTTTCAAGAATATGCTAGAAAAGTTGGATAAATTTAGTGAGACCCAAGAGGAGATGAAAAAGGACCAACTAGAAATTAAACATACACTGACTGAAATAAAAACGATTATACGGAGTCCTAACAGCAGACTAGAGAAAGGCAAGGATCAAGTCAAATATTTGAAATATAAAGAAGCAGAAAACATTCAACTGGAAAAGCAAGAAGAGAAAAGAATCCAAAAATGTGAAGATAATGTAAGGAGCCTCTGGGACAGCTTCAAGCACACCAACATCAGAATTGTGGGGGTGCCAGAAGAAGAGAGAGAGAGCAAGATACTGAAAACCTATTTAAGGAAATAATGACTGAAAACTTCCCACATCTGGTAAAAGAAATAGACTTACAAGTCCAGGAAGCACACAGAACCCCAAAGAAAAGGAATCCAAAGAGGACTACACCAAGACACATCATAATTAAAATACCAGGAGCAAAAGACAAAGAGAGAATATTAAAAGCAGCAAGAGAAAAACAGTTCATTACCTACAAGGGAGCACCCATACGACTGTCAGCTGATTTCTCAACAGAAACGATGCAGGCCAGACGGGAGTGGCAAGAAATATTCAACGTGATGAACAGCAAGAACCTACAACCAAGAATAATCTATCCAGCAAAGTTATCATTCAGAATTGAAGGGCAGATAAAGAGCTTCACAGAGAAGAAAAAGGTAAAGGAGTTCATCAACTCCAAACCAGTATTATATGAAATGCTGAAAGGTACTCTTTTAGAATAGGAAGAAGAAAAAGGTAAAAGACAAAAAATTATGAACAACAAATACATATCTATTAACAAGTGAATCTAAAAATTAAGTGAATTAAAAATTTGATCAACAGAATAAACTGGTTAATATAATAGAATCAGGAGCACAGAAAGGGAGTAGACTGATAATTCTAAGGAGGACAAAAATCATAAAGCATCAAACAGACTGTGAAATTACAGCAAAAAGATTAAAGTTAGGTGAGGTAGATAAGTGATCAATCAAAGGACTTGTATGCATGCATATAAGCATAACCAATGATCAGAGACACTGGGGGGTTGGGGTATGCCTGGGAGGGAGGGGGGGCAATGGGGAGATATGTATAAAAAATTAATAAAAATTAATTAAAAAAAAAGATTCTCACTTTGGCTGAGACCGATTTGGCTCAGTGGATAGAGCATTGGCCTGCGGACTGAAAGGTCCCAGGTTTGATTCCGGTCAGGGGCATGTACCTTGCCTGTGGGCACATCTCCAGTGTGGGGCATGCAGGAGGTGGCTGATTGATGTCTCTCTCTCATCGATGTTTCTGACTTTCTATCCCTCTCCCTTCCTCTCTGTAAAAAATCAATAAAATATATATTTTTTAAAAAAGATTCTTACTTTGTCTTTGGTGTTTGCCAATTTAATTATAATGTGTCTTGTTGTCAGTCTTTTGGGTTCATCTAGTTTGGGACTCTGTGAGCTTTTTGGACTCGTGTGAGTTTTTCTTCCTAATATTAGGGAAGTTTTCTGTCATTATTTCTCCAAACAGGTTTTATATTCCTTGCTTAGTTCCTGTCCTTCTGGTATCCCTATTATTCAGATGTTGTTTCATTTAATGTTGTCCCAAAGTTCCCTTAAACTCTCCTCCTGTTTTTAAAGTTTTTTTGTTTTGTTTTGTTTTTTACCAGTTGCTACTCGTGTATTTTTTCTACCTTGTCTTATAGCTCACTGATGTGGTCCTCCACTTCTTCTAATCTATTCTTGATGCTTTCTATTGTGTTCTGTATTGCAGCAATGTCATCATTTATTCTTGGTTCTTCTTCTTTTCCTCTTGGCTCTTACATATATTGTTGAATTTGTCTTCCATCCTTGTCAGCGTACTTATGACCATAGCCCTGAATTCTTTCTTGCCTCCATTTTGTTTACTTCCTTTTCCAGTGATTCCTCCTTTTCTTTCGTATGGGGGCTGTTTCTTTGTCTCCTCATGTTTGCTCCTCTCAGGGTGTCTAGTTATGTAGCTCTCTCTCTCATGCATTACCTTAAAGTCTCAAAACACAACACAACAAGACACAACACACATGGCACCCAACACAAATATATTCATGATACCAATAATCCCAAATAAAGGTTACCACCTGAGAAAAGAGAATTAGGGGAGAGAAAAGAGTACAAAAATGATATTGAGAAAGGAAAAATGTAAGAGATAAAAGAAAAAAAGAAGGGGGAAAATATATACGAAGAAAACTCCAAAAAACCAACAACTAATCCAAAAAAATTCAAACAACAAACATCAGAACAACAAATATCTAAATGAATCTGAAGAGGCAGAGCTTATTTCTAGAAGGTAAGGTCAAGAACTTGAATGAATGGGAAAATGGCCACCATTCAGTATAGAGAAGGTAGAAAGAGAATGAGTATATAAGAAGAATAGTATAAAACAAAATACAGAAAAGAGAGAGAGAAATATATATATAATTTTTCCCTTTCTTTAATCTATTTATCTATGTATTCATCTATTTTTGGTAAAGAAGAATAGAGTAGATAGGCCGAGTTGGTGATTGAAACTAATTAAGCTATTTGTAGAAGAGAACAAGCAAGGAGAGGAAAAACAGAAGCAAAAAAAAAAAAGATAAAAGAAAGAGACAGAAAAAAAACCAAACTAACAAACAATCAAATAACAACAAGACATAAAGAAAGAAAAAGGAAAAAAGCATGTGGTTTGTGAAGAGAGAGAAGAGAGAAGTGTGCATGGACTTGGAGCAGGGAAGAGGAAATTAGATATATGAGTAAGATCAATTTTTAACATGGAATAAAAAGAAAGGATAGAGAAAAATTAAAGCAGGAACAGGGTAAAAGAAACAGGATGAAAAAGGTGAAAAGTGGGGAAGAGAGTGTTGGCATAAAGAAAAAATTGAGCCCTAATTGCTTTGGCTCAGTGGATAGATCATCGGCCTGGGGACTGACGGGTCCCAGGTTCGATTCTGGTCAAGGGCCTGTACCATGGTTTCAGGCACATCCCCAGTAGGGAGGGAATGTGCAGGAAGCAATTGATTGATGTTTCTCTCTCATTGATGTTTCTAGCTCTCTATTCCTCTCCCTTCCGCTCTGAAAAAATCAATAAAATATATTTTTTTAAAGCCCCATATATTTTTTAAAAAAGAAAAAAAATTGAGATAGAGTAAAATAATACTACAATAAAAATAAAAATAGAATGTAGAACACTAATCCAAAAATAAAATAAAATAAAGAAAAAAATAAAATAAAACTTAAAAAGTAATGAAAATAATCATAATAATTGAAAATAAAAAAGTAAAATAAAGTGAGAAAACAATGTTAGTTTCTTAAGTAAAAGATAAAAAATAAAAAAGTGAAGTAGCAAAGGTTGTTCACTTCAGCAGAGCTTCAATGACTCATGGGGTCTGGTTTAAGACCCTTCTCTACAGTTCTGCCTGAAACATCTCTTTCCTGTCAAGTAGTCAGCACAGGGTTGAAGTTCTCTGCAATTCACCACTCCTCTGTGTCATAAGCCACACCCTTGTTTTCAAGCAGTGGGATCTCTATGCTCACTTCGCTTCTCTGCCTGCCTTCAATTGTATTAACACAAGTGTAAATTTCTTACACAATGCCTGAGTGGCAGTGTTTCTGTATTAGTTTCCAGGACCAAATGGCCCCTCAACTCAGTGTTTAGACTCTTCTTTCCTGCCCCACTTAATATTGGGTTGGAGGGATGAACTGACCCAGAGCTAGTTTCCTGCTCATCTCTCCTTATTATGATCTCGTTTCTACAAAAACAATATTCCCCTGCAGTCTCAATGGGTGTTTTTAATTGAGAGATCCTATGTACTGGGCTTAGCAACAAAAGCAAGGAAGTGAAAAAGACAAAGGAACTGTGTGGACTCACATCTTTCTCCCCCCAGCACTGCGTGGCAGGTATAGAACTTCAGGCTGCCTTTCTGGGCAGTTTCCCATGTCTGTGGGCTTAGATCTAGAGTCCCCCACTGCAAGCAGCCCTGTGGGACTCCTTCCACATTAGAGGGCTACACTGACCCCAAGGGCAATAGATTTGGTGGGGTGCGTTCTTCTTCTGAGACTCTAGTCCCCACTGCACACATTTCTTCCTCTAGCAATTAGATCTCATCTCTCTCCAGGGGATCTCTGACCTTTCTGTCCAGGGACTACCTCACCAGCTGTGTTTAATTCACCAATTCCAGATGGATATTATTCAATTCAACTGTTCCTTCTATCTGTTCTGTGAGAAGGTGCAAGACATGTCCGCATATTCAGCCATCTTGTCTCCCCTTGGATAAACTTTTTAGGCACCCACTGCCAGGGAGGCTGGAGTCTCAGTGTGAGGGTGTTCACAACTGAGGCAGCTGGTCCCTGGATGTTGTGGTTATAGAGTCTCAGGAGGTATCTGAGGTCTCCTCAGTTAAAGGTAAGGCTGGGCTTCCGATCACAGCTGCTCTTCCCTTCAAGATGGCGCAGTCTATGCTGCACAGGCGGATGTTCCAAGATAGATTTCAGCAATAGTAGAGGCTGCCCAGCCAGTCCCCAACAGTTCTGTGGAATATAACTGTCCCTCACTCACAAATACAGACACTTCCTGCATGCCCATACACTCACTCTCCTTTCACTCTCTCACTCACACACTGTCTTGCAGCCTGCCATCCCATTGGCTGCCCTCCAGGAGAAATCTCCATAAGTTTCAAACATTTTTATTTATTTATTGATGAGAGAGAAACATTGATTTGTTCTTTCCACCAATTTATTCATTCATTGGTTGATTCTTATATGTGCCCTGATTTGGGATCGAACTCCCTGACTTTGGTGTATTGGAATGAAATCTAACTAACTGAGCTACCTTAGCCAGGGCTATCCTTTCATTTTTATTTATTTTTAAATCCTTACCTGAGGACATACGTAGAGGGAAAGAGGAAGATGGCATCATTATGAGAAACACCAATTGGTTGACTTCTATATGATCCCCAACCAGGAATTGAACCAGCAACCTTTTGGTGCATTGGACAATGTTACAACCAATGGAGCCACTCCAGCTGGGCTGTCCTTTCATTATTTTAAAATATATTTTTATTGATTTTAGAGAGGAAAGGAGAGGGTGAGAGAGAGAGAGAGAGATAGAAACATCAGTATGAGAGAGAAGCATTGATTTGTTGCCTCCTGCACACTTCCCATCAGGGATAGAGCCCACAACCCTGCAACCCAGGCATGTACCCTGACCGGGAATCTAACTGACCTCCTGGTTCATAGGTTACTCAACCCCTGAGCCACACATGCCAGGTCGTCTTTTCATTTTTTAATACTGAGAGACTTGCTTCCATTAACTAGTTATCCTCAAAATACTGTACTTACTTGATCAGTTCTTTGTATCATCTGTGCCACCACTATCCTGCCCCTTTATGAACTCTCCTCTCTCCTCACATAGCTTGGACTCAGACATTTCCAGCTGGGCAGCTGCTACCACATCTCCATTCCCCTGGTGTGGTGACATTCTTTTGTGCTTGGGCTCCCACACCTCAATCTTAACCACCACCAAGCCCCCTCTTTCCACACTGACTCCCTCCTCAATTTTCTTGGTCCCAAACATGAAATGACATTTTTTAAAGGAAAGGGATTATAGATATGCACTATAAATTCTTACTGTGAGAAATCAGTCATATACCTTTAGAGAGTTCTGAGGACAAAATTAACAATATTTGAACTTATGTTAGGGTCCTAAAAGTACCAACTATATTCTGGTATTTAGTTTATGTGGCACTTATTTTTATAAATAATATAAAATGGGGGTCCGATTTTTTTTCTGGTAAATAATACCAGCATCATTTATATATTAAAATTTCACCTTTCATATGTTATATTCTTATAAAAAGATACATATTCCTGGATTTCTGTAATCTGTTACACTGATTCATTTGTCTATTTCTATGCCAATAACATATAGATTTTATTATAATGATTTTATACCATTATCTGGTAAGCTGTGTGAAGTGAACCCTAAGTGTATTCTTCCTACATTTGTTGGCTATTTACAGGTATTTTATTCTATCCAAATGAATCTTAAAATAATTTAATAAAATTAAAAATAAATATATAGAGATTATGATTGGAATTTTGTTAATTTTATATAAATTTATTAATTTTATATAAATTTATAGAGTTGGTCATTTTGTGATACAAATTTCTGATATTTAAGAATGAAACAATGATTATATAATGTCTGTTCATTGATCAGATATTACTTCATTTATTTACCCAGGAAATATTGTTTAGTACCTACTATATACTAAGCACTCCTCAAGATACTGGGGATACAACTGTGAACAAAACAGACCAGGTTCAATTTTGCAAATCTTGTATCATAAAGCTGACTCCAGCACAGAAGTTCTCCCAGCATAGACACAGCCGATCCTCACAACCAATTGGCTTGTACGTCAATTCCCCCGCAGTGATACCAACAACAATCAAGACTTAACTGCAACAAGGCTGTACACATAGTTCACAAAGAGGTGCACCAAGAGAGTCCACCTCAGGTAACTGGGGAGGTGAAACTACTGGGCCATATAGGACACCTAGCACACAAAGCTACTCTACCAACTCAGGAAAGCAGCGAAAATGCAGAACAGATCATAAATGAAATAAATGGAGAAAAATAAATGACTGGATATAGAGTTCAAAACCATGGTTATAAGGTTTTTCAAGAATTTCCTAGAAAAGATGGATAAATTTAGCGAGACCCAAGAGAAGATAAAAAAGGACTAACTAGAGATGAAAAAGGACCAACTAGAAATTAAATATACACTGACTGAAATAAAAAATATAATACAGAGACCTTTTATAATAGGTCTTGACTAGAGGAACGCAAGAATCAAGTGAAAAATTTGAAATACAAAGAAGCAGAAAACACCCAACTGGAAAAACAAAAAGAAAAAAGAATAAAAAAATTGGAAGGAGCCTCTGGGACAAGTTGAAGCATACTAACATTAGAATTATGGGGGTGCAGAAGAAGAGAACAACATATTAAAAACCTATTAGAAGAAATAATTGACTGAAAAATTTCCACATCTGGTGAAAGAAATAAACTTACAAGTCCAGGAAGCGCACAAAACCCCAATCAAAATAAATCTAAAGAGGACCACACTAAAACACATCATCATTAAAATACCAAGAGCAAGAGACAGAGAGAATATTAAAAGCAGCAAGAGAAAAACAGTTACTTACCTACAAAGGAGCACCCATATGATTGTCAGCTGATTTCTCAACAGAAATTATGGAGGCCAGATGGGAGTGGCAAAAAATATTCAAAGTGATGAATAGCGAGAACCTACAACCAAGATTACTCTATCCAGCAAAGCCATCATTCAGAATTGAAGGGCAGATAAAGAGCTTCACAGATAAGAAAAAACTGAAGGAGTTCATCAACACCAAATCAGTATTATATGAAATGCTAAAAGGTACTCTTTAAGAAAAGGAAGAAGAAGAAAAAGTTAAAGATAAAAATTATGAACAACAAATATGTATCTATCAACAAATGAATCTAAAAATCAAGTGAATTAAAAATATGATGAACAGAATAAACTGGTGAATATAATAGTATCAGGGGTATAGAAAGGGAGTGGACTGACAATTCTCAGGGAGAGAGGGGTAAAGGGAGTGCAGAAAGAGACTGGACAAAAATCATACACCTATGGATGAGGACAATGCGGGGGAGGTAAGGGCAGAGGGAGGGTTGGGAGCCAGGTGGAGGGGAGCTATGGGAGGAAAAAAGAGGAACAATTGTAATAATCTGAACAATAAAGATTTATATATATTTAAAAAAAACAGAGCAGGTTCTCGCTGTTTTGAAGTATACATTCTAGTGAGGGGACATAGGCAATAAATCCCATATAATAAAAGCCTAATATGCTAAGTGTCTGGTTGTCCAGTAGTCTGTTCAACCCATCGAAGTGTAATATGCTAGTAATATGCTAAGGCTGCTCAATTGCTTACTACTATGTACACTGACCACCAGGGGACAGACAATTGACTGGTACCCTATTTCCCTGAAAATAAGACAGTATCTTATACAGTGGTACCTCAAGATACGAGTGCCCTAACATATGAGATTTTTGAGATATGAGCCATCGAGAGAGCAATTTTTGCTTTGAAATATGAGCAACATTTGAGATATGAGTAATCACGTGGATCGGCCGGCTGCACACGACCCACCAGTTTACCGTGACTCGAGTGCCTCATAGTTTCCCACTCCTCAAGGTTACAGAACGAATTAAACTCGTATCTTGAGTTACCACTGTATTAATTTTTGCTCCCAAAGATACGCTAGGTCTCATTTTCAGGGGATGTCTTATTTTTCCATGAAGAAGAACACGGTACACATTTATTGTTGAACAAAAAAAAAAAAGGAAATTTATTACCTATATACAGTATGGTAGTAGTTGTCATCACAAACCAGCTCACTGATTGGCTGCAGCACTGCTGGAGCTGTTCAGATAGTATGAGGTCTCTGTTTTTTATTTTTTATTTTTAAAATATATTTTATTGATTTTTCACAGAGAGGAAGAGAGAGGGACAGAGAGTTAGAAACATCAATGAGAGAGAGACATCAATCAGCCGCCTCCTGCATGCCCCCTACTGGGGATATGCCCGCAACCAAGGTACATGCCCTTGACCGGAATCGAACCTGGCACCTTTCAGTCCGCAGGTCGATGCTCTATCCACTGAGCCAAACCAGTTTTGGCGCGAGGTCCCTTTAAATCAGGAGTCAGATGCCTTACAGTAGTTTTGGGGGCTTTATATTCCAGGGAGGCCTTATGTTTGGGGGAGGCCTTATTATCGGGGAGGTCTTATTTTGGGGGGGGATGCCTTATATTACAGCGAGAGGCAAAACTGGAAGTAGATCTTATTTTCAGGGGATGCCTTACTTTTGGGGAAATAGGGTAGGTTAGCTTTCTATTGGGGTCTGGCCAATCAGGACTGAGCAAGACAGGCCAGACATGCCTTGGAACCCTCCCGTGTCCTGCCTCAGCCTGATCGTGCACTGGTGGGGACACTCAGCCTGGCCTGTACCCTCTTGCAATCCAGGACCTCTTGGGGGATGACAGAGAGCCAGTTTCAGCCCAGTCTCACTCAATGCATAAGCTGCCTCCTGGTGCTCAGTGCACTTCCACAGGAGGAGCGCCACTCAGCCAGAAGCCAAGTTCATGGCTGACAAGCAAAGCTGTGGTGGTGGGAGCCTCTCCTTCCTCTGCAGCAGTGCTAAGGATGTCTGACTGCTAGCTTAGGCCTGCTCCCAGAGCAGGCCTAAGCCATCAGTCAAACATCTCCCAAGGGCTTGGCTGAGGGATGCCCCCCTCCAACACAAGTGCACAAATTTTGTGCACCGGGCCTCTAGTATATAATAATGTAACAAATAAATAGGCAATATGCCAGATGATATTAACTGCTATGATAAAAAAAAAGTATTCAGTTGAGGAAGATATAGAATTATGTGAGGAGGGCTGTTTTTGTTTGTTTTTAAATTTAGGCTGACAAGGTGATGTGGTGACAGTTGAGCATAGTCACGAAGGAGTAACCTACACAGACCAGGTAGAAGACATAGCAAATGCAAAATGAGAGCATGCTTATGTTATTGCTGTCAGAGGAAGAGCAAGCATCCCAGTGGGATTACAGTGCAGTGAGTTAGGGGTAAATAAGTGGGAGTATGGGGGTAATGAGGGCTTTGGCTTTAAGTTTGAGTGAGAAGGAAGGTTACTCCTAAGGTTTTTTTTAATATATATTTTTGTTGATTTCAGAGAGGAGGTTGAAGGAGAGAGAGATAGAAACATCAATGATGAGAGAGGCTGCCTCCTGCATGCCCCCTACTAGGGACCGAGCCCGCAATCCAGGCATGTGTCCTTGACCAGAGTCAAACCCAGGACCCTTCAGTCCGCAGGCTGATGCTACACCCACTGAGCCAAACTGGCTAGGGCTACTTCTGTATTTTGAATAGAGGAGTAACATGACCTGATGAAGGTTTTAAAAGATCATTCTTGTGGACAGAAGTGGAAGGAGGAAGACCAGTTAGGAATCTCTTAGGATAATTCTTGCCTGAAATGATGGTGGCTTGGTTGGAACTAGGTGGTAGAATTGAGAGGAGTGGAAGATTCTGATCAGCCTGGCTAAAGTGCCATTATAGTCCACTAGAGGGCTGAGCTCAACAATTTTAAAGGCTGCCCTTTTTTCACCCTCCCATAATGTAGGTTGTGAAACAGCCACCTCTCCCTCTTTGCTATTAGAACTTAGATTTCATTTGGGATTGTGATGTGCCCAACCTCAAAGGATGAATCATGATGGTGTAAGCAACATCTCCATCTCTATGATGGTAGTCATCTAATGTCTTAGATAAACTTTTTTTTTTTGAGACCCTTCCGTTTCTCCATCAAACTCTCCTATACAGTATATGTGCATGCATTAACTAGGTAGTAAAGTAGTCTTAGAAAATAGGTTTGCTGAGTATAACTAGGAACTTCTTTCTTTGCCATTATTTCTTGCCTTTTTAAAGCCATAGTGTTGAATGAAAAAAGGACCAACAAGATTTTTAAAATTCAATTTAAAATTTTGAGACAAAAGCACTGTACAATAAAACTATAGTAAGAGCCACATATGTAATCTAAGTTACAAATTTTTAAAAAGTAACAAGAAACAAGTTGAAATTAAGACTAAAGATATATTTTATTTAATGCACTATATCTATAACATTATTTATTTATTTTTTAAATATATTTTATTGATTTTTTACAGAGAAGAAGGGAGAGGGATAGAGAATTAGAAACATCTATGAAAGAGAAACATCAATCAGCTGCCTCCTGCACAACCCCTACTGGGGATGTGCCCACAGCCAAGGTACATACCCTTGATCAGAATTGAACCTAGGGCCCTTGAGTCTGCAGGAGGGAGGTAAGGCCAGAGAGTGAGTTGAGTCCTGGGTGGACGGGACCTAGGCTGGGGGAGGCGGAGAAGAACAATTGTAATAATCTGAACAATAAAGATTTATTAAATTAAGAAAAGGAAATTTCAATCATTGTACCATTGATATTTGGCTCTATTGATTAATGAGTTTGCTGACCACTGGGTTAGGGCAACAATATTATTTTAAAACTAGAGGCCCAGACTAACTTGTTTGGCTCAGTGGATAGAGCATCGGTCTGCAGACAGAAGGGTCCCAGGTTTGATTCCAGTCAAGGGCATGTACCTTGGTTGCAGATACATCCCCAGTAGGAGGCAACTAATCAATGTTTTTCTCTCATCGATGTTTCTAACTCTCTATTCCTCTCCCTTCCTCTCTGTAAAAAATCAATTAAAAATATATATATATATTTAAAAATAAATAAAATAAATAAAACTAGAGGCCCAATGCATGAAATTTATGCAAGAGTAGGCCTTCCTTCCCCTGGCTACCAGCACTGGCTTCCCTTTGGCACCTGAGACCTGTGCTTCCCTCGCAGCCCAGGCTTCATCCAGATGGTCATACGGAAGGATGTCTGGTCTAATTAGCATATTATACCTTTATTATTTAAATGTAAAAAATATCAAATATACTTAATGAAATATTTTACATTCCTATTTTTACACTAAGTTTTCAAAATCTAGTGGGTATTTTATACTTTTAGGTCATCTCATTTTGGATGGTCCACATTTTAAATGCTCAGTACTTACATGAGGCTATTGTCCACAGTATTGTGTAGGTTTACAGAATGAGGAAAGATATATTGTTATTTTCCAAGTACTCATTCTTCTCTTTCTTTCATTATAGACTTCCCAAAATGGGAAGTTGGAGATACCATTTCTAAACTTCACTAAGAGTCATGCTATACCTCAGGAGAAAGTAGGAGACTGCTGGACGGGGCAGCCCCCACTGCTGCTGGGTTTTTATCCAAGAGCCACCAGTTGGGATGCAGAGATAGCACCATAGTGAAGGGGAAAGTGGATGTGATTGGAAGCCTGAAAATCTACAGCTGCAGCACCAAACATCTGTGAGCCTGAGAACACTGATCCTCAGATGGCACAAACACTCGGATTCAGAGGAGCTCTAATCCACACAAAAAGGTCAGATTTCTCCTGTGGTAGGGAAAGAGAGAGAACTACATAACCAGGCACCTGAAGAAGAGAGACGATGGGGAGATAAAAATATAGCCCACATCTGAAAGAAAAGCAGGCATCACCGGAGAAGGAAGTAAACAAAATGGAGGCAAAGAACGTGACAGAAAAAGAATTCAGAGAAATGGTCATAAAGTGGCTGAAAAGAATGGAAGATAAATTCAACAATATGAATAAGAACAAAGAGAAAATGAAGAAGAACCAAGAAGAAATAAAAAATGACATCGCTGCTGTAAAGAACTCGATAGAAAGCATTAAATGTAGACTAGAAGCAGCAGAGGACCGCATCAGTGAGCTAGAAGACAAGGTAGGAAAAAATACCCAAGATGAGCAGTTTTTAGAAAAAAAATTAAAAAGCAGGAGGAGAGCCTAAGGGAACTTTGGGACAACACAAAACCACACAACAGCCAGAAGGAAAGAAAAGGGATTCCAGAAGGAAAGAAAACAGAGCAAGGAATAGAAAACCTGTTTGAAGAAATGACAGAAAACTTCCCTGATATAGGAAAGAAAAAACCCACACAAATCCAAGAAGCTTGCAGAGTCTAAAGCAAAATGAACCCCAAAAGACTGACACCAAGGCACATTATAATTAAATTGGCAAACACCAACAACAAAGTAAGAATCTTAAAAGCAGCCAGAGAGAAACAGAAAGTTACCTACAAAAGGACCCCCATCAGACTAGCGACTGATTTCTCAAGAGAAACTCATCAGGACAGAAGGGAATGGAATGAAATATACAAAGTCATACAAAGGAAGGGTCTGAATCCAAAAATACTGTACTCAGCAAGGCTATCAATCAAAATTATAAGTGAAATCAGGAGCTTCACAGATAAAAAAGGAATAAGAGAAATTATTACCACCAAACTAGCAATGCAAGAAATGCTAAAGGGTCTGCTGTAAAAAAAGAGAGAGAGAGAGAGAGAGAGAGAGAGAGAGAGAGAGAGAGAGAGA
>JAAGEH010000032.1:22063015-22079417 GCA_011751065.1 Lasiurus cinereus
AGAGAGAGAGAGAGAGAGAGAGAGAGAGAGAGAGAGAGAGAGAGAGAAAAGAAAGAAAGGAAGAAATAGGAAGTGAAGAAGGAACACAGGGTTAAAGAATAAAAATGGTGACAAATAAGAAGATATCAGCAATAACTTTAAAGTTAACAGGTTTAAATGCACCAATCAAAAGACATAGGGTTACAGATTGAATAAGAAAACGTTATACATATATCTGTCCACTTCAGAAAAAAAGACACACACAGACTTAGGATGAAAGGATGAAAAATGGTTTTTCAGGCGAATGGAAATGGAAAAAAAAAAAAGCTGGGGTAGCAATACTTATACCTGACAAATTAGACCTCAAAGTGAAGGATATAACAAGAAATAAGGAAGGACACTTTATAATACTAAAGGGAGCAATCCAACAAGAAGAAATGACACTGGTAAACATATACACACCCAATACAGGACCATCCAAATACATAAAAAAAACTCCTGGAGGATATCAAGGCAGAAATTGACAGCAATACAATCATAGTAGGAGAATTTAATAGTCCACTATCACCATTGGACAAATCCTCTAAATAAAAAATCAGCAAAGAAACATCAATCCTAAATGAGTCACTAGACCAGATGGAATTAATATTTCACCCCCAAAACCACAGAATATACATTCTTCCCAAGTGCACATGGGTCATTTTCAAAGATAGACCATATGTTCAGTCACTGGCAAAGACTCTTCAAATTCAAGAAGATAGAAAGCATATCAAGCATCTTCTCAGATCAAAGTGGCATAAAACTAGAAATCGATTACAATAAAAACAATCCAAAGAAATCAAACATATGCAGACTAGACAGCATGCTATTAAACAATGAATGGGTAACCAGAGAGATCAAGGAAGAAATAAAAAACATCATGGCAACAAATGACAATGAAAACACAACAATCCAAAATCTATGGGACAACGTAAAAGCAGTCTTGAGTGGAAAGATCATAGCTCTACAAGCATACTGCAAAAAAACAAGAAACAATGGTAATAAATTACCTAACCTTCCAACTCAAAGAGCTAGAAAGAGAGAAACAAAAAAGCCCAGTGTAAGCAAAAGGAAGGGAATAATAAAGATCAGAGCTGAGATAAATGACATAGAGAACAACAACAACAACAAAAGCAATACAAATGATAAACAAAACCAAGAGATAGTTCTTTGAAAGAATAAACAAGAGTAATGGACCTCTAGCTAGGCTCACCAAGAAGCAAAGAGAGAGGACCCAAATAAACAAATTCAGAAATTAAAGAGGAAAAATAACAACAAACCTCACCGAAATACAAAGAATTGTTAAAACATATTATGAACAATTCTATTCCAACAAACTGGACAATCCGGAGGAAATGGACATATTGCTAGAAAAATATAACCTTCCAAAACTCAATCAAGAAGAAACTAAACATTTCAATAGGCCAATAACTATGGAAAAAATTGAAGCAGTCATCAAAAAAGCTTCTAGCAAACAAAAGCCCAAGGACAGATGGATACACAGGACAGTTATACCAAACATTTAAGGAAGAATTAAAACCTATCTTCCTCAGACTATTCCAAAAAATTCAAGAAGGAACACTTCCAAGCACCTTCTATGAAGCCAGCATCACTCTTATACCAAAACTAGATAAAGACAACACAATGAAAGAGAATTACAGGGCAATATTCCTCATGAACATAGATGCCAAAATCCTCAATAAAATTTAGCAAATCAGATCCAGTAGTACATCAGAAAGATCATACACCATGAGCAAGTAGGATTTTTCCCAGGAATGCAAGGATGGTACAATATCTACAAATCAATAAATGTGACACATCGATAAATCAGATAAACAAATTGAGATATAAAAATCACATAGTCATATCAATTGATGCAGAAAAAGTCTTTGACAAAATTCAACACACTTTCTTGATAAAAACTCTCAACAAGGTGGGAATACAAGGATCATACCTCAACATAATAAAAGTTATATATAATAAACCCACAGCTAACATCATACTCAATGGGAAAACACTAAAACCATTTCCCCTAATAATAGGAACAAGACAGGAATGCACTCACTCACCACTCCTGTTCAACATAGTACTGGAAGTATTACCATTGTAATTAGCCAAGAAAAAGAAATAAAGGGCCTCGAAATTGGAGAAGAAGAATTAAAGCTGTTCTTATTTGCAGATGACATGATATTGTACATAAAAAATCCGAAAGACTCCATCAAAAAACTAATAGACTTAGTACATGAACTCGGCAATGTAGCAGGATACACAATTAATGCCAAGAAATCTATGGCATTTTTATACACCATTAGTGAACTTACTGAAAAAGAGACTAAAAAAGCAATCCCATTTACCATCACAGCAAAAAAATTAAGATACCTGGAATAAACTTAACTAAGGAGGTAAAAGACCTATATGTGGAAAACTAAAGGACACTGAAAAAAGAGATAGAGGAAGACGTAAACAGATGGAAGAGCATACCATGCTCATGGACTGGGAGAATCAACATCATTAAAATGTCCATACTACCCAAAGCAATCTATAAATTCAATGCAATCCACATTAAAATACCAATGGCATATTTCACAGACCTAGAAAGAGCTCTCCAAAGATTCATCTGGAACAAAAAAAGACCCCGAATAGCCACAGCAATCCTGAGAAAGAAGAACCAAGCAGGTGGATACAATACCAGATTTCAAGCTGTATTACAAAGCCACTGTTCTCAAAATAACCTGGTGCTGGCACAAGAACAGATACATAGACCAATGGAATTAGAATAGAGAATTCAGATATCCACCCAAACCACTATGCTCAACTAATGTTTGACAAAGGAGGCATGAACATACAATGGAGTCAAGGCAGTCTCTTCAATAAATGGTGTTGGGAAAATTGGACAGATACATGCAAAAAAATGAAACTAGACCCTCAACTTACATCATATACAAAAATAAACTCCAAATGGATACAGGATTTAAACATAAGATGGGAAACCATAAAAATACTAGAGGAATCCAGAGGCAGCACAATCTCAGACATATGCCAAAGGAATTTCTTCACTGATATTGCTCCAAGGGAAATGGAAGCTAAAGAGAAAAACAAATGGGAGTACATCAATATAAAAAGCTTTTGCACAGCAAAAGAAACCATCAACAAACAACAAGAAAGCCCACTGTAAGGGAGAATATATTTGTAAATGTTATCACTGATAAAGTTTCAGTCTCCAGCATCTACAGGCAACTTATACAACTTAATAAAAGGAAGATAAATGATCAAATAAAAAATGGGCAACGGACCTAAGTTGAATGTTTTCTAAAGAAGACAGAAGGAAGGCCAAGAGACACATGAAAACATGCTCAAGGTCACTAATTATCCTAGAGATGCAAATCAAAACAACAATGCGAAACCATCTCACACCTGTCAGAATGATAATCATCCACAAATCAAAAAACGACAAGTGTTGGTGAGGATGTGGAATAAAAGGAACCCTGGTGCACCGCTGGTTGGAATGCAGGCTGTTGCAGCCACTGTGGAGAACAGGATGAAGTTTCTACAGATAACTAAGAATAGAACTTCCATTTGACTTACTCTTAGGAATATATCCTAAGAAACTAGAAACACCAATCAGAAAGAATTTATGCACCCTTACGTTCATAGCAGCCCAATTTACAATAGCTAAGATTTGGAAACAGCCTAGGTGCCCATTAGCAGATGACTGGATCAGAAACCAATGATACGTCTACACAATGGAATACTATGCTGTCATAAAAAAGTAGGAATTCTTACCATTTGCAGCAACCTGGATGGAACTGGAGTGCATTATGCTAAATGAAATAAGCCAGTCAATGAAGGAGAAATACCACATGATCTCACTCATTTGTAGATAATAAAGAACATTATAAACTGATGAACAAAAAGATTGATACAGAGGCAGTAAAGCATCAAACAGACTGTCAAATTACAGCAAGAAGGTTAGGAAGATGTGGGGTCAAGAAGAGATTAACCAAAGGACTTGTATGCATGCCTATAAACATAACCAATGGATGCAAGACACTGGGATGTTAGGGCATAAATAGGAATGGGTTGGGGGCAATGGAAAGATATGTACACATGTAATACATTAATAAAAAAATAGTTTAAAAAAAGAATACATAGATGCCTAGATAGAGTAGGCCAGCAAATACCATGAATAACAACAGTAATGAGGGAACTCAGAAAGATGAAAAATCTCCAGAAAGCAAGCTGGAACACATGAAAATGGGTGATATAAATGACAGTTCTGGAAGAGAACCAAGATGGTGGCATAAGGTATACACCTGTAGGTGCTGCCTCTCATAGCCACACTAAAACTACAACTAAAAGACAAAACAATTATCCCCCAGAACCACAGGAAAGCTGGCAGAGTGGAAGTTCTACAACTGGAAGGAAAGAAAAAAGTGCATTGAGACCTGGTAGGACATCCAGAGGCCCAGAAAGGCAGAGGTATGGAGATGCACACAAATTGGGCTGGCGGGCGCTGTTTTTTTCAATTGGGAGGGAGTTACAAGTTCCCAACTGTTCTGAACTCCTGTTTCCGGCGAGATTCTGGGGACCCAGACTCAAACTGGACTGTCGTCCATTGGGTCAGAAAGAGGGTGGTTTTCTGCACACAGGAATCATTGTTTACTGTGCTGGGTTGCGGGGCACTTGTCATAGAACAGAACGAGGAGGAGAGGGCTGGCAGCCATTGCTGTTTGCCACACCCTAGCCTAGTGATTCCCTGAGACTCCACCCCGCCTAATTTACAAACCTACAAAACTGTGTGCAGCGGCTTTTGCATAAAAATGGAGTGCCCTCTCGCAGCTTATCCTAACAAATTGCAACTGGGTCAGACAACTCAAAAACTCGCAAACTAAAAGCAAAGAAGAGAAATCTGGGATCTCCCTGTAGCTCCTGCTGGGTGGCCTCAGACAATAGCTGACTTACACCTCCTTGGAGATCCAGGAACCAGTGTACCTAGAGATCAGTGTGAGAAGACACCAGATTTCAACTCTTCACATATATAAGGGACACACTCAAGAGGTAGACTCAGTGAGCACCAAAGCCCCAATGAAGCAAGTCCTGCTCCATAGGGGTATTTCCAGCACAGCAATTCTTCCATTATAGACACAACTAATCCTCACAGTCATTTGGCCTGGAGGTCAATTCCTCCCAGTGTACCAATAGCAATCAAGGCTTAACTACAACAAGACTGTGTACCCAGCCCACAAAGGGGTGCACCAAGAGTGTCCACGTCAGGTAACTGGGGAGGCGGAGCTACTAGGCCATAAAGGACAACTAGCACACAAATCCACTCCATCAACACAGGTAAGCAGCCAAAATGTGGAGACAAAGAAACATGTCAATATTAAAAGAAATGAAGGTAAGCAAACTACTGGACATAGAGTTCAAAAGCACATTTATAAGGTTACTCAAGAATCTTCTACAAACCGTGGAGAAACTTAGTGAGACATTCAAGGATCTTAATGAGAATGCCAAAAAAATGAAAAAGGAGCAGTCAGAAATTAAGCATGCACTGTCTGAAATAAAGAAGAATATATAGAAATCCAACAGCAGACTAGAGGACCCCAAGAATCAAACCTAAGATTTGAAATATGAGGAAACAAGAAACACTCAGCCAGAAAAACAAAAGACAAAGGAATCCAATAATGTGAAGATAGTGTAAGGAGCCTCTGGGACAACTTCAAGCATACTAACATCAGAAGAAGAGAGAGAACAAGATACTGAAAACCTCTTTGAAGAAATAATGACAGAAAACTTCCCCTACCTGGTGAAAGAAATGGACTTACAAGTCCAGGAAGTGCAAAAAACCCCAAACAAAAGGAATTAAAAAAAAAAAACTAACAAAAAGAACCCCACACCAAGACACATCATAATTAAAATGCCAAGGGCAAAAGACAGAGAATTTTGAAAGCAGCAAGAGAAAAACAGTTAGTTACCTACAAGGTAGTACCCATACGACTGTCAGCTGATTTCTCAACAGAAACTATGCAGGCCAGAAGGGAGTGGCAGGAAATATTCAAAGTGATGAATAGCAAGAACCTACAACCAAGATTACTCTACCCAGCAAAGCTATCATTCAGAATTGAAGGTCAGATAAAGAGCTTCACAGACAAGAAAAAGTTAAAGGAGTTCATCACCACCAAACCAGGATTATATGAAATGTTGAAGGGTATTCTTTAAGAAGAGGAGGAAGAAGAAAAAGGTAAAGATAAAAATTATGAACAACAAACTGATAACAAATCCATACCTATCAACAAGCGTATCTAAAAATCAAGTGAATAAAAAATCTGATGAACAGAATAAACTGGTGAATATAATAGAATTGGGGGCATAGAAAGGGAATGGACTGACACAATTCTCTTACACCTATGGATGAGGACAGTTGCGGGGATTAAGGGCAGGGAGTGGGAGGTGGGGAATCAGGTGGAGGGGAAATATAGAGGGGGAAGAAGAGGAACATCTGTAATATACTGAACAATAAAAATTTATTTTAAAAAATAAATAAATGACAGTTCTCAAAATACTCAACTAGATGTGAGGAAACACAAACAATTCAATGCACTCTAGTGTTTTACCAAAGCCAGTACTTTACCAAGGGAATGAAACTTTAAAAAAGAGCCAATCAGAAATCCTGGAAATGAAGCATGTAATTAAAGAGATTAGAAGTGAACTACTGAGTAGAAAACAGTGCTGAATAGATGGAGGAAAGGATTAGTGACATCAAAGATAAAAATCTAGAAATGATGCAGAGAGAAGAGAGAGACCTGCACATAAAAAAAGAGAAAGAGCTCTATAAGAACAATCTGAGGATTGCAAAGACTCTAGATTCGGCAATAAGGTTGTTAATCTTTCCATGATAATGGGCAATTCTCAGATAAGGAGAATGGATCACATTCCAGGTTAACTCCCTTGCCCCCAGGTGCACAACTCTCAGCCAAGTTAGAATATGCTTTCTCTAATCAGTACAGAACAATCATGGTTAATAGACATGGTTAATATTTCTGCCCCTAACACTCCCAGCGCCATACTGAACATAAAAATAAATTGGGGAACATTCACCTGGAATTACCATTGGAGGTCCAGCTGAGGAGAGTTATATCAAGGAAGGACAAAAAACACCTGGAGAATGATAGAAGGGACAAGAATGAGGAGGGATCTTTTGGCTAGAGGAGAGTTATTTTCCTGAGAAGATCAAGATCCAGAACCCAGGCTTGGATCCACATCCAGATCCATCAGAGCCCAGACTAATGACCCAGGTAACATCCAGCCATGAAAGGTATCAGGGCGTCTGGCTGCCCAGAAGATTGAAGCTGGACAGAGAGTCATGGGTTTGATTCCAGGTCATGAACATGTACCTCAGTTACAGATTCAATCCCTAGCCCTCATTAGAGGCAAGTTCAGGAGGCAGGCAATCCATGCATCTCTTTCACATAGGTATTTCTCTCCCCAATCCCCGTCCCTCTCCTTCACTCTCTCTAAAAAAAAAAAAAAAAAAACAAGGGGGGGGGGGGGACAAAATCCTAGCCCTAGCCGGTTTGGCTCAGCAGATAGAGCATCAGCCTGCAAACTGAAAATTTTCAGGTTCAATTCCCATCCAGGGCACATACCTAGGTTGTGGGCTCTATTCCCATTGGGGGACTTACAGAAGGCAACTGATCCATGATTCTCTGTCATCATGGATGTTTCTATCTCTCTCTCCCTCTTCCTTCCTCTCTGAAATCAATGAAAATGTGTTTTTAAAAAAGAAAGCATTCAATTTTTTTAAATCCTAGAATGAGGACTTAAAAAACCTCACAAAACCAAGAAAATGTCTAATTAGCTATCTAACCTAACAATTTAAAGAATTAGAAAGAGAACAAGAAAAGTCCCAATAAGTAAGTAGAAGGAAGAAAAGAATAAAAATCAGAATAGGAAATAAATGACACAGAGACTTTTTAAAAAATACAAAAGATTAATGAAATTAAGAGCTGGTTCTTCCAAAAAGTAAACAACAGTAATGAACCTTTAGCCAGACTCCTCAAGAAAGAGAGAAAGGACCCAAAAAAATAGAATTAGAAACGAAAGAGGTGAAGTGAAGTAACAAGTGACACCACAGAAATATAAAGGATTATAAGAAAACTAGAGGCCTGGTGTATGAAATTCATAAAGAGAGGGGGGTGTCCCTCAGCCTAGCTTGCATCCTCTCCAATCTGGGATCCCTCGAGGGATGTCCAACTGCCCACTTACGAGTAGTCGGACATCTCTCTCACAATCCAGGACTGCTGGCTCTCAACCACTTGCTTGCCTCTTCCTGATTGCCCCTAAACTCTTCTGCCTGCCAGCCTGATCACCCTCTAACCACTTCCCTGCCAGCCTGATTGACACTTAACTGCTCCCCTGCCAGTCTGATTGCCCCTAACTGCTCTTCTCTGATGGCCTGGTAGCCCCTAACTGTCCTCCCCTGCAGGCCTGGTCACCCCTAACTGTCCTCACCTTCAGGCCTAGTCTCCCCCAACTGCCCTTCCCTGCTGGCCTGGCCCCCCTAATTCCCCTCTCTTTCAGGCCTGGTTCCCTGTAGAGAGCAGCTATGGGGTTAAGCCTCAGACTGACCTATTGACAAAGCACAAATGAGTCCCAGCTTAGAGGGCCCAGCCTTCCTAGCATAATTAAGCTTGATCTTGTAACTTCTCTCTAGATCTTTCCTGGGCAGCTGATGGGCTGTGGGAGGTGCAGCAAGTGCTACCAAAAACAAGTGAAACTTATAAGAACATTGTAAATTACCTTGTTTATCTCTGACTATAAAATAAAGGCTCAGTTTGCAGTCTGGATCTTTTCTGTGGCCTCAGCCAGGCCCAGAAGATCCACCTAGATCCAGCTTATTCTCTGTCTGTTTCTTATTCATCCTTCACTGACTCTCCCTCAGGCTTGCCGAACCCTTAGCTGTGCTGGTGCAGCACAAGTGGCACTAAATACGGGCCTGAGTGTGAAGGAACTGCCATTGTCAGGTAAAGGACGTTCTAGTGAAGCACATGCAAAAAGCAAAAAGGAAGGTAAGGAGCGCAGTTGAGTAATAACTAGGTGTAAAACATGGGAAATTCAGGATTATAAGAAAAGAATTTATATGTATCCATGCTTAAGGCTATGCTCCAAGCAAGGGGCTGTTCTGTGAGGTCGGAACAGCTTTTCAATTTATGGGATTTTGTAAGTAAAACCTGCTCAGGGTTTCCTGAGGAGAGAAAGGTACTCACTGGTCAGCAGAAAAGGAAAGGGGGCTGCCTTAACTGTGGCAGACTAGGGCATTTTGCTAAATACTGTAATGCCAAAAATAGAAGTCAAAGGGCTACAGAGAGTAGAAACAGGCAGTCCAGACTATATCCAAGATGCAGAAGAAGAAAGCATTGAGTAAACAAATGCTGCTCCAAGTCTGAAGTTGATGATAATCCAATGCCCCTTAGGCAGGGAAACTTCCAGCAGGGCAGTCTCACCAGATAGCAGGGTCCTTATCCTTGACCCCACTGCAGCCTTTCTAGCCTGCTCAGTAAATTTTATCATGCCACCCCTGGAAGTTCAGGATTGGCAAGCTCTCCCTGGGGTAATAGATCAGGATTCAGGCAATAGTGAAAAGAGCCCATCCTACCCTTAAAATGCAACTATAAAAACAAAAAAAGGGGGGAGAAGGATATTATGTGTTACAATTTTTGAATTGTGTTGCAGAGTTGTACATCGGCCAAAAGGCATCGGGTCTCCTGTACAATAGCTTCTGCTCAGTTAGCCTGGGGCACAAACCAGAAAAGAGTTTTACAAGATCTAATAATGATGTGGAGAAGAAGTTGTGGTTTGTATCTTTCCAGAAGGATCAATGCAGCCAATTTGGGTGCCAGAGCATTATACGTGTCACCACAATGGACCCAGAGAAACTCCTTGTCCCTTCATTCAAAAGACTGAGAGTTGCCCCAATGACAGCAAAGCAGAAAAGGAAGGTGAAGAAGGCTACACAAAGGACTGAGGTGCCAACATGAGGTCAGCTGAAGAAGTTAAAAACTAAGGCCTAGCAAATGGTAGAAAAGCAGGAAGTAGAAGCTACTCACTCAATCATGCTTCTGGCTATGCTAGCATTGGTTAGCTGCCAGTCTTCTGCAAAGTCTTGTGCAGACAAGTCTGAAGACTCTTGAGGCAATCAGCCAAAAACTTGCACTTAGTAGAAAATGTTACTGCAGTTTGATTTCTCTATTGTGTTGCATTGGCATTGTTTTGTTAATAGCTAGAGTTTTGCTCTTAATGTTTAAGTTTTAAAATGTTAAAATGTCTGTAGTTTGAGTTTTACATTGGCATTGTTTTGTTATTGGGTTTTGCATTGGCATTGTTTTGTTATTAATAGCCAGAGCTTTGTCCTTAATGTTTAAATTTTACTTTCATTATGGTAGTTTAAAAAGGAAAAAAAGGTGAGATGTAGGGAGTGGCTATAGGGTTAAGCCTTGGACTGATCTGTTGGCAAAGCCACAAACAAGTCCCAGCTTAGAAGGCACAGTCCTCTTAGCCTAATTAAGCTTGATCTGTGATGCTCCCTAGATCTTTCCTAGGTAGCTAATGGGCTGTGGGAGGTGCAGCAAGTGCTGCCCAGACAAGCGAAACTTACAAGAACATTGTAAATTATCTTGTTTACCTTTGACTATAAAATAAATGCTCAGCTTGCGGTCTGGATCTTTTCTGTGGTCTCAGCCAGGCTTATTCTCTTTATCTGTCTTTTCTTCATCCTTCACTGGCCCCTCCTCAGGCTTGCCGAACCCTTGGCTGTGCTGGCACGGCACAGTTCCCCCCAACTGCCCTCCTCTGCTGGCCTGGTCACCCTAAACTGCCTTCCCATGCAAACCTAGTTTCCCCCAACTTCCCTCCCCTGCAGGCCTGGTCTCCCCAAACTGCTCTATTCTACCAGCCCAGTTATCCCTAATTGCCCTCCCTTACAGGCCTGGTCCTTCCCAACTGCCCTCCCTTTCTGGCCTGATCTTGGGTCCACATGGGGCGGCCATTTTGTGTGTTGTGGTGATGGTCAATTTGCATATTACTTCTTTATTATATAGGATACTATGAACAACACTATTCCAACAAGCTGGGATGAAATCAACAAATTCTTAGAAAAATAGAGCCTTCTAAAACTGAATCAAGAAGAAAACCTTGAATAGGCTGATAACAACTGGTGGAATTGAAACAGTAATAAAAAAACTCTCAGCAAACAAAAGCCTTGGAATAAATAGATTCACAGAGGAATTTTACCAAATAGTCAAAGAAATAACACCTATCCTTTTCAAAATATTTTAAAAAATTAAAGAAGAAGGAACCCTTCTAAGCTCTTTCCAAGAGGCCAGCTTGATCCTAGTTCCAAAATCAGATAAAGACACTACAAAGAAAGAGAATTAAAGGCCAATATATGCTAAAATCCTCAACAAAATATTAGCAAATCATAACCAGCAATATATTAAAAAGATCCTATCTGCCAAAAGTGGTTTGGCTTGGTGGCTAGAGCGTCAGCCTGCAGACTGAAAAGTTCCAGGTTCGATTTTGATCAAGGGCACGTACCTTGGTTGTGGGCACGTACCTCGGTTGTGGGTACATCCTCAGTAGAGGGTGTGCAGAAGGCAGCTGATGGATGTTTCCCTCTCATCGATGTTTCTAACTCTCTATCCCTCTCCCTTCCTATCTGTAAAAAATCAAAAAGATCCTATATAATAAAAGAGTGATATGCAAATTGGCCATACTCTGCTACACTCACAAGCCACGCCCACCAGCCATGCCAACCAGCCAATCAGAGCGAGTAACCCAACCAAGATGGCTACAGCCACAGAGAGCGCAGGAGAGAGGCCTGGGTTGCCCCTGGCGATGGAAGAAGTCAAGCTTTCTGCAAACCCTGGCTGGCCCAGGACTCCACTTAAGGCAACAAAGTTTCAATGGCTGTGAGAGCAGAAGGCTTGGCTCTGCTCTAGGCTACAAAGTTTCAACTGTATAAGATAAATAAATCCCAGATACCAGGGTCTTCACTTGAGCTGCTGGAGGGCGTGGCCAGCCTGCAAACCTTCACAGGCCCTTCGTCCAGGCCACCTCATGCCCCAAGGGAACACCCACCCTGATCCAGGACACCCTTTAGGGCAAACCAGCTGGCCCCCACCAGTGCACCAGGCCTCTATCCTATCTAATAAAAGAGTAATATGCAGATTGACCATCATTTCAACACACAAGATGACTGCCCCCCTGTGGTTAAAAGATCCTGCCCCCATGTAGACACAAATTGGTCATCACAAGATGGCCAGCAGGAGAGGGCAGTTGGGAGGGACCAGGCCTGCAAGGGAAGGAAGTTGGGTGTGATCAAGCCTGTAGGGGAGGCTAGTTGGGTGGGACCTAGGCCTGTAAGGGAGGGCAGTTAAGGGTGACAGGCCTAAAGAGGAGGGCAGTTAGGGGCAAACAGGCTAGCAGGGGAATAGTTAGGCATCAATCAGGCTGGCAGTGGAGTGGTTAGGGGGTGATCAGGAAGAAGCAGTTAGGGGCAATCAGGAAGGCAGGCAGGTGAGCAGTTGGGAGCCAGCAGTCCTGGATTGTGAGAGGGCTGTCTGACTGCCCGTTTAGGCCCAATCCAGATATCAGGATTGGGCCTAAACGGGCAGTCGGACATCCCTCAAGGGGTCCAAGATTGGAGAGGGAGAAAACTGGGCTGAAGGACACCCCCCTCCCCAATGCACGAATTTCATGCACTGGGCCTCTAGTCATATATACGACCAAGTGGGATTTACTAGGTGTATCAGTTAATAATGCGGATTTTTTCAATAGATGAAGTTACACATATATTGATATATATGTGATTTGATATGTATGCTATTTTGTTGTATTGACAAGCTTAAAAACTTCATATGTCAAATTTTCTGAAGATGCTAACGTCATAGATATTTTTGCACTTAAAAATGTCGAATTTTATCCCCCAAAAGAAGAGCATTTGTGGAAAGTTTTTTTTTTTTAATATTTTATTGAGTTTTTTAGAGAGGAAGGGAGAGGGAGAGTTAGAAACATCAATGAAGATTTTGTAACTAACAAATAAAGGAGTGCAAATGGCAAAAAAAAAAAGAAAGAAAGAAAGAAAGAAAGAAAGAAAGAAAGAAAGAAAGAAAGAAAGATGAGAGAGAAACATCAATCTGCTGCCTCTTGCACATCCCCTACTGGGGATGTGCTCGCAAGCAAAGTACATGTCCTTGACCGGAATCGAACCTTGGACCCTTGAGTCTGCAGGCCGATTCTCTATCCATTGGACCAAACCAGTTAGGGCAGTGGGAAGTTTTAATTCATTACTTTATTTTGAAGAAAAGTGCTGCTGAAAGTTATCATATACTTCAGGAAGCTTAATGGTGAACACACACCATCTCAAGATACTTGTGAATGCTGGTTTAAATGCTTTATAAGTGATGATTTTGATGTGAAAGACAAAAAACATCCAGGTCAACCGAAAAAGTTGGAAGACCAACAATTACAAGCATTATTGGATGAAGATGCGTATCAAACTCAAAAACAACTTGCAGAAAGATTAAAAGTTGCTCAGCAAACAATTTTTGATCATTTAAAAGCTATGGGAAAGATTTTAAAGGAAAGAAAATGGGTGCCACATCAACTGAACAGAAGACCAATAGGAAACCAAAAATTCATCAGTAAAATGTTGCTTCAATGGCACAAAAGAAAGTCTTTTTTTGCATTGAATTGTGACTGGCAATGAAAATAGGATTTATTTTGAGAATCCCAAATGCACAAAATCATAGGCTGATCCAGATCAATCATCAACATCGACTGCAAAGCCAAATCGCTTCAGAAAGACAATGCTCTCCGTTTCCTGGGATCAGGAAGGTGTCGTGTATTATGGGTTTCTAAAACCAGGTGAAACCGTTAATACTTATCACTACCAACAACAAATCATCAATTTGAACCATGCTTTGATCATGAAACCACCAGAATGTGCCAGAATACATGGCAAAGTAATTTTGCTTCATGATAATGCACCATCACATACTTCAAAACCGGTTAAAGACATGTTAAAAGATCTTACCTAGGAAGTATTAACCCACCTGCTGTAATCACCAGACCTGCTCCTTCAGATTACCACTTGTTCCAATGGATGGCACACACACTTTCTGAGCAGCACTTCAAAACATAAGAAGTGGAAAATTGGGTCTCTGAATGGTTTGCCTCAAAATGAAGCATCCATCTTATATAAAAACTGCTGTTTGAAATTTTAACCTTGCTATTGGCTTCTGTAAATGTTTGCTTGCTTAAATAATAAGGAAAATGAGACTATTCTCACTTCAGAGAGTCCATTAAACCTTCCCTGGACAAAATTATCAGTGCTGGCACCAGGCCAGGTCTTTGGTTGAGGTCTCAAGGCCTCAGCACATAGGGGCCCTTTAAGAACTTGCAAAGGGGTGGGAAACATCCCATATTTGGGAGACAAAGAAAATGAAAAAATATAAATAGAAAAAATTTCTACATGTTGGGGCCCAGAATTTGAGAAACATTTTCCTCTGGACCTGCGCATGTATTAAATGTAACTCCAAACTCTGAACATGGTTTGATTATTCCGTTTTTCTGTAACAAAAACAAGAAAAGTTCTATTGGGATGGTATCCACAAATTACCTGAAAGATGGGGAAATTTGAAGCCAGTGATGTACATTACTTTGAATAAAGCACTTCTGATGTTTCTCTTGAAATTACCGTGTTTTCTTTGATTACAAAATTTGCCATAATTAACCAGTACACCTAGTATTCCACTGATGCAGAGATGGTATAATATTTGCAATCAATAAATGTGATACACTACATAAACAAACTGAAAGATACAAATCCCATGATCATATCAATAGAACCAGAAAAAGCATTTGACAAAATCCAACATCCATTTTTTAATAAAAATTCTAAATAAAGTGGGAATAAAGAGATTACACCTCAACATAATAAAGGCCATATGTGCCAAACCACAATGAATGTCATACTCAATGGGCAAAAACTAAAACCATTTTTCATAAGAACAGGAGCAAGATAAGGTTGTCTGCTTTCACCACTCTTATTCAACATAGTACTAGAAGTCCTAGCCACAGCGATCAGACAAGGAAGCAGCTGATTGATGTTTCTCTCTCATTGATGTTTCTAACTCTCTATCCCTGATGAACAAAACAGATCCAGAGCCTGGATGGTCTGGCTTAGTGGTTGAATGTTGACCTATGAACCAAGAGGTCTTGGTTCAATTCCTGGTCAGGGCTACATGCTGGCATTGCAGGCTCAATCCCCAGTGGGGGGCATGCAGGAGACAGGGAATCAATGATTCTCTCTTATCTTTGTTTCTATCTCTCTCTCCCTCTCTCTTCTTTTCTGAAATCAATAAAAATATATTTAAAAAAAACAAACAGATCCAGAGACATTGAAGCCTGTGACAGACTGACATATTTCAGAGGAAAGTAGAGGAGGGGAAGAGATTAATCAATGAACTTATATGCATAGTTAGAGGCCTGGTGCACGAAATTCATGCATGAGTGGGAGGGGGGTCCCTCAGCCTGACTTTTACCCTCTCCAATTCAGGATCCCACAGGTAATGTCCTACTGATGGCTTGGGCCCAGTCCCCATGGCCTGCCTACTCCTGGGTTACTGTGGTGACAGCCAAGCCAGCTGGGCTGGGAGCTGCCTCCTCCAGGAGGCAATGAGTTTAATTTGCATACTCACTGTTATAGTAATAATAATAAGGATAGAATACAAATACAAAATAAGAAATTGGGTGTGACATATTAGAGAGTGGAATGAAGTGTGAACATCCTTAAAAGAGATGTGCATGTAAGAGATATAAAAGTTTGTACCCCACATGTAAAGACCAGATAGCAGAACACCTGGGACCCGCTGATAAGACACACTGAAGACGCCTGCTTGATCACATAAAAGAGGAACAAGCTCCGAAGGAGATTAGAGCCACTTGTCTGCTCCTCCACAGACGGTCGCTCTCCGCTCCCCTTCCTGCATCCTGCCTGAACTCTGAGCTCTGCCGTGGACCCTGGGTCCGAACCGTGAGCCACAAGCCAAGGCCTCTACAAGATGCCGAGCAGCAGCTGCAACGTCCAACGTCCAGTGTGTGTGTCTGTCAGCGAGGATCTCCGGGTGGCCTGCCGAGGTCTGGAAACCACCAGGACTCTGGTAAATAAACCGCGTGTGATTCGTGCATTGCCTATCTGTCTCCTGTGTAATTTATGCTCGGCCAATATTTAATAAGTGCCTTGAGTCATCCGTATAAGTCCATTCTATTGGCAGAGGATACTCTTGGCCACCTGTGCTTGCGTCCTTAGATAAATTCTGGGACA
>JAAGEH010000032.1:22086756-22128879 GCA_011751065.1 Lasiurus cinereus
ACTCCAAACCAGTATTATATGAAATGCTGAAAGGTACTCTTTTAGAATAGGAAGAAGAAAAAGGTAAAAGACAAAAAATTATGAACAACAAATACATATCTATCAACAAGTGAATCTAAAAATTAAGTGAATTAAAAATTTGATCAGCAGAATAAACTGGTGAATATAATAGAATCAGGAGCACAGAAAGGGAGTAGACTGATAATTCTCAGGAGGACAAAAATCATAAAGCATCAAACAGACTGTGAAATTACAGCAGAAAGATTAAAGTTAGGTGAGGTAGAGAAGTGATCAATCAAAGGACTTGTATGCATGCATATAAGCATTTCCAATGATCACAGACACTGGGGGGTCGGGGTATGCCTGGGAGGGAGGGGGGGCAATGGGGAGATATGTATAAAAAATTAATAAAAATTAATTAAAAAAAAGATAATCATTGTCCATTCTCCTATGGAGATAATGAAATCAATAAAAACAAGACTTTAATGAGTACCTAGTATCTCAGATCCATTTCAAGGAAAACAAAATGAAGACAGTGTCCCTGCTTTCTTCTGCAGATAGGTAAGGCACAACACCGAACAAAATTTAACACCAAAATTACGTGGCTCAGGTGCAAGTGCCTTAGTAGATAGGAGAGGAAGGAAGGCCAGATAGTTAGGATTTCTGAAAGGGAAAATATATGTAAAGGTGAGTAGGATATGGAAGGGGGTACTTTGAGGACAGCCAAGAGGAACCTGGACTTGAGTCTGAAGATGGTGACAGACATTGCAAAATTGTCCACTAGCCTGCTCTCAAACTAGCCTGCTCAGTGGCTACCCTAGTCCCAGGCTCTACACTGGGATGTCTCAAAATTATACTTTTACATGTGGGCACACAGAATCAGCCTTTAGCTGCTATGATCTACCTCATTATTTTCTTATATTCACTTTTTTTCTTTACTTGATTAGAGATTAGACTAATTAGAACTACTTCTAATTGAACATTTTAGCTAATCCTATCTTCTGTGCAAACACAATCCAATTCTAATCGGGGAGCGAAAATGTAGTTCATCCGTGAGGGTGCTGTGGGAAATTCCTCTCCCTAAACTGATTATATGAATGACCATCCTCTCCCTAAACTGATTATATGAATGACCATTATGTAAGCCCCTTCACGGCACGTTGGCCGTACCTTGAAACCTGAACTCCCCTCTAGGAACCCACGTTCCCGGTCGGCCGGGATGGGTAGGTTCGCCGCGAGAAGTTGTGGCCAGGAACACAAAGACTCTGACTTCAACGAGGGCACCCGATGTCAAAGTGAGGATTGCAAAGAACTGTTGTGAGGTGTCTGAAGAAGCAGCTAGGGAAAAAGGTCTTCATGGACCAAGGGTAGGGGCATAAGGGGATTGGGATCCGCTGTCTGGGCTAGGGTCCCGCAGCCCGCGTTCCCCTCTGCAGCGTTGTAACCACCCGGCGCGGCCGACCGACTGCGCATTCTTCCCAGCCAGCACGGGAGCCGCAGGGCGGTGCACGCTACGCCAGCCAGCTCTCTGGCGACTCGCACCCTGGAACACTGACAAGGAATAGGAAGCAGCGGCTAAACCATCTAAAAAGCCTTAGCGCAGAGGATTTCTAATCACCTAGAAGCCACGCTCTCCCCGGAACCGGACGTTGGCAAAAAGCACCACTTCTTCGTCTATTAGTAAGGGGCGGGGTATCAGAGGAAACTGCAACTCCCAGCATGCAGCGCGGAGCTTCCGGTTTCCGGCGAGAGAACCGGAGTGAGTGTTTACACCGGCAGCCGTGCGGCCGGGTTCTTTCCGCGGGACGGGTGAGGGCACTGGGCCCCGGGCCGCGTGGCTCCGACTTATGTTGACTAGTTAGCTGGCCCCCTGGGAGCGGTGGGGTCGTAGCCCGAGAGAGTGTCTTCTCCACTGCTAGCTGCTCGTGACCTTGTGCCAGTGAATTTCTGGGTCTTGGTTGCGTGGTCTGAAATGGGTGGACGAGAATGCCTGCCTCAGGGAACGATTGTGAGGATTAAATGAGCTACTAGGGTATGTAAAAAAAAAAAAAAAAAACTATTTCCTCCCCAGTCCCGAGTCGAGATGGAAGGTAGCTTGAGGATGGCTTGGGGCCTTTTGAGCCGCCTGCTAACCTCACAACCTTTTCTTTCCTCGTCCCTACTAGAGCCTTTTGAAGCAATATTGATGATAACAAGGGCTTTTCTTGCCCTGCAAGGTTTTTCTACCCTCAGAATTTCTGGTACATTTTTTAGTATCTATATGTGCCAGGCACTGAGACAGTAATGGCAAACAAAAATCTAACCTTTGCTTTCAAGGGCCTCCAAGAATGGGTTGGGGTGGTGTGAGATTGGAAGTAAATAGATATTTATAATCTTTGCCCTGAAAGAATGTGGACAACAGAGGAAAGGGAGCCAGGATAGAAGAGGTGATATTTGTGTTGGTCTTGGTAGGAGTTTGCTGTTTTGCTAAGAGGACAAAGAGAATAGGAATTACAAGCAGAGTTAGCAGATGAGTGGGAGTGTAAAGTGGGGGAGTTTTGTTTTAAATGGAGACTTTGTGAGAATCTGACAAGGTTCTACTGGCAGGAAAGCTGACAGAGGGAATAGATACTAATGTTTTTGTAATGTAAGCCAGGCTGTGGAGTTTAGATTTATTCATAAAGGTGATTTAGAGTCATTGGAGGATTTCTAAGCAGAGGAGTAACTTGATCAGATCTGTGTTTTTAAATGTGTTGAGTGGCAGCATGGATGTTTGATAGCAAGAGGTAAGAGTCAGAGAACTTGTTTTTTTGTGTGTGTGGTTTTTTTTTTACAGAGAGGAAGAGAGAGGGACAGAGAGCTAGAAACATGGATGAGAGAGAGACATCAATTAGTCGCCTCCTGCATGCCGCCTACTGGGGATGTGCCTGCAACCAAGATACATGCCCTTGACCAGAATTGAACCTGGGACCTTTCAGTCCGCAAGCCAACGCTCTATCCATTGAGCCAAACCGGTCTTGGCCAGAGAACTTGTTATAAAGCTCTTGTAATAGTTCAAGCAAGAAATGTGATGAAAATCAGAAATGAGGAGTGCACATAAGAGAGAGGGTTGGATAATCTCATTTGAACCTCACAATATTCCTATTAGGTGGGCTGGTGTTTTTATGTCTGCTTTAAAGATGGAGAAACTGAGGCTTAGAGAGCTGAAGTTCCTTGCTGTCTGTCATAGAATCAGTAAAGAGAGGGACCCCAGATTCTACTTCTGGTTTGATGCAGCATCCTGTGCTTTTCCATGTCACACTGAATTATCTCTCATTCAGCTTTTTTTGGGGGGTGGGGGGTGGAGTAGGGTGATGATCTGTCCTTTAACCACTAAGGGCTCATTTTCTTTACAGGGAGAAAGAGAGAACGTGAAAGAGAGAGGATGTCTCTCTCAGATTGGCACCTGGCAGTGAAACTGGCTGACCAACCACTTGCCCCAAAGTCTATTCTTCGGTTGCCAGAGACAGAACTGGGAGAATATTCATTGGGGGGCTATAGTATTTCATTTCTGAAGCAGCTTATTGCTGGCAAACTCCAGGAATCCGTTCCAGACCCTGAGCTGATTGGTGAGTCTCAGTGAACTAACGATGGGCTGGTGCTTTGATCACTTTTGGGGGAGGACATTTCTGGAATTACGAGGGTAAATTTAAGAATTTGGGATTTATTGCCTCATGATGTTAATACTTCAGAGGAGTGAATTTTGGGTGAAAAGAAGCACAAATCAAATAATAAAACTAACCATGGCCAGTTTTGCTCAGTGGTTAGAATGTCAATCTGGGGACTAAAGGGTCACAGATTTGATTCCTGGTCAAAGGCACATGCCTCAGTTACAGGTTCAACTCCCAGCCCTGTTTGGGGCAAGGTAGGAGGCAACCAATTGATTTGACTCTCTTCATGTGGATGTTTCTCGCTTTCTCTCACCCTCCTACTTCCCTCCCACTCTGTCTAAACATCAATGGGAAAAGTACTCGGGTAAGGATTTAAAAATAATAAAACTATTGGTTGCCATGTTATTACACTGAACTACTTTATCATAAAGTTTTTAACCATGATGTTGAGTTCTTTCTCTGAAAGAGCAAGAGATTGGGGTGGGATAGGGAAGGAGGAGATGGTCAGGGAAAGCCCTCCAGCATATGACCTTTTGAGTTTGGTCCTAAGGAATTATGAAAAAGATTTTTGTTTGGTTGGTTACTTAGAGGGAAAGCAGTAAAAAAGGAAAGGAAGATGGCAAGGCCATTCTAGGTGGAGGAAGAAGGAATTAAATATAACAAAAATTATATTATAAAAATTTATAATAGCTAAGGGATCCAATGGGCAAAAAGTGTGTTTTTAGTCATAAAAACACTGGGGTCAGCCCAGCCAGTGTCGCTCAGTGGTTGAAGGTTGATCCATGAACCAAAAGGTCACAGTTCGCTTCCCGGTCAGGGCACAGGTTTGGGTTGCAGCTAGGCTCAATCCCCAATAGGGGGCATGCAGGAGGCAGGTGATCCATGATTCCCGCTCATTGATATTTCTGTTTCTCCCTTCTCTGAAATTAATTAAAAAAAAAATCTAAAAAGCAAAATACTGGATTTATCCTTTTTTGTTGTTGCATTTTCCCATTTACTAGTATTTAAGTTGAGCAGTCTCCACAATGTTAAGCTCTAGAGCAGTGGTTCTCAACCTTTCTAATGCCGTTACCCTGCAATACAGTTCCTCATGTTGCGATGACCCCAAACCAAAAAATAATTTTGGTGGCTACTTCAAAACTGTAATTTTGCTACAGTTATGATTCGGAATGTAAATACCTGATATGCATTATGTAATCTCATTGCTACAAATCAAACATAATTTAAACATAGTGATTAATCACAGAAAACAATATTTAATATGTTGAGAAATAGTTATTACTAATTCCAATAAATAACATTTCACCATGGCATAGCATGGGTTTAAATATAACAACAGTAATATAACAGTGCAATATTTTGCAACAGTATGCTGCCAAATTCAGTGAGATGGTTGTAGTTGCTTCTTGCTTACCAATTCAGAAATTCCTGGGGCAGTCTTTGCAAGGGCACAGCGAAGATCATTTTCCACAACAAGTCTACTTCGGTATTTAGACTTGATTACCAGCAAGCTGGGAAACCCTGTTTCGCAAAGATATATTATTGGAAAAGGAAGAAGAAGGCGCAGCACAGTCTCAGACAGAATAGGATATAACTGTAAACACTTAACCCAGAATTTTGTCAGTGGCATCGTAGAGAAATCTGTTCTCGCTGCATCATTGTTAATTAGGTCAATGAACTCTTCTTGCGCTGTCTCCGGAACATCTTCAACTTTCACTGTGAATGGACTTCTGGCAAGTGCAAATGGGGTGTCAGGTAGATTAGGAAAGTATGATAAAATTTCGTCTGGAAGCATGTGCAAGTGTTCTTTCACAGAAGTTATTATAATTTTTTTTGTCTGGCTCAATGTCATGTTCCTCAAAGAAGGCAGATAATACAGGAAACATGTAAATTTTATTTTTATCCAATTTATTTTTCCAAAGCTGAAGTTTCATTTGGAATGATCTAATTTTTTCGGACAAATCGAGGCATGTTGCATTTGGTCCTTGCAGTGATAAATTTAAGCCATTCAAGATAACAAAGATGTCCACCAAGAAAGCTATTTTCTGCAGCTCAGTTTTATCGCTAAAAAGTGCTTCGAATTGCGGTCTTGCTTTCTTATTAAAAAATGTTTTCAGTTCATCTTGAAGCTCAAAGACACGTTTTAAAACTTTTCCTCTTGACAACCATCTGACTTCAGTGTGAAGAAGTAACAGAGCATTGTTTGGCGCATCTAGCTTGTTGCACAGTTGCCAAAACAGCTGACTGTTTAAGGTGCTCGACTTAACAAAATTGACACATGTTATGATGCTTTTCATTACTTCTTGTAAATCTTGCAGCAGTATCTTAGTCGCTAATACTTGGCGATGTATCATACAGTGTACTTTTTGCGATTCATTTTGTACCAAACGTTGCTTTTGGCTATTCATTTTGTACCAAACGTTGAAATCCTGAGCGACATCCTAGCATAGCAGGAGCACCATCTGTGCAAACACCGAAAACCTTTTCCCAGAAGATGTTATGCGCATTTAGAAAAGAACCAACTGCGTCAAAAACATCATGTGCAGTTGTTGTTGTTTCAAGCGGTTTGCAAAAAGAAACTCATCTTTAAAGTCACCATCATTAATATACCTCACGTAAACCAATAACTGCACAGTTTGCCACGTCTGTGGATTCATCAAGCTGGATACTGAATATTGGTAGTGGTGCAGATTTAATTTCCTGGATCACCTGGTCAAGAATATCGGCAGACATGTCCTGTATTCTTCTGCAGACAGTGTCTTTAGATAAGGAAATTGCATTCAATTTCTGAACATATTCATTTCCAATTATCACTTGAACTATGTCTTTTGCAGCTGGCAACAGTAAATCCTTGGCAATGGTGTGAGGTTTCATAGCTCTGGTGATTCTGAGTGCCACCAAATATGACGCTTCAACAGCTGCTACATTGTGTTTGTGGTACTGGCCACCAGTGTCAAATCTAGATTTCTTGAGTCCATCAGCTTTGCTTCTAAAATAGTCGATATCCTTGCCAGCAAAGCTTGGATGCTTGCTATCAAAATGGCATTTTAGTTTGTTCGGCTTCATAGATTCAGCTGAGAGAACTTCACAACAAATAACACATTGTGGTTTCTCAGTTCCTGCTGTAATTATTGAGATAAAACCATACTGTAAGAAATCCTCAGTGTATTTTCTTTTCCTAATATTCTTGTCTACACAATCCATTGTCATGAGACGGTTTGCTAAAAAAAAAAAAAAAAAGATGGTCGCATCTAAAGAGTTTGTTAAAGTTTCCTATTATTTACTATTCCCTGTGTTGTTTTCTATTACACACCTGTTACTATGACCAGGGGGTCGTATTCACATGCTTAACTAATGGATCTGTTGTTTTCCAGATTAGTGGCAAGTTTTCTATATAGGACAGTGTGAACTACGTCATAGGATACACTGCAGTTTCTGCACAGCATGGCATCTTTCAGGGCTCTTTTACACTATGAAGTGGCGGTTTCTGCGGTGGAATCCACATCTCATTTACTTCAATGGGAGACCCGTGAATTCCGCAGAGGAGAGATCCCCTGTACGGCAGAAATGCAGTTCTGGCGCGTGTCTCTAACTCTTATTCAAGTCAGTGGGAGGCTGCAGCAGATTCCGCTCAAATATAGAGCATGTTGCTTAAATTTTTCCGTGCTAGGAAAAAGCCTAGTGTGGAAAAATTAAGCAACATGCTCTATATGTGAGCGGAATACGCCGCAGCCTCCCATTGACTTAAATTGGAGAGGAAGAAATGTGTGGGAAACTCATTTCTCCGCCCCTTATTGAAATTAATAGGAGGCTGTGGCGGATTGTGTAGTAACTCGAGATTCTTGGGAGCTCTCTTCCACAAAATCCACCGCACTCACAATGAAATCACTAGCAGGTGCATTCAATGCCGGAAACCGCTGATTTCAGCAGTTTCCTCATTCAGAATATGGGAAAATAGTGGGAGATATGGGAGATAATTATACATTGGGTAACAGTGTGAACTACATCTTATAGTGGTCTCTTATAGTTTAAGACCGATGTAGTTCACACTGTGTAAATGTATGGTGCTTTGTGTAAATGTAAGCTGCTTTGTGTACTGTGTAATGATTACATACAAAGCACCTTACACTTACACAGTATTAGGTGTATGGTGTGTGTACTGTTTACATTATTAACCCTTTTTACACCAGCAGGCTGTCTTGCAGGCTCTCTTGCCTCTCCGCCTCCTAGACTTCTGTCCTCCAGCGCTTGCTGCGTCTGCCCACTGATGACGTCAGCAAGCGCCGGACACACGTAATGTGCTGCTATGGACTGTGGAGCATTTCCTCCCACCCCTTAGGCCCCGGACGGATGATGCAATCACATCTGTGCATGCGCGCAGGCATTCCATTTGGAACGCGCATCCATAACGGCGTGCTTCCAGCTGAATAGCACTGCTGCAGACTTCTCAGCCGCTAAAGCCATCGGAAATATGTATTTTCCGATGGCTTTAGGCGACCCCTGTGTTTTGGTCGTTCAACCCCCCCGCCGGGGTCGCGACCCACAGGTTGAGAACTAGTGCTCTAGAGCTTGTACATAGATCCTGTATTTTATGAGTTTGTATTTGCTAACAATTGTTATTAAAATGTATTTTTTAAGACTACTTTGTAAGCATTTATCATTCTCTAGCTATTTGTCTAATCAAAATAAGGTTCTTAGGGGACAGAAAACACTTAAATTATTTTGAGGGGCAAAATATAAATGGACAGTTTTTTGTTTTTTTTTTTAGATCTAATCTACTGTGGCCGGAAGCTAAAAGATGACCAGACCCTTGACTTCTATGGCATTCAATCTGGGTCCACAGTCCATGTTCTTCGAAAGTCTTGGCCAGAGCCTGATCAGAAACCAGGTGACTGGGAGTTGGTGCTTAGACAAGCAGAGCTTCAGTAGTATCAAGAGAAGGGTCTAGGTTTTTGAGGCACAGGTCTGGGTGGATGGAACAAAGGAGTGATTTACTGAAATGGTAATAGAGGATATCATTATTACCTATTGGGTTGGATGGCATTGATAAAACAAAATGCAGTTTTGATCTTGTGGCCAACACTACTAACAAATGGGAATTTTGTTTCTCTACTTTTTAAGTTCATTATCCACTGTTTTAATGGAGTGGGAAGTGTGTGCATATTTGAACTCCTTTAGATTAATAGTTTATTTCTTGGTGAACTTTGTATCTTTTTATTATTATTACTGGAAAAAAGCTGGGGCCTTGGTCAAGGTTTTGGGTTGATCCCGGGTCAGGTGACATACAAGGAATACATAAAGAAGTGGGACAAATTGATGTTTCTCTCTCCCTTTCCCACTCTCAAATCAATAAATAAAAAATAAAAATAAAAAAGCTGAAAAATTCTGGCATTCCTCTAATGCAGCAATTTTCAACCAATGTGCCACAAGAATTTTTAAAACATGCAATACCTCACTGACTTCTTTTCTCTTAGTTTGTCAAATAAAAAATGACAATAACCAACACAATAGCCATCCAGTTGAATGGATCAGTTACACAGGAGTGGGCAAAAGTGAGTTTATAGTTGTTCATGGGGAAAAATATATAAAAACATATAACACAACTGCAAATCTACCTTTGTCCATTCCCATACCTTTTTTTTTTTTTTTTTTGGTCGGATTAGCAAAAGATACATTTTTTGGTGTGCTGCAGAATTTTAGTTTGTGTGCCATCAGATGACACAGGTTGAAAATCACTGCTTCAGTGCCACAGTTCTCTTGTTGGCAAATTTTCCAGCAAACTGCCTCAGGCAGTGACTTGTTTAGTCAGCTCATTTCCACTTGCTATAGTGGGAGTGTATTTTTCTGAAACTTGAAAATATTCTAACAGTAGTAAAGTAGCTCTTAGAGAAAACATACAAAACCTCTAGTGTATTTTAGATTTATTAATAAAAGGTGCTGCTTGGAATTTATAATTTAAATTTTGCATCTGTGTTTTAAAAGCCTCCCCAACAATAAAGCTAGGTTATATAAACTGTTACTGTCAGTTTGATTTTTATAATATTCGTGATTGCTATGATTAGTTCTCAGCTGGAAATTTACCCTCTTTTCAATTCTAAAAATAAAGGAAAAAGATCTTTTGCAAACTGATGGGAAGTGAGAAAGAGAAAGGTAGTCTTTGATACCCAGAGGTTGGCCTGATCCTCAGTTAGGCCTCAGAACATTAACTATTTCAGATCACTACAAGGCCACTCAAGGACCATAGTGGATCAAGAGAAAAACAAGAGCCCTCTCATTTACCTGAACATTGTCCAGATCACCAAATTACAAAATATCTCTGAATCCTGACTGTTATGAGTGATTACTGCTTCTTTCCAATTATACTTTTTGCCTTGCTCTAGTATTCCTTCTAGGTAAGAATTATTAAGATACCCAATCGTAAAATCACCCCACTTCCTGACAATATCCAACTTAAAGCAAAACCCCACTTCCTTAATCCCAGAGCATTCTCCTCTGTAAGGAGCAGTAAGTTCAATTTGTGCAATTGCAAGTGAGCCCCTCTGGTCTTTGGCTAGAAGGCATTGACAGAAGGAAAGTAACATTTGTTGCTTCTTCCAGCCAGATTGTGTCTCCTTGCTTTTTCATTTCATAATTACAGTGGCCCTGCAGGATAGGTAACAAAATTAGCATTTTATAAATGAGCAAAAAGAGGATTAAAAGGACATTTATTCAAAGTCACCTACTTAGAAAATTAATGCAAGAGCTGGGATGTTAATGCAGGTTTTCCTGGCTCAAGTGGCTGTGTTCTTTTTACCGGGCTAGCTGCTTCCCACTTCCAAAAAGTGAGATTAGCTCAGAGATGTCATAGAAACAACCATGACTCTTAACTGATTATTGGTTTAGGATATTAAGAGTCCTTTTCTTCTCCCCTCTGCCTGGAGATGTATTTTGGAAACAAATGGACTGTTTTGTAGGAAGTTAAAATAAACTTTTAGACCTGGGAAAGAAACTTTTTTGCCACAGCATTTTAGATATGGTATCCTTGAGTGCTTTTCCAAAAGGAAGCACATTTTGTTTCCTTGCCAGATTAGCACCTCTAGGAGGAGAATCTGTCAGACCTTCCTTTCCCACCTGGATCCTTGGAAGGTTACAAATCTCTTCAGGATCTCCATTAGTCTCCTATTTGACCAGGGATGTGTACCCCAAGCTCTAGCCAGAAAAAAAAAGACATTCTGTTTTTTCAGAGCACCTCATACTATTTCTCCATACCTTCACACATGTTCTTGTTTAAACGTGGACTAACTTCTCTCCCTAACAAACATCAGCTCTATCTTAAATACCCTTTCAAATGGTCTCTCAGGAAACAATTCTGTGTCCTAGCTGTCCCTGTCAGTAATGGCTATCTGCCTCCTGTTCCTAGTGCTGGGATCTACATCTCTGCTGAGGTCCTCAGCATGGTATTTTGTAATAGTGTGGTTTTTGTTTGACCTAGTCTCCTTCCTCCTGCTGTCCTAAGAGTCCTAATGTCAAGGACTCTGATTTTTTTACATTCTTTGCCTTGCCCAAAACCAAGCATGGAGTAAATGCTTAGTATATGTTTGTTGAATCAATAAATTAGGTAATTAAGATAAATATTTTTAGGAGAACTAATCCTCACAATTAGAACTATAGGTAAAGATGTGATTCTACATGGTGATGCCCCTGGCGTTTTGACAGTATACAATCTACACAATCACTAGTATCTATCCTAGGTGAGGGTAACCACACTTTTAAAAATGTGACCCAGAGTGAACTTTTTACATACTCCCCTTTTTTACCTACATTTCTATGCTTATGAAATGGGCTGATGTTTTAAGTAGTAAAGCAACCAATTAAAACTAAGACAACTGCTAAACTTTCTCTTACATATGATTCATAGTGTCCAGAAATATAAAAAAAAGGACTGAGTCCCAGTGAAACATGTGATATCAAGCATGTGAGGAAAGTTTGTTAAGAATCCTAGAAGTACAATCTATATTTTTGGTCCCTCTTGTATTTTTTTAAAAAATTCAAAACATTAAGGAAGCCTGAAAGAAAATACCAAAGAGAAAACAATATATTTTCTTAACATATTGTGTCAATGTAACTCAAGCATGTCAAACTCAGAGTCCCCGGGCTGCATGCAACCCACAAATGAATATTTTTGCGGCCCAGCCAATATAACGGTATGTAAGAAACATTTTCATAAAAATTTTGTAACTTAAGTTTTACAATATCCTGTTAAATGTAATTATTAATAATGAACTACAACGTTTGCTAATGACTGATTGCTATAATCGTGTTGCATTTCATTTCCTTTACAAGCCTTATGTGCAGGCGCACCATTTCTCTCCACTAATACTAGCAGCAAATATTTTAGCAGCTGATTGCCACACCATTAGTCTTGCACTGACTTGTTTGGTGTGTGCAACAGGAAATATTTTGCTTTCTGAGAACAAGAAAAATAGATTTATTTGCATTACGCTTATTAATTTGTGCAGTTATTCAGTGTCTGGTAAGTTAATGTTCAAGAAAAAATATTAATTTTTATTAAAATGTTCTATTATATGTTAATGATGACTTATTTATTTCAGCCTGTCTGTATTGAAATAGACCTACGTTTCTATGAAAATTGAAGCTTTTGTGTTTTTTTGCGACCCATATAGACTTAAACCTTGTTTATTTGGCCCGTGTTAGCCTTTGAGTTTGACATGCTTGGTGTAGCTCTGTATTATTCAAATGGCTTGCAGCACTTAGTGTTTTAAAGCATTGTGTAAACTACTGAGTTGGTTATACCTGTGTAAGAAGTCTAGAATTCCTGTAGTGGGGTGTTGATCAGAACAGTTTCTTTCATGTGATAAGATTCCCCTCTCCTGGAACTTGAACTAATTATCTCTGAAGATGCTTAAAAGGGCAGTTTTTACATCTGTGTCATAAATGGGTTTTCTTGAATGGGCATTCACATTCTTAGTGGATAATGAGGCAGGGCCTGGGCTGTAGGGTAATTATGTGTCTTATCCTCAGAACCTGTGGACAAAGTGGCTGCCCTGCGGGAGTTCCGGGTGCTGCACACTGCCTTGCACAGCAGCTCTTCCTACAGGGAGGCGGTGAGTTTGTGCTACAGCCCCCTGCCTGAGACTCTTGCCAGGCCTGCAAGAGACAGTGTGAATGCTGGAGAGTGATGTAGAGTGGGAGCTGGGAGCTCGTTGCCATGGCTACGAAGAGTTCCTTGAGGAGTTTTTGCCATGTCTTTGGGTCTCAGTAGAGTGTCCCCAACCCCCATCTTCCCCTAAAGAGGCTGTATCAGCTAGGTATTGTTGATTGCCATCTAATGAAAATGATACAACCTCTCCTGATACTGGCCCCACAGAATGAATATGATTACAGCCAAAGAATCCGCATATGATTTCTGCTGGGCCTCATTCTTGGAAATAGTCTGAACTGCCTGCCCACTACTCCTTACCTGGATTTTCTTACTGGAAAATACACTGATGTCTTTCTGTAGGAGAGTTGATAAGCAAAAAAGTAATATAGCTGAAACTTCCCAATATATGAATATGAAATGATAATTCTGCAGTGATTAAAGAGAACCAGGGTCCTAGCTGGTTTGGCTAAGTGGATAGAGCATTGGCTTGCGGACTGAAGGATCCTGGGTTTGATTCCGGTCAAGGGCATGCACTTTGGTTGGACGCCTGACCTGGAGGCAACCAATCAGTATGTCTCTCTCACATCGATGTTTCTCTCTCTGTCTTTCCCCTTCCTTTGCACTCTCTAAAAATGAATGGAAAAATACCTGAGTGAGGATTAACCAAAAAAAGAAAAAAAAAACACTTGGGACCAAAGGAAGCTTTGTTATTGGCTTGTAACGAGAGCTTTTAATTTTGGAAGCTTTAGAAGTTTAGATGGGAGAAGGACTAGAGATGGAACGTTTACTGTGATACTGCCTTTTTAAAAATATTGTTTCCCCTCCAGTAAGCTAAAATCTCAGAGAATTAAGAGGTTCATCTGTTTCCTGGGATTGTTGTTTTACTGTGGTGGTGTATGTGCAGCACTTAGAGGGAGGGGGCACTTCAGCAGAGGGTGGGAATTTGTTGAATGGATTAAGCTGGTTGGAGTACTCAGTCCTCCCCATTTCTCCTGCAGGTCTTTAAGATGCTCAGCAACAAGGAATCTCTGGATCAGATCATTGTGGCCACTCCAGGCCTCAGCAGTGACCCCATTGCTCTTGGTAAGTACAGAACTGAACTTGAGGCAACAGGAGTTGTTGGAGAAACAGAAACCAGAAGGCGGCAATTGCCCTAAAGAGACTCTGACCATCTTTTGAGGAATCACTGATCTTATTGGGGAGGGGAGAACCAAGATGTGATACATATACCTAGCCTTCCAAGAGCTGTCAGCCCCTCAGAGAAATCATGGCCTAACATCATAAATCAGACTATAAGGATGTCAGATGAGGGTAGCAGTTAGCCCAAACCACAGTAATCAGGAGAGGCTTCCCTGCACACACACCTTGATGGATAAGGAAGAACCCAGAGATATGGGGAAAAAAAGCTGGCATGTTAGCACACAGTATGTGACTTAAGTGCAGGGAGGGTGGTGGGCAGGGAACAAGATGGAGAGCACTCAGTCGTGCTGGTTGGTGTTTTGTTTCTTCCACTTCTTACATGGGGTGCTTTGTTTCTCTGTGGGGCCAGTTGCTCTGAGGCTCTTCTCCCTCCTGGATCTGGCTAAGTTTCAGTCTCTGAGGTGAATCCTGTTCTCCTTAGGGGTTCTCCAGGACAAGGACCTTTTCTCTGTCTTTGCTGATCCCAACATGCTTGATACGTAAGTATACCCATCTCACTAAAGAGTTTCCTATTTCTCCTCACATGGTTGCGTCAGAGCCTGATTATTGCCCTGGATTCTGCTCATGGAGCCCAGTCCCTGTCTACCCCCAAGTCTACTTTCTAAATATGTCAGGAGGTGAGAAAGAACAGGAATGCTATGTGGGAACAAGACCAAGGGAAGGAATACTGTACCTATTGTTGTGGAGGTGAAGCAGGGTCTGAGGGAGGTGGCCTTCTGGTCTAGGCTTAGATTAGCTCTCAACAGTAGCTGTGAAAGATTCTTTAAAGGACAGGAAGTTAGGAAAGAAAGCAGGTGCATCAATCCTATTGTTTTAGATTTGGAAGTGCCAGCAGAGGTTATGTCTCTATTTTGCAAGTGAAGAAGACAGCTCTTCCTCTCCTACTCCCCAAGAGAAGAGAAGGGACCTGTCAAAGATGGCCCAGGGAAGTAGTGCTAGAGTCGAGACCAGAAACTGACCCCTGAGCCTCTCAGGCTGTCCTATCCTATCATGCCCAAGGGAAGGTGAGGCATTTACAGTGGATCCCAGAATTGAAGGCCTTGCCACTGTTGCTAGGGACAGAGCAGAAGAGGACAAAGCGAACTGAAAGGAGGTGCTGAAGACTGAGGAATTTAAGGGCAGGTACAGAAGGCATGATAGTTCTGAGGGCCACCCAGACTTTTGTCATGGTGAGGGTGCCCTCCTTATTCACCCTTGGGTTTCTTCCTGCTCCTGTTCCAGGTTGGTACCTGCTCATCCAGCCCTAGTCAATGCCATTGTCCTGGTTTTGCACTCGGTGGCAGGTAGCACGCCGCTACCAGGGGCGGACTCCTCTTCCCGGAGCACACCCTCCAGCTCTTACCGGGACATGCCAGGTGAGACCCAGGAGATTGTTGTGCAGGCCCCCTCAGGAGCCAGCAGTAGCTCAGGAAAAGGCTTTATTCAGCAGCTATGTATAGCACTGGCAGAGGGTGTTCCTTGGGGATTCTCTGTTTGAGTCCAGGAGTGCATCTGTCCTGTCATTTTCCAAGGAGAGAAATGAAAAGATGAATTTGGAGAGTATCTGAACAGATTTTGGAGCTACGCCCGTGAAATCTTTTCTTCCTGAAATCTGTTCTCCCTCCTCCAGGTGGTTTCCTGTTTGAGGGGCTCTCTGATGATGAGGACGACTTTCACCCAGTAAGTGGCTTGGCTACCTGCCCTTTGGGGAACCTGGTGCCAGGGATGCTCTTCTCCCTGGGACCCAGAGCCCAAGCTATGAGGTAGTCATAGGCCCTTGAGTGGCCAAGTCTTTGTCATACTATTGCTTCTGAATTTGGCAGCAGGGGTTGAGAGGGTATCTGAGATTGTCAAGGGCCACTTTCCTGATTCTGTGTACCTCTCTTCTCCAGAGAGCCAGGTCCATGCCCTCTAGCAGCACACCCAGCTCCCGCCCAGCGTCCTTGGGGTACAGTGGAGCTGCTGGACCCCGGCCCATCACCCAGAGCGAGCTGGCCACTGCCCTGGCCCTGGCCAGCACTCCAGAGAGCAGCTCTCACACACCGACTCCTGGCACCCAGGTATGGAGAGAGGGCCGGCAGATGGAGGCTGGGCCCCAGGAGAGAAACTCCCTGGTGGTAGAATGGATTTGCCCTTGCTGAACCTGTTGCTAGATCTGGTTTGAGCTGGACCCTCATTTCTCACGTGAGACCTTTTCCTCACTTGCCTTAAGGGCTCAAATGTCGGAGTGTAGCACAGTCCTGATTGATTTCTCCTCTTAGTAGTTCAGAAGAACCTCTCTCACATAAAGTACACTTCCCCATTCCTGACAAGGACCAGCCCTCAATGGCCTAAATGTTCCTAGTGATAGTTATTACAGCTTCTAGTGCTAGGGTCTTAGACTGGGTTGGGGGCTCAATTTCATTTCCTGGAGTAGAAAAGCAGGGAGCCCTTCCTGCCCATCTAACAAGCCTTTAGGTACCTCTGTGTGGTTGTCTCATGCAGAGCCTATTGGGAGGCAATAGCTAGGCACCCAGAAGCACTATGAGGTGATGTGCTGGGAGATTGAAATGGTTCAGAGGGTGGCCTTGACCATTGGTTTGTTTCTAGGGCCATTCCTCAGGGACCTCACCAATGTCCTCTGGTGTCCAGTCAGGGACACCCATCACCAATGATCTCTTCAGCCAAGCCCTACAGCATGCCCTGCAGGCCTCTGGGCAGCCCAACCTTCAGGTCAGTCTTCCTACTCCTGGTACCCAGGTGTTTTCCTGCTCTTTGAAGGGCATTCCTACTTGGCATGCTTCACACTAGGTATGGCCCAGGCATGGTAGCATAAAGGGAGAATACTCCAAGTAGGGGCAGTTGTTCCTGTGATGTCCACTCTTGTACCCAGTGGCCATGGCCTGACTCCACTGATCAGCTGGCTTGGATACTTACGGTAGTTTTGGTCACTTCCGTCATTCTATGAGCATTGCCTGAGCACTGAGCATGTAAATACTGAGCCTGGGCCTGGGTCCCATTGCAGGGTAGAGATAAGCTGTCCTCATTGCTGCCACAGAGGGGCGTCAGGTAGTTAGGTACTAAGCTTGGGGAGCAACAGAGCAACAGGGTAAGAAGCTTGCCCTCAGGCTTGAGGTGATAGCCTAGGTCAGACAAAACTTGTCTGAAGAAGGAGTGTTTAAGCTGATTTTCAAAGAACTAGTTAGAGTTTAGCCAGGCAGGGAAAGGGGTGTTTGGGATGGAGGGATGGTGTCCAGGCATGTGTGGAACAGGGACATGTGACAGACTCAGAACTACAAGGTCCTAGGCCAGTGGTCGTCAAACCGCGGCTCGCTAGCCACATGCGGCTCTTTGGCCCCTTGAGTGTGGCTCTTCCACACAATACCATGGCCTGGGCGAGTCTATTTTGAAGAAGTGGTGTTAAGTTTAAAAATTTGGCTCTCAAAAGAAATTTTAAACGTACTATTGATATTTGGCTCTGTTGACTAATGAGTTTGCCAACCACTGCCCTGGCAGTGTCCTCATGGAGAAGATCCCGAGATACAGAGCTAGGGAAAAGGAGAACTATCCCCTGCCTGAGACTGGTAAGGTAACTAGGCTTGAACCAGTAATCACTAGGGAACCCGAGGCGGGGCGGGGGGTGTTAAGCAGAGTGACACCATTTGCTGTGCTTCATGGCATGGTCACCTTAGCAGCTAACTGGGAGATCGGGTTTTATTGCATGTTTTCATGCACAGCTATCTGCTTCACTGTTTTCTTTGTTGCTCACAGTGTGTCGGAATGAGCATCATTTCTGGAACGTGTCAGGGTCAATAAGCCAGGAAGTGGTAGAGACTAGGTTCAAGCTGTGTGGTTTTGTTTGTCCCATGTGGCCCAGGTGGATGGTGAGGGGAATGGGAGCAACACCCATGGACAGCTTGTCTTTTCCATTTATTATTATTTTAAAATATATTTTTATTGATTTCAGAGAGGGAGGCAAAAGGGAGAGAGAGGGAGGAACATCAATGATAATAGAGAATCATCGATTGACTGCCTCCTGAAGGCCTCTTACTGGGAATTGAGCCCACAACTCGGGCATGTGCCCTGACTGAGAATCTAACAGTGACCTTTTGGTTCATAGATCAATGTTCAACCACTGAGCCACAGAACTGAACCGTTACCTCCTGGTTCATAGGTTATCGCTCAACCTCTGAGCCACACTGGTTGGGCTCTTTTCCATTTCTTCAACTTCCCCAGCTAGAAGCCTGTTCACCTGGCTCTCCAGCTGAGGAGCTTTCAGTGGTTTCATCAAGCCTGTAAACAGTCAGAATTGGTTTGTGTGGGTTTTTTAAAAGCCCTCCCCATCTTTCGCCTTCCTGCCTATGGATTTACATTCCTTTCCCACTGCCTTTTCCTTCCCACAGTATGAACACATAATTTTTCCTAAGTTGTGCACTTACCTCCTTCATGAGATAGAATAAAGCTTTGAGAGTACTGAAAAAAAATGTGGGTTAATTTCTTTAAACTTACATTTGAGAAGGCTTTTTATAACTGAAAGTCAAAATCCAGGAGTTTATAAAAGTGAAAATTTTATGCATAGCAATACAAACAAACAAACAAACTAACAAAAATAGGCAAAGTCTGGCCCTCACTGGTTTGGCTTAGTGGATAGAGCATTGGCTTGCGGACTGAAGAGTCCCACGTTTGATTCCAGTCAAGGTCATGTATCTTGGAACATCCCCCGTAGGAGGTGTGCAGGAAGCAGCTGATTAATGTTTCTAACTCTATTGCTCTCCCTTCTCTCTATTTAAAAAAAAAAAAAAAAAAAGCAAAATATATTTTTAAAAAAATAGACGAAGTCTGATTGCTAACAACAAATTGGGGGGAAATCTGTCATACAGTGGGGAAAAAAAACCCTGATACATAGAGGGTCCAGTAAATTAGAACCAACAACTACATACTGATTATTCATGGAAGTACAGTGCAGATGGCATCCTCAGGATATGCCTAAGGCTCGAGCAAGACTGCCACCCAGTCTACATAGAAAAAAGGGGAGAGGCCATGAACAGACTATTCATGGAAGCGCAGTACAGATGGCCCCTAAGCCATGCAATTCCTCACAGTCTCATTTCTCAGAATTTATCTGGAGATGTATATACATAAGGAAGACATTTATACAGAGTCAGCCACTGCCATTGTCCTTTCAATGGCAAAGGATTGGAAATAGCCCAGTTACGATACATTTCAGGACATCCATGGGTTGGAGTATTATATGGTTACTAGAGACCCATTGCATGAGTTCTTGCATGGGTGGGGTTCCTTGGGGTGGCCTGTGAGGATTGGACCCCATTTCACGCTCCCAGCCTTGCAGCCCCACAGCCCTGCCTGGCACCTCACACTGGCCTGACACTGCCCTCTCACCTGCTCCACCATCCCACCTGAGGAGTGATCAACTGGGGCTAGGTCCTCTGCCTGGCTCCCTCAGTGCCTGGGAGCCAGATGGTGGCCCCGCACCCTGCTGCTGCTGCTGGTTGCCATTGGCTGGGCAGTTGGGCTCCTGCTTGCACCTTGGCCTGGTGCTGCCCACTGATCTGCTCAACCATCCTGCCATGGTCCTGTTCTCGTGGGGGCCCTCCCGGCCAGCAACACCTCTAGTGTCACCCATTGCCAGCACCACGTGGCTGAAACCTGCCATGTTCTGCGCTGCCCTCTGGTGGTCAGCACACATCATAACAAGTAGGTGAACTCCAGGTTGAACAATTTGCATATTGGGCTTTTATCATATAGGATTAAAAAGTTCTTTATGTCCTTGGCTGGTTGGCTTGGTTGGTTGGAGTGTTGTCCCAAAGCGTTGCTGTTCTATTCCCAGTCAGGGCACATACCTATTGTGGGTTTGTTCCCCGGTCAGGGTGCATATTTGGTAGGCAGCTGATCAAAGTTTCTCTCTCTCTTCTCTCTCTCTTCTCTCTCTCCTCTCTCTCTCTCTCTCTCTCTCTCCCTCTCTCTCTCTCTCTCTCCCTCCCCCCTTCCCTTCCTCCCTTGTCTCTTCCTCTCTCTTTCCCTTCCTTTTTTTTTTTTAATATATTTTATTGATTTTTCACAGAGAGGAAGGGAGAGGGACAGAGAGTCAGAAACACTGATGAGAGAGAGACATTGATCAGCCGCCTCCTGCACGCCCCCTACTGGGGATGTGCCCGCAACCAAGATACATGCCCTTGCCCGGAATTGAACCCAGGACATTTCAGTCCATAGGCCGACACTCTATTCACTGAGCCAAACCGGTTTCGGCTCCTTCCTTTCCTTTCTCTAAAAAAAGGAAAGAAGAAAAGTTCTTTATTTTCTGGCATAAAGAGGTGTCCCGGATACATTGAGAATGTTAAAAAGAGGGGTATAGATGTAGAAGAGGAATATAAGAAAAGTATAAATACAGGAATATATGTCTTCTCAAAATATCATTGGTTATCAGTTATGAAGATGGGAGTGGATGAGAGTAAGACTTTTCACTATTATGCTAGAAAACAATTTTAAAATTTATCCTCGCTCCTAATGCATGTGTGCGTTTATATCTGTTTATACATATAGTAGGAGAAAGAAAGTAATCTTTTGAATTTCAAACATTGAATAATTTATTATTTTGATCCTTATGTTAAAATTTTCCCTTTTTTATTGGATACATTTTTAATTTGTTCTCTGAACCCACAGCCTCTCTTGTAGTCTTATTAGAAACGCTGTCAAATCAGTGAGTTTGCTATAGGAACCCACCCTTTTCTCTCCCCTCAAAGGATAGACCTAAGTGAATCTCTGTAGGATCCCAACTAAGTTTTTCCCTCTTTCTTTCTGCAGAGCCAATGGCAGCCCCAGCTGCAGCAGCTGCGCGACATGGGCATTCAGGATGATGAGCTGAGCCTGCGGGCCCTCCAGGCCACTGGGGGGGACATCCAAGCCGCTCTGGAGCTCATCTTTGCTGGAGGAGCTCCATGAACTCCTCCTTAACCCCCAACAAACTACTAAGGTGGCTGCCCATGGGAGGCACTCCTGGAGGTGCCCATCTCTCCTGTCCTTAATACATCTGATGGTTGACCTTTGCTTTGTCTAGTGCTTGGCCTTTCTGGCTGATCCATGTTGGTGGAAACAATAGGGAAAGCATGATTTGTGAGTCTTGGTGCTGCAATATCAGGGAGCAGAGCTGGCCCCTTCTCGGCCCTGCATGGAGATTTTCAGTTCCACATCATGGGATACTGTGTGATGCCCACATTTTTTTTCGGGAGAAGTTTCTGGTGATAGTCCCCAAACCCTTTGGTACTGTGGGCTGTAGCATCCTCAGGATGTGCCTAAGGCTGGAGCAAGGCTGCTGTCCAGTTTCCAGAGTGTCTGCTGTGTTACTGCTGTGGCCAGAAGAGGTTTGTGTTTCTGATATGACTACAGTTTAGACAGGGGCCAGGTGCATTTTCAGAGAAGCAGGTAGGGGCTGCTTACCCTCCACAGCAATTCCTCTCTGAGAGGCTTCTGAAAAATTTCTTGTATCTCTCTCCCAACCTAGTCTCACCAGGCACTCTTTTTTTTTAAAGGCTTTTTCTTTTTTTGTTTTTGTTTGTTAATCCTGACCTGGGGATATTTTTCTATGGATTTTTAGAAAGAGTGGAAGGGGGAGAGAGAGAGAGACATCGATTGGTTGCCTTCGAACATCTCCAACTAGGTACATGTCCTTGACCGGAATTGAACCCGGGATCCATCAGTCCACAGGATGACACTCTCCACTGAGCCAAACTGGCTAGGGCTCACCAGGCATTCTTTAATGCCTATTCTATAATGATGCCAGAATACAGGCTTCAAAACTGTGCCAGGAGGCAGGTCAGTCTTCTCTGTCCTGAATATGTAAATACAAAAGCACTTACATAACAATACTAAGCAACAATACAACAGGCATAGGTCTTAGCTTTTATATTGCAGAGAGGGCACCAATCCCAAGCTGCTGTCCCATCTGCCTGAGCTCTTGTTCCTTGGCACTGCATTCCTTGCTGCACTGCAGATATGTCCCAGTTGAATGAGTGGGTTTCATTGCTTTGACTACTTTGTCAAGAGAAAAATTCTTCCCTTCAAATTGTTTCAATAGGAAATTGCTCAGAGGACTGCTCTTGCCTGGTGCCTTTGGCAGGTGTTCGTTCATTCATAGGATCACAACCATGGTCATTTGGCTTCTGCTTGTCACCTGGGACAAAAGTTTTGCCACTTATAGACTGCCTACTATGAACTTTGTTCCCAGTCTTTACCCCTCAGCCCCCTTTCTGCTGCTCCCTCTGCTTCACTAGCATGGCTTTCATCAAGGAGTCTAGTGTGATTCACTTGCTCCTTGACCTCCAGTGTTGGTCCTCAGCACATTCTGTTCTTCTTTGGATGACCTCCAGCGTGTCAGTGATATTCCTAAAGGGAGATACTCAGGAGGATGCACTATTCCAGAAATAGCCCGAATGGCACAGTGTTCTTTCCTTCCTCCAGAAAATGTGAAGTCTCTACATTTCCCTCTCAATCCTAGAATTAATGTTGAGAGGTGTTTGCATTTACTGAGAAGACAGAATAAACCCATCAGGGACCAGACTCATTTGTGCCTCAGTGGATTGCCTAGAGCCCAACTGCCTCTTGTGGTTGGGATAGGAATCAGGAAGACCTGTCTTTGAATCCAATGTCTCTGGCTGGTTTGTGGTAGAAATAAGGGCCAGTTCCATCTTCATGGCCTGCCTTGGTTAAATGGGGCTGACACAGCCCACTTGTCCCCATGATACAGCTGACCTAGAGCTGGTTTCCTTTCTGTGGTATCTCATCCCCTGCCCCCAAGGGATTGCCTTCAAAGACACCAGGGCTCCTTAATTCCCTGCCCTATCATGTTGTGAAACATTTGGACAACCCTGCCCTGTCCCTAAAACTGACTCCTAAATACCAGTTACACTGTTTCCCAGAACTGAGCATTTCCACTACTTTTCTTTGCCAGCTCTTTCCTCCAGGATCTAGGCAAGTTGGCATTGCTTCCTGTGACCATATTTTAAATATGTTGAGTTTGATAAGTGCCCTTACTGAGCCTGTGCTTTCCGTGGACGAAGGACTTCTTCCTTACTATTGTCCCCTTCACTCTATCCGTAAACATTCAGCTTCTATTTTGTGCCAAATGAGAAAGATGGGATCTTAGCTTTACCAGAAACAGATCAATGGTTAAACAAACAGTTTATACTAATATCTGATGAGAACCAAGCCAGGCTGGTCCAGTGAGCATGAGACTCAGGATAGTGGAGCTAACTTGGGTTAGGTTTAGTGGCTCTGTGTGTGATGGATAGTTTCTTGGAGAAAGTGACATCTAAGCTGAGACCTGGAGGGTGAGGAGGAATTGGGCAGGAAGGTGTACACGCTGTGTGGGCTGGTAGTGCAGGAGAAGGAGGTGGTGCAGAGTCTGATCAGGCTCTGAGAAGCTTGAGCTTAGTCTTGAGGGCAGAGAGCACCCTTTGGATGGCTTTAGGAAGGGCAGTGGGAGACTAGATGTGTGTATGGGATATTCTGACAACTGTGTGGAGGCTGAATTTTTGGGAAATGAGGCTGGGACTGGGAGACCAACTAGGAGATTCCCTGCCTCCAGATGAAACATGGTAGGTTCTAGACTAGAGCTATAGTAGGGGAGCTAGGAGGAGAGGAGGGATATGAGATGTGAAAAATTAGATGCAGGGAGAAGGGAAGGGAGAGAAGAGGCAGGCAAGATGTGAGCGTAGATGGTAGTGCAACAAGAACAAGTGATTGGGGTTGGAATTTGGAATGCAAGTCCAGTTTTGGACAAGTTAAGCTTGAGGTGCCATGGGACAGCCATGTGGGAATGTCTTATAGACAGTTGGTTATTTCTAGGATGTAGATAGTGATCAGGAAGTTTTAAGTTGAAGACTGAGCCTGTGTTATGTGAGAAGAGGATTTAACTTCTTAGGCAAAGGGAGTAGGCATACCCACTTTATAGTAAATGGTGACTAATTGACATGGAACATGGAAGGGGCTGGGATCTGCTGCTTTTGAAAAGGTGAGAACAGGAGTCATTTAAGTTGATGGAGTGGAAGGATTGGACCGAGAAGGCTTGGCCAGTGGTGTGAGATGCCACAGAGAAACCTAGTAACAAAAGAGCTAACCTTGGACTTGCTGACTTGAGCCATGGTGACCTTGGGGAGGTGCCACAGTAGAACTGGAGTCCAGTTTCAGGAGTTGAGGCTTGAATTGAGTAGGGGGGCAGGGAGGGGAAGTGGAAGCTGGAAGGGCTGAGAACTCTAGTTGGTAGCTGGAGGGGAAAGGGGACTTTTGTGGTTCAGCAATGGTAAAATTGGAATTGATCACAAAAACTTTTCTAGGAAGTGAAGGGGTGGGGAGTAAGAGATCCTGAAATAGAATATGCAAATATCTAGAGATGGGTGAGTTTATGAACAGATCCCTTCTCCTGATATAACTCAAATTTGGGCTGGCACAGCTTGTTGGGCACATGGGCCCTGGTTCTGCTCCTCTTCTCAGCCCCATCTGGCCTGGGCCACAGGCCTTGGCAGTAAATGTTTGGTGAGGATGAGTGTGGTGGTGGTTATTTAGGCCTCCCTCTCTCTGCTTACCGAGCCTGTCCAAGCCCTTCTGACTCTGGGCTGGGGTTAGGTCACTTTGGCTGTGCCCCTCATTTCCTTGGACCTGTCTCTGTCTGGCTCCTATAGACTCTGCAGTAACAGAATTCAGCTTCCTCCATACTGGAGACCCAGTCACTGCCCAGCTCAACCTTGGCAAAAATGGCTAACAGCAATGCAGTACAATAGTGCTCATTTATCTAGTGCCCTCTCTGTGCCAGCCTTTGAGCTAAGCATTCACATATGCCATCTCAGTTGATCCTGAGAAGTAGATATTATTTCCATTTACAGATAAGTGCTTCCTGTTAATGGGATGTGACTGTGCTGGGAAACTGGCCTTTCCAGGGCTGGGTGGGATTATATCAGTGCAGTCTCATAAATGTAACCACCTGGGGCCTTGTGCCTGGCAGTCCTGGTAGCCACTCAAAAGGGTGAAGGGTCTGCTCACCACTCATCCATCCTGGAAGTGCAGCTTGAATTTTGGAAGGGAATCGGGCTTCTAAGTCAGACCCACTGAGGTTATGATCTCTTCCACAGACGCCCTAACCTCTTGGAGCCTCAGTTGTGCCCTGTTTTACAATTTCCTCAATTTATATGAGTGAATATTGATCATTTTTATATCAGTGATGCCAGAACACTCAGCTGGCCAGGTGAATAGTTGACTAACAGAGTCAGGATCCTAACAATGAGACAATCCTAACAAGAGGGACAGAAACAATAACAGTCTAGGGTCCTGTGATGGGGACTAGAAAACCAATTGCTCTCTTGAAGAATGGGGTCTCATTTATTCTCCGAGGCTCAGAATCAAACTCAATCTTTTTCACCGTGTTCCAGAAAGCTACTACTGGATGGAAATTGGCCCAAGGATGACCCTGGGCTAAGATCAACAGGATTTACAGGATTTAAAAACTTGGTGTCTCATCTCAATAAGGCAATGCCTTTGTAATCAGAAGGGACAAGGTCAGTCTTTCCAGCCAGCCCTCTTAATGCTCAGTCTTCTCTAGTTGTGGCATTCTGGTCCAACGCTACATCGTTGAAGGAGGTAGGCACAAACGGGGCTGCCTAGCACCTAGGAGGGTCTCGGTAGAAGTTTTGGTTAAATGACTGACTGATATCTTAGGAAACAAGCAGGATTAGAGAGACCAAGCAAAGCCCCATGAAGGACATAGTTGGAATTGGGATTATTTACCCTGAAAAAAGTAGATTTAGAAGGATAGAGCTTCTGTGTTGAAATCCTCAAAGGGCTCTATTCCAAGAAGACAGATTAGATATGGTCTGTGTGGCCTTGGAGAGCAGATTTAGGACCATTGTGAGAAGGAGGTATCTTCTGGGGAGAAGGCTTTGTGTCAGAACTAAAGATGGGCCAGGCTGCAGTGGGGATAAGCTCATCGTCATTGGATGTATGAAAGTTATGGCTGCATGATCAGAAAGGCTGCTATAAGGCACTCCCAGGTTGGACTGAATGATAGCTGAGAATTCTAATCTCAAAAATTGGGCTGCTTAGATCACTATCCTAATATATAAAAAACCAGGGGCCATCATGACCAAAACAACCAGATGGATAACCAGACAGCAAGCTACATAGGTGACCAGGCTGGCAGGGGGGATTAGTGAGGGATGACTGAACAGCAAGCTGTATGGTGTGACCAGGCTGGCGGTCAGTTGGGGGTCAACAGGCTGGAGGGACGGCAGTTGGGGGTGGCCAGGCTGGTGCAGGGGGTGGGGGCAGTGAGGAGTGACCAGGCCAGCAGGGGGGGGCAGCCAGGCCAGTGGGAGGTATTTGGGGGTGATCAGGCCGGTGGGAGGGAAGGGTCGGATAGTTAGGGGTGACCAGACCAGCACAGGGGCAATTAGGGGTGATCAGGCTGGCAGGCAGAGGCCGTTAGGGGTGATCAGGCTGGCAGGCAGAGGCCGTTAGGGGTGATCAGCCTGGTAGGGGGTCAGTTAGAGGCAATCAGGCAGGCAGGCGGGTGAGCAGTTAAGAGCTAGCAGTCCTGGATTGTGAGAGGAATATCTGACTGCCAGTTTAGGCCAGGGATTGGGCCTAAACTGGCAGTCAGATATCTCCCAAGGGTTCCCAGATTGGCAAGGGTACAGGCTGGGCTGAGGGGACCCCCCTCCCCGCTCGTGCATGAATTTCATGCACTGGGCCTCTAGTTCTTATGAAAGAAAGTGAACTGTTTGTGTGAGATCATATGTCTGCATGCATTTCTTTTCCTCACTCATGTGGCCCAGGCGGGCCCAAGTATCACATCAGGGCTGAGAGGATTAGTTTAAAAAGCATATTTATTCCAACCTACAAACCAGAAGGCAGTGTAGAAAATAGAATAAGAAAGCTCTGTCTATCTCAGGCCCAGATAAGAGATAGCCTGGAGGAAGAACTGCTGTTTTAGCTCCTCTTTCTCAGTTTGTAAACAAAGAAATAGAGGCCTGGGCTAGGGCAGGATCTTGCTTAACTTGGGTCAGTGGTCAAGCAGAGACTTTGTTTTTGGCTTCCTAGCCATATCTTAAATGTCAGGAGACTGTTTGCCTAGATGGCTTACACATGGTTCCCACGAGATCCTCCTCTGCCTCAGGTCTTGGGCACTGAGAATGGAGGCTCAGAGATGGATTGTAGGGTGAAGGGAAGAGTTTGTCTCTAGAAAGAAGCAAGGTATGTCTACTTTCTGCTAAATTGCTGCTCTATATGGAGTGGCCACCAGATGGCGTGTCTGCCACAAGCTCAATGCCATGTGGGCTGGAATGGAGTAGCAACTGCCCTGTAGACAGGGCATGTGCCCTCTGCTTTCCCAGCCCCACCTGACCTGCTTCACTGTTTTCAGGATCTCTTTGGTCTCTGCCCCCTGCAGTGGTTGGGGCAGTAAGAATTGCTGTTGATAGTAGTAGCCAGAAAGCATAGGTGGACACCAAGCTCTGAGGTCTCATAGCAGGGATAGATCTAGCAGGAAGGGGTCTGTGGGCTTGAGTTCCTTATATCTCCATCTTTAATTTCCCACAGGTCTCTTCTTAGGGGTGAGTTACTCCTTTGAAACCAAGTGTAGCCATGGAATCAGGGATGAGGAGGGGGTCAGAGAAAGCTTGGAGAGTGGAGGAATAATCTGAATAGGACTGTGAAAGACTTTGCTTGGAAGGCTGAGGAAGGCTTCCAGGGCCTCTGCTGCTTCAGTCCTGTGAACCTCAGAGCTGTGTGTGTGTGTCCATTTCTCTTGATTCCCCAAGGAGCCTTCTTGGATTTGACTGTGTCTTAGCTGCCATTCTGGGAAAAACCTGTCAAGGTGTTTTTTTGTTTTTTCCTTGATAGGAACCCCACATCATTTCTTTCTCTTGGTTTCCTTTCTGCAGTTCCTCATATTTGGAGTCATGGGGAAGAAGAGGACAGGAATGGCCTCTGTCTCAAACCTGTCAGCATCCACATCTGTTGCTTCCTTTGCTGATCCATTTCCCATCATTTTCTGGTAGTGTGGGTTGTGCCCCTGTCCTTATTTAATGCTCCTGTCACCTCCTATTCCATTCTTGTTTTATTTCCCTATGCTGCCTCACGCAGGGAGGCCACACACAAACACTGGTCCTATGCTCTCCCCACCCCATAGAGGGGTACCCGCTCTCCTCTGTGTCCATAGTCTAGCTGCCCTCTCTTTCTGTTGGCCTGGTTCTCACCTCCCTTGGCTGTCTGTAACCAAGTAGGAGTGGTTTGCCATCTGGCCCTGGCCCTTTGCCCCTGTATTGGCTGTTGGTGGTAAAGCAGGTGCTGAGCTGGCCATGGAGGAGCCTAGCCAGAGGCCCACTCTGAGACATGAAGTGGGATGATCTTTAGCACTACCCCCTCATCCCTACCCCAGCCTGGAAAAAAAAACAAACCCTTGGCATCTTCCCCAGTTTCCATCTGTTGCCTTGTTGCTTGGAAGGCTGAGCCTAGACCCTAGCCTACCCTCCTGCCCAGCACCTGGAAACCTGGGACCTGTCTGGGTTTTTTGAAAGATCATTCAGATCCAGAATCCAGCCTAACACAAGAGGCAGCAGTAAAAGGTTGCATTGCATTAAGAGCTTTATGATGTAGAAGAGTGTCGGCCCCAGAGAGACTGCCTGAGCATTAATCTCAGCCCTTCTCTAACTGTGATCTTGGGGATATCACATTCTCCTTTCCTTGGTTTACTTGCTTGTAAAAGGAGCCAAATACTAGCACCCATCTCATAAGATTGTGTAGATGAAATAAGTTAAAATGAGGCTAAGAAACATGCAAAGAACATAGTAACCTCAGTGTTAACTATTAACATTGGAGTCAGAAAACCCAGGTTCCCATCTTGACTCCACTAGCTGACCTTGAGCAGGTCCCTTTCCCTCTCTGTGCCTCTGTTTCCTTCTCTAACATGGAATTATGCTCTTTCACTGAGGGGAGAATATAGGATTGTAGGGAGAATGTAGGTGGAAGTGGGTTGTGTGTTGTAAGTTGTGCACATGAGTAGTGTTATCATTAATTCTGAATTTGCTTACCTTTGCAGGGAGGGCAGACACTGGGCCATACAGCTCAGTGGATGAGGCCCTGGGCTGGAAACAGAGTGTCAGTCTTGAAGGTTAGCCTGGGCCAGGACCTGGGAAGGGGCTCTTAAACCACTGGCTCTATGAGGCAGTGTGTGACCCTACCCGGTCTACCAGGAACCTAGTCCTGCATTATCTCTGGATGCATCTTGATTTACCCTTTTGACCTGTTGGGTTATCTTGGGGCTCCTAAAGAAGATGGAGGTGCCGAAACCGGTTTGGCTCAGTGGGTAGAGCATTGGCCTTTGGACTGAAAGGTCCCAGGTTCGATTCTGGTCAAGGGCATGTATCCTGGTTGTGAGCACATCCCCAGTAGGGGGCATGCAGGAGGCGGCTGATCGATGTCTCTCTCTCATCGATGTTTCTAACTCTCTATCCCTCTCCCTTCCTCTCTGTAAAAAATCAATAAAATATATTAAAGAAGATGGAGGTGATAGCTGGAAACAAAATTTGGAATGGTAAAGCAAAACTTACTGGTAACAATACTTTTCGTGGCTGTAGATCAGAGCAGAGGGCTGGAGCTGAGATTGGGACTAGGATATCTTGCTCCCTATCTTAGCTGGTGTCTGCAGTGTATGAATCAAGTCCAGATAGGTGTGTGAGTCCTGGAAGCTCACATGCATCTCTGCTATCACCTCCTCATCCTGTATGCTCTCAGTGCACTCCAACTGGGGAGAGACATCTCTTAAGCACTAGATAAGTGGATTTCCCATCCATGACTCCTTCAGGCACAAGCCAAGGTAAAGGGTCTGGTCCTCTTTGGGCAGAACTGATGGGAGAATTGCCTGGGCTGCTCAGGTGACTGCAGAGGAACTAGATCCTGCAGGGGATCACTAGGTTGTCTTCAGTAGCTCAGCCCTATGTAGCTGGTGAGTGGAGAAAAACCCTATTGCTTGTCTGACTCTGCCTCACAGTGAGTCCTAAGAATGCAGGATGTTCCCTCTCTGCTTGGGTAAGGGGCCTTGTTGATTATATCCCCCTGCACACACATGGAAATGAGTTTGGATTTTCTGAGCACACACCAGCTGGCTGGGGGGAAGCAGCCCAGAAGGCTGCTGGCTAAGGAATGGGGAGAAGAGGGAAGGAAGGAAAGAGAGCCAGGCCAAGATGAAAATTCCACCTTTTCACAGCAGAGCAATGATGGGTTGCTGAGTGCCCTCCACAGCTCATCAACTCTCCCCTCAGCCTCCCCCCCCCCCCCCCCGCTCCACTCACCTACCTTCGGTGCTTATAGGCTCAGAAGGAGCCATGTCCACTCAGGCCAGCTTATCCTCTGAGAAACACAGTCTTCAGGGTGCAAAACACTGAACTGGCCATTAGCGAGGTTGCCTGGTAGTAGACTTGTGTCTACCCTCAGAGAAATCCTCCCCCTCTTCTAGGCCAACCCTTTCATTGGCTGGGGGGAGGGAGGGCGTGGATCTGAGGCCCTAAGAGGAACCAGAACTATCTCGGATCACAGAAGACTTAAGTCTGTCTTGTCCCGGTCCACTCAGGTTCTCCTGTGGAACTGCCGGGAAGGGAATGACTAAGGTTCTACTGGCAGTGGGCACTGCGCCCCACTTGGGTATCCCGGAGGCGAGAAAGGCTGCGAGGGGCGGGGGAGGGGTGGGGTGGGGTCAGGCATTTGACTCCGCCTCTTCATGCTGGTATCGGTCTTTGCTCTGGTGCTGGCTCAGTCTCCGCTGCCAGGTCCACGAGATGACACCGCCTCTGCCCAGATGCACCTCCCTCAGTGTCCCGCGCTACCGCATTCCTGCCCCACAGGCTCGGTCCAGACTCCCGCTGCAGTTATTACTGCTGCTGCTCTGGGCGGCCGCCGACATCCAAGGCCACCCGAAGAGTGGACCCCGCATCTCCGTTGTCTGGAAAGGTAGGTGGCGCACGCAGGAAAGGTGGGGTGCGGGGTGGGGGGGCGGGGATATGATGCCCCACGGGTGGGTACAGAGTGTGCGGCACCGGAGAGGGTGCATGTGCGAGGCTCTGTGGGTCCCGAGTGCTACTCTCGGGGAGAGAATGGGTCTGGATGAGTGTAAGTGTGCGCCCTGGCACACTGGAGTGGCTGGAACACTGAGGGAAAGCGGGTGGTGGGGCCGCAACCCAGGCTAAGTCGCTCCAAGTCCTCCTACAGCTGGGAGCCGCAGCGCTGAGGCACCGGGGCCCCTCTCTCTGCCCAGAGGCGCTCTCTGTCCTCCAGCATAGGGCCTCTGTGCAAGACTCTTTTGGGCTGGGACCTCCACCCAAATCCTTCCTGAGCTGCGGGCTCTGCTGTCGCAAGGAGCTCTGGCTGGGCCAGAGACGGAGACGCGGACTCCTTGCTGCCGCTGCTCCGCTCTGGCTGCGGGAACAAAGACCCTGCTGTCTGCCCTTGCCCCGGGCCCAGGACCCAGACTGGTAAAAGGGTGGGCACCCTGTAGCGTGCTGGGACTTGGTGTGGTGCTTTGGAGGCTTGGGGCACCTGGGCGCTACCGCTGCAATGCCGGCACTGCACCAGCACCGGCAGATCCCCCGACCCTACGGGGTCTGCACGTGGCAGTTGTTACCAGGAATAGGTGCCAGCGTTGTGGGCACAGCATAGGGTGGGGTTCGGCGTTGGGACCTCACACAGCGGATCTGGGGCGGGGGTGTAGCTTTTAGGCTGCTGTGGATATGCTGGATATGCGAGTCTGAAGGACAGGAGTCTCCCTCAGGGGTGCCTTAGTTAAACAATGGTTCCGAAAGCCGGTTAGGTGGGGTTTGTGGCTTTATGCCTTGAGGGATTGAGCTCCCCTCCTCTGCATTGCACGCAAATGCTTCCCACCCCCAGGACAACTGGGTTCTGTCCCCAAATTTGGTGTTGCATTGGCCCCCTGTGGTAGAAGTGGATTCAGGGTGGGGGTTGGAGAAGCTGCCGTGTCTGGCCCTGACAGAACCCTTTGATGACTGAGGCGGTTTGCAGGGATTTCCAGATCCTGAACATTATCTGGGGCAGGTATTCTTAGCAGAGAGAAGGAGGAAACCCCACACAAAACCAATGGCATGAACTGCAGCTGCAGCAAAGAGAATGTGACTCGCCCAAGGTCACTGGACAAAGTGCAGACAGGGCTCGGATCTGGCATAGGACCAGTGCTAGCACTGGGTTAGGCAACTTCTTGGCCACAAAGGAGGGACTATGGGGGGGCCAGCTCTGTAACCCAGCCCGAGATATTCTGGAGGAAGTGCAGCAGAGTGGGTGGACCTCTGGCGTTTACTCATGATAGACACCTCCAGCCCCGACTTCCTCTGCCTTCCCAACATCTTGGCCTTGGGTCAAACCCCTTGGCTGTCCTGGACAGCCTAGCATTTGGGCCCTCTCAAGGGGATAAATGGCCATGTCTAAGTGTTCTAGCATCCCCCCCCCCCCCGCACCAACCCTCTTGCAGGTTGGCTCTGCTTGCCTCCACTCCCGAAGACTTCTGAAGACCCTTTCCCCCACATATTTAATGCACACCCATTTCTTAGTACTTAATATGTACCTCCCCATCTCAGGCACTTCATCTTTCCACCCTGAGGCTATTTGAAGGTGCTTTCAGTTCTTTTGCCCACTTTTCAAAGCTCCCAAAGCACCTTTTCCCCTCCATGCAGTTCACTATAATAGACACTCTGGCTGTGTCCTCTGCTTGGTAATACACTAATGTCCCCTGCTGGGATCTGCCAACCCCTCACTTGTCTCATTCTAGGGCAGCCTGTAGTCTCCTTCATCAGTGCCAGCCACCCCACTGGCCAGACAGACCCTCCCATTTGCCTGTCCCTCAAGACCACCAGCTGGTGATGGTATGCCTGGCTGACAGCTGTGTTCCATTTCCTGTGGGGTGACACATGGACAGACGTGGGCTTGGGCAGGGCAACCCCAGAAGTGGGGGAGAGGAGAATCCCCTTGGCTTTGCTGTAGTATAGGCCTAGGTTTCTGTCTACCAGTGGGTGGAGTAGGTGAGGGGTAGCTTCTAGGAACAACCAGATGTAGGATAATGGTGGTTCTAGAGCCACTTCTCTATGAGGCATAGGTTGGTGTTAAGTTTTAAGCCAACACAGGTGTGGGACTGGGTATAGAGCTCTGGCTCTTTGTATTTTTTGTTTTTTACACCCTAGGGAAAGATTAGATTAGGGAGTTATGGGAGGGTCCCAGCCTGCACTTGCCAGAGGTTGAGAACTCTCTAAAATATTGAGTCCAGCAGTTCTGGCCAGAGAGGGATATGCTAGCACTAACCTGCTGGGTGCCCTTGAGCTCCACATTGTCTCTGACCCTCAGAGCTCACCAGAGCAGGCAGGGCTCTGAGATTGTCCCCCGAGGGCTGTCACTGACACATGCAGTCAGAGATATGACTGTTTGGGCCTGCTCTTCCTGCAAGCAGGGGCTGGAGAGGAGTGGGTTGTAGGTGAGTGCAGGAGATTGGCATGCCTGTGGAAGCTCTGCACCCCTCTCTCATTTCATCCCCAGTTAAAGGAGATGGAGAAGCTCAGGAAAGTCCTGACCACCAAGGTCAGAGATGAGCCAACCTGCCCCCAAGAAGAAACCGAGCTACCTGCCCAGCTGGTTTTGCCTCTCACTTGTCCAATTAAAACAACAGGATGTTATTGTTGACTTGAGGCTGCTGGGGAGCCATTATGGAGCTGCTCCCCAGGGCAGGGGTTGTTGTTACCCACTTAAGGGGATGAGGTCATAGCTGGGGCTCCCTAAGCATCAGCATTTTCAGTGGAAATCCTTGCTCCCTTGGGGATTTAGATGTGTTCCTCACCTTCAGGGTGAACTACCTGCAGAACAGAGAGGGGGCAATTCCCAGGAGGAGATAGGGGTAGTCCTAGGCTGGGAGAGAGATGCTCTGTGATGCCCCTAGGAGCTTCCTGCCAAAGTCTGTGGTCCCTCTGTCATGAATAGTGAAGGTTGTGAGTGCAGACACGGTTTTAAGATGACCATGGTGTAAGGGGAAGAAATCCCAGCTCTGGCCTGATTTTCTGGGCAAGGATTTGCTTTTTTTCTGAGCCTCAGTTTCCTCAGCTGTCCAAAGTGAATGGAGGGAGGAGTTATACTTATCAGAGCACTAATTTCCTGTGATCCCTACCTCTCTAGGATGAGCAGTCTGTATTGGCCCATTCAGATCTTAGCTGTGAGAAGAAATTGAAACCTGGGAAATCAGGGGAAATCCTTGAGTTTCTCTCATGAACTGAGGATCAGCTGGAGTAAGTGGCATATTGGTTTGTGGCCTGAAAAGTAGACAGTATTTCAGCATTTTTGACATTTGACATTTGCTGGAGCCAACCTGTGATGTAACTGGGGCTGTGCTTGGGGATCCAGAGATGAGAAACTAGACAAGTCTGTAGACTTCTCAGTGTAGGCAGAAAAATAAGAGGTCAACTTGCAGTTGAAATGTGGCAGAGGGCAGCTAGGGGGATTGAGGAGGTATATAACCCAGTATCCCCAATTTGGTAAAACTTCCTGAAAGATGTGGTCTGCCATGATGGCAGGAGGAGCAGGAGACAGCTGGGGGATGGGAGGGACGGGAGGGAGCACCTGGCATGACAAGATTTCTGACCCTAAAACTTACCAGGGAGAGAAGGAGGTAGTGAGTGGGAGACATTGAGTCAGCCTTGGCCTCCGGGTTTTGGGAAGGTTTCTTGCAGGAGGTGACATGTGAGCTTAGCCACCTGACTTCCACAACCAGCCCTGTGTGGGGAGGAAGGACCATGACTGTCAGGGAAGTCCTCCCCAGAGTCATAGCTTGCTGATGGGAAGTTGGGGCTAGGTCCTGGGAAACCAGAGTTTTCCCCCACCCCCAGCCCTCCTGATTGTGGGGAACAGTTCAGGCCTAAGGCCCACCCCTCGGCAGATACTTTCCATGGAAGGGAGGGAGCTCTCCCAGCATTAGCCAGGCCCTGCGGTGGGGGAGAAGAGGGAGGCAGATGCCCTTCCTCTGACCTTCCAGGAACCTTCATCTTCTTAAGAGGGGTCAGGGGAGGAGGGAGACAGGGAGAACTGGACACTATTCCATGAGGAGGGCCAGGCTCAGCCCAGGGAATAGGGTCTAGTTGCCTGCAGGGGGCAGTGGTAGGAGTGGGTGGCCCTTGTGGTGATAGCTGGGGCCCCATCTGATATCCTGCCTTCCTCCCTCAGCCCCATGTCACTCATTTCAATCACTATAGGACCTGTGTCACAGGAGACTGACCACACTTCCCCTGCTTTGGTTGGCAGTTCTGGGACTAGAAACTTCCTCTTCTCTTGGTTTCCTTTTTTGGCAAGGCCTGGCTGCCCCGGAAACCTCCTCTCTCTCAGGGCAGGGGAGGAAGTGTTCCTCCTACAGCATGGAGGAATTGTTGGTCCCGGCAAAATGGGATTCCACCTTCTCTAGCCAGCCCAAACCACAAGAGACTAGGAGATTCATTCCCTTCCTGACCCCTATGGTATGAGGGAGGGGAGTGGTTCTCCCCCTCCAAGCCCTTCACTCCCCAGCCTTGGCCTGGTCCCTGCTGTGTCTCCAGGACTGTGCCCTGGCCTCTGTGAGGCCCCTCCATCCCTCTAGGTTATTGTATTGAGAGTTTCTCCTGGGACACAAAGAGACAGAGTTGCCACTTCCCCAGCCCTGCCTAGTAGCCTGGCCCCATTCCCACCTTATCTTCCACACGTCTTCCCTCACCACTCTCCAGGTCCTCACATTTTCTTGCCTCAGGGCTGTGGCCCTATACCCCATTCACTCTCTTCTTCCTTTCTGCCAGTGCTATCTCACTGTTTCAAGGAGCCTTCTTGGAAGACTTCAGCCCCCACAACCTGATTGGACAGAGTTTAGGATATCAGAAAAAAATCAGATCTGCTGAGCTAACCACAAGTTCTACAGATAAGGAAATTGAGGACATTGATGACAGGGACTTGCCCAAGGTCATCTTGTGACACCGGCATAGCTGGGACCAGGGCTGTGTCTTCTGCTCCTGGTCTCAGTTCTTGGCTTCCCTCCATTTGCCTGTCTGCCTTCATGCACTGTCCCAGGCTTAGGGTTCCCTGAGTCCCTTTCCTCCTTGGCTGGCTCAGCTTGAGCCCAGCTCTTACTGCCCCAGCACTGTCTGCTGACATGAGCCCCACTGTCATGACTTTCCTCCATTCAGGATCTTAGATTTGGGCCGGCTCAATGCACCTCTTCTACTTTTTTCTTAGGGCAGCTGGGCCTTGGAGGGTCACTTCCATGGCAGGTTGAACTGTGTCATTACTTGGGCTAATCTGGATTTAACCTTCACAGCATTCTGGGAGTAGGCTGATCTTGAGTATCTCCTGCACACCTGCTTCCAAACAGAGCTCTGTGCCAGCAGCCCTTATCGTGGAGGGCAGCTACCCCCTACCCCGTGCCTAAGTCTGTGTTCTGCCCATCTGGGGAGAGAGGAGGAGAAGCCCTGGGTGCAGCACCTAGGTGTCTGGCGAGCAAGACCTGCTGCCAGTGACTAGGGAGGGCAGCTGGAGGGACCAGGAAGGACCAGTAGATACAGCCAAGGACTGTGACAGTAGGAAAGGTCACTATGGAGTGTTACAACTGGGAAAGACTTCCTGGGGAAGGGGGAAGAACCAAGCGAGGGCCAGGAACAGGGTATGTATGGAGTGGGGACAGAGAGCTGCTCATGTTGTTTGTCTTCTGGGCCTGAGTGAGAAAGGAGAGCCACCCTGATAAGCTCAGCACCTATCAGTGGCCTGAGAACCTATTTTAAGATGTTTCCTTGTCTGACATGGGGTTTAACCTACCTCAGTCCTGGCTCTCTCTACTATCTCATCTACCCGCACTTGCCTATTCCTAGTCTTGGCTTGGCCAGGGACTTACCCAAGGCTATTCAGTGAGACAGGCATGGCTGGGCCCATGCCTATCCCTGGTCTCAGCTCTTGGCCTTCCTCCACTTGTTTGTCTGGCCTTGCCTACAGGACTTCACACCAGACAGTGTGATCTGAAAGAAGATGATGTGTGCCAGCATAAGGTCAGAGGGAAGATAGAGCAGTCTGAACATTTCCTGGAGCCACAGGGGTTGAGACTAGATCTTTAAGGACAGATAAGACCATGTACACAGAGAAAGGGGAGAGAATGGTCAGAGATGAGAAGAGTACCAGCAAAAGTGTGGCGATGAGAAGGAGCCATGGCAGAAATGGGTAGGCCTTGTCTACCAACTAGAGGAATTGGGCCCTGCTGGGATGAGCAGTGGGGAGACATGGTGGGTTCTTGAACTGAGGAACCAGGGGTAGAGGTATTTTTATAATTTAATTTAAAAATATTTTTCAATTACAGTTGTCATTCAATATTATATTAGTTTCAGGTGTACAGCATAGTGATTAGACATTTATTTATCTTATGAAGTTATCACTAAGTCTGGTACCCACCTGGCACCATACATAGTTATTACAATATCATTGACTATATTCCCTATGTTGTACTTCATAGCCCTTGACTGTTTTGTAACTACTAATTTATTCTTCTTAATCCCTTCACCTTTTTCACCTAGACTCCCAACCCCCCTCTCCTCTGGTAATCTCTATACTTATGTATTTATTTCTGTTTTGTTTGTTCACTTATTTTTTTCTTTTAGTTTATACATATGAGTGAAATAATATGGTATTTGTCTTCTTCTGTCTGACTTATTTTACCTAGTATAATACTATTTAGATCCATTTATTGTTATAGCATATGTTTAGATTTCATTCTTTTTTGTTTTAAGTATATTTTTATTGACTTCTTACAGAGAGGAAAGGAGAGGGATAGAGAGCTAGAAACATCGATGAGAGAGAGACATCAATCAGCTGCCTCTTGCACGCCCCCTACTGGGGATATGCCCGCAACCAAGGTACATGCCCTCTACCGGAATCGAACCTGGGACCTTTCAGTCCACAGACCAACACTCTATCCACTGAGCCAAACTGGTTTCGGCAAGATTTCATTCTTTTTTATGGCCGAGTAATAGTCCAGTGTGTACATGTACCACATCCTCTTTATTTAATGGTCCACTGATGGGCACTTAGGTTGCTTCCATATTTTGGCTATATAAATAATGCTGCAGTGAACATAGGGGTACATATATCTTTCTGAAATAGTGATTGTGTTTCTTTGGATAAATACCCAGATGTGGAATTGCTAGGTAATATGGTAGTTATATTTTTAAGTTTTTAAGGAACCTCCATACTGTTTTCCATGGTTGCTGCACCAATCTGCATTCCAACCAATAATGCACAAGGATTCCCTTTTTTCTATACCCAAGAGGGAAGTGTTTTTGGCCAGTGCTGGCTGGTGGGAACCTTGCTGGGCATGTGTTAAAGAAGGGTTTGTGAGTATACCCTGCACTTTGCTCTGGTCTGCCCAAGACCACAGAATATGTTCTTTTTCTGGGCAGAGATCTCAGAAAACTTATCTTCTCATTTAGTTATGCTGGTCATCACTCAGTGCTGTGCTGCAGCCCTAGATCCACCCACACCACTGCATCAGGCCTGAATACCCACACTCATTTAAACACACTTTCCTTAGGGCATCGTGATGGACTCCAGGGCTTCATTGGCCAAGAGGCATCTGAGCAGGCTGTACCCTCTCTGGGCCTTAGTCTCCTCATCTGTATGGAAGAGGCTGCCTGGAAGCTTCCAAGGGCCCATTTATAAGCACAGTTTCCAGAGTCAGTCTGCCTGAGTTTTAAACCTTCTCTTCACCTTAATAACTATGTGATCCTGGGCAAGTTACTCAACTTTTTTGTGTCTCGGTGCCCTCATCTGTAAAATGGGGGTAATAAAAGAACCCACCTCATAAGAGTTCAGTGATTATTAAATGAATTAACATATCCCCAAATCCCTTAGAATAGTGCCCAGCACATGGTGAATGCTATGGAGTGGTTAGGTGTTAGGCAGGGGTATCACTATCGTCATTGTCGTCCTTTTCCTCCTTTGGCATCTCTCCTTTGGTTTCTGATGAAATAAGGCTCTGGCAGCCCAATCCCCACCAGCTCTCCCTACCTACTGGCTGCTCTTCTACTGCTCCCCTCACCCAACCATTGCTAGCCCAGGTTATGCTGATCTGGGAACCTTTTTCTCAACAGTCTTCCCATCCTGCCTCCTTGCCTCCACTATCTTCTGTTCTCTCTGCCACCCTTGCCCTGACTCTGGGCCCAAGGGCAGGCCCTGCAGCTCTATTCATTGTTTCCTTTGAAGGAGCCACCAGCTGACCTTGGTCTCACTTGGGGGCTTTTAGAACCTGCTGGGCTGAAGAACAAGTGAAGCGCCCTAGCCGGTTTGGCTCAGTGGATAGAGTATTGGCCTGTGAATTGAAAGGTCCCAGGTTCGATTCTGGTCAAGAGCACAGACCCAGATTGTGGGCTTGATCCCCAGTGAGGTCTTGTGGGAGGCAGCTGATCCATGATTCTCTCTCATCATGAATATTTCTATCTCTCCCTCTTCCTTCCTCTCTGAAATCAATAAAAATATATTTAAAAAACAAAACAAAACAGGTGAAGGTAGATGGGACATAGTATTCATCCTGGGCTTCCTGCCTTCCCTGGGTGTGTTGCTTCCTCTCTGCTCCAGTTGGGTCTCAGTGCTAACCTTCCCTCCCTGAGTTCCCTCCCTCACAGCTTGCTTTTCAACTGCCCCATGCCCTCCAAAACTTTGCCCCAGCTGGTCTCTTCACCATCCAAGCCTCCTGTCTTTTGAGCACAGTGGCACAGAGCTGGCTTGGAAGAGCTTTAGTTTTCCTGTCTATAAGATGGGCATGCACCCCTTGTCCTGCCTTTTCTGCAGGGTGCTTGGGGAATTTGGTGGGCTACTCAGTGGCAGCAGATGAAGATGTGGCTTCTGTTACCTCTACCTCCAGAAAGTTGTCTCTCACTTTGCCAAAAGTGACCCATGAACCTAACCCTGATAGTTTTGTGATTTTTCCAAGATTGATGGTGGGTCATAAAACCTAGACCTTAGCAAGTACTAGCTGTTCCAATCCATAGAGGAGGAAAGTGAAGTCAGGAAGGCCCAGCCCCTGGTCATGGTCATACCCAACCAGCTGCCCGGCTGCCAAAGGGAGGAAGAACATGGGTACTACTTGGAATCAGGGCTTAGTCTACCTGATATATGCGTCCCTCCCATCCACAGCTGACCTTGGTGGGCAGAGGACGTGCCCCTTAGCCCAGCCCTCTTCCCTGGCTGATAAAGAGTGGCAGACCTTTCACTTCCCATGACTAAAAACCATATCAAGAACCTGTTACCTGTCTAGTATATAGCTCTGCCCCTGCTAGGCAGCTGGCTGGAACCTTGTCCTGCCAAATGTCAAGTGTCACCAGCATCCAAGTAACAATCACAGCTCCTCCTTAGCATGAGTCAGTGCCACCCTGGGAACTGGGCTTCTGGGTATGAAGAGTAGCTTTTCACACCTTCATTCCGGACCATATCAAGAAAGACAAAATCAATGCAACAGTTGCCCCTTTAACTCCATTTATCCCAATAGAAAGGTTTCCTTCCACTGCTCTGACGCAGTGCTACATTCCACCTTTAGTCACTTCTTGGAGTTTAAGACTTTGGTTGCTAAAATTTCCTGGAGATCAGGACTCCACCTGGAAGGTAGGTGTGTGAATGATTCCTGTCAGTTATCAGGTTAGTGCCTTCTCAACGAATAAGAGGCGGGTAAGGGTGGAGGAGAGAGGATGGAGAGCAGGAAATGACTCAGGGAAGTGGAAAGAAGATGATATACAGCTTTTTGCAAATCCTGAGGCTCTCAAGAAAGTCCAGGATGTGGTTCCAGAGGGCTAAGCTGTGTGCTGGGTACCAGAAACCTTGGGCTGTGATCTTGTCCTACCCCTGTCTCCTTTCCTGTGTGCCTTAAGTCATTGACACAGCCTCTCTGGTCTCTATGCCCCCTCAGCCCAATGACTGTTCATATTTCCTCTCTTTTACCTTGACCCAGAGGATGTGGATTCCATAGGGTGAAGAGGCTGCCGGCTAATTCCTGGGCTGCATGTGGGCCTTTCCTCTTCTCTCTGCCAGCTGTGTGGTAGGCAAGGGTGTGAAGTGGGTGGGCGTGGGGGTGGGGTGTAGTTCTTGCCATCTGTGGCTGGGATCCCAGTTGGAGGTTGGCCTGGCTTCTGCTGGATGTCTGAACTCCTACCATTCTCAGAGCCAACCTCAATACCCACTTTCAAAAGACTCCTTGAGGCTAGCATTCAATACCTGTTGGGTCTGTGGGTCAGGTTGAAAGGCTGTCTCTGCCCAGACCAGACTGTGGGGCCTGTCCCTTGTTGCTCTCTTCAGGGACAACAGTACCCTCTCCCCATTTCAGCTCTTACTTTGCCCTCCCCTTGGGTTATCCTCTTTCACAAGCAAAGAGGAAATGGGGACAGCACCCAGAGAATATGAGAGAAGGAATGGTGTTCCACCCGGCAGTCCTGCTTTACAGAAGTGCAGACTCACCCCGGCCAACTGGCTGCTGGAACTGTGGTGGGAAGATGGCGAGCATGAGAGGAATCAGCTCTGACTGGTTTCAACAGGATCAGGCTTTAGGAACAACCCAACTTGGGGGGTGGAGTCTCAAGGAGGGCCTTGGAGACCTGCTGGGTATGGGGCAGCCTGGGTGTGGTCTTTCTTGATCCAGAAGAAGTAAGGGTTGGATTTACATAAGGTAGGAGGAGGGGGTCTTTTACCAGGCTGTCTCTGGGGCTATGCCCACCCTGTGTTCCTCTAGCCCCCTCCCCTGCCTGAACTCCTGGTTATTCTGGGAGCTTTTAGCTACCACTTAGTCAGCCACTAATGCATCAGGCTGGAAGGTGAGGGGAGAGACATAGTGGTGCCAGATGGTGCTCCTTTTAGATATCCAGGATGGGAAGCAGAGAGGGCTGGGCAGACAAGGGAGCACAGAGGTAGGGTGCTAAAGGAAGGGTGGCTTTCGGGACACTGACCCTCCTCCTAGGGAGGAAGGGAAGCAAGCACCAGAGACTGCTGGGCAGTGGGTTGGTGTATCCTTGGGGGGGGGGGGGGGGCACAGAATCTTCTCTTCCCACCACACACATAGCTAATCCCACCCTAATCAATATGAACTTTTATCTCCAAACACACAAGCCGGAT
>JAAGEH010000032.1:22128979-22153630 GCA_011751065.1 Lasiurus cinereus
CCCCCCCCCCCCCCCCCCCCCCCCCCCCCCCCCCCCCCCACAGCATCTTCTCTTCCCATCACACAGGTCCTTAGCCTGCCTTCTTGATCTCTGATTAGTTCTCTGTACTCACCATACAGTCAGTTTCCCTGCTTTGCTTGGTCTGTTACCTCTGCCAAAGTCAATTCTTTCTCTGCCTGTTCCTGATCCATCTAGATTGAATCTACCTTCTTCATCTCTTTGATTTCATAAGGAAGCAAAAAGATGTATTTAAGGATGTGACAATTGTTCCCTTGGCTGGGCCTTTGTAGGGGCAGTCCCAGCCTTGCTCTGCATGGGCAGAGCCTTGAAGGCTGACCCCTCCCTGGCCCATGTTGGTGCCATGGGGCTACGGATACTGGCCCCAAAGGCCTGGTGCTGCCTTCACTTCCAGGCAGCCCTCCTGCCCCTGAGCCCCCAGCCCCCGCTCCTGCCAACCTGAACAAAGCATCCTTTCATGTATTCATCGAGCTCAGATACTTCCCAGGCACAATCAGGCCCTTTGAAGGCTTTGGGCTGTGCAGGAGCAGGGGTGGGACTGGGGTGGAGAATGGGCCAAGTCCAGGTCCTGGTGCCAGACTGGTGCCATCCCCTCCAATATATCACCAAGCACAGAGCACTGAGGGGCGGGAGCCTGAGGTCAATAGAGGCAATGCTCCTGAGCTCCTGTTTGTTCTTCTGCAAAATGGGGCCAGTAGTCCCTGCTGCCTCTGCACCCCAGGGCCTGCAGCCAGGGTTTGAGAGGAATAGGGCTCAGGCTTGCAATTCTGTGCACATGGAGCTGCAGCAGTTCTCACCCGCCCTCTGCTGCCTCAGAAATTCTTTGTGAGCAACACCTAGACAGTTTTGCTTGAGCATTGTGGAGGCTTGCTTTGATGTGGTGACTCCTCTCCCACCCCCTAACTGAATTCCAGGGTAGGGCCAGTTTCCCTGCAGACCTGGCTCTTCAGGACCAGGCTACTGCCTTTCTCATCAGAGCCGACTTCCCTGGGCAGGACTTCAGATGCCCAGACAAAGGCTCCTTCAGGGCCCCATCTGGTGCTTCTTTCCAGGGGCGAGAGCTGTGCCTTGATTGTGGCCTTGTTACTGGTGCAAGCTAAGGTGACTGGTAGAGATGGCCAGCATGGCTCCTCCCCTTTAGCCTTCAGAGCTTCTGCCCCAGTTCAACATCTCTAGATGCAGACACATAGCTTCTCCTGGCCCCTGACTGGCTGGGGATGTGGGAGGGGAGCTGGGGCTGCTGACTGCATCCCAGACTGAGCTCTGGGCTCTGGGTGTGGGATGGTGGCTGCTGCTCAGGCTGCAGGTGTAAGGGGAGCTGTGGGAGCTGAGTCAGGAAGGCTTTGCATCTTCTGGCTGCTGACCCCAGCACTCTAATTTTATCTCAGCTGGAAAGGAGACCCTGCACAGCTGGGATTTATGGGGGGTGGGTCTCAGTGTAGCGAGGCTGCTTGGGCTATTTGTGGAGTGCCCAAGGAAAGCCATGTGAACCAGAGGCAGTGAGTTCAGCACTTCTCTGTGGCTCACAGTGCTGCACTTCCTAAATGTTCCTGAGAACCAAAACTCAGTAATGGACTAGGCAGTCTGTTCTGCTGCCTAATGTCCCCAAGGAGCCCTCAGTTTCCATCTCTGTAGTAAGCCAGACTATAGCTGAGGTAGAGAGTGTGTTACCCCACCTCCAGAGTGACTTGACCCCACAGGGATGTATCTTAAGGAAAGAGAGTGAAGGTGTGTTACGCTCCTTGCCCCGTTGAATGCAGAATTAGAAGGAATGGCTCAGATGGCAGCAGGGCAGTGTTTTTCTGTCTGGGCTGGAGTGTATCTTCCTTGGGTATCACTGCTAAGCTGGCTCTCCTGGAGTTTGCTATAGCTGAGTAAATAGTGGTCAGGTCCAGTTCCTGCAAGAGGCCTCAGGGTGGTCAGAGGTGGGAAGCTGTTCAATCCCTTGAATTTAGTTCTGCAACCAGGACAACCTCAGCAATGTCACTAGAGATGAGACATCTCCCCAGAGGCAGTATCTGCAGAGAGTTTTCTTTTGGGGCAAAATTGCCCAGATCAGCCCTTCTGTTTAAAGGCCCAGGCTGTGCTCTGAGAAAGACATCCTGTTCCAGAGTTGCTGGAGAGGGAAGGTGGAACTTTACCCCAGGGGTGAGCTGGCACCTCCATGAAACCAGGCCAGAGTGGGCCAGGCCAGCATCTGGCTGTGGGCAGGAGCTTGGCTCTCGTTAAGGGACTACTGTTGACTTTACAACCTTGTGCTATACCTAATCTGGGTCTCTGTTTTTCCATTTGATTCTTTTCCATCTCTGATCTGAGCTGACCTATTCACTGAAGACCTGGGCTGAGTCAGGAGGAGTTGTAGAAGGCTTCTTGAAGGAGGGGATAGGGTGCGAACAAAGTGATTCCAGGGAACCTGGACTCTTAAGTGTGGTGCTTAGACCCCTGCTACCTACAGGGGGTGGAGATGGCTGCTTGCTGTGTTGTGGGTTGCAGAGAGCCTCAAACAGTGCCATGGAGGTCCTGGTCCCTCTTACCTAAGTCCAGCCTTTTAGAAATAGCCAAGTGTGTGGGAGGGTGGAGGTAGGGGAGGAAGCCTGCCCTCCTAGGGAGTCCCTACTCTGAGTCACATATTATAGGGTAGGGGCCATGGCTTGGAGTGAGGATCCTAACAGGCTACCCCTCACTTCTTCCACTTGTGGCTCTGAGTCCTGGTGCTGCCCCAGCCCGACTCAAGCACTAGTTGCTAGACAGATGCTGGGTGCCTGAGGATAGGGTCTCCCTGCCCATGGCCCAGCCTCAAGTTTTTGCCAATTGCCTCCTCCTCCTCAGGCCACGCAGGGAAGGACCAGGTGGATTTTGGCTCGGCAGAGCCACACACCGTGCTTTTCCATGAGCCAGGCAGCGATTCTGTGTGGGTGGGTGGACGTGGCAAGGTCTACCTCTTCAACTTCCCTGAGGGCAAGAACGCCTCTGTGCACACGGTGAGCCTGGGGCCCTTAATGCTTCTTACCCCCAATTCTCCCCTTATTTCCCTTCTGGCCTTGGTGAGGGGCCTCAGGGAATTAGGGGACGGGAGCTGGCATCTCCTCCTAAACTGGTCCTCCTCCCATTTTATCCCATAAATGGTCCCTGGGGGAGGCTCCCTAAAGGTAGTCCAGATGGGCGTGGGTGTTGGTCAGTTTGGAGAAAGCCTGGAGCTTACCCACCTGGCCAGGAAGGCTGCACTGAGGGGGGAGACCTGGGCTGGAAGCTGAGCTCCAGAACCTCATTGCTTCTGGCTTCTGAGATCTTTGGACTGGTGCTCTGGGCTTGGCTCTGGGTATCAGGTAGAGCAGCCTTTGTGACCTTGGTGAATCACTCACCTTCTCAGAGCCCTAGTTGCTCACCTATGCTATAAAATAAACTTGTCCTGAGGGCACATGGACAGTGCTTGCAGGGCATCTGACCCTGGCAGGGTAGACTAATGCTTCCTCACCTCTCCCCCAGGTGAACATTGGCTCCACCAAGGGATCCTGTCTGGGCAAGCAGGTGAGTGGAGGAGAGGGAGTGTAGAGGGGAGGCTGGTGCCTTGGAAAAGGGATGGGAGTCCTTAGGAGTCTGAGGAAGGAAGCATAGCCCTGCCTTGGAAGCCCCAGTCTGGAGGAAAGAGGCAGCCCTGTCTTAGGGTTCCCAGTCTGAATAGGAGACATAGTCCTTCTCTAAGATCCCTATGTTCTTCCTCTGCTCTGAGGTGAGTTGGGATCAGCTGCATCCCCTCTAGACTCTTCTTGGAGACTGCCTCCATGCTCAGCCTACTGATTCTGTCTTCCCCAAGACTAAGGGTTCTGGTTCGAGTCCTCTCAGGGCCTCTGAACAACCTCTCTTCTTCCCCTTCTGGGTAGGACTGTGAAAACTACATAACACTTCTGGAGAGACAGGGCGAGGGGTTGCTGGCCTGTGGAACCAATGCCCGGCACCCCAGCTGCTGGAGCCTGGTGAGAAGGCCCTTACCCATATACCTCGTCAGCTTAACCTTGCATGGGTGGGCTTCTGCCTCCAACTTGGGAAGGAGGTGGGAGACTCAGAGGCTGGTAGAATGCTTGGGAGGAGGGGAAGCTGGCACCCATGGGAAGAAATAATCATGGGATTATATGACTGTCTAACTCCCTTTGTTTTCCTCAGGTGAATGGCACTGTGGAGTCACTTGGTGAGAGGAGAGGTTATGCCCCCTTTAGCCCGGATGAGAACTCCCTAGTTCTGTTTGACGGTAGGGCTGCTGCCCTTGCCTGGGGGAGGGTGATCAAATCAGTGCCCAGGGCCAGGGGAGAGACTTCTAGGAGCTGTCTGCCCTTACCCACATCTCTTCCACCATAACCAGGGGATAAGGTGTACTCTACAATCCGGAAGCAGGAATACAATGGGAAGATCCCTCGGTTCCGCCGCATCCAAGGTGAAATTGAGCTGTACACCAGTGACACTGTCATGCAGAGTGAGTCAGGCTCCAGCTGGGCTGGGATGGACCAGGGTGTGAATGCCCATGGCAGCTCATGGGATCCTCATGTCCCTTGGGAGGGCTCTCCAAGGGCGACTGGGGCCACAGGCCAGTCAGGAAAGTGGGAGTTTGAGACAGGCCTAAACAGCCAGAGCTGAGGACGTTGGCCTGGCAGGGAGCAGGGGAACAGCAGAGGAAAAGGTAGATGGGCCCTACACACTGTGGTAACAAAACAGAGGAGCCCCAGACCCAGAGTGGGGTCCCTGGAAGCTATAGTGTATCCCTCTGCTGAGCTTGTGGAGTCAACTCTCCTTCCCTCATTAGGACTCTGACAATTAGGCAGAAATGACAGAAAGGCCCTGGGATCTTCCTAGTCCCCAGGCATGAAGTCATTGCTCCTAGGCTGATGACATCTTTGTAGGGAAGAGCAAAACAGATATAGGTTGGGGGTGCTGAGTCTCAGACCCTTGGGGTGTTGGGCCTGATGTTCTTGAGTTTTATTCTAGGTCTGATTTGCTCCAGTTTTGTTTGTGCAGAGTTGGGGGGTGCGGTGCAAGGTTTGAATGGGTCTCCCGAGCAGGCTCCCGATGAAACCAATTCACATGTATCATTTGTAGATCCACAGTTCATTAAGGCCACCATTGTGCATCAAGACCAGGCCTATGATGACAAAATCTACTACTTCTTCCGAGAGGACAACCCTGACAAGAATCCCGAGGCTCCTCTCAATGTGTCCCGCGTGGCTCAGCTGTGCAGGGTGAGTGGGTGGCTCAATGGGCAAGAGTGTGTGTCTATGTGTGAATAGATGTGAGTGTATGAGTGCCTGTTTGTCTGAAGGAGTATGTGAAATGTATAAGTCTGTGTGGGAGCATATATATGCACAAGAGTGTCTGTGCATCTGTGAGTGGGTAAAGATGGTTGAGCTCATGTGCATGTGTGGCAATGTGCAAGTGTGTGTAGTCATCTAAGAGTGTGTATGAGTGTGAGTGGGAGTATGAAAGTGTGTTTACATGTGTGTTTCACCAGTGTGAAGGTGCTGGGATATTCGAGTGTGTTACCTGTGTGTGAGCGTGCATGTGTGAGAATGGACAAATGTGTGTCTGAGTCCATCTGCTCTGTAGAGACAGACCTAGTACCCTCACCCTGCAGGTTCCCACTGCTGGCCCTGTGCCCTCAGTCAGCCTGGCCTGCGTCATGGGATAATTCTGCCTGGTCCCCTGGCAGGTCCCTGCCCCTTTCAGAGCTAACCTTCCTCTTCTGAAGTCTGGGTGCTGACATTCCTGGCAGCAGGTGCCCAGAGGGCACTGAGGGGCCTTCTTTTCCCTCCACCATTTCAGGGGGACCAGGGTGGTGAGAGTTCGCTGTCGGTCTCGAAGTGGAATACCTTCCTGAAGGCCATGCTGGTGTGCAGCGATCCCATCACCAATAAGAACTTCAACAGGCTACAGGATGTCTTCCTACTCCCTGACCCTAATGGCCAGTGGAGGGACACTAGGGTCTATGGTGTTTTCTCCAACCCCTGGTGAGTGACCCTCTCCTGGGGCTGAGCCTGGCATTAGTTACATGTCTAGTAGGGATTAGAGGGCTTGGGCCCTGCTGAGGGGATAGCTGATGATGAGCAGGGACACCAGGGGGCAGGGTTGTTGCCGGGCCTAGAGTGGACACAGTCAGTGCTTGGGGAGATTTTTGTGCTGGTATGTTTCGGAGTTTGTACAACTATTGTACATGCATGTACTGTATACATGTTCATGGTAGTACCTGTGTGTCTACCAGCTGTGTGCTGAGTGGGTGGTGGGCCCTGGAAGAAGGCTGCTGAAGCCTCATAGGGTGCTCTCACACCCATTCAGACACTGCCTGCACCTGATAATTCACATCTCTTAATCACTCTCATTGATTGAAAATAAGACAGGCAAAAGTGTTGGGTGGCAGGGGGCAGGGGAGGGAGCACAGGGGAGGGAATCAACACCCTGCTCTGTGGCTCCCATGTGAGTAGATCCAGGTGGCTGGGAGGGCATGGGGTCTGGCTTTGGACATCAGCATCCTGCAGTTTTGTCCAGAGAGGCGGGAGAATCGCCCAACGGGATGCACGTGGGGATCCTTCTACCTTGGAGCTGGCCTCTGAACTCTGTGATCCTATCAGGTTATGGTTTTAGATTGCAGCAGAAAGAAATTAGGTGGAATTTCTCTTTCTCCCTCCTGCCTTCAATGGTGACTGATGACTCTTAGGCACTGGTCTTGGCCCCTAGGATAGTCCCTGGGGAGCTTGGTTAGAATGCTCTACTTGTGCCTGTATGGTGCTGAGCTGGCCTGGGTATTGGAGGTGGGTATTGGGCCTCTCACTGAGGTAATCTCTCTTTTCCCCCAGGAACTACTCAGCTGTCTGTGTATATTCCCTTGGTGATATTGACAAGGTCTTCCGTACTTCCTCACTCAAAGGCTACCACTCAGGCCTTCCCACCCCTCGGCCTGGCAAGGTGAGCACTGACATCTGCCATGACCTAGGCCTCTACCCCACTTCCTAGTTACCCACTGACCTGGGTCTACTCTTCTTGTCCAGTGCCTCCCAGGCCGGAAACCGATACCCACGGAGACCTTCCAGGTGGCCGACAGTCACCCTGAGGTAGCACAGAGGGTGGAGCCCATAGGGCCTCTGAAGACACCACTGTTTCACTCTAAGTACCACTACCAGAAAGTAGTTGTTCACCGCATGCACACCAGCCATGGAGAGACTTTTCATGTGCTTTACCTAACTACAGGTGAGGGACTGCCCCATGCCCCCTAGTTTGCCTTGTGAAAACGGATATAAAAGGTATAAATAATAATGTAATTAACATGTGGTTGAATCGTTATACCTGGAAGGAAGAATTGAATGAATAAGAGCTGTCAGGAGTTAGTATGTGTTGCTGTGGAAGAATCAGGCAGGAAGGGCTTCCTAGAGGAGATGGGGGCAGAGGCGAAGAGGGGAAGGCATCCTAGGGTGGGAGGAGAGCAGGTTCCAGGATTCCAAGGCAGAAAGGTGGCCAAACTGAGCAAAGCCAGGTGCAGGTTTGGTTCTGATATCTGACTCATGAAACTGAGAGGAAGAGATGTAGAAAGCCAGTAGGAAGGATCTGGCCACTGGGTATCCTGTGGGCACCTGCTAGACAGAATGAGGACATTGAACCCCTTTCCCCATCTTTGGGATTATGCAGGTGAGGAAACATCTGATGTGGAATGCACAGTATTTAGTGAGACATGAGGAAGGGCTTCCAGGTAGCAGAGCCTTTGCCATCTTGCAGAGGCACCTCCTCTTCCCAGGGAGAGCAGGGACTGGCTGACCCCTGAAGCTGGGTGGAATGCCCTGGGAGATGCCCCTGCAATCCAAGAAGCCACTGGCCATGGAAGAGCCAGCCCTGAGCAGGTTCATGGCAGCTTCCTGGTCCCAGTTGTGGGCAAAGGGGGCTCCTGAGAGTGAACATGGAGATCAGTGTAGGCAGGCTGCAGCATTTCTTTGGGACCTGGTGGGCAGTGATGCCATCAGAAAGGGCAGTATTTTCCCCAGGTGCTAGCACCTGGGGCTCCAGGGCTCAGCCCCTACCCCTTCTGTGTGATTTCTGCTGTTGCTTCATCTTGGGATCTTCTTAGGGCCACAGTGGCCACATCAGTTCCCATGCAGCAGGGTCCGGTCTTCAGGTCCTGAGATCCCACCTCTTTGATCCTCCATTCATCTTGGCTGTACCAATGGGCTCTTGTCTTTGCTCTGCTCCAGCAGTGGCTGGCCTAGCTGTTGCAGTCAGACACTGGGGTGCAGTAGAGGAGAGATCACACAATGGGGGACTAGGAGCAAGAGCCAAAGACAGAAGGGTGGGCTTGGGCCAAGAGAACCATGGACTCTTTTCCTGCAGACTTACAAGGTGAGCACACTTGAATGATGAGAGTACTTATCTTGGTTCTTCCTGAGGGCCGTCAGAGAAATGCCATTTAGAACCTAAGCAGGAAGAATTGGAACCAGATAAGAAATAGAGCTTTCTGAGCCCTCTGCAGGGCACAAGAGGCTCTTACAGCTGGAAGAAGCTATGGGAGGCTCTCACTGGGCTGTTGTGAAAGGAGGTGAAGGGCTGTGAGTGGGCTGGGAGCTTGTCAGGCCAAAGAAGCATTGGGCCACATCCCAGAGCCTACAAGAGGTATCAGAACTAAAAGACATGTCCTAGGCAAGCAACATCTTTTCATCTGACTGTTGTTTTGGAACAAGCAATGCCTGGGGAATTGAGAGGAAGGGAGGCTATTCTAGAAACTGGGACAGAAGATGATGTGGGATTGGAGGACCCAGGGATCAGGATGTCCATTAGACCTCCAACAGGTGTGAATGGATAGAGCACTGGCCTCGGAGGCAAGCAACCATTATGTGACCTTGAGAATCTCTGTCTAGAATCTAAGGTTCTTTTTAGATTTTATAAAAATTTAAAAATTCCCTAAGACTAAATGCAATATGGAGTCCTGGATTGGATTCTGAAACAAAACAAAAACATGAAATCCCAATAAAGTCTGTAATTGAGTTAATAATACTATACTACTCAGTTGTGATGAATGTGCCTTCTATATATATATAAAAGCCCAATGGCTGGAATGGCAGAATGACCAGTGACTATGATGCACACTGCGGCAGCCAACCAGCCTGATTTGGGCCCTGATTGGGCCCCAAACTCTGATCAGGGCAGGGCTGGCTGGCCAACCGTTCATGGCCTTCCCCCTCCCCCGCTGGCCCAGCCAGACTCCACCTGTGTATGAATTCATGCACTAGTCTATACTAATAAAATGGTAATGTGCTAATTAGACCAGATGTCCTTCTGGACAAAGCCATGGTGGCAGGAGCCAAGGCAGAGGCAGTTAAGGGCGATCAGGCCTGCAGTGGAGGGCAGTTAGGGGTGACCAGGTCAGCAGGGGAGGGCAGTTAGGGGTGACCAGGCTGGCAGGGGAGCAGTTAAGGGCATCAGCCAGCAGGTAGAGGCAATTAGGGGCGAGCAGGCAGGCAGGCAGGTGATTGGTTAGGAGCCAGCAGTCCTGGATTGTGAGAGGGATTCCAGATTGAAGAAGATATAGGTGGGGCTAAGGGACAGGCCCCCTCCCCCCACCCGCCTCTCCCCCGTTCCATGCACGAATTCTATGCACCAGGCCTCTAATAGTTATATAAGATGGTAGCATTAGGGGAAATTGGGTGAAGGGTATACAGCAAATCTCTGTGCTATCTACATTTTTTATGTAAATCTGAAATTACTCCAAAATAAAAGGTATATTTAAAGAAAACACACCCTTAAGTTGTCCAGGAGGTAGGGCAGTTATAGAAGAAGCTGAGGGGTGAGATTCTGATATCTCTGTGTTGCAGTCACCAGTTGTGTGAACTTAAACAAGTTGCTTAGACTTTCTGAGCCTCATTGCCTTATCTGGGATGTGGAGAAGATAAATATCCACAAGCAGGGATGTGGAGGAAAGAAGTAATGAAGGGTCAGCATAGTAATTGTGCTGGTTCTGTTCTTCATCCTCCAGCTTTCCCAGGGCCTCACGGAGCTCTAGGCCAGCCTTGGAAACTTCCTGGGCTGCCCTCTGACTCCCGTGTCCCTCACACTCATCTTACCTAGTCTAGTGACCCTTGTCTGAGCCATTACTTCCCAGGCCTCCCCACCCATGTCTTCCCTGGTTGGTTCTATGTAGAGGGAGGCTGCTTCTCTCTGAGGTGGGTTGCCCGTCTGCTGACCCTCTGCCTACCACCCACAGACAGGGGCACCATCCACAAGGTGGTGAAGTCAAAGGAGTGGGAACGCAGCCTTGTCTTCAACATCATGGAGATCCAGCCCTTCCGACGTGCAGCAGCCATCCAGGCCATGTCACTAGACCCTGACCGGGTGAGCCTCTACACTCCCAGCCCTGCCCTATGAGGCTACCCTGTGATGGCCAGCTAAGGACAGAGCTCTTTTGCATGCAATTCACATGTCCTTCTTAGAGCTTCTGGGCCGTAGGACAACCGGCCATGGCCTGGGAGTTTAAAACTCAGTGTTGGAGATGGGGGGCCTGGTCTGACCTAGTCTCTTATTCCAGCGGAAACTGTATGTAAGCTCCCAATGGGAGGTGAGCCAGGTGCCCCTGGACCTGTGTGACATCTATGGTGGGGGCTGCCATGGCTGCCTCATGGCCCGAGACCCATACTGTGGCTGGGACCAGGGCCACTGTGTCTCCATCTTTAGCTCCCAAAGGTATGTTGGCTGGGACCCCTTCTCTCTGGGAGAAGGTGGACACAGGGGTGGGGAGTGGGGGTGAAAACAGACTGTAGAAATTGTCAGTGCTGGGTACCGAGCCATTCTGGCCAGACCTTCCTCTTGGTAGGCACTGTGGCAGATACTGGGTGGGGGGTGAGGACAGGGAAGAGCTAGGTGTCTGGCCTCCTGTCTGTTTAGCTTCTCTCTTCCCAACTCCAGGTCAGTGCTGCAGTCTATTAATCCAGATGAGCCACACAAAGAGTGCCTCAACCCAAAGCCAGGTACCTGATTTAGCCCTGCCCAGGACCTCAGTCTAATGAGGGTGGTACAGCCTTGCCTCAGTTGCTCTCTCTGAGGGAAAGCTGGCCTATTCCTGAGGTCCCCAGATAGTCCTTGGTGTGGGGGTGGTATAAGAATGGTGAGGTGAGGGAGGCAGGGGAGAATAAGGAGACTGGGTGCTTAGATTCTTGTGTTCATTTAGAAGCCTTGGCCTTAGAGGCCTGGGGGAGGACACAGCCTGCCCTGGGAGCTCTCAGCCCCTCCTCACAGCTGCGTACCCATCCCTCCCAGATGAGGCTCCACCTCAGAAGGTCTCCTTAGCCCTGAACTCTCGTTACTACCTGAGCTGCCCCATGGAGTCCCGCCATGCTACCTACTGGTGGCGCCATGGAGAGAAAGTGGAGCAGAGCTGCGAGCCTGGCCACCAGAGTCCCGACTGCATCCTGTTCATCGAGAACCTCACGGATGGTCACTATGGCCACTACTACTGCGAGGCCCAGGAGGGCTCCTACGTCCACAGGGCCCAGCACTGGCAGTTGCTGTCTGAGGACGAGGCCAAGGCCCAGCATCTGCTGGGCTGTGCCCATGCCCTTTTGGCCTCCCTCTGGCTGGGGATCCTGCCAACACCCATTCTTGGCCTATTGGTTCATTAGGGCCTCCTGGGAATGGGCATGTTATGGGCTTCTGCAGTCCCAGGGCACTAGAAAAGTCTCACACCCAGAACCACCCGGCTGGGAGCTCCTTGCCCACCAAAGGTTCCAGGGGACTGCATAGCTTGACAGGGGATACCAGGCCTGGAGATGGCCAGCCACAGGAGCTGCTGGGTCGGGCAGGGGAGTGGGGGCTGGAGAAGGCACCAGCTATGAAGCTGGGGCATTGATGGCCCAAGACTTTTATCTTCTGGAGACTATTTTTTAAAAATTCTTCCTCAAACTTGCCCAAATTCAGTGATGCTCCTGGCCCAAGAGCCTGTGGGCCAGAGAGGGGTTGGGAAAAGGGAGCTGGAATCCCGTTTCTGGACCTTCAAGCTCTCTATACTCAAATTGCCCCTCATCCTCCCCCCTGCCACTGCAGGGGCTGGTTAGTGTTCCTGCAGGCCCAGACTGCCCTCTGTGGTCCTCACCAGCCCTGGGTCCCACTAAGGCAGCCTCCTTGCATGTTTATTGAAGGATGTTTGCTTTCCGGACGTGAGGACGGAAAGGGCTCTATTTTTATCTTAGGCTTATTTCATGTACTGCTACTTCCGACTGCATCTGTATGAAAATACCAAAACTACATGCTGGGGGTGGGTGGGGAAGGGAGGGACTGGAAAGGGATGGGTTGCAAGCAGGGGTGGGAGGGGGGAGTGTCCCAGCCTGAGGCTCTTGGACATGGGATAAGAGTCCAGGGACATGGTATGGGTTCAAGGAGATGGCATGAGCTGGCTCTGTCCTGGAAGCCCAGGCTGAGAGGTACATTGTCCAAGTCTCCCTGTTGGTTATGGGAGGGGGTGGAGTGAGGGAGACAGGAAAATGAAGGAAAAAACTGAGCCCTAGGTTCACATGTTCATATAGGAGTCAGGTTCTCAGGGGGAGGTTCCAGGACTCTGCCCATGACATTGGGGGTTGGGGGGCGGGCCCCCTCCCCTCAGTCCTCTTCCGCTGGGGCTGTGCTTCCATACTCCTTGCCTCCCACCTTCAGCTCAGGACATGCTGTAACTAAGGCTAAACTGTGAATTCCAGTGGGGACAGCCAGGGCCAAGCTCTCCAGGTGGATAGCTCTGCCCCAGTCCTTCCCTGGATTTCAGTAGAGAGCTGGGCCTTCTCTGGTGTGACTGGCCAGCCCCCAGCAGGGCCTGGGGCTGGCAACCTTCCAGCTTTGGCCCCTGCATCTCTTTTCAATGCACTTTAACGATGTAACATATTACTAATAAACAAGCTATTTATTTACCTGTGCCTGCTCCTTCCCTTCAAAGCCATTCTGGTGGGAGGTTAAGGGTGAGGGTGAGGGCTCTTGTTTGTAACTCCACCTCCTGCCTATGTGAACATCATCCTTCAACCCCCACTAGCACTCTCTGTAGAGCCTTGGAGGGGAGAACACCCTCAGCAGGGCTCCTAGCTAGTGAGAGGCAGGAGCAGGATCTGAACCCTAAGCAGTACACTACCTACCAAGCAATTGACCCTGGAGCCCAGACAACTCCTGTACTCCACCTCCTCTCCTCACCTTTCCCCCTGCAACCTCCATCTCCCATACTTGCCAGGGAAGCCTGGCCTTTTCTGGCCATGCTCAAAACAGCCTCAGGCCTCCCTGCCTTCTAGGTTCCCATTCTAGGGAGTAAGCTAGTCAAAGAGCCCATGGAAGAAAACCTGTGATGATAGAAGGAGGCTAGAGGGCAGCTGTAGGGTTTGATGAAGTAGAGTAAGGTACTCCAGGCCCGGCCCACCAGGCATGGTAGGTGTTGGTCTACATGCAGAGGGGACAGAGGGATAGCAGGGTTTGTGTGCTAGTCTGGAGCTTGACCTTTCAACCCTAAGGCAGTGACAGGGCTGGGGTGGGATTTGAAATATAGACGCTCTTGAGTTCTCTCAAAGGTAAAGCAAATAGATTTTAGAACCCAGAAAAATGGCCCTGAAGCTGGGGTGAGGTGGGGAAGCTGTCCAAGGGTATGAGTGGGCAGGTCTAGGGTTGAGGGGTGGGGTTAGTGGGGGATTCGAAGAGAAACCTGGATGTCCTTCAGAGCCTCCCTCCATTTTTATCTCCTCTCCCCTTCATTCCCTTCTCACATACCCTTTGTGGCAGGGACCTGTGCCTTTTGGGGTTTGCTGGGAGGTTTTCCTGAGCAATAACTGTTGGAGGGGAGGGGGTGTAGAACTTGAGACAGCTCTCCCACCTTCTCTCTCTCTGAGTCTGAGCACAGCTTCTGGGCAGCTCTGGCAAACCCCAAAGGGCTGGAATCGCCCCCATCTACCGCACTGCCCTGTGATCTGGGCCAGCCTGGTTCTTTCCTCTCCCACACCCAAGATAGCAGCAGGTGCCGAAGCCAGGAGTCCAGGAGTTTGAGGGCCAGGATGAGCACTGGGTTGGGGCAGAGACTCTGGGCTGCTGTCACCTTTGATGATCCCAGGCAGACCTTGCCTTTTCTAAGCCTCGTTCTCCTTATGTAAGAGATAAGGGCAGGACCAGGGCTTCCGGGGGCCCCTCTGACACACTGTTCTGGGTTATAAGACCAATTTACTTTGTCTTGGAAGAAGTTCAGAGTCTCTATCTTGGCTCTTTCCATTTTCCCAGCTAATAGCCACGCAACAGCAGCACAGGGGCTTCCTTGGGCTCTCCCCACCCCCAAGCGAGTCCCTCTAAAGCAGTGGCTCTCAATCTTTCTAATGCTGCGACCCTTTAATACAGTTCCTCATGTTGTGATGACCCCCCCAACCATAAAATTATTTTCATTGCTACTTCATAACTAATTTTGCTACTGCTATGAATCGTAAATGCTGTGACCCACAGGTTGAGAACCGCTAGCAGAGTCACCTAAGACCATCGGGAAACACAGATATTTACATTATGATTTATTAACAGTAGCAAAATTGCAGTTATGAAATAGCAATGAAAATAATTTTATTACTGGGGGTCACCACAACATGAGAAACTGTATTAAAGGGTTGCGGCATTAGGACGGTTGAGAATCACTGCTCTAAAGGGAAAGGACAGAGGAGTAGGTTTTAGGAGTGGTTGGTAAAGCAAATGTGGGCTCAAGCCCTGGCCCACCTGGATTGCTAAGTGACCTTCTGTGAGGTCTTCTGCCTTCTCTGGACTGCAACAGGCCTCCTCTTTCCTGCAGGGATGCTCCCTCCCTCTGGCTTTCTTATGACACACAAGCACCCCAGTGGATCTGGGGCAGAGTGGGTGCCAGGCCATTAGGTTGGGATTGGGGGCATAGAGATCCACACAATATGGCACCAATATTGGGTTCTTATGTGCCAGGCTAGGGCCAGGACACAGGCCCAGCCTTCTGCACTCTGTCTTGTGCATCTTCTGCACGTCCCTCCCCACAAATCAGGGAGAAGTGGGGGTGCAAAAGAGGGAGCAAGACTGAAAAACCAAAGCTCAACTTTCCTGAGCAAACCAGAGGGAATGGGAAACTATGTCTCCCTTACTTCATAAATCTTAAAGGCCACTAAGGTTTATCTTGAGTAGGTCCATGTCTTGCCAACCTATCTCTCTTGGGGGAAGGCCAGTGCCTTCTTTTCCTGCGGTTGAAACTTGTTAACATCCCCTTCCATGTGCAGAGCTGATGTCCTGACCCAGTGCTCATAGACCTGTGCACCCCCTGTCTTCTCTGTCTGGTCTTCCTTCAGTCCCCCACCTGCCTATGCTGGAAGCACTCTGTGCCATTGCTCCTGTGAGGCTTTCCCCTGGGGTGCCAGGAGTAGGATGATCCCAGGCAGAGATTCCAGAATGACCTTGAATTCTTCAGAGGCATTGTCCACACACACCCCCTCACCCCCCATGCCTCTCCTCCTCAGTCCTGAGTTGGGGTTAGGGAATGGAGCCTTGTGGCCGGTGCATCTAGAATCAGGCCCTGGGTTATAGCCCCTTCCCTTAAGACCTTCACAGCCTGATAGGGGAGGCAGATATATATGTAGAGCTGGATGGTGATCATCTGTGTGATGATCTTAGGTGGTACCCAACCCATGAGCAGATTAGGGAAAGGTGGGCGTTAGAGGCTGAGTCCCCCAGGTGGAGAAGTCACTAAAGAATAGAAGAAGGAACAGCTTTTGCCAAGGCCTGGGGATGTGCAAGGGCTTGGAGCATTATGGGCTTGGCTGGAATAATATGAGATCCAAGAAGGCAGTTTTGGTCACAGATGCAACTCTATCTATAACCCACCCCTCCATTCTTTTAATATTGTTTCTGTAAAAAATGTTTTTGTAAAGGGTGAGTTGTTAACTAATATGTAATCCATAAATAAACAGCATATTTGTGTAAGTGTTCAAAGAAAGCTGTCTCCAGTATCTGGACATTCTGGCTCCAGGAGACTTGATGGTCAGTCATAAAAACTGGACCAATTTTAAAATGGACTGTGCTGAGTTACACATAAAAAATGTTCAACTCCCTTCTTCCCCGATTTTTTTGTTCTGCTTTCCCTATCCCTCCTAATAAAATACCTCACCTGTACTGAGACGTGAAGATGTTCTTTTTTGTCGTTAATCCTCACCCAGGGATATTTTTTCCTTTTTTTTTTTAAAGAGAGAGTTCAAGGGAGGGAGGGAGGGATAATGGAGAGAGAGAGAGAGAGAGAGAGAGAGAGAGAGAGAGAGAGAGAGAGAGAAATGTGTGTGAGAGAGATCAATTGGTTGTCTCCTGCATGCTCCTTGACCCAGTATATGCCTTTGACCAGAAATTAAACCACAAAACCACAGACCCTTTGGTGTATGGGAGTTCCAGTTTTAGTTTTTTGAAAAAACTCCATCCTGTTCTCCACAGTAGCTTCACCAGCCTGCATTCTCACCACTATTGAGCATACCTGCCAGGGCTAAAGATCTTTAGGACAGGAGTCTGCCATCTTCTCAGGCTGCCAGCATTTGAATAAACTATCTTTCCTTACATCAGCACCCGTGTCTCAAGTATTGGCTTTTAAAGCAGCAGGTAGCCGAATCTGAGTTTGGTATCATCTGGAATACATTCTTATTGAATGAATGAATAAGATGAAAGAGGGAAGAGTATCTGGAAGTGAGATTGAATAAATTTGTTCCAGCTCTTGGGAGCTAAGACCCTAAATCTTTATCCTGCTATAGGGAGCAATTAAAGAGTTTTGAGCAAGGGGTGAGTGAGTGATGATGACAATGCTAATATGCATCATAGGGGCCTGAGATCCAATTTTTCTCACACCTCATCCCTGCCTGCCTCACTGCAAGCTCACCCCTCCCCCATTCCCAGGCCTTTCCGGCTGCCTACACAGTCCAATTTTAGCCTCATTGTCTGGAAAAACAAATGGAGAATTTGGATGAGGCCATTCCAGTAAGGGTTCTGGCCAGGAGGTCTGCAGATGTGGGTTGGTGAAATGGCTAACTTAGGCTCAGGAAACATTTTTATGTTGGTATTGGTTAACATTGGGGAAAAAAACAAAAGCAAAACAAAATCCATATTCCCAAGAGTGAAGGAAGGAACATGGACCACACCAAGGAGCCACTTGCCCTCTTAGTATGGTGGTGACTTTCTGGAGGATGGTGCCCATGCCAGAACTGATTCAAGTCCCAGAAGTTGGACTGGCAATTTTTTTCATGTTGGGCAAATTGATTGGGCTCATAAGGGCTCTAGAGACTTTCCTGATACCCAGGAGAGGTAGCTGGAGGAAGAAAATACATGCTTGGGGTCAGGCCTATAACACAGGAGCAAACACATGGCCTGCAACTTTATCCAGCTCCCAGACATGTCCATGCTCATACATGGTCCTTTCTCCAGTCAGTGATTTCCTCTAAAACTGCATTCTCCAAGGGCTACTGATTGAAATTTGAAGATATAATATGAAAAAAAGAGTTTATCTTATTAATAAATGTTTATATTGATTACACAGACATTAGGATGTTTTAGATATATTGGATTAAGTAAACTGTTATAATTGTTAATTTTGTTTGTTTCTTTTCATTCCTTTTCTTTTTTAAAATAAACCTTTATTGTTCAGATTATAACAGTTGTTCCTCTTTTTTCTCCCCATAGCTTCCCTTACCCCACCACCACTGTCCTTATCCGTAGGTGTATGTTTTTTGTCTAGTCTCTTCCCGAACTCCTCACACCCCTTCCCCCCAAGAATTGTCAGTCCACTCACCAGTTTATTCCGTTCGTCAGATATTTTATTCACTTGATTTTTAGATTCACTTGATAGATATGTATTTGTTCTCACTTTGTTGTTCATAATTTTTATCTTTACCTTTTTCTTCAACTTCTTCGTAAGAATACCCCTCAGCATTTCATATAATACTGGTTTGGTGGTGATGAACTCCTTTAGTTTTTTCTTATCTGTGAAACGATTTATCTCACCTTCAATTCTGAATGATAGCTTTGCTGGGTAGAGTAATCTTGGTTATAGGATATTGCTATTCATCACTTTAAATATTTCTTGCCACTCCCTTCTGACCTATATAATTTCTGTTGAGAAATCAGCTGACAGTCGTATGGGCACTCCCTTGTAGGTGACTGTTTTTCTCTTCCTGCTTTTAATATTCTCTCTTTGTCTTTTGCCTTTGGCATTTTATTTTTAATTTTATTTTTTTCAGGAAAGCATTTTTTTTAACGTACAGGTGATTTTTATTTTATTATTTTTCATTGTTTTCACCTACCAAATTTTTAATTTTTATTATTTTTTCCATATTTTATTTTATTTTTTTTAATTTTAATTTTTTATTAATGTGTTACATGTGTCTTCCCATTGCCCCCTCCCCAATCCCATGCATGCCCTAACCCCCCAGTGTCTTGTGTCTATTGGTTGTACTTATATGCATGCATACAAGTCCTTCGGTTGATCTCTTATCTACCCCACCTCTCCCTAACCTTCCCACTTTAGTTTGACAGTCTGTTTGATGCTTTACTGCCTCTGTATCTATCTTTTTGTTCATCAGTTTATAATGTTCTTTATTATCCATAAATAAGTGAGATCATGTGGTATTTTTCTTTCATTGACTGGCTCATTTCACTTCACAGGTTGCTGCAAATAGTAAGAATTCCTACTTTTTTATGACAGCATAGTATTCCATTGTGTAGATGTATCATAGTTTTCTGATCCACTCATCTGCTGATGGGCACCTAGACTGTTTCCAAATCTTAGCTATTGTAAATTGTTTCTGTCATTATTTCTTCATTTTGCCTTCTTGTCTAATTGCAAACACCTTTCTGATTTGTGTTCCTAGTTTCTTAGGACATATTCCTAGGAGTGGGATTACTGGGTCAAATGGGAGTTCCAGTTTTAGTTTTTTGAGGAAACTCCATCCTGTTCTCCACAGTAGCTTCACCAGCCTGCATTCTCACCAGCAGTGCACAAGGGTTCCTTTTTTTCTGCATCCTTGCCAACACTTGTTGTTTGTTGACTTGTTGATAATTGCCATTCTGACAGGTGTGAGATGGTATTGCATTGTTGTTTTGATTTGCATCTGTCGGATAATTAGTGATTTTGAGCATGTTTTCATATGTCTCTTGGCCTTCCCTCTGTCTTCTTTCGAAAAATTTCTAGTTAGGTCCTTTGCCAATTCATTATTAGATCATTTATCTTCCTTTTATTCCATTCTATAAGTTGGCTGTAGATATTGGAGATTAAAGCTTTATCAGAGATAACATTTGCAAATATGTTCTCCCATAAAGTGGGATTTCTTGTTTTGTTGATGGTTTCTTTGGCTGTGCAAAAGCTTTTTATTTTGATGTAGTCCCATTTGTTTATTTTCTCTTTAGCTTCCATTGCCCTAGGAGCAGTATTAGTGAAGAAATTCCTTTGGCATATGTCTGAAATTGTGCTGCCTGTGGATTCCTCTAGTATTTTTATGGTTTCCCATAGTATTATGTTTAAGTCCTATATCTATTTTGAGTTTATTTTTGTGTATGGTGTAAGTTGCTGGTCTAGTTTTATTGTTTTGCATGTATCTGTCCAATTTTTCCAACCCCATTTATTGAAGAGACTGTCATGACTCCATTGTATGTTCAAACCTCCTTTGTCAAATATAAATTGAGCATAGTGGTTTGGGTCAATATTTGTATTCTTTATTCTATTCCATTGGTCTATATGTCTGTTCTTGTCAGGCTGTTTTGAGAACAATGACTTTGTAATACAGCTTGAAATCTGGTATTAAGATCCCACCTACTTTATTCTTCTTTCTCAGTATTGCTGTAGCTATTTGGGGTCTTTTTTTTTTTTAATCCAGATAAATCTTTGGAGAGTTCCTTCTAGGTCTGTGAAATATGCCTTTGTTATTTTATTTTATTTTATTTTATTTTTAAATATATTTTATTGATTTTTTACAGAGAGGAAGAGAGAGGGATAGAGAGCCAGAAACATCAATGAGAGAGAAACATCAATCAGCACGCCCCCTACTGGGGATGTGCCCGCAACCAAGGCACATGGCCTTGACCAGAATCGAACCTGGAACCTTTCAGTTCGCTGAGCCAAACCAGTTTTGGCTATGCCTTTGTTATTTTAATGGGGAGAGCATTGAATCTATAGATTGCTTTAGGGAGTATGGGCACTTTAATGATGTTGATTCTCACAATCCATGAGCATGGTATGCTCTTCCATCTATCTCTTTTTTCAGTGTCCTGTAGTTTTCTGTGTAAAAGAACTCCTTAGTTAAGTTTATTCCTAGGTATATTAATTTTTTTTTTGGTGAGATGGTAAATGAGATTGCTTTTTTTGGTCTCTCTTTCTGTAAGTTCACTAATGGTACATTGCTGAATTCATTTATAAAGTCCATTAGTTTTTTGATGGAGTCTTTTGGGTTTTTTGTGTACAATATCATGTCATCTGCAAATAAGGACAGCTTTACTTCTTCTTTTCCAATTTAGATGCCTTTTATTTCTTCTTTTTGTCTAATTGCAATGACTAATACTTCCAGTACTATGCCAAATAGGAGTGGTGAGAGTGGGCTCCCTGTCTTGTTCCTATTATTAGGGGAAATGGTTTTAGTTTTTCCCTTTGAGTATGATGTTAGCTGTGGTTTTATCATATATGGCTTTTATTATGTTGAGATAAGATCCTTCTATCCCATCTTGTTCAGAGTTTTTATCAAGAAAGGGTATTGGATTTTGTCAAATGTATTTTCTGCATCAATTGATATGACTATGTGATTTTTATCTCTCAATTTGTTTATGTGATGTATCACGTTTATTGATTTGTGGATATTGTACCATCCTTGCATTTCTGAGATAAATCCTACTTGGTCATGGTGTATGATCTTTCTGATGTACTGCTGGATTTGATTTGCTAGAATTTTGTTGAGGATTTTGGCATCTATGTTCATGAGGGATATGGCTTGTAACTTTCTTTCATTGTTTTGTCTTTATTTGGTTTTGTGTGGGTTTTTTCTTCCCTACATCAGGGAAGTTTTCCGTCATTCTTTCTTCAAACAGGTTTACTATTCCTTGCTCAGTTTCCTCTCCTTCTGGAATTCCTATTATGCGGATGTTGTGTTGTTTTGTGTTGCCCCAAGGTTTCCTTAGGCTGTCCTCCTGCTTTTTAATTTTTTTTTCTAGAAGCTGCTCTACTTGGGTATTTTTTCCTACCTTGTCTTCTAACTCACTGATGTGGTCCTCTGCAGCTTCTAGTCTACTCTTGATGCTTTCTATTGAGTTCTTTACAGCAGCAATGTCATTTTTCATTTCCTCTTGGTTCTTCTTCATTTTCATAGTGTCGAATTTGTCTTCCATTCTTTTCAGCCACCTTATGACCATTTCTCTGAATTCTTTCTCTGGCAGGTTGCTTGCCTTCATTTCATTTACTTCCGTTTCTGGTGATGCCTGCTTTTCTTTCATATGTGGGCTTTCTCTTTGTCTCCCCATGGTCTCTCTCTCTGGGTGTCTAGTTATGTAGTTCTCTCTCTCCTTATCCCAGGCGAAATCTGACCTTTCCATGTGGAGTGTAGAGCTCCTCTGAATCTGAGTGTTTTCTCAATTGGGGACCAGTGTTCGGGTGGTTGCAGCTGTTCGGTGAGTGCCATCATTGTAGATTTTCAGGCTTCTAATAACATCCACTTTTCCCTTCAAGATGGCATGGACTCAGGAAAGCATCTTGAGTAGAAGAGACTTGAGCACTCTCTCTCCCTCTTTCTTTCTGATCTTTGCCAGTAGCCAGTGCCCTTGGCATTTTAATTATGATGTGTCTTGGTGTGGTCATCTTTGGATTCCATTTGTTTGGGGTTCTCTGCACTTCTGGGACTTGTAGACCTATTTCTTTCACCAGGTAGGGGAAGTTTTCTGTCATTATTTCTTCAAATAGGTTTTCAATATCTTGCTCTCTCTCTTCTTCTGGCACCCCATAATTCGTATGTTGGTACGCTTGATGTTGTCCCAGAGGCTCCTTGCACTATCTTCATATTTTTGGATTCTTTTTTCTTTTTTCTTTTCTGGTTGAGTGTTTTTAGCTTTTTCATATTTCAAATCTTTGACTTGATTCTTGAGATCCTCTAGTCTGCTGATGGATCTCCATACAGTGGTACCTCGAGATATGAGTGCCCTAACATACGAGATTTTTGAGATACGAGCCGTCGAGCGAGCGATTTTTGCTTTGAAATACGAGCAACATTTGAGATACAAGTAATCGCGGATCAGCCCACTGCACACATCCCACCAGTTTACCGCGACTCAAGCGTCTCATAGTTTCCCATGCCTCAAGGTTACAGAACGAATTAAACTCGTATCTCGAGGTACCACTGTATATTATTCTTTATTTCAGTCAGTGTATGCTTAATTTCTCCCTATATTTTTCAGAGGTTTCTAGAAGATTCTTGAGTAACCTTATAAGCGTGGTTTTAAATTCTATATACAGTAGTTTACTTTCTTCCATTTTTTTCATTTGTGACAGGTTTCTTTATCTCTGCATTTTGGCTGTTTTCCTGTTTTGATAGAGTGGCTTTGTGTGCTAGGTGTCTTATAGGGCCCAGTGGCTCAGCCTCCCCAGTTACCTGAGGAGGACACTTGGTGCACCCCTTTGTGGGCTGAGTACACAGTCTTGTTGGTATCACTGGGAGGAACTGACCTTCAGGACAATTGGCTATGAGAACCAGTTGTATCTACAGTGGAGAAACTTCTGTGCTGGAGACACCCTTATGGGGCAGGACTTGCTTCAGTGGGGCTTTGGAACTCAATGGCACTCAATGAGTCTGCCTCCTGACTTTGTCTCTTATGAATGTGAAGAATTGTAATCTGTATGGTCTCACTCTGATAACTGGGTGCACTGGCTCTTGGATATCCAAGGAGGTGCAAAGTCAGCCACTGCATGAAGTCACCCAGCAGAAGCTACAGAGAGATCTTCAGATTTCTCCTCTCAATATGTGGTTTGTAGGTGCCCAGTTGAGGCCCAGCTGTGAAGCAATGCAAGCTCTGTGGAGCCTTGGGCCTTCTTTTGGATGCTCTGGGGCTCTCAGACCTAGCTGCAGTGTGTTAGATAATTTTGGATTGCAAAAGACCAAACCATTCATATGCAAAAGCCTCTGGACACAGCTTGGCTGGGGTTGTAATTTGGGTGGGACAGGGTCTCGGAATCACCAGAGTGTAGAAAATAGGAATGGCTGCCCATAGTCCTGCCCCGAAGAGGCCTTTGGGTCTCTGTGTCCCGTGACACCATGCAGGAACAATGATTGCTATAAGCACCTCTGAGAGAAAGCCGTCCTCGCATTCTGGCCCAAAGCTAGACAGTCCAGTTTCTCTCAGTATGAGTCTGTATCCCCAAAATCTTGCCTAGAACTGGAGTTCAGAGCAGTTGGGAGCTTGTATCTCACTCCTGATTGAAAAAGACAGGGCCAGCTTCTTTCACGTGCACCTCTGTATCTCTACACTTCCACACCTCTGCACCTCCTACCAAACTCAATGTGCTTTTCCCTTCCCTTCTAGTTGTAGAATTTCCACTCAGCCAGCCTTACCATAGTTCTGGATGATATTCGTTTTGACTTTTAGTTGTAGTTTTGATATGGTGGCGCTCGGTAGCAAGTCCAGCCATCTTGGTTGTCTATTTCTTTTTATTTCTATTTCATGTGGCTGCTAGAACATTTAAAAGTATCTGTGTGACTCACATATCTCTGTTTGGCCAGCACTGCTGTTGAAATATGTCCCAGCAGAGCAGAAAATTTTGTCCCTTTTTGTTCACAGCTAAATCTCCAACATCTAAATAGTGTGTGGAACATATTTACTATTCTGAGCCTATGTAGTAGTTCCAAAATCATGCAAAAATCCCCTATGTGTGCTTTCTGATTGTAGAGCTGGTATCACGCTCTGGGGACTTTCCTGATGCCCAGGAGAGGGTAGCAGGAGATGGACTCTGCTGAATACACTGCTCCCCAGAGGGTCCTCTGAAAGGGGACTTCCTATTCCTTCTCATGAGGAAGCAGGGCAACATGGAAATGATATGGAAATCACCTCTCATGTGCATTTGCATGCCTGGGTGTTGCTGGGGATGCTTCCTGTGCATGTCCTGACCCTAACCCTTAACCCTAGGACAGGAAGCTCTTGAGACCTTAAGCCCACAGCATCCTTGTCTCACCCATCCAGCAGGAGCCTAAAAATACTCTGCAGTTCCAGCTTCCCCCACAGCTGCTCTCCCTGAGCTGGGCCCTGTGCTGGCCAGCTCCTCCAAAGCCCAGACTGCCTGCATAGTCCTGTCTCAACCACCAACCCTGACTCTGCCCTCTGTCCCATACTGGCCCTTGGGGACCCTAAACTCAGTGATCCCACTGTAAGGCCTGCTGAGGGTCTGCCTATTGCCCTGCCCTCCTAAGCAGACTGGGCTCTGATCCCCTGGACCTCCAAATCCCAGGCTCTTACCACTATCTTGTTCTTGAGGGGATATTAACCAGAGAAGGGGGGCTATGAAACTTTCTGTGCCCATAAGCTCAAAGCAAACTCACAGCTGATGTCCAGTCTGGGCTAACAGAAGCTGGAGAGAGAGAGAGAGAGAGAGAGAGAGAGAGAGAGAGAGAGAGAGAG
>JAAGEH010000032.1:22153640-22195107 GCA_011751065.1 Lasiurus cinereus
ATCGCTCTTCAGGTGAGCACAGAGAATGGAATATGAAAATGTGATGTAGATTTAGTGATGAACTAGCCCAGGTATCCAACCCCTGCTCCATTTGATGCCCCTTCCCTGTGGTCTTGCTGAGATGCCTTATGACCCGCTTGGGAGCTGGGGACAGGGGATGACTAGACCACTGGAAGTTCTAGGGGAGGTGGCTGTAGGGAGGAAGTGAGACTGTTCCTAGAGGTCATGGTCATGGTGGTCCTTTCATTTTCTTCCCTCTCCCTCTCCCTCTCCCTTTCCCTCTCCCTCTCCTCACCTCTCCTCACCTGTCCTCTCCTCTCCTCTCCTCTCCTCTCTTCTCCTCTCCTCTTCTTTCAGGACAATGGGCTGGATAAGGCCCTGCCAAGTACTTAAATTTCCTGGTATATAGGGGCTTTCCTCGTCTCCTCATGTCAAAATCATATAACACATATAACAGGGGTGCAGGGAAAGAGGTTGTTCAGGCAGGAAGCCCTAGCATCTGGGCTGAAGCCTGCCTTCATTCATCATCCTCAATACATGGGCCTGTCTCTGTTCAGACCAACCTACTTCTGAGCACCTGCCTCTTAAGTGCAGGTTCTGTGTGTAGGAAGCTTGCACTTGAGAGGAGTCATGGCTGGGCACTTGGAAAAGGGCACCTCTCACTGCTGCGGCAGAAGTCAAAGCCCCTCCAGGGACTGAGGCTAACCCAGCAGGAGCCCAGAGGTCTTTCTGAAAGGTGTCACTCTCTCCACACTGTCAGAGACTCACATTGGCTTCAATGGGCAAGGCCATAAAGACAATATCACAAATAGCGATAGTGGTGATGTACAGCATATATCCTGTGAGTGTCAACACTGTTCTAAAAGTTTTACATGAATTATTTTAGTTAATTTTATCACCATCCCTATGAGTTTGATACCAGTATTGTTTCCATTTTATACTTAATGGAATTGAGGTGCAGAGAGGGTAACCAGTTTATCAGCATTTCAAAGCAAAACGATTCTTCTAATCTTTGTCCTCAAGAAACTGAGATTTGAGACAACTTTATCCGATCACATTCACTCATCTTACAGGTATTTAAGCTCCTCTTCTTTGCTGGCTCATGGTGGACACAGGGAATATATGGGGCAGAGGTAAGCAGACAGTGGAGTCACTCTGATGATGCTCAGATCTCTGACGTGTGTGTGTGTGTGTGTGTGTGTATGTCTCTCTCATGGAAGCACCAGTTCCAAGAGGCTCAGACAGGAGAGGGCCACTTGCCAATCTGTCTGTCCTCTTAGTGATCAGAGGCAGGCTGGGTGTGGCGTAGCCCCTCTACTCTGGCTGGGGTGTGCTGCCAGGGACAGGATTATGGGGGTAAAGAGGGTGGGTAGGAAGCTGGGGAGGGGACAGCCTTCTCCTTTCACTTGTTCCCACCAGAATCACTCAGAGAGCAACTGCATTAGGGGCCTAAAGGAGCCCACCTCCTGCTCCATCACTATGAAGTGAGCATCCAAGGACAGGGACCCCAATAGGTGTTGAATCAAGCTGACTCATGGAAACCTCTTCTCACTACTGTCTCCAAGCCAGATACCAAAGTCAGACCAAAGGATGAACTTTCTAGTTGCTGGTCCATATACTGCTGGAATGTTTGCAAATGAGAGGCCTTTGGGAGGATACGAGTGCCCAGGCTCTGTCACACTCATCCTGCCCTGTGAGGCACACTGCTGTTGGAGACATTGAGGGAGGGGCAGATCCTGTGACAGAGCCGACACCAGAGCCACACCTTGGTTTTACTTGTGGGAGCACCTGCTCTGAAGCTGAGGGTACCGAGAGGTTTTCATCCCATTACAAGGCCCAAGGGTTTCCTTGGGGCTCTTCACCTCCCACTACTCTTCACAGGCTACTGTGGAGGCAGGATTGGGGTGGAAGGTGGGACCTTCCCAGGACAAAGAATGGGTCCTGTGGATGGTATTTTCAGAGAGACAGAAATAGACAAGCAAACCAACAAGACATACAAGTTTGGCCTTCTAGCTCTTCCCTAGAGGGAGGAAATTTGCCTTTATTTTGTTTTATTGAGATTTTTTTTTAATCACCATTTTAAAATGTACAATCCAGCCCTGGCAGTATAGTTAAGTGGTTAGAATGTTGGCCCGTGAATCAAAGGGTCTTGGGCTCGATTTCTGGTCAAGTGCATGTACCTGGGTTGCAGGTTTGATCGCCAGCCCAGTTAGGGTGCCTTGGGAGGCTACCAATTTTTAATGCTTCTTTCTCACATTGAGGATGTGTGTGTGTGTGTGTGTGTGTGTGTGTGTGTGTGTGTCTCCCACCCTCCCTCTCTCCCTCCATTCCAATCTTTCTAATAATCAATGGGAAAAAAATTCTTTGTTGATTAAGAAAACAAAACACACTCCAAAATGTACAATTCAGTGGTTTCCAGTTTATGCACATTCTCCACTCTCTACTTACAAAGCAGTTCATCACCCAAAAAAAGCTTTATACCTGTTGTCTGTTTCTCCCTCTTCCCTCTGCCCCCACTAATTTACTCTACCTCTGGATTTGGCCATTCTAGACATTTAATAAGAATGGAAACATATATTATGTGTTCTTTGTGTCTGTTTTTCTTTTATTTACCATAATGTTTTCAAGGTTCATCCATGTTGTAGTATCATGTATCAGTACTTCCCATCTTTTTATTGCTGAATAATATTATATTATGTGGATATGAGTCACTATTCATGGACCCTGGGGTTGTTTACACTGTTTGGCTGTTATGAATGATGCTGTATGAACACTGGTGTCTGTGTTTTCATATGGACATATTTTTTTGATTCTTTTGGTCTATCTACCTAGAAGTGAAATCTATACTAATAAAAGGGTAATATGCTAATTAGACCGGGAGACCTTCCAGACAAAAAGCCATGGTGGCAGGGCTGAGGCAGAGGTACTTAGGGCAATCAGGCTAGTGGGGCAGGGGGGCAATTGGGAGTGTTCAGGCCGGCAGGCAGGTGAGGGATTAGGAGCCAGTGGTCCTGGATTTCGAGAGGGATGTCCAACTGCCGGTTTAGGAAGGATTGGGCCTAAACCGGCAGTCAGATATCCTCCGAGGGGTCCCAGATTGGAGATGGTGCAGGCCAGGCTGAGGGACCTCCCCGCCCCCCCCCCCCGCACCCCCCTTACATAAATTTCGTGCACTGGTCCACTAGTTGTGGAATAATATGGTAATTTTATGTTTAACTCTTGGGGAACTGCTTTCCACAGTGGTCATACTGTGGTTTCAATTTCTCCACCTCCTCACCAACACTTATTTTCTGTGCTTTTATTCTTTTAACACACATTTTTTTAGAGAACCTACTTGGTGAGAAGTCTATGCTTGGGATAGGGGATGCAGAGGGACTGAGATTCAGACTGCTCTGGAAGGGTCAGGAGACATAGACAGGAAATAGTGGCTGCTGGTTATCAGTGAAGTGAAGAATGGGGATGGGCACCTTATCCATGAGGGGGATGTAAGGCAGACTTCAAAGGAGTCATTGTTTATGCTGTGCTCCCTGGTTCCCGCCATTGCTCCCTTCCCAGCACCCATGGCCCTGGGAGAGCTGGTGGCCAAGGTGCCAAGTATTGCCATCTGAAAAGTCCCATCCTTTCCTGAAAGACATCCATTAGAGCCTGTTTCTTGTGTTGAAGAGATCATATGCCAGCAACACAAACCAGATGAGGAAACTGAGGCTCAGAGGGGATGACCTGCCAAAGGTCACTTTAGAGGACCAGAGCTCTGATCTCCAGAACCCAGCCTGGGGTCCTTTGAACTCTGATAGGATGGACCACAGGTGGCTAGAATGAGGCTGGCCGTAGAAACGGGGAGGCAGCAGGAGGCTTAAAGGAAGGCGAAGGGGAGGCCCAGGTAGGAGGAAGCTTCAAAGCTTCAAAGACTTTCCCAGGCTTGCAGGAAGGGGTTCTGGGCAGGGTGTGTAGGGAGAAGGGGAAAGCAATTAGAGGCTCCTGGGGCCTGTTCTGACCTATTTCTCTTCTGTCCAGTTTCAGTTCTACCTCACTTGCCCTCTGAGGCCCCAGGGTTGGGGTGGGTTTTGTATATGGAGGATGACTCTTAGTCAAACCCATCTTGGTCCCTAGGGGGTAGGAATGGAGGGATGAGCCCAACACTAGTCATCAAGCCACCTCCCTTAGCCTGCCTTGTCTCTGACAGGTCTGAGGGAAGAGGCAGGAGGCCTGGCTGGGTTCCAATCTCACTGAGTTGGGGTGAGCTAGGGCTGGGTCTGGCTGGTTGACAATGTCAATGGCCTCTCCTATTTTGGAACTTGAAGCATCCAGTGGGTGGTGACTGGCCTCAAAAGTAGATTTGGGAAATGTTTGTTCAATTAACTAATACTTTACACACACACACACACACACACACACACACACACTAGAGGCCCAGTGTATGAAATTCATGCATGAGGGGCGGGGGTGTCCTTCAGCCCAGCCTTCTCCCTCTCCAATCTGGGACCCCTTGAGGGATGTCCGACTGCAGGATCGGGCCTAAACGGGCAGTCGGACATCCCTCTCACAATCCAGGACTGCTGGCTCCCAACTGCTTGCCTGCCTGTCTTCCTGATTGCCCCTAACCTCTTCTGCCTGCTAGCCTGCTCACCCCCTAACCATTCTCCTAATTGATGCCTAACTGCTCCCCTGCCAGCCTGTTTGCTCCTAACTGTCCTCCCTTCTGGGCCTGGTCACCCCTACCGCCATCTTGTGGTGGCCATCTTGTGTCCACAGGGGGGCAGTCATCTTGTGTGTTGGAGTGATGGTCAATCTGCATATTACTCTTTTATTAGATAGGATAGGGGCCTGGTGCATGGGTGAGGGTCAGCTGGTTTGCCCTGAAGAGTGTCCTGGATCAGGGTGGGTGTTCCCTTGGGGTGTGAGGTGGCCTGGGTGAGGGGCTTATGGTAGTTTGCAGGCCGGCCACGCCCCCCACCAACCCAAGCAGAGGCCCTGGTATCTGGGATTTATTTATCTTCTACAATTGAAACGTTATAGCCTGGAGCAGAGCCAAGCCTTCTGCTCATGCTGTGGCAGCAGCCATTGAAACTTTGTTGCCTTAAGCGGAGGCCAGGGTTTGTGGAAAGCTTGGCTTCCTGCATCTCCAGGGGCAACCCAAGCCTCCCTCCTCCTCTCTCTCTGGCTGTAGCCATCTGTTGGCTGTAGTCAAACCAAGATGGGTTTGACTAAGAGTCATCCTCCATGTGGTTGGGTTAATTTGCATACTCACTCTGATTGGCTGGTGGGTGTGGCTGGTGGTGTGCGGTCAATTTGCATATTACTCTGTTATTAGATAGGATATTTGATTTCAGAGAGGAAGGGAGAGGGAGAGAGAGATAGAAACAACATTGATGAGAATCATCAATCAACTGCCTTCTGCACCCCCCACACTGGGGATGGAGCCCATAACTAGGGCATGTGCCCTGACCGGGAATTGAACCATGACCTCTTGGTTCATAGGTTGATGCTCAACCATTGAGCCATGCCAGTGGGCAATGAATTAATATTTTACAGGACTAAGTTGAAATTTATTCACTCACTCTTAGTGACTCACAGGTCCTCAGGGTACATCCCTGGCCACATCACTTGCTGTGGGTATGTGGAGAAGGGGTGGAACGCAGCCCCTGCCCCCCTGGACAACAGAAGAGGTCCTAATCCTCCTGTGACCAGAGTGCTCAGTGGCAATGGCTCTGATGGGGTTGCAGATAGGAGGTACAGGCCTCATCTGGTGCTCAGTTGGGTGGGCTGGCAGCCCCAGGTTCTGCCTGAGCCTAGGGGACGACTTTCTATTCCACCATGGAGTGAGAGCTCAGAGATCATGCACCCGATTTACCAAAAATGATGCCAATTCAAGGTCTTGTACCACCTTTGGGTTTGGCAGGAGTCTTTGAGGCCCTGTGAGGGAGGTGTCTGTGACTACTTTCATGTCTTTGGTTGACTTGAGTCTCCAGAGTTGGAATACATCCTTCAGGAGCTCTAGGCACTGACAGAGAGAGCTTAGGCCTTCCTCCCCTGGGGCTGATCTCACTCAGGCTGAATTTATCTTTTGATCTTGTTCCCTGGTAGCCTCCAGGCCTGTCCCAGCAGCTGCTGTGAAGAAATGTGAGTAAAGCTGGAGTCGTGGGGGAAGTCCAGATGATGATGTCCTTGAAGTACCTCTTGCCACTCTGGCCTCCTGTAGGCCTCACTTCCCCATCATGTGGGTCTTTGAGGACACTTTTTAGATTTTTAGCAAAAGACCTCTGAGGGACTGGCTTTTCCTTGGGGCTGTCCCGGTATGTGGCCCTGTGGGGTGAGGTATTTTGGTAACTCCAGGGGCTCAGTGTGGCTGAAACTCCCAAGGATGGCTTAGCTGCCCAAGTATAAGCCTCCATGCTGTGCCAGCTAAGCTACCACTGTGAGGACAGACATCAGGACATCATTCATATCTTTGGGCCAAATCCAAGGAGAGGACATTAAAACCAACTAGGTACTGTTAGTACAGTAAATGATTCTTGCATTCTGTCTTTGTATAAAAGCAGGACTTAGCTGGGCAAAGAAAGAGCTGAGGGAAACTACATGGTCAGAGGCACAGAGGTAGGGAGTGTTTTCATATGACTGGAGAGGAGTGGATATAGGGGGAGAGGAGGGTAGGGAGGCTCAGGCAAAGAGCAGGAACTTTCCCTGAAGCCAGCAGTGGAGTGAAGAGCTGGAACGCCTCCCACAGGAAACTGGCATGGACAGCTCCACCCTGTGGCTGATGGCAGCCAACTCAGCTCTGTCTCTGTGAGGGTGAGGGGCTGATGGACCACATGAGCAGTGGTATAGCCTGGGCTGACTCCACAGGCTGCCCTCAGTCCCACCATGGCTCAGTCCCTACTCCTGAGGGATGTAGGTTGGTACAGAGGGGAGTGCATGAATTTGGACTTACCCAGCCCTGGGTCCAGATACGGACTCTGCTGGGATACACACCATGTCGGTCAGGCTGTCGGAAAGAGGCACCTCACACCTCGATAGCCACTTCTGGAGTCTGTCCTACAATAGCACCTGCATGCATATAGAATGGGCAAAAGTACGTTTACAATTGTTTGTATTGAAAAGGCACATGAGTTATGATTAATACAATAGCTTTGCTAACTCAGAAGAATGTCACCCACAACTGTAACCCTACTTGTAATCCTGTATGCACAAGATGATTCACAAAATTGGAAACGCCCTCTATATCCATCCATATGGAACTGGTTTAGACTGTGATATGTTCACATGATGAAATACTACACAGCAGTAAAAAATATAGATGCTTTCTATGTGTGAACATCTACAAAGCCCTGGGATTTTTGTCAAGTTAAAAAGCAAGTGTGAGCCCTAGCTGGTTTGGCTCAGTGGATAAAGTATTGGCCTGTGGACTGAAGTATCCCTGGTTAGATTCCAGCCAAAGGGCACATACCTGGTTGCGGGCTCCATCCCTGGTAGAAGTTGAGCAGCCAGTCAATAGTTCTCTCTCATCATTGATGTTTCTCTCACTCCTTTTCTCTCTGAAATCAATAAAAATATATTATAAAATAAAATAAAATACTTTCTCCTTTTTGTGAGATGCCTTTCGCTTAAAAAAAAAAAGCAAGTGTGAGTTTGTGAAGAACAGAGAGCAGCTCATGCCCCTCTGGCTAGGTTGGAAGCTCAGGAGACTGGGGAGTTCAATGATTAGAAAGAAGGAAAGTTGCTAGGGTAGTGAAGTGGAGACCAGCTTTGCGGCCCCGGGGCTCAGAGAAGAAACTGAAAATTACCAGGACCCAAGCAACAATGTTCAGCAGGTGCTGATCAGCTTTACCTGGCCAAAGATCTGGCATCAATAAAGCAAAAACCACAAGTGAACTATGCATTGTCTCATTAAACTTTGCAACAACTCCAAACCCCATGAGGGAGGTGCTTTCCTTATCCTGCTGGGCAGAGGCTGGAGGTGGGGTGAGGCGTTCTGAGAGGGTTCCTAAAGCCTGCAAAGACATGAAAAAGGGTTTGATGCTAAGAGGCAGCAATAGAAGGTCGAGGAGGTTGGGACACTCGAGACAGAATGAATGTCATGTTCTCTAGGGCCTTTCTGGAACAAGGCTGAGATGACTTCCTCTTGCTCCACTCTGGCTCCTGAGTCCTGAGTCCTGAGAAGAGGAGACTGTGGGAGGGGAATGTGGTTAGAGCTAAAGGAGGGACAAAGGCCCAAAGGCAGAAGTGTCAACATCTCTTACATATAACCTGATGTTTTTTTCCCCACTGTGGTGAGACGACCATAAAGGACACCCATTTAAGCCATGGAATCTTTTGAAATATTTTTCTAAAGTGAGGGTGTAAATTCCTTTCCCAGTCTGGCCCTGCTTTCAGGCCTAAACCTGGCTGCTCTCAGAGGACCCCCAAACAGAAGGGCTTTCGAATGGGACAATGTGCAGACACAGAGGTGGGAGAAGAGTGGGCAGGGCCAGAAGCAGTCTGGGTAAAGACAAGGAGGCAGAGAAGCCATGTGGTATCTGGGAGAGAGGCTGAGGCTTAACTGAGAGACCAACCAGCCAAGTAGGGGCCAGTGGGTGCTGCTTGGCAGGCATGGGTGCTGAGGAATAGAGCTTTGCTGAGTGTGACCTGACCAGTGATGCCTACTGGCACTCAGCACCCTCTCCAGGTCCTGGGCCAAAGGTCCCAGGAGAGAATGGATGCCTGCAGGCGTACCTGCAGCCAACTGGACTTTAGCAGATAGGTGCTAGGTTTGTTAGCTTGTGTCTGGTCACCTGTTCCTTTCTGGGCCTACCTGGACCTCACCTATTGAATCATCAGAGATAGACACTTGCCTGGGGGTAGATCTTCCCCTCTGGCTTTTCATTTCTTAGGAATCCACCTATTTCCTCTTTCCTGAAAATGGGAACTGACTTTGTTACCTCCAGAAAGAAGAATTAATCTTTGTTGATAGCTCTCCCCACACTTGCACCTCCCCTGCCACATGCACTAACACATTGTGTGTGAGCAGGTACCAGGACTGAGCTGGTACTCACATGGTATTATCCTCATAAAGCCTCACAGAGAGGATACTGTTGTCCCCAGGTGCGGAAGCTGAGGTCATGCATATGAGGTGCAGTGACATCCAAGGATGCACTGTGTGGTGAGTCTAGTGAGGCCACTGGTGTGAGTTGAGTATGGAGAAGCCTGGCCATGGCATTATCTGTCCGATGCACATGGCTAGCTAGGTACCCCATGTGGCTGGGTAAATTCCTATTCTTCCCTCCTATCTTGAGTGCTCATTTCATGGATGCCTGGGCTTCTGTGGTTCTCATGGATGAGAGTCCCTCCATCTCTGGTGACAGGCACTCTGGGTCTGAGAGAGGCTAGAAGGGGTGACTTGGTCCACAACCGTCTCCACAGATACCCCTCAATTTACTGATGGGGCTGGTGGCCAGAGCATGGGGTCCACGAATAGTGGGCTGGAACTGGCTCCCCAGTGGTGACCCACAGATCCTGTTCATGCTTCTACCCAGCTTCCCACAAATGCCCTCATATGAGGGGAGTCTGGACTGTTAGGAAAAGGGAGTAGCACATGGAAAGTAAGGGGAGCTGTGAAAGGCAGAGGTCTGGAGGCACGTACGCGAGTGTGAGCAGAGAGGACTGACTGCTGATTGTGCTGCTGGCTTTTTCTAGCGGGAGAAAGACGGAACTTCCCGACTGTGCTGAACTCCAGTTTGTACTTCTCTCTGACTTCTCAAGTGCAAAGAACTCTGGTTCTGGGCTCAGAGAGGGGGCTTCAAAGCCACCTGTGTGAACTTGGGCAAGTCCTGTGAACTTACAAATTAGGCCTCCCCAGAGGGTTACTGAGGGCTGCCGGAACCTGTTAGAGCCTGGTGTGCAGTAAGTACTATTTTCTTTCCCTCAGGTGCCCAGCCTCCTGGGACCACCATAATTGTCTCCTTGGTCCCTAGGCAGCCAACTCCAAAAAACAAACAAACAAACAAACAAAAACCACCAAAAAACTGGGGACTGGAGCTTTAGAAACCAGTTGCTGATGGTTCAGCTGGGAGTTTTGGCATTTACATTCCTTCCAGGGCCTCACAGAAGGAGGCCATGAGCTCCAGAGCAAGAATGAGGAAGCACTTGTGAAGACAGGTGTTGGGCCCCTACCATCAGGTGCCTCTGTCGGGCTCAGGGCAGAAGTATAAATGGAGGCTCGCATAACATATGTGTAGATATTTAAAGGCTATAAATTGGGGAAAACCAAGATGGTGGCATAGGTGAACACCTAAACTGCTGCCTCATACAACAATTTCAAAACTACAGCTAAAAGACAGAACGGACATCATCCAGAACCACAAGAAAGCTGGCTGAGTGGAAATTCTACAACTAGAAGGAAAGAGAGGGGCTCACGGAGACCCAGAGGAGCTGTAAAAAGTTGAGGTATGGAGACATGCATGTGGAGAGGACAGGCAGCTGGCTGGCTTCCTCTAGCGGGAGGGAGATGGAATCTCCCGACTGCACTGAACACCAGTTCCGACTGCACTGAACCCCCATTCTAGGCGAGATTCATATGAGGGGAGTCTGGACTGTTAGGAAAAGGGAGTAGCACATGGAAAGTAAGGGGAGCTGTGAAAGGCAGAGGTCTGGAGGCACGTACGCGAGTGTGAGCAGAGAGGACTGACTGCTGATTGTGCTGCTGGCTTTTTCTAGCGGGAGAAAGACGAAACTTCCCGACTGTGCTGAACTCCAGTTTGGACTGCACTGAACCCAAGTTATGGGTGAGACCCTGGGGACTCAGACTCATATGGGTCCCCAGAGCACAGGGAAACTCAGGGAAGCTGTGAAAGGCAGAGGTCTGGAAGTGCACATGCAAGTACGCACAGAGAAGACTGCAGCAATTACCGAGGGACACTGAGACCCAGGGGACTCATAAGGCAGGCCTGATAGGAAGCCAAGGCTGTCTGCTCAGCCCTGGGACTCTGCCCCATCCAAGTCAAGCACAGAGGCTTTTACAATTTTGCAAGTCTTCTCTCATAAGCCTGACTCCAGCACAGAAGTTCTCCTGGTGAAGACACAGCTTATCCTCACAGCTAATTGGCCTGGAGGTTAATTACCCCAGTGATACCAACAACAATCAAGACTCAACTACAACAAGACTGTACACAGAGCCCACAAAGGGGTGCACCAAGAGTGTCCACCTCAGGTAACTGGGGAGGTGGAGCTACGGGGCCAAATAGGATACATAGCATACAAAGCTATTCTACCAACTCAGGGAAGCAGTGAAAATGTGGAGACAAAGAAACAGATCATAAATGAAAGAAATGGAGGAAAACAAATGACTGGATATAGAGTTCTAAACCACAGTTATAAGGTTTTTCAAGAATTTTTTAGAAAAAGTTGATAAATTTAGCAAGACCCTCGAGGATATGAAAAAGGACCAACTAGAAATTAAACATACACTGACTGAAATAAAAAATATTATACAGAGATCTAACAGCAGACTAGTGGAACACAAGAATCAAGTCAAAAGATTTGAAGTACAAAAAGCAGAAAACACTCAACTGAAAAAGCAAAAAGAAAAAAGAATCCAAAAATGTGAAGATAGTGTAAGGAGCCTCTGGGACAACTTCAAGCGTACTGACATCAGAATTACGGGGGTGTCAGAAGAAGAGAGAGAGCAAGATACTGAAAATCTACTTGAAGAAATAATGACAGAAAAGTTCCCCCACCTGGTGAAAGAATTAGACTTACAAGTCCACAGACCCCCAAACAAAAGGCATCCAAAGAGGACCACACCAAGACACATCATAATTAAAATACCAAGAGCAAAAGACAAAGAGAGAATATTAAAAGCAGCAAGAGAAAAACAGTTAATTATCTACAAGGGAGCACCATATGACTGTCAGCTGATTTCTCAATAGAAACGATGCAGGCCAGACGGGAGTGGCAAGAAATATTCAAAGTGATGAATAGCAAGAATCTACAACCAAGATTACTCTACCCAGCAAAGCTATCATTCAGAATTGAAGGTCAGATAAAGAGCTTCACAGATAAGAAAAAGCTAAAGGAGTTCATCAACTCCAAACCAGTATTATATGAAATGCGGAAAGGTAGTCTTTAAGAAGAGGAAGAAGAAAAAGGTAAAGATAAAAATTACAAACAACAAATACATATCTATCAACAAGTAAACCTAAAAATCAAGTGAATTATAAATCTGATGAACAGAATAAACTGATGAATATAATAGAATCAGGGACATAGAAAGAAAGGGAGTGGACTGACAATTCTCAGGGGTAAAGAGGCTAGAGAGGTGTGGGATGAAACTGGACAAAAATTGTACACCTATGGATGAGGACAATGGGTGGGGAGGTAAAGGCAGAGGGTGGGGTAGGAACTGGGTGAAGGGGAGCTACGGGGGGAAATAAGAGGAACAATTGTAATTGAAGAGTTAAAAATTCTCAAAGTTAAGAATAGAGTGGAAATTTCCAGAGTGCTGTAACTCAGTTGCAGGTTGTTAGTGTAACCCAGGTGCAGGTTGTTAGTGTAACCCAGGTGCAGGTTGTTAGTGTGTGTGGTGAAGACAGCCTGTAGCCAAATTGTGGAAGGAGACAAGGCCCAGATGTCTCAAGAGATTAACCCAGAGATAACCAATAACTGCCATTCCATCCTGTTATCGTAATACTATAAAAATACCCTGTAACTTGGTTCGGGGCTCTCAGCCTCTGCTCTACTTTCAGAGTACGTTGTGAGCCCCAGCATGCTTGGTGAATAAACCCTTTGCTGTTTGCATGAGAACGTCTCTTGGAGCCTTCCACTGAGCGGCGAGCATTTCGACCCTTACATTTGGAGGTCCCATGGAGATCAGCTCAGGCTGCCCTGGAAGCCCCCAACAGACGCTTCTCGGGGTAAGTACAGGCGCCTCTAGATACAGCGATAGCTTAGGTTCTGGTTGAGGCTGGCAAGGTGGCTGTTGGTGCGGAGCGTGACCTTCCTCCGACTGCAGCTGACAGACGTGTCCGGGAGCTGCAGGCCACATCCCCGGGGGACGCCCTGGTGGAGATAGGGGAGCTCCAGGGACTCCTGGATGTCTCCCATCTGGTGAATTCTGATTCAGTAACTTTATTGCCAGCCAGGTCAGTTTTGCCGGCTAATCCGTTTTGGTTTTTGTCTGAACGTTTTGTGTCTGTGATTGTTGTTTTTGTCTTAATTGTTATTGTCTGTCTGCTATTATGGGTCAGACCACCTCGACTCCCTTGTCTCTAACCCTGGACCACTGGTCGGAGGTAAAGGATCGAGCCCCCTTTTTCTGAAGATCCTAACCGACTGACAGGACTCGTGGAGTCCCTTATGTTTTCCCATCAGCTAACCTGGGATGATTGCCAGCAGCTGTTGGGCACCCTCTTCACCACTGAGGAAAGGGATCGGATACTCCTGGAGGCAAGGAAAAATATCCCTGGATGAGATGGGCGCCCCACACAGCTCCAGAACATTATTGATGATGTGTTCCCTCTACACCGACCTAGCTGGGACCCTAATACTTCTCAAGGTAGGGAGCATCTGTCCCCCTATTGCCAGGCTCTTGTGGTGGGTCTCCGCGCGGCCGCTAGGCGGCCTACCAATCTGGCCAAGGTAAGAGAGGTGGTCCAAGGACCTAATGAGTCTCCCTCGGTATTTTTAGAAAGACTGATGGAAGCCTATTGGAGATACACCCCCTTTGACCCTCAGTCAGAGGAACAAAGAGCCTCTGTAGCCATGGCCTTTATTGGGCAGTCTGCTTCAGATATCGGGCGCAAGTTACAGCGCCTGGACGGACTGCAGGACTTGACCCTTAGAGACCTGGTAAAAGAGGCAGATAAGGTTTTCCACAAAAGGGAGACAGAGGAAGAAAAGGAGCAGAGATGTATAAAAAATTAATAAAATATATATATATTAAAAAAAAATATATATATATGCTAAATAAAAATATATATATGCTAAATAAAAAGGAAAGAAAAGGAGCAGAGAAAGGAGAAGGAAAGGGAAGAGAGAGAGGATATGAGGGACAAGAGGAGAGACAAGGCATTGACAAAAATACTGGCCACAGTGGTAAAAGGCGCAGGACCCAGAAGGGATAGGAGAGATAGTAAGGGAAATAACCTGGGCCCATGCCGCTGTCCAAACCTGGACCCAGACGAATGTGCTTACTGCAAGGAGAAAGGTCATTGGGTGAAGGAGTGCCCTAAAAGGAAAAACTCTCGGGCTGTTCAGCCTGCGATTCTAGCCCTGGATGAAGATTAGGGGCAACGGGGCTCGGAACCCCTCCCCGAGCTCAGGGTAAACTTTAATGTGGAGGGGACCCCCATTGACTTTGAAGTGGATACAAGGGCAGTCTATTCTGCTCTCCAGGCCCCTCTAGGTCCACTGTCCAGCAAAAGATCATTAGTCAGGGGAGCAAATGGAAGCAGGTATCGTGCCTGGACAACGAAAAGAACTATGGATTTGGGAAGAGGAAAGGTCCAGCACTCGTTCCTGGTAATCCCTGATTGCCCAGCCCCTCTTATGGGAAGGGATCTAAAGAATGAATAGAACCATTAAGGAGGCTCTAACTAAATTGACCTTGGAGACTGGCTTAAGGGGCTGGACCTTGCTCCTACCTTACGCCCTATTTAGGGCTCGAAATACCCCTTCCCTTTCTATGTACAATCTTACTCCCTTTGAGATTCTGTATGGCACTCCGCCTCCAATTTTAAAACTGACCTCCATGGTAGATATAAATTCTTTGCCTTGTACCCCCTTGATTGCCAGGTTAAAAGCCTTGGAAGGAATCCAGCAGTTTATCTGGAAACCATTAGTGTCTGCCTACCAGCCAGGGGAAACCAAGGTCCCCCATCCCTTCCAAGTTGGTGACTCAGTATACGTGCGAAGACATCAGACGCATAGCCTGGAACCTCGGTGGAAGGGACCCTACCTGGTGCTCTTGACAACCCCAACTGCAGTAAAGGTAGATGGCATTGCCTCCTGGATCCATGCGTCTCACCTCAAGCCTGCGCCGTCACCGGGATCCGGATGGACATTGGAAAGGACTGAAAACCCTCTCAAACTGTGCATTCGCCGCGTGGGTAGGGCTATGCTTTCTTCCCCTGACTACTAGCAACCCTCATGCCCCCTCTTCTTTAACTTGGGAGATCGTAAATCCCACGGGGCAAGTAGTTTGGTCACACCCCGGGGACATGGTGGCCAACTTTATCGGAGATATTAAATTAATGGTCATCAGACAACAGTACACTGCCCTACAGGAACCAGATACAGATCTCTAAGATTAGAGATCACACAAAAAGAAGTGGGGAATGAAGAGTTAAAAATTCTCAAAGTTAAGAATAGAGTGGAAATTTCCAGAGTGCTGTAACTCAGATGCAGGTTGTTAGTGTAACCCAGGTGCAGGTTGTTAGTGTGTGTGGTGAAGACAGCCTGTAGCCAAATTGCAGAAGGAGACAAGGCCCAGATGTCTCAAGAGATTAACCCAGAGATAACCAATAACTGCCAGCCGCATCCTGTTATCGTAATACTATAAAAATACCCTGTAACTTGGTTCGGGGCTCTCAGCCTCTGCTCTACTTTCAGAGTACGTTGTGAGCCCCAGCATGCTTGGTGAATAAACCCTTTGCTGTTTGCATGAGAACATCTCTTGGAGCCTTCCACTGAGCGGCGAGCATTTCGACCCTTACATAATAATCTGTACAATAAGGATTTATTAAATTTTAAATGAAAATCTAAAAAAAAAGGCTATAAATCAAGCAAGTAAGATTAAATAGAATATTTGATAGAATATGTTCTATCCTGGCTGGGGTGGCTAAGTGGTTCAGCATCAACCTATGAACCTGGTTCAATTCCCAGTCACGATATATGCCTGGATTTCGGGCTCAATCCTGGGTGTCCAGGAGGGAACAGATTGATAATTCTCATCATTGATGTTTCTATGTCTCTCTCCCTTCCTTTCTCTGAAATAAATAAAAATATATTTTAATAAAAATATATTTTAAAAAATAGACTATGTTCTAGCCTCCTACATTGACAAATCTACTTTCACAGCAACCTGGAAGGCCAAGTTGCATTTAGAACTATTGGCCTCCTGGATTTGGTGCTGTAATGTGGCAGCACAGAGAGAGCCATCTCCAGCCCCTCCTCCAGTTCCAACCTTGGGAAAGGCATGTGGCCACCTCAGGCCATTTGTCCATGGTCCATTCACATAGCTGGTAGCAGCTGGCCTTGGTTACACCGTAGCCTTGGTATACACACCAGCCATAGGCCCAGGGTGAAGGCCCAGGCAGACAGAGGAACTGGAGTCTGGACCTTGTGGCAGGGAATTCTGGGGTTCTGCATTTAGGTAGGCATGTCTCCTTGATTCAGTCTTTCCTACACCTCCTCCCCCTGTGAGAGGGAGGCTGAAGCCAGAGGAGTGCCAGAGTGGGTTCCTCTACAATGGTGGATCCAAGATAAGGACACTTCTTGCCTGGGTCTAAGTTCTATGCCCTGGGTCTAAGTACTGCCAGGATCTGGTTCCAGTGTGGCTAGAGAGTGGGTCCAATTTCTGAGTAGAGGTGGCTGGGTATTGAGAAATAAAAGTAAGAGACAAGACACAGAAGTAGAAAGAAAAGCTGGGACCGGGTGGACAGCTGCCCTCTTCTGATGGAGAGACAGTGACCCAGAGCTGATGCAGCATGTTTATTTTATATCCCCAAATACCAGGAAGTTTCACCAAAAGGTCAAGACAAAGAAGATTATTTGCATTCTTGAGTAGGCCCTGAGCACTCCTGGTGCTATGCTGGATTTAGGTATCAAAACCCACTTCTCCATACCATGGGCTGAAATGAAGGTCAAGCTGACAACACCCTCACCCTTTTGGCAAGGCGTGTTCCCAGGGTGTAGCTTTGCTGATGCCACTGGGTTCAGCTGACAATAATTAAAGAATGCCCATGTGCCTTCCCAGGGGGCCCTCTACACAGCGCTTCTCTCCAGAACCAGCCTTCCTATTCCTAACCAGGATGACTCACTTTTATCATGAAGGAGGGGTAGGGGTATTTATCACCATCTGCTCCCCATCTCTCTGGAACCCTGATATTGCCCTGTCTAGTCTGGTTCTGTGGACTGTTCAGTGCTGGGCCCTACAGCCAGTGGGCAGCTCTTCCTAGCTTCTGCCAGAAAACTGGGACACCAACTTTAGCTAATGTTTCTTGCTCACTCAGTTGAAAAACCACAGCTTTCTAACCCTCAGGCTTCCAACCCTCACTGGGAGCTAACTGTTTCTTCCCTGATGCTGTGTGACAGTCTCAAGTCAGGGCTCCTGCAGCTGTCCTGCTACTGGGTACCTCCCTCGTGGGGGCATATCTGCCATAGGCTACCAGTGCCTACACACTCTCACTCTCACTGGTACTGGTGGCTCTTTCTGGGCTCCCTTGTTACCACCTTAGAGAGTGTAAGGTGGAGAGGGCAAGAGGAAGTATGGGGTAGTGAGCAGACTCTACTATCAGGGTCTAGAGGAAATTCAAAGACCTTTTCCATTGGAAGAGAAAGGCTGGGGCCCTGGGCGGGAGGTGGGGGGAGGTTTGACAGGGTTTTCCCAAGAAGGCTGAAGCATGCCCCAAACTTCAGCTATGAAGGGCCTGTGCCACTATGTGATCAGGAACACTCTGGACTGAACACCTAGGGAGAGTCTATTTTGTACATCCTTCCAGTGTAGCCACTGTCCTGTGGCCAATACAGCTCCCATGGAGTGGGGGCTCCCTGTTGGTGGACCAGGTCTGGGACCTGTTGAGGAGGTGCCAACCTCATCTTGCCAGGTAAAGGAGGGAGAGTACCTGTCACTCTCTGGGCAGTGGGGCCACCCTGGATGGCCTTTACTTCTTTTTCATCAGGTATCCCTCATCTCCCTCTTAGCAAGCTGTCTCCTTCCCAGCTGGCTTGTCAGGAACCAGTAGCCCAACCTGTCAGTTAGTGAAAAGACTTCAGGATGGGGGTGGTGGGTAGTGCACAGGACAGTTAACAAAGTGAGGGGGAGGGGCATTCAGGCCAAACTTGTGGTGGACCATGTGCCCAAATTCTTCCTCTGAGGGCCAGCCTACCTGGATGAGATGGGACATGGGCCAGGGCACTCTGATCTGAGTGGGAACCACTGAGCCCCTCCTTTCCTCCATACCTTTACACCTGCGATGTCCTGGTCTCCATGCCATCCTCCTGCCTCACTGCCCTTAAGGATCTCCCAACTGCAGAGCTCCTAGCTGAGGTCCAGATGAGGGCCCAGCACAGGCCTTTGTTCTGGGAGCTGAGACTCCAGGGAACTGGTCTAGGTACTCTCCTCAGCAGGTGCTGGGTCCAATGGCTCAGAGCAGGTGAGGGAGGGGTTCGTGGCACTCCAGCATTCAGGGGTAAGTCTCAGTGTGTCACACACTGGCTCACCTCATTTCCCTGACAGAATAGCCCAGTTGCATCCGATGGAAAGCACCTCCCTCCTCTGGAAAGGGCTCAGGAAGCAATCCAGGATCTGATCTTAAGTTTGTGTCTTTCTAGCCCTGTCAGTGCCACAGGATATCCCAGGAGCTTCTGCATGGTGGAGGAAGCTAGGGAGCAGGAGATGGGGCTGCAGGATTAGGGACTGGACATGACCCAGGCCACTCCTGGGAAGAAGTTCTCCTCTGCCAAAACCGGCTTGGCTCAGTGGCTAGAGTGTCGGCCTGCGGACTGAAAGGTCCCAGGTTCGATTCCGGTCAAGGGCATGTACCTTGGTTGCAGGCATGTACCTAGTGGGGGTTGGGCTGGAGGCAGCTGATCGATGTCTCTCTCTCACTGATATTTCTAACTCTCTATCCCTCTCCCTTCCTCTCTGTAAAAAATCAATAAAAAAAAAAAAAATATATATATATATATATATATATATATATAAAAGTTGTTCTCTATTCTAACTGGGGTTCCAAGTTGGGGACAGCTCAAACTAGGCCACTATGCCTCCTTGCCCTTAACTATCCTGGCACATCCTGGAGACCTTCAAGGAAAACTACCAGCAGATACCAGGCCTCAGGGTTGCCTGAGGCTCAGGAGTTGCCAGGGGGCAGGGAAAGGCCAGAGGCTGACTTTAGGTGGATGGGTGGGGTAGGAGACCCTCTGAGGAGAGCAGACAACTTGAGTGAGAGGCTCTAAGCCAGGCCCTGGGGAGGATAGCCTCTGGGACATTGCATTCCTCTGGATCAACACTGAGTCCCACTGGTGGGCTGGGCTGGAGGACTAGTCACTTCCTTTTTGTGGACCACACCTTTTGGATGAGATCACCTCCTACTTCACTGTTGAACTATCTGGCTATTGCAGGATCAAATGAGGTAATGAAGAGGCTAAAAAGCAGAAAGGTGGTATTATTAGCTGGAGTCATATTTGACTTGCTAATTAGTTTCCTAAAAATAGCCACATTTATTATAGTGCAGGAAGAACCGTAAATGAGCCAGTGCCTGGATTCTTGATGTGGTGCTGTGGCAGCCTTGCTGTGTGAATTTGGGTTTGACCCTAACCCTCCCTGGGCATCTGGTTCCAGATGGATACTGGACAGTCCCTGAGGGCCATAGGCCTGAATCTAAAACAATAGCCAGATGCAAACTGAGGGAGAAGGTCTCTTCCCATCTGGGGTTGGGTTCTGGAGGACTGGCTTCCTCTGAGTTACTAGATAAGAGCAATTGGTATCACTGAGGTTGGCTATACCTGGCACCTGTTAGGAAATCTAAAGGGGTTCTGAGTCTGGCCTTGATCTTGGAGTCTGGGGGCAGGCTGCACACTTTCTATTACAGAGCCCAACAATTAGCAGGGACTGTGTTGTGCCTGGAGTCCAGGGTCCCCAATAATCAACCACTAAGGAGCCTTTTCCAATGCAAAAGCAAAGAGTCTTTATTCAAACCCAGGTTTGGCTCCCAGCCTCTTTCTGGCACAGCAGTGAGACGAGAGTGTGCCCAGGAAGAACAATCGGTTATATGGGATTAGGATATTGGGCTGGCTTAGGGAAGTGACGAGGATTACAGAGATTGGTTGCTGTGTTACTGGAGCTTCATTGGTCCATTCTGGCGGTGGTTGGGGAAGTTAGGACATTGCTGGCACACCTGTGGTCACTCCCAGAAAAGGGAGGGGGTTTAGGCAGGGGGCCCAGCCCTATAGGACAAGGTGGAGGAGAGTTCATTTCTGCTTTGTCCTTTCATTCCCCACTTGTCTTGGGACACACATCTCAATCATGAGACGTGCTGCATTTCTCAGGTTGAGTGCATTGCAGCTTGAGCTTGAGCGAGTTGCACTGGTCCTGGCCCATGTTCCATTGCACAATGAAGTCCTCGTGGATTACAGAGGGGTCGGCTGGGTGAGTGAATGTGATGGACCCAGGTCGTGACGCCGTCTACTTTGAGGGTGGTGAAGTTCGTCAGCACCAGACGTAGGGACCCTTCCAACGTGGCTCAAGGGTCTCCGGTGATGTCTCTTGACGTAGACCCAGTCCCCGGGCTTATGCTGATGAGTCGGGGCTGGGCCGGTTTCATAGATGGCGCAGAGGCGCAGCCAAATGTCCTCGTGCGCCCTCTGGAGCCCTTTCAAGGAAAGAAACAGTTCTAGACTTTCAAACTCTGCAAGAAATTCGGCTTTAAGGTTAAGGATAATAGGGGGTGGCCGACGGAACATGATTTCATAAGGAGTAAAACCTAGGGTGTAGGGGGAGTTCCTAACCTGGTTAAGGGCATACGGAAGGAGAACCACCCAGTCCCCACCAGTCTCCATGGTCAATTTGGTAAGGGTCTCTTTTAGAGTTCTATTTATTCTTTCTACATGCCCTGAACTTTGGGGCCTATAAACACAATGTAATTTCCAATTTGCCCCAATGGCCTTGGCCACTGCCTGCGTTACCTGTGAGACAAAGGCTGGTCCATTGTCCGACCCTATTTCAGCAGGAAAACCGTACCTGGGCAAGATGTCTCCAGCAGCTTCTTAGCTACTGTCTGAGCTGTTTCATGCTTAGTTAGATATTCTTCTACCCATCAGAGAAGGTATCTACAAATACTAAAAAATATTTATAGCCATTCTTTCCTGGTTTAATTTTAGTGAAGTCGACCTCCCAATTGTGCTCCAGGCTTGGTTCCTCTGAGCCGGGTTCCTTTTTCACTCAGCCTGGTTCTCGAGTTTGTGAGTTGACAGGTCTTGCAGGTGGATACAACCTGCTCTATTTTGATATCCTGTTGGTGGGTCTTAATTCTTGCCTGTCGGATTAAGTCTTTTAATTTTCGTGCCCCCAGGTGAGTGGAGCGGTGCATGCGTTCTAACACTGTAACCCCAAGCCAGTCTGGTAGTATGAGTTCCTTGTTTGGTGTGTACCACCATCCTTTAATTTCCTGGATGTGGGGAAGCCTCCTGATCCACTGCAGCTCCTCCTGAGAATACCCAGGCTGATCTGGCAAAACTGAGTCCCCGGGGTCTGGTAGTTGTAAGGCCATGGTAGGGACCAAAGTGAAGGCTGCTGCTTTGGGCACCTGATCAGCCCTTTGGTTACCTCTTGCTACTGGGTCAGCTGCCTTTTGGTGCCCTTGGCAGTGGATAATGGCTAGCTTAGCGGGGAGCCACAAGGCTGCAAGCAGGTCAAGAATTTCCTGTTTATTCTTTATTGTCCATTCCTCTGCTGTCAATAGCCCTCTCTCCTGATAGATCGCCCCATGAACATGAGCTATAGCAAACGCATATCCACTATCTGTGTAGATGTTAAGCCGTTTCTCAGCCCGCAGTGTCAGTGCCTTGCTAAGTGCAATGAGTTCTGCTCATTGAGCAGACGTCCCAGGGATCAGAGCCTCCGCCCATACAGTGTCTGTGTCGGTGACCACTGCTGCACCCATCTCACATGAAGCTGCTTCCATCCGTGAACCAGGTGGCCTCTGACATCAGGGAGGGGCCAAGTCTTTCCGGAGTCCATGCACCCGCTCCGGGATTCCAGAACAGTCATGTAGTGGGCATCTAGGTCGGGTCAGGCAGCAGGGTAGCGGGGTTGAGGGCCGCACTTGGATGGAACTGTACTCTAGGAGGGTTGAGCAGCAAGCTTTGATAGTGGGTCAAACGTGCATTACTCATCCATCTATCAAGAGGTTGTTTTAGGACCCCCTCAATGGCATTCGGGATTATAATCCAGATCTTCTGTCCTTAGGGTCAGTTTGTCAGCATCCTTGACTAAGAGCGTGGTTGCTGCAATGATTCTCAGGCACGGTGGCCAGCCGGCAGCTACTGGATCTAACTTCTTAGACAAGTCTGCTACTGGGTGGCTCTAGGGGCCTAAAGCTTGAGTTAAAACTCCCTTTGCTATTCCTTTGTGTTTGTCTACAAAGAGGTGAAAGGACTTTGTAATGCCTGGCAGGCCCAGGGCTGGAGCAGCTAGGAGGGCCTTTTTTTTAACTGGTTAAAGGCAGTCTCTTCTTTCTCAGCCCTCCCTTCTTTGGTAGCTTCATATAGGGGTCTAGCAATTTTAGGAATCCAGAGGCGGCAGTAGCCAGCGGATCCTAGGAACTCCCTTACTTCTCTTTGGGAGGTGGGGGCAGGGATCTTCAGGACAGTTTCTTTTCTAGCATCTGATAACTGCCATTGTCCACCCTCCAGGATGTATCCCAGGTAACTCACCCTCTCTTGGCATATTTGAGCTTTCTTTGTGGAGGCCCGATACCCTAACGTCCCCAGGATGGCCAACAGTTCTCTAGTCCCCTGCTTGCAATCAAGATGTCATCTATGTACTGAAGGAGGGTGAGACTGGGGTGCTCTCTCCTGTACTCACCGAGGTCTTTGTGCAGTGCCTTGTCGAAGATGGTAGGCGAATTCTTGAACCCTTGGGGCAGTTGCATCAGGTTAGTTGTCCACTGTATTCCTCCTCTGAATCATGCCATTCAAAGGCAAACAAGGGTTGGCTTTGAGATGCTAGCGGCAGCCTGAAGAAAGCATCCTTCAAGTCTAATACAGTATACCAGACTCTAGAGGGTGTCAATGAACTCTAGAGGGTGTATGGGTTAGGAACAGTTAGATGTATATCCATGACTCTTATTTACTTCCTGGAGGTCCTGTACCAGTGGATAGTCATTGGTGTGGGGCTTTCTGACCGGGAGGAGAGGGGAGGGGGTGTGTTCCAGGCAGATTGACAGGGGACTAGTACCCCTAGACTTCGCAGTCTCCTGATGTGAGGCTGTATTCCCTTCAGGGCCTCCTGGGACATTAGATACTGCTTGATTCTTATTCTCTAGGCTTTAGCTTCACCAGGATTGGGGCCTTGTGAGCAGCCAGTCCAACTCCCCCCATCTCTGCCCAAGCTGTGGGGAATTCTTGTAGCCATCTGTCCACAGTGCTTTCTACTGGGGGCGCCCCCTGGTGGAGATGATATTCATCCTCCAGTCTCAGAGTCAAAACTTGGATGGGATGGCCTTTACCATCGGTGACCTGGGGCCCCCCTTGTCTGAAAGTTATTTGGGCTCAAGTCCCGTCTTAGTAGGGGGTAGGGGCATTCTGGTATTACCATAAATGAATGGGATACCCGGCCCATACCTAGATCTACTGTTCTTCGGGTAGACCATGAATAATACTGGCCCATGCCAGTCGCCCCTTGCACCTAGGATTTCTTGTTGGCTAGCTCTCCCTGCGGTGTGCGGAGGACTGAATGTTGCACTCCAGTGTCAACAAGGAAGTCAACAGGGGTCCCCTCCACTCTAAGAGTTACCCTGGGCTCGGCGAGGGGGGTCCGAACCCCGACACCCCTAATTACTCAGTTCTTCCAGCTCTAAGACTCACTTGGTCAGTCTTGCCTCCCTTCCCACTGGCCTTCTTTGAACATTCTCGGGCCCAGTGCCCTATCTCCCTGCAGTAAGCACACTGGTTCCGCTGCAGCTTCTTTTTCCCGCCCCTGACAGCCCCCTTACCTTCTTCTTGTTCATCTGCAAGCTGGCGAAGGCGGCAGGTCCTTTCCTCGGAGGATTCTGTGGTAGTGGCTAGCAGAATCTTGGCCAGGTTTGGGGTCTGCTTGTCACTGGCAGCTGCCATGGCGCGGGCTTGCCTAACTTCAGGGGACTCCCAGTTATTGTATACTTTCAGCCACTTCCAGCAAGTCCCAGAGACTCTTTCCTCCTAATCTATCTATTTTCTGCAGTTTCCTTCTGATGTCTGCAGCTGACTGGTTTATAAAACTCATGACTACAGCTGCCTTATTTCCAGGGGCTTCTGGGTCCATGGGGGTGTAAGTGCGGTATGCCTCCATGATCCGTTCTAAGAAAGCAGCTAGAGACTCATCCCTTTCCTGCTGTATGTTCCCTACCTTGGTCAAATTGGTAGGCTTTCTAGCAGCCATGCGGAGACCCCTCATTAGAGTCTGGCGGTAGACCCGGAGCCTCTCCTTACCTTTTGCCGTGTTGAAGTCCCTTTCAGATCTAGTCAGGGGAAAGGAGGTGTCTATCTGAGCCTGGTTGGTGCTAGTCCCAGGCTGGAGTTATTATTAATGTGCTATTTTATTTTAGCATCTGTAACTGGATTAAGCTGGGACTAGCTTCCAGGCCTCATTGAGGATCCTCTCCCTCTCCTTGGTGGTGAATAGGACCTGCAAAAGCTGCTGACAGGTAGGCTGATGGGTGAAAAGAACAGAATCTAACAAATAGATAAGCCTTGCTGGCTTCTCAGAGAACTTAGGATTCTGAGCTTTCCAATTATAGAGATCACTAGTGGTGAAAGGCCAGTAGTGATGGGGCTGATTCCCCTACCCCCTGTCTTCTGACCAACCACCAGTGATGGTAGGGTATCGGCCTGATACGTCAGTGTCAGCCATTTTCAGGGCTCACAAGCAGGATACCAGGCTTCTCTGTAGCACTCTTATTAGCTTCAAGTGTTCAGGGTTCAGATAGGGATCTTTAAAACATGATACTGCAGTCCCTCTAAGTACTTTGGCATAACTACCCTGTTTAGGGAGGCAAAATGCAAAATATTTACTCTTCCTGGCTTACTGGCCTGTATTATTTGATTTCCTTACAACATTTCTCTTCTCTTTCTTATTACATATACAATCCTTTATTACATTTTCACTTCCAAATTTGCCTTTAAACCTTCTTTCTATGTCCTTTAAAAATGCATAACCATGTCTCAGACCTTCTACTCAATATTCCTTATTCTTTGAAGCCTTAATCCTTTATGATTCCTAACAAGTAAACAGCCAGAATTTCTGAGCTTAAAGTTCCTTTGTTGGATATTCCACGACTGCCCAAGAAGTATCCAGTAACCCCACCCTGCCAGATTGGACAATGAGATTTCCTTTATGTGTATTAAAAGGGTTAAAAAGAAGAAAACGGGGCAGAAGAAGATCCACTGTGTTTTGTAGTAGCATAGTTCAGATAAGCAAAAAAAACAAGGATGCCTGCAGAGAGGGTTGTAGCCAGCAAAATCAACAAAAACCTATCTCTCCCTGCTTCATGATTAACTGCCAACATCCTCCCTCCTGTTCCCCAGTCCAGTTGCTTGTCTCCCTTTCCTATTGTGAGTCAGAGGAAGACAATTTCTACAGAAGGGAGAAACAGAAACAGTGGGAGTTTCAGAGAAAACTACAGAGGACCGCTGTAGTAGTGCTCCCTTTTGAAGCCTGAGGTCCAACCTGTGGAGAAAAATGACTCTTAGCCTGGAAAGATAAGGGTGTGTAGGGAGATTTCTTGTGAACTGGAAGCCTGGATGGCCACCTGAAAGAAAAGATGTTTAATCCAGTTAGAGATGCTAAAATAAAATAGCACATTAATAATAACTCCAGCCTTAGATGGCTTACATTGGACTATGATGTCACAGGCAGGGACAGGGCCTGTAGTCTCTCTGCCCTGCAGAGTTGTAAGCCCTGTCCCTGGAAGTCTCCAATCACCAAAAGAGACAAGAAAGCCATAAATAAAAGATTCTTTGTTCTTTGAAATATCACAAATTTATGCCTAGGACTTTAAAATGTAATATAGCAAATTCACAAATCAGAACAAAATGAAACCATTACTTACACAAAATTAGAGAGGAATTTTTATTAGCTAAATGGACTGACTCCCTCTCTGAGAGAGAGCAAAAACTCAGAAAAAAATTCCAGCAGCTGCTAAAGACTTTTGCACTCTGTCACAGCAGGTCCATCCCAAATCAAGTGAAATAGAAAGAGATAGTTCTCAACCAATGTCCACAGAATAAAACAGAGAAACACAGACACAGACAAACAAAGGGCCCCAAGAAAGTCTTCCAGCTCCTCGGAAACAAAACTGAAAACTGGACAATGGCCCTGCGCCAACCAGTGGGAGCGACCCACTTCGTCCCAGAGGTTTGAGGGGATTCCACGTCCCTCGTGAGGGGTTTCCACGTCCCTCCAGATGGAGGACCAGAGAGTCCTCTGACTCCTCCTGCCCGAGATCCAGCCATGCGTCCACTTAGACCATTTCGGGCACTACGGACTTCAGAAGTGAGCTTGCGCACAGAACAGAAACAGACAACATGCAGACATTTACCGCGGTCAGACAGACTCTCCAGATCGGGGTCCCTCGTGGGTATTGGGGAGCCCAGATCCCGACAAGCCCCCAAAATGTTGTGCCTGGAGTCCAGAGTCCCCAATAATCAACCACTAAGGAGCCTTTTCTGATGCAAAAGCAAAGAGTCTTTATTCAAACCTGGGTTTGGCTCCCAGCCTCTTTCTGGTGCAGCAGTGAGACGAGAGAGTGTGACCCGAAAGAACAATCAGTTATATGGGGTTAGTTTATTGGGTGGGCTTAGGAAAGTGACGAGGGTTACAGAGATTGGTTGCTGTATTCCTGGAGCTTCATTGGTCCATTAGGGTGGTGGTCGGGGAAGCTAGGACATTGCTGGCACACCTGTGGCCACTCCCAGAAAAGGGAGAGGGTTTAGGCAGGGGGCCCAGCCCTATAGGACAAGATGGAGGAGAGTTCGTTTCTGCTTTGTCCTTTCAACTGCAGACAAGAGGGCTCACAGAGAGGAGTGGGGCCTTCAGAGCGGATGGGGAGGGCAGGGTTAGGGGTAAGATTAGAGGAGCTGCAGACTCAGGGACATCTAGCTGGCTGGATTGCTTCTGAGCCCTTCCCAGAGGAGGGAGGTGCTTCCCATCGGATGCAGCTGGGCTATTCTGTCAAGGAAATGAGATGAGTCAGTGTGTAACACACTGAGACTCACCCGTGAATGTTGGAGCACCATGAACCCCTCCCTCAACTGCGCTGAGCCCTGGGACTCAGCATTTGCTGAGGAGAGTATCTGGACCAGGTCCCTGGAGTATAAGCTCACAGAACAAAGGCTTGTGCTGGGCCCTCACCTGGACCTCAGCTAGGAACTCTGCAGTGGAAGGTTTTCTCAGAAAGGGGGCTGAGGGTCCTCAAGGGCAGTGGGACATCCGGCTGGTTGGGAAGTCCATTCACTCAGTGCATGTTTATTGAGCACCTACTATGTGCCAGATACTGTGCCACATGTTGCAGAGCTAATATAGGGCACATTAGATCCAGTTTCAGTCTAGTATGGGAGGCAGTTACTCATTACTAAGCACCCAACTAAACCTCACAAAATACATGCCACTCTGACAAGGGCTACAGAGCCATGTATGGTGCCAAGGGCATGTGTAATGGGGAATTTGACTTAGTTGAAAGGTCAGGGAAGTCTTTCTGGAGGAGGTGACATGAGTGAAACCTAAAGGATGAGTAGGCACTCTCTAAGCCAGTGGTTCTCAACCTTCCTAATGTCGTGACTCTTTAATACAGTTCCTCAGGTTGTGGTGACCCCCCAACCATAAAATTATTTTTGTTACTACCTCATAACTGTAATTTTGCTATTGTTATGAATCATAATGTAAATATCTGTATTTTCCAATGGTCTTAGGCAACCCTGCTAATGGTTCTCAACTTGTGGATCGCAAGAAACAAAGAGGGTGCAGAGGAGCAAAGATGGTGGTAAGGAGGTGCATACAGGGGCTGAAGAAGAGCGGGGCGGTTGGAGTGGAGATGGGGGAGCCATACCTTTAGTGTGATGAAAGCCCGGGGTGGGCGGGGGGGGAGGGTAGGGAGAGATTTCAATTTGAAGAAGCCTTACTGTGGTCCAGGCCAGAGGTGGTGGTGGCTATGAGACAGGGAGAGTATTCAGGCAGTAAGATCAAGAGCACTAGGACATGGCCAGATTCATATGTTACATTGACTCATCAAAATGCTGACCTATAAATACACCTGGGAAGATAAAGGCTGTGGGATAGATGTTCCTCCCTTCCATGCTTCCCTGCATGGTTTCTTAAAAACCAAAACAAAACAAAAAAACATTCTGTTTTAAAAAAAAAAATATATATATATATAATTGATTTTTTTTTACAGAGAGGAAGAGAGAGTGACAGAAAGTTAGAAACATCGATGAGAAAGAAACATCGAACTGCTGCCTACTGCACACTCCCCACTGGGCATGTGCCCACAACCAAGGCACATGCCCTTGACTGGAATCGAATCTGGGACCCTTGAGTCTGCAGGCCGATGCTCTATCCACTGAGCCAAACCCGTTAGGGCAAAAAACCCCATTCTTGTTGATTTCAAAGGAAGGAGAGGAAGAGAGAGAGAAACATCAATGATGAAAGAGAATCATTGATTGGCTGCCTCCTGCATGCCCCCCACTGGGATTGAGCCTACAACCCAGGCATATGACCTTGACTGAAATTGAACCCCAGACCCTTCAGGCCGACACTCTAACCAATGGGCCAAGCCGGCTAGGGTTCCTGTCTGATTTCACTGCTGAGAGAAAATGTCCTCTTTGTCATTTCCTACAAATCACCGGCCCCTCTGGCAGTATAAGCTGGATCCTGCCAGGATGCTGCACTCTCCCCTCACCTTTGTGTTTCCATCTCTATTTACCTTGCCCCTTGAACCTGATGTGACTCCCCAGTCCCTTACCTCTTGGTGTCTGCTCTCTAGGGGGAGGAGTTTGTGAGAACTGAAAAGCTAACAGGAACAAGTGACCCTTACAAGGGGCAGTCCTACAGACAGTGCCTGGACTTTATTATATGCTAACATCAATGGGAACCTGAGAAGGGTGATTAAAGAGGCTCCTGGGAGACCATCTGGTTTGACATCCTGGGGCATAGCCAGATTGAGTGCTGAGGACCAGGGAGGGTATGACTTACCACAGCAGAGCACAGCATACCTGCATGAGAACCTCCAGCCTCCTGACATTTTAAATCTTGGGGCAGGCAGGGCTGTGGGTTCTCTCTGGGCTGGCTGAGGGCCCCAATATCCTCAAGGCCCCATCTTGCATTGCCTTCTGCTCTGGAACTCCTGGCCCTAGAAGTTGGACCTCTGAGACATTGAAGAGAAGCTTGGAAAATAGTGAGCCCGCAGTCACAGCAGGGATTCTTGCTGCAATCAAATTCTAAAAGACTAGTTATAGCTGAAATCGATTTGGCTCAGTGGATAGAGCGTTGGCCTGCGGACTGAAAGGTCCCAGGTTCAATTCTGGTCAAGGGCATGTTACCTTGGGTGCAGGCACATTCCGAGTGGGGGGCGTGCAGGAGGCAACTGATTGATGTTTCTAACTTTCTATCCCTCTCCCTTCCTTTCTGTAAAAAATCAATAAAATATATTTAAAAAAATAAAATAAAATAAAAGACTAGTTATAGGAAATCTCATCAGTGGGAAGGAATGTAGGGCTGCTGGGAGTGACATGAAGAACCCTCACCTGGGGAGGCCAATTGCCCTGTACCGGGATCTCTCCTGTGCTCTGGGGTAGCTCATCCCCACCCTCCTCTCTCACTTAGGGGAGGTCTGAGACAGCAGCAGAGACACCCAGCCCCACGCAGCTTGACCACCCTTCTTACCTCCTAGGGTAAGATCTTGGTAAAAGAACAGTCCTGGAATCTACCAGGGACACTCAGTGTGGAGACCTCACAAAGTTCCTCCTTAGGTCTAGTCTCTCTTCAAGACAACTTTCTGTGCAGGCCTGTGACCTGGGCTACATGCTCTTTTCCAGAGAGCAGAGGTTGGGTGGAGCTGGGTGCATTTCCAAAATGTTCTTTAAGCTGGTGGGCATGTAAAGGGGCAGGGGTGGAGAGTAAGAGTTTATTTTCCTCCAGTGCTTAGGTGATGGAGTCCTGATGTTCAGCCCTGTGTGCTTCCCCCCTTCAAACTTCCCCCACTAGAAATCACTTCTGCCTTTCCAGCCTTTCCCCCTCCCCCATCACTGGAAATCATTTCTGCCTTTTCCCCAGACCTTGGGTATCCCCACCCTCATACCTGCCCTGAGGCCTTGGGTGGGACCTAAGGAGTCTTACTGGTGAGAGCTCTCACTTCTGGTACAGCTCTGCCCCATGTGCCCACCCAGAGAAGCTCAGGGGAACAGAAGTCTCATCCTGTGCCCAATATCAGTCAGTCCATTGTGAGCCGCTGGAGTTCCCACAGGGGCAGGGTCCTTGTTTCTCCCCAATGCCAGGCTGGGGCACCCTGGGACCCAGCCTCTACTTGGCCCTCCTCCCCATCAAGCCCCTGTGTGGTTCAGGACACAATGAGAGTGGAGGTCAAGCTGTTGGGAGAGGGGTTGGAACTCTCCTCTGCTGTCTCAGATCTTCCTTAGGAGAGGTCCCAGCTTGGCCTCTGGCAGACTGAGTGATCTTGGGCAAATTTCTGTTCCTGCCTGGGCCTCAGTTTCTCCATCTGTACAATAAACAGGGTGACTCAGGGAGACTTCCTCCAGACCTCAGATTTTCCCCCCTACTTTACTTTTATTAGTATTTACTTTATGCTGAATTTATGCCAAGGCCATAAATTTTTCTTTCTTCAGTTTCTTCTGGGATATCTTTTTCTTCTGTGCAACCTCCTGCTCTGGTTTAGGAACAATCTGCTCTGTTGAAGTGAGGATCATCTCAATGTGGCCAGGAGAGCTCATGTATGGGTTCATCTGCCCATGAGCTCCGTAAGTTCTGCGCTGCATCCTGGGAGCTTTGTTCATCTGGATGTATTCAATGACCATAGAATCTACATCTAAACCCTGAAGATCATGCATCACTCTGCATTTTTAAGCGTGTGCAGCAGAAATCCAGCACTCTATTTAGGCCACTCACCCTGTGTCCAGCCCCATGTTTGGCCTGGGCACACCTATCAACTGCACCACAGTAACAACGAAATGGCACATATTGCTTCTGTAAAGTGACATCGTTCAGATACCTGGTGGCTTTTTGATATGCATACCCTTGGTGGCCTGGGGCAGTTCCATGAGTGTTCTTAAGTGAACATGAAGATTTAAATTTTTCTTTCTCTCTCTCTCTATTTTTTTAAATTAAATCTTTATTATTCAGATTACTACATTTGTTTCTCTTTTTTTCCCCCCCTCCATAGGTCCCCTCCACCCGGCTCCCACTCCTCCCTCTACCCTTACCTCCACCCCATTGATGAGTCCATAGGTGTGATTTTTGTCCAGTCACTCCCTGTACACCCCTCCCCCCTTTCCCCCTGAGAATTATCAGTCCACTCCCTCTCTGTGCTCCTGATTCTATTATATTTACCAGTTTATTCTGTTGATCAAATTTTTAATTCACTTAATTTTTAGGTTCACTTGTTGATAGATATGTATTTGTTCATAATTTTTTATCTTTTACCTTTTTCTTCTTCCTCTTCTAAAAGAGTACCTTTCAGCATTTCATATAATACTGGTTTGGAGTTGATGAACTCCTTTAGCTTTTTCTTATCTGTGAAGCTCTTTATCTGCCCTTCAATTCTGAATGATAGCTTTGCTGGATAGAGTATTCTGGGTTGTAGGTTCTTGCTATTCATCACATTGAATATTTTTTGCCACTCCCGTCTGGCCTGCATCGTTTCTGTTGAGAAATCAGCTGATAGTCATATGGGTGCTCCCTTGTAGGTAATTAACTGTTTTTCTCTTGCTGCTTTTAATATTCTCTCTTTGTCTTTTGTTCTTGGTATTTTAATTCTGATGTGTCTTGGAGTAGTCCTCTTTGTATTCCTTTTATACGGGGTTCTGTGTGCTTCCTGGACTTATAAGTCTATTTCTTTCACCAGATGTAGGAAGTTTTCAGTCATTATTTCTTTAAATAGGTTTTCAGTATCTTGCTCTCTCTCTTCTTCTGGCACCCCCACAATTCTGATGTTGGTACACTTGAGGTTGTCCCAGAGGCTCCTTACATTATCTTCACATTTTTGGATTCTTTTCTCTTTTTGCTTTTCCAGTTGAGTGATTTCTGCTTCTTTATATTTCAAGTTTTTTACTTGATTCTTGCCTTCTGCTAGTCTGCTGCTAGGTCTCTGTATAATATTTTTTATTTCAGTCAGTGTATGTTTAATTTCTATTTGGTCCTTTATCATCTCTAGTTGGTCCTTTTCCTTCTCTAGTTGGATCTTTTGCATCTCTAGTTGGTCCTTTTTCATCTCTTCTTGGAACTCGCTAAATTTATCCATCTTTTCTAGGATATTCTTGAAAAACCTTATAAGTGTGGTTTTGAACTCTATATCCAGTCATTTGTTTTCCTCCATTTTCTTTTGTTTGTGATCCCTTCCCTTTTCTCGGCATTTTCACTATGCTGGGAGAACTTATGTGTTGGATTCAGCCTTATGATACCAGACTTGAAAAACCGCAGAAGCCTCTCTGTTGAGCTTGGAATGGGTGGAGTCTCAGGGCTTAAGGGACCGCCTTGCCTTCCAGTCGGCCCCACCCTCCATGGCCCCCAAGTCTCACGTGACTGGGTAATCACTAGAATGGTTCCTGTGTGTGCGCACTCACTCTCACAGTGCCTCTAGACCTCTGCCTTTCCAGCTCCCCTGCACTCCAGGACCACACGAGTCTGGGTCACCAGGGTTTTGCCCGAAACTGGGGTTTAGTGGAGTTAGAAGTGGCACAGTTGGGAGGGTCTGTCTCCTGCCCAGTTCCGAAAGCCAGCAGCACAATCAGCAGTCGGTCCTCTGTGCGCAGTGCCTTGCACGCCACCAGACTTCTGCTCTTTTAGATCCCCTAAATTTCCATGCACTTCTCCCCCTTCACAGTCCAAACTCCCCCCGTATGAGTTTCGGCTGGATCTGGGGTTTAGTGTCGTAGGATAAGGGGTTCAATGCCTTTGAGAGTCTCAGTCTCCCTCCTGCCAGAGAAAGCCAGCCAGGTTCGCTGTCACCCGCTCTCTCATCTCTTGCTCTCTCCACAAGCTCATGTCTTCGTACCTCAGCTTTTTGCAGCTCCTCTGGGTCTCTGTGAGCCCCTCTCTTTACTTCTAGTTGTAGAATTTCCACTCAGCCAGCTTTCCTGTGGTTCTGGATGATGTCCGTTCCGTCTTTTAGTTGTAGTTTTGAAATTGTTGTGCGAGGCAGCAGTGTAGGTGTTTACCTATGCCGCCATTTTGGATTCTCCTGTTTGTTAATACCCAACAATACTTTTAGAGAGAGTGGAAGGGAGAGAAGGGTGAGTGAGAGGGAGAGAAACATTGATATGAGAGAGACACATTGATTGGTTGCCTCCTGCATGTACCCAACTGAGGTTGGGAATCAAACCTGCAACTCAAATACATGCCCTTGACCAGAAATTGACCTGTGACCCTTCAGTTCATGGCCAACACTCCAACCATTGAGCCACACTGACCAGGGCTCATTTTGTGAGGTTTTTCTGGATTATGTGAATATCAAACCATTTTCAGAGGTCACCTCTGGCTGCTTTTCAAAGAATAGATCTCAACTTTAAAGCCTTCTCTCAATCTATTTCTCATCCTATCCCTGCTCTCCTGACCCTGCCCAACTTCTCTCCCGTCTGTCTGGAGGGCCCCACTCTGGGAGCCTTCACTAAAGGCACATGCATCCTCCCGCTCCTTCCCCTCCCCCCCCCACATCTCTATGACCCCTCTCCTGCTCACAGGCTCTCAACTCTTGGCCTCTATACTGTTCTGGGCCTGGCTGGCCCTGCTGGTTCTGAGCAGACTCCTGATGGGCACCGAATGGGACCATAGCCCACAGTAAAATGAATAATGACACCCAACTCCCAGAGCTGTTATGAGGATTAAACAAGCTAATAATATGTTTGTGAAAGAGCTTGTAGGTGGTGGGCTGTGTCAGAACAAGGGCAGTAATTTTGGAAGGCTGCTGTGACTGGTCCCTGAGGCCACTCTTCCCCAGGCCACTGCATGCAGGGCCATGCCAGCATGAGTGACACTCACTGGCTGGGTGAAATTCAGGTCAGACCCTTGTTATCCAGTCCTGGGCCCCTGCAGTGAGAGAGGACTGTAGTCTGGTGAGAGGAGAGGACAGCTCCTTTACCTACTGGTACAAAAGTAAACATGATGGTTGGTGGGGGCTGAACATGATGCACTGGGGGGTAGGGGGGATTCTCAACTTCTGCAGAAGAGAAGGTAGGACATGGCCCAGGTACCACTTAAGACATAAAATTGGTCAGAGTAAGGTCACAAGCCTTAGTTAAATACTGAAGGTCTCAGGGACCTGGTCCTGTGCCTCTTTCTGCCTCATTTTATCCCCTGGCTCTCATCTACTATTGGCCATTCTGAATTTCTCAATAACAATACTGTTCATACGCAATCCTAGGAGTGGGAAGACTAGCTAGGGGACACTGTAGGGGTCTAGGTGACAGAGGATATTGGCCTGAGTGGGGCAGGGCTGAGGGCCTTGGGAAAGAGAGATAGAGTTTAAATACACTTGGGAGAAGGACAAGGAGGTGCTTTAAAGACTGGATGAAGAGGGGCAAGACTGAGGAAGCTGGCAGGCAGGTTTAGGTACAGGGAGAGTGCAGGCCTGGGGCTACTAGGAGGCAATGGGCCTGGCTCAGGGGTGGAGCCACCTGGGAGTTAGGAGCCCATTGTTGTGGGACTGGATGCAGGTACTTGGACTTTGAGTATAGGGAGAAGTCCCAGGGAGCCGCAAATCAGGGGTCTCTCACACACTGGCAGGGTTGAGGAACAAAACAAGGTTCAGGAGGCCAAACAGCTGCCCAGGAGAGGATCAGTGAGTATCAGGCCCAGCATGTTCCCAGGACACAGGAAGCAATAGCTCTAGGGCAGTGATTCTCAACCTTTCTAATGCCGCGACGACCCTTTAACACAGTTCCTCATGTTGTGGTGACCCCCAACCATAAAAATATTTTTGTTGCTACTTCATAACTGTAATTTTGCAACTGTTATGAATTGTATCTGTGTTTTTCAATGGTCCTGGGAGACCCCTGTGAAAAGTGTTGCTCGACCCCCAAAGGGGTCGCGACCCACAGGTTGAAAACCGCTGCTCTAGGGGATGAGAGGGAGCCTATGGGTAGGAATTGCAGAGGGAGGTTTTTCTTGGTTTGAGGAAGAGTCTTCTCAGAAAGGGAGCCCCCAAAGATAACAGGCTCCTTCTTGAGGATCTGAGCTCCCTGAACTAAGAAATGTGTAAGGCAGGGCTGGATGGCTCTCTGAAGAGTAAGGGTCATTGCTGAGGAGATTTTTGCAGTGGGTGGTGATAGATATGAGGCCAGAGAATCTGCATATAGAAAGGGTTCAGGGTTGGTGGCGGCGGTGGCATTGCATACTAAACAGTAAACAGCCCCCTTCCTTGGCTGCAAAGCTCTGACTTGCACTGATTGGCCCAGCATGCCTGCTGTGTGAATAGAAGCCTCCTGCCTCTCCAGAGAGAAACTCTTCTTGGGTGCCCCTGCCTCCCTTCTCCCTGCACCACTCCAGGCAGGTTTCTGAACCAGGTCTCCTGCCTGGGCTGGCACCAAGGGAACCACAGAGGGAGGTCCAGCAGCAGCCACTAGCCTGCCCTGCCCCCATGACATTCTGGTTGGCCTGGGGGCTGCAGTTGACAGGCTGGCCCTGGGAGGAGCTCCTGAGAAGTTTCCTTAGACATGTGATTGGAATGACACACACTGCTTAGTAATTAGGAGGCAACACTTCATTCTAGAAATGACTGTAATTACATTTACTTTCTGCAGCCAAACCAGGAGTTTTGGGGATCACCTGGGATCTGGATGAAAGGGGGAAGGGAGAGAGGTAAAGACTTGGAGGGCCAGCTTTATATAGGCCCTTCCATAGATGCCTGTTTACTCTAGAACATCAACAGGCTTGGAGACCCAATTTCTCAAGGGAGAAACCTTGAGAAGGACAGAGTGCCTCTCAAGTGACAGCAGAATCTGCACTGGAACCCAACCTTCCCCTCAGCCAGACCGAATCTCTCATTTTTTATTTGGTCTATGCTAAGTGCTTTCTCTTCTCCTGGTCTTTCCTTAGTTTGGCACATTCAGCCTGGTACATTCCCCACCTACTATCTGGGACACTCTCATTATTTCCTTGGTCTCTGTGTGACATCACCTCCAGGAAGCCTTCCTTGACTCTCAGGTTCTCCATCCCTCTATCCCCCACCAAGGACTTTACAATGAATAGGCCTGTCTTCCTTAGAGTGTGTAATCTTGAGGTCATGGACCACATTCCATTACCAGTGGGGTGCTGGAATTGGCTTGTACTGGCATATGAGAGCTGATGATTAAATTTGCAGGAATTTTGTGAACTGGTTAAATGCAGTCATTGTTAACAATTAAAGTACATAAATTTACAATTAAATACTTTTTGTTAAAAGTGGCAATGGACACTAAAAACACATCACTTCCTAATTATTTTGTCATCGATGTTCAAAGATTATTTATGTTTATCAGATCTGGTGGTAACAGATGCACTATATGATGGTGCAAACCAACTCGGTCATATATATATATATTAGTAGCCCAGTGCACAAAATTCATGAATTCATGCATGGGAGGGGAAGGGTGTCCCTCAGCCCAGCTTGCACCCTCTCCAATCTGGTACTGATAACCGTCAGTGAGACATCCCTCTCACAATCCAGAACTGCTGGCTCCTAACTGCTTGCCTGCCTGCCTGATGATTGTCCCTAACTGCTCCCCTGCTGGCTTGATTGTTCCTAACTACCTCTGCCTTGGCCCTGCATCCAGGACCCAGGATTCCCTCCTCCAACCTACCACAGGCACTCGAGAACCAGGCTTCCTTCCCTCTGATCAGCCATAGATGCCCAGGCCAGCTGCAGCTGCAGGGGATGGTGGGCAGGTGGCTTTGCCTGAGCTTCAGCCGCAAGTGCTGGTGCCCAGAACTGCCAGGTGGGCAGCTTCTCTATCTACCAGGCTATTGCCAGCAGCAGGTGCTGGCGCCTGGATTGCAGGTGGGCGACTTCTCCATCTTCCCTGGGATGCAGTGTGGGCGACTTCTCCGGCTGGCTGAGGCCTGGGGTCATGGGGCAAGCAGCTTCTTCGACTCCCTGGCTGAAGCCAGCTCCAGGTGCTGGGGCCCCATTTCTCTCTCTTCCCCAGGACGTGGGGCAGATGGATGTGAGGCTTCTGCTGCTGTCTGCAGCCTGGGATCACAGGGCAGGCAGCTTCTTGTTTTCCCTGGCTGTAGCCAGACTCAGGCGCTGGGCCTGGTTTCTCCATCTCCCCCCAGGATATGGAGCGGGGGAAGGAGGGAAATGTGGGGTGGGAGGCTTCTGCAGCTGGCTGCAGCCTGGGATCACAGAGCAGGCAGCTTCTTTGTCTCCCTGGCTGCGACCAGCCTCAGGTGCTGGTGTCCGACTTCTCTGACTTCCACAAGTCTGTGTTCTTTGACTTCTCTGACTTCAAAGTGGGGGTGAGGCTGCCACCATCTTTTCAGGTTAATTTGCATGCTCACTATGATTGGCTGTTGGGCATAGCAGAGTCATGGTAATTTGCATGTTTCTCTTTTACTAGTGGCCTGGTGCATAAAATTTGTGCACTCAGGGGAGGGGGAGTCTCTCAGCCCAGATTGCAAGGTGGTGCAGGCCAGGCCGAGGGATCCCACCAATGCACTATGGAGGCTAGGGAGGGACACAGAAGGTTGGCCAGCTGGGGAGGGACTGCAGGAGGGCTCCAGGGCATGTCTAGCCCATCTCACTCAGTTCTGATTGGCCAGATCCCAGCAGCAAGCTAACCTGCCTGTCAGAGTATCTGCCCCCTGATGGTCAGTGTACATCATAGTGAATCGTTGAGTGGCCTTAGCATATCATTAGCATATTATGCTTTGATTGGTTGAATGGGTGATTGGATGACCAGACACTTAGCATATTAGGCTTCCATTATATAGGATATTTTATTGATTACAGAGAGGAAGAGAGAGAGATAGAGAGATAGAAAATCAATGATGAGAGAGAATCATTGATTGGCCGCCTCCTGCCAATCATACTGCAGGGGATTGAGCCTGCAATCTGGGCATGTGCCCTTGGCCAGAATTGAACTTTCTACCCAATGCTCTATCCACTGAGCCAAACCAGCTAGAGTCCAACTCAGTGTTAAGAGACATCGCATTGATGGCTTGATACTTGCCATGGTAGAAATACTGACGCCACAGAAGTGGGCAAGTGCCACAGATCAGAGTCTTTCACTGCATCCCAGAATTGGTTGTTAAACATTTTTCAGTTCACTGCTGAATTCATTGCTGACCTTGACTCTTACAGCTGAGCTTGGCACACAGCAGTGCTCAACAAAGGGCTGCTGGAGAGAAAGAACACAGGCATTGCCTTGAGAAGTGGGATTACTTGCTTCCAACATCTGCCACCAGTATTGGTTCCCACCCTGCTCACTCCTCCCAGATCTCTTGGGGCACAGATAAGGCTGCTGCTGGGGCCCACACTTACTGGGGTGGAGGAGAGCCACCTTTTCCAGGCCAGGGCTGAGGGGCGCCAGAGAATCAGCAGGTGTGAGCAGCCTTGGCAGGGCACACTGAGAACTGAGGATGGAGGAGACCCTGTTGCTTCCTCTCCCATGGCATTGTGCCACCTTTCTGCGCCCTGGCCACAGCAGGAGCAGCAGAAAGATTGTCAAGCTGGGCTGGCTTCAGAAAGGGTGCCTAAATTCCCTCCCTTAGAACTTTGGGTAAGAATTGGTTCTCTCATGATCTTTCTTAAAAGTTGCACAACCCTCTTTGGGTAAGGGCAAGGGTAAGAAAGGAGGGAGTTCGAGCACTTTCTACCCAAGGCTTCATTTAGCAGTCACACACACACAAAGCCACTCACTCTACCCATTCACTTTACAGAGGGGCACACTGATGAACTTACTGCTCAACTAGCCAGGGTGTTCCTGCAACTTTTACAATGGTTCTTAATGAAGGGGACATTTGGAAATATGTGGAGACATTTATTGCCTGGCATCTAGTGGGTAAAGGTCATGAATGTTTTTAAATATCTATAATGCACAATATAAGCCCCTCCAAAAGACTGTTCAGGCTAAAACATCAATAGTGTCATGGTTGAGAAATCTGACATAGCAACACACATAACATACATACACACGTTGACCCATGAGCAATTTCAGTCTTCTTGAAACCTGTGCTATCAGCATAGGACCTACACAGGAGCAGCAGCTCCATAAGTGGTTGTTAAATTGGGAAGAAAAGCAAGACAAGGCAGGGTTCTGGCCTAAAACTCCTTTCAAGGTTTACCTGGACAGGATGCTCACCAGTGTCCTCTGAATCCTCATTGGACCCCAACCTCTTAGCAGCAATCACCACTCCTGATTAGTCCCTTCTTCTTTTTCTTTATTGATTTTACAGAGAAAGAAAGTAGGGGGAGATTGATTCTTGCATGTCCTATGACTGGGGATTGAACCTCTAATCTTGGCATATCAGGATGACATTAACCAACTGAGCTACCCAGCTAGGACACGATTAACCCCTTTTGACTTCAGAAAGGAGGTCTGAACCAGGGCTAATGGTAGGGGTAGGTGGGCCTGCCTACTGGACGAGGGAGTGGGAGGGTTGCACCCTACTTCACACATCTGAGCCCAAGAGGCCAAAACAGTTAGAAGGGTACAGCATGGTGGTGGGTACCTAAAGGCATTGTAGGGCTGGGTCCAGTTGCAGGTGCTGATGAAGTGGGCTGGTGCCACTTCCCCCTGGAGACATCTCTTTGAGGCATGTGGGGTGTATGTTCAGGGAAGCTCAGATTTTGACCACTCAATAAATGTGAACTATTATTGGCTTTTTTTTTTTTTTTTTGGTTCCTCACACCCTCTGGGTAGGTGGGAATTAACCAAAGTTCTTCTTGCATTTCCACTTCTCTGCTGCCCTCTCGTGGTCTTGGCTGCACTGTCTTGAGGGAACAGTTAACTTGATGTGTCCAGAGTATTTATTTACTTAAATCCCGACCTGAGGATATTTTTTCTTTTTTTTTAATTTAATAAATTTTTATTGTTCAGATTTTACATTTGTTCCTCTTTTTTCCACCCAAAGCTCCCCTCCACCTGGTTCCCACCCCTCCCTCTGCCCTTACCTCCCCCACATTGTCCTCATCCATAGGTGTATGATTTTTGTCCAGTCTCTCCCTGAACCCCCCTCACGCCTTCCCCCTGAGAATTGTCAGTCCACTACATTTCTATGCCCCTGATTCTATTATATTCACCAGTTTATTCTATTCATCAGATTTTTTATTCACTTTATTTTTATTTTTTTTATTTATTTTATTTTATTTTATTTTTTAAATTAAATCTTTATTATTCAGATTATTACATTTGTTTCTCTTTTTTCCCCTCCATAGCACCCCTCCACCCAGCTCCCACCACTCCCTCTGCCCTTAGCTCCCTCCCATTGATCTCATCCATAGGTGTATGATTTTTGTCCAGTCTCTTTTATCAGTCCACTTCCTTTCTGTGCTCCTGATTCTATTATATTCACTACTTTATTCTGTTGATCAAATTTTTAATTCACTTAATTTTTAGATTCACTTGTTGATAGATATGTATTTGTTGTTCATAATTTTTTGGCTTTTACCTTTTTCTTCTTCCTCTTCTAAAAGAGTACCTTTCAGCATTTCATATAATACTGGTTTGGAGTTGATGAACTCCTTTAGCTTTTTCTTATCTGTGAAGCTCTTTATCTGCCCTTCAATTCTGAATGTTAGCTTTGCTGGATAGATTATTCTTGGTTGTAGGTTCTTGCTATTCATCACGTTGAATATTTCTTGCCACTCCCGTCTGGCCTGCATCGTTTCTTTTGAGAAATCAGCTGACAGTCGTATGGGTGCTCCCTTGTAGGTAATAAACTGTTTTTCTCTTGCTGCTTTTAATATTCTCTCTTTGTCTTTTGTTCTTGGTATTTTAATTATGATGTGTCTTGGTGTGGTCCTCTTTGGATTCCTTTTATATGGGGTTCTGTGTGCTTTCCGGACTTGTAAGTCTATTTCTTTTACCAGATGTGGGAAGTTTTCAGTCATTATTTCTTTAAATAGGTTTTCAGTATCTTGCTCTCTCTCTTCTTCTGGCACCCCCACAATTCTGATGTTGGTACGCTTGAAACTGTCCCAGAGTCTCCTTACATTATGTTCACATTTTTGGATTCTTTTCTCTTCTTGCTTTTCCAGTTGAATGTTGTCTGCTTCTTCTTCTTCTTTTTTTTTTTGGTGATATATTTTTTTTCAATTTATATTTTTTTAATTTTTATTAATTTTTTATACATATCTCCCCATTGCCCCCCCTC
>JAAGEH010000032.1:22195117-22226106 GCA_011751065.1 Lasiurus cinereus
AAACTGTTTTTCTCTTGCTGCTTTTAATATTCTCTCTTTCTCTTTTGTTCTTGGCATTTTAATTTTGATGTGTCTTGGTGTAGTCCTCTTTGGGTTCCTTTTCTTTGGGGTTCTGTGTGCTTCCTGGACTTGTAAGTCTATTTCTTTTACCAGGTGTGGGAAGTTTTAAGTCATTATTTCTTTAAATAGGTTTTCAGTATCTTGCTCTCTCTCTTCTTCTGGCACCCCCACAATTCTGATGTTGGTACGCTTGAAGCTGTCCCAGAGTCTCCTTACATTATGTTCACATTTTTGGATTCTTTTCTCTTCTTGCTTTTCCAGTTGAATGTTTTCTGCTTCTTTATATTTCAAATTTTTGACTTCATCCTTGCATTTCTCTAGTCTGCTGTTAGTACTCTGCATAATAGTTTTTATTTCAGTCAGTGTATTTATCATCTCCTCTTGGGTCTCACTAAATTTATCCATCTTTTCTAGCATATTCTTGAAAAACCTTATAAGCGTGGTTTTGAACTCTATATCCAGTCGTTTTTTTTCCTCCATTTCTTTTGCTTGTAATCCCTTCCCTTGTCTCGGCATTTTCACTGTGCCGGGGAAACTTCTGTGCTGGATTCAGCCGCAGAAGCCTCTGCTGTTAGTACTCTGCATAATAGTTTTTATTTCAGTCAGTGTATTTATCATCTCCTCTTGGGTCTCACTAAATTTATCCATCTTTTCTAGCATATTCTTGAAAAACCTTATAAGCGTGGTTTTGAACTCTATATCCAGTCGTTTTTTTTTCCTCCATTTCTTTTGCTTGTAATCCCTTCCCTTGTCTCGGCATTTTCACTGTGCCGGGGAAACTTCTGTGCTGGATTCAGCCGAAGAAGCCTCGGTTGAGCTTGGGAGGGGTAGAGTCTCAGGGCTTAAGGGACCGCCTTGCCTTCCAGTCGGCCCCGCCCTCCACGGCCCCTGAGTCTCACCTGACTGGGTAATCGCTGGAGCGGTCCTTGTGCGCTCGCGCACCCGCAGTGCCTCTAACCGCTGCCTTTCCAGCTCCCCTGCGAACCAGGACCACACGAGTCTAGGTCCCCAGGGTTTCGCCCGAAACAGGGGCCCAGTGGACTCAGAAGTGGCGCAGTTGGGAGGGTCTGTCTCCCGCCCACTCGCGAAAGCCAGTGGCACAATCAGCAATCCGTCCTCTGCATGGTGCCGTGCGCGACCAGACCTCCGATCCTTTGCAACTCCCCCAAACCTCCGTGCACTTCTCTCTTTTCACAGTCCAAACTCCCCCCGTATGAGTTTCGGCTGGATCTGGGGTTTAGTGTCGTAAGATAAGGGGTTCAATGCCTTTGAGAGTCTCCGTCTCCCTCCCGCCAGAGAAAGCCAGCCAGGTACTCCGGCACCCGCTCTCTCAGCGCGCGTCTCCGTACCTCAGCTTTTTGCAGCTCCTCTGGGTTTCTGTGAGCCCCTCTCTTTCCCTCTAGTTGTAGAACTTCCACTCAGCCAGCTTTTGTGTGGTTCTGGATGATGTCCGTTCTGTCTTTTAGTTGTAGTTTTGAAATTGTTGTGCGAGGCAGCAGTGTAGGTGTTTACCTATGCCGCCATCTTGGATTTCCCCCTCTCCAACAGTTTTTTGAGTGTACATGTTAGCAATGATATTTCAGTTCTGGATGGTGGACAAATGGTGGCAATGCAGGTCTGACCCTCTCTGGTTTGGTCCTGGGCAACCTGCATCGATGGACAGTTGCTGACTGCTAGTATGGCAAGGTGTCGTCAGCATCTTCCACCTGTGGACTGTTTCTCCTCTTGTCTTCATAGCTGGAGCATTCTCTGTTGTAGGAATTCACATGGTCTTCGAGCTGTTTTTCTGAAAATATACAAACATTCTCGACCAAAAGTTAGTAAAGAAATTTTTTCTATAAATTTGACTTTGGATCCTTTTTATTTTTGCCCAAATGATTTTCCTTTGGCTTATTTTAATACTATGTATGTTTTTCATAGGTGTCTTGCTGTTAAGTAAAAAAAATTTTCTAGATGTAATTTGCTTACAGGATACTTTTCCTTACATAATATTACTGTACTATTCTCCCTTTTTTAATTTAATTATTAGGAGGCTTTTGGAAAATTTTTATAATGCAAATATGACTGCTTTATGTTTATTGCATGTTAGGTAATTTTACCATGCAATGAACTACCAATAGAAATTTTAGTTAATACTTTAGGAACAAGTTTTTTCCAGTACAATTAAATTTTCTTGAATATTCACTTATTTCAATTAGCCAATTAAATTAATTTGAAAACTTGACTACTATTTTATTGCCAAATTAATATTCTAACAACAATCTTAGTTTTATCCTGTAAATATTAGTGGAAAGGATTATTTGCATACTTGAGTAGGCCCTGAGCATTCCTGGTGTTAGGTTGGATTTAAAATATAGGACAGCTATCCGCCAAGTCTCTGTCTGTTGCTGGGTCCCAATCTGAGCTGCACCAAATCTTTGTCTGTCATCTGTGTCCCGAACTAAGCTGGGCTAAATCTCTGTCTTGTCACCTGTGTCCGAACTGAGCTGGGCCAAATCTCTGTCACCTGTGTCCGAATGGAGCTGGGCCAAGTCTCTGTCTTGTCACCTGGGTCCCGATCGGAGCTGGGCATGGGAAGTGAAGCAGCCATGGGGCAAGAGACCTCCCTCAGAAGGGGCGAAGGTTCAAGCCCCTGCAGTGTTGGAGGGGTGAGGATCTGTGCCTCACCTCTGTTGATCCCCAAGTTTTCTCCTGATGGGCCCTCTGCGACTGTGCCTGTCTTAGGTTGTTCCTCCTCTGAGGAATCTTACCCATCACTGGCTAACCAGCCATCCTCCGGGGCCAAGCAGGTTGATATGAGGTTCAGTTCCGTCTCCTTGGTAGCCGATGCCCTTGTGGCCTCCACACCCAGTACCTGCCTTGGGATCCCCTCGCCTGCTGGCAGGGTCTCAGCACTGATCACATATCTTGGGGAACCCAGGTTTCTTCTCCAGGGAGGGCCCAGCTCACACCACTGGGTGAGAGACAGATTCATGGTACCAGCCATCACGAGGCTTCAACCTCAGCATGAACAGAAAGCTCAGGCGACAGCTGTGGGAGGATCCCTCTTGGCAAAAAGAGCAAGAAAAGCCAAAATAGAATGCTCAAGTGCCATCTCACTGCCTTAATTCCTTTCATGTTATTTTTAAAATTACTACCAAATATTCAAAGAAATATATTGTAAGTTTGGGATATTTGTCAAAAAATTATAATGACATTGTAGAATAATATCATGTAAGAATATTCTTTTGTTCTAGGCCATGGCAATTTAATTTCAAACTGGCTATCAACTTCTTTTTGTATAGACGAGGTCTTAGTTACTTTATTAGAATACTTAATCAAATTGCTTACAAAGACATTGGCTTTTTATTTAGCTGAAAACCTTGATTTTTATTTAAAAAGCTAATTTATTAGACATCTTAATTTAAAAGGCAAAGCAAATTTAGTAAATGTTTATGTCTGATTCACAAGCTACAAATGTTGCTCCGCCTTTAGCTTAAGAATACAGGCGGCTATGGGCTTTTTGTCATTTTAAATTCTAATGTTGGAATTTTAAGAAATATTTAGTTAATTTTGCCCTTCTTAGAATCTACAAGAGGCAGGGGAATCAGCACACCTAAGGGTCAGGAACATAAGTAAAAAATACTTCCCCATGTGCCCCAGGTAATATTACCTACCATACAGCTGATAACTGTTGGCATTGCAAGAAAGACGTTCTTAGGCGTCTGTAGTCTGTACTGTCCTCTTTACCATGCTCCCGGTGGCCTTCAGGCTGTTTGTTGTTCGCTTGTCCTCCTCCTGCTCCTCATCTTTAATGGAGTGCTTGGAGTTGTTGCTCTCTGTGGCTGAGGTAGCTGTTTGTCTGCAGCTGCATGGTGTGGCTCCAGGCACAAGGTCCTTATTAGTCTGACTAGTTTCTCTCTTGGATCCCTGTTGCAGTTTAATATTTCTAGCAGGAATCCACACGGGTTTGGAAAATTTTCTGGAAATATACAAGCATACCCTCTCCCAAAGGTTAATAATGGATTGGATCCCTTCCATAAACCAGATTCGGGATTTTTCCATTTAACTTTTATCCTGAATAACGAGGCTGGGGAGCACCCCTCTGGCCATTTCCCGGCGGTTGATCTAGAGGCTGTCCATTTCTATGAAATTTTGATTTACACTGTCTGGCCCAATGGTTACCTCTCTGACATCTAGGACACCAAGAGATATGATCTCTCAGAGGCTGTTTACACCTCTCCCTAGAGTGCTACCTTGTGTCCTTCTTAGAGGCCAAAACCTTCATAACATTTAAAATATAGTAATTAATTCTTATTTGATAAAATTTTCCATGTAATTTCAAGTATATTAGATCGGTTAAATTTAAAAAGATTTCCTTTAAGAAGAGAGAACAAATTTCTTGTATTACTCCAGGCCCATGGAGCTTTACAAGAATCATCTCTGTTAAAGCCTTGAAATTTTAACATGGAAAAAAACCATCAAATATATTCATATATGATTTAAAGATTATAATATTCTTTATAATTATCTTAAGATATCAATTATATCTTTAAACTGTTTTTTTACATTAAAGTGTTTTCAGTTAGAAATTACAGAATTCTTTTTTAATTAGACCAATAAACCACATATTTTGAATTCATAATTGGAGAAATTTTATTTTATTTTCTCCCAATTTAATTTGCATTTAGCTGAAAACCTTGGTTAATAACACAAAATCTTCTCCTTTTGGTTCCTTTATGCCATTTTTCTTAAAAAATAAAGACCAGTTCTGGGTTTTTCTTTTTCTTGCAGCTTTTGCGGAGAGATTCCAGCTTAAAACCCTGTCTAATATGTCCAAAAAGGTGGACAATTGTGTGCATTTCTTTTTAAGCTGGGCCTTTCTCCTCACGAGTAAAGAAATTCCAGACACATCTCTAAATTTTTAAAACTTTTTCATGGTGAAAAAGGAGACTTTAGATTAGTATACTGGGAGAGTGGGCTTTCATATTGGATTGCCATGTGTCTTTCCCTTCCCTCACATCCTGCTTACTTCAGGGGAAAGCATCAGTAACAGATCTGGCCGAATTTCTTTTCATGCTTAAAAGATAAAGACAGATCTCAAATTTTTTCTTTCTTTTTCGCTTCCCAAAGTAATAACTAGCATCTAATTTGGCCAAGATTAGCATTTCCCTGCGAGTTCTTCTATAATTTTTAAATGAAACCTTAAGTAATCTCATTGCAGGAGAGCAGATAGCTTTGCCCTCTCCTGCCACCTTTGAATTTCTCCAATCAGAGATGTTTTCAGCAGTGGAGTTTCACTTATTACAGATTTCAGATTCCAAATGCAAACTAAGATTTTAATTTGAACAAGAAACCACCTTATTTAAGCATGCAAACCAAAAGTCTATAATAAAGTTTACTTTATATTTATAACCTAATTCTTCCCCATTAGCCTGGGTGCAAAAGACGTTCCCACCCTACTTACAGATCGAGACTGCAGTTAATCTGTGGGCTTTGCGTACATTGAATTCCCCCCACCTTTTCCTAGGTGAATTTTCCCTCACCATTTTCATTGGTGAGTTTTCCTTCCCTTGCTCTTAGGCGAATGTACCTTCTCCTCCAGACATCCCGCAGTCAGGCGCCAGATGTGGGCACCTCTTCCCGAGTCCCCTGTTCGGGCGCCAGATGTGGGAACCTCTTTCCATGTCCCACGTGGTTCAGGGTTCGGGTTCTGAAGGAGGCCGCACGCAAACAAAAAGAGAGACTAGAGAATATTAATTTGGCGATATTGGGGGGCCAGGCGGGAGCCTTATTCTAGTGGAAAGGACTACCACTTGCTCTGGCCTTTTTCTCCCTTTTATTAAGGCTTTGAGACACACCCTTAGCCTTTAGGCAGGAAATAACAAAACAGAAATTAACATGAAACAAACAGGTAGAGGCTGCTTTAGCTAACAATGTTTCAACTAAACAGTGAGTGATTAGCTCTGACCTTTCAGAGCAATTAAGGTTGACCAACCTTCTGGTCTCCTGTTTACATCCATTTAGTGAGAACAATGTTTGGTTTCGGACAATCAGGTTATAATGTTCTTTATTTTCCATAAATGAGTGAGATCGTTTATTTGACAATGATATTTTTCCTTCATTGCCTGGCTTATTTCACTTAAAATAATCCTCTCCATCCATGCTGCTGTAAATAGGAATTCCTTCTTTTTAATAGCAGCATAGTATTCCATTGTGTAGATGTACCATAGTTTTCTGATGGGCATTTAGGCCGTTTTCAAATTTTAGCTATGGTAAATTGTGCTGCTATGAACATAGGGGTGCATATATCCTTTCTGATTGGTGTTTCTAGTTTCTTAGGCTATATTCATGAGAGTGGGAATACTGGGTCAAATGGGAGTTTCATTTTTAGTTTTTTGAGAAAACTCCATACTGTTCTCCATAGTGGCTGCACCAGGCTGCATTCCCACCAGAAGTGCATGAGGATTCCTTTTTCTCCGAATCCTCGCCAGCACTTGTCCTTTGTTGATATGTTGATTGCCATTCTGACAGGTGTGAAATGATACCACATTGTGGTTTTGATTTGCATCTCTTGGATAATTAGTGCCTTTGAGCATGTTTTCATATGTCTCTTGGCCTTCCTTCTGTTTTCTTTTGAAAATATTCTATTCCGGTTCATTGCCCATTTTTTTATTGGATCATTTATCTTCCTTTTATTAATTGTATATGTTGCCTGTAGACATTGGAGATTAAACCTTTATCAGTGAAAACATTTGCAAATATGTTCTCCCATACAGTGGGCTTTCTTGTTGTTTTGCTGATGGTTTCTTTTACTGCACAAAAGCTTTTTATTTTGATGTAGTCCCATTTATTTGTTTTCTCTTTAGCTTTCATTGCCCTTAGAGCAGTATCAGTGAAGAAGTTCCTTCAGCATATGTCTGAGATTTCTCTGCCTGAGGATTCCTCTAGTATTTTTATGGTTTCCTCTTTTATGTTTAAGTCCTGTATCCATTTTGAGTTTACAGTGGTACCTCAAGATACGAGTGCCCTAACATACGAGATTTTTGAGATACGAGCCGTCGAGCGAGCGATTTTTGCTTTGAAATATGAGCAACATTTGAGATAGGAGTAATTACGCGGATTGGCCGGCTGCACACGACCCACCAGTTTACCGCGACTCGAGTGTCTCATAGTTTCCCACGTCTCAAGGTTACGGAACGAATTAAACTCGTATCTCAAGGTACCACTGTATTTTTGTGTATAGTGTAAGTTGGTGGTCTAGTTTCATTGTTTTGCATGTTTCTGTCCAATTTTCTCAACACTATTTATTGAAGAGACTGTCTTGACTCCACTGTATGTTCATGACTCCTTTGTCAAATATTAATTGAGCATAGTGATTTGGGTTGATATCTGGATTCTCTATTCTATTCCATTGGTCCATATGTCTGTTCTTGTGCCAGTACCAGGCTGTTTTAAGAATAGTGGCTTTGTAATACAGTTTGAAATCTGGTATTGAGATCCCACTTACTTTATTCTTCTTTCTCAGGATTGCAGCGGTTATTTGGGGTCTTTTTTGTTCCAGGTAAATCTTTGGTGAGTTCATTCTAGGCCTGTGAAGTAAGCCTTTGGTATTTTCTTTTCTTTTTTTTCTTAATATATATATTTTTTATTGATTTTTTTTTTTTTATAGAGAGGAAGGGGGAGGGATAGAGAGTTAGAAACATCCATGAGAGAGGAACATCCATCAGCTGCCTCCTGCATGCCCCCTACTGGGGATTCCCCACAACCAAGGTACATGCCCTTGACCGGAATCGAACCTTGATGCAGAAAAAGCATTTGACAAAATCCATCACCCTTTCTTGATAGAAACTCTCAGCAAGGTGGGAATAGAAGGATCACACCTCAACATAATAAAAGCCATATATGATAAACCCACAGCTAACATCATACTTGATGGGCAAAAACTTTCAGTCCGCAGACCGACGCTGTATCCAAACCAGTTTCGGCGGCCTTTGGTATTTTCATGGGGATTGCAATGAATGTATAGATTGCTTTGGGTAGAATGGACATTTTTATGATATTGATTCTACCAATCCATGAACATGGTATGTTCTTCCATCTATTTATGTCTTCCTCTATTTCTTTTTTTTTAGTGTCGTGTAGTTTTCTGCATATAAGTCTTTTACCTCCTTAGTTAAGTTTATTCCTAGGTATCTTAATTTTTTTGGTGCAATGGTAAATGGGTTTACCTTTTTAGTCTCTCTTTTTGTAAGTTCATTATTGGTATATAGAAATGCCATAGATTTCTTGGTGTTAATTTTGTATCCTGCTACATTGCTGAATTCATTTATCATGTCTAATAATTTTTTGATGGAGTCTTTAGGGTTTTCTATGTACAGTATCTTGTCATCTGCAAATAAGGACAGTTTTACTTCTTCTTTTTCTATTTGGATGACTTTTATTTCTTTTTCTTGTCTGATAGCAATGACTAGTACTTCCAGCACTATGTTGAATAGGAATGGTGAGAGTGGGCATCCTCATCTTGTTCCTGTTTTTAGGGTAAATGGTTTTAGTTTTTGCCCATTGAGTATGATGTTTGCTGTGGGTTTATCATATATGGCTTTTATTATGTTGAGGTGTGATCCTTCTATTCCCACCTTGCTGAGAGTTTTTATCAAGAAAGGGTATTGGATTTTGTCAAATGCTTTTTCCGCATTTGAAAAATAGTCATTGATATGACTGTGTGGTTTTTATCATCCAATTTGTTCATGTGATGTATTACATTTATCGATTTGCGAATATTGTACCTTCTTTGCATCCCTACTTGGTCATGGTGTATGATCTTTCTGACGTTCTGCTGGAGTCTATTTGCTAGAATTTTGTTGAGGATTTTGGCATCTATGTTCATGAGGGATATTGGTCTGTAATTCTCTTTCATTGTGTTATCTTTTTTTTTAATTGATTTTTTTTTTTTACAGAGAGGAAGGGAGAGAGATAGAAAGTCAGAAACATCGATGAGAGAGAGAGACATCGATCAGCCGCTTCCTGCATGCCCCACAGTGTAGATGTACCCACAAGCAAGGTACATGCCCCCAACCGGAATCGAACCTGGGACCTTTCAGTCCGCAAGCCAACGCTCTATCCACTGAGCCAAATCGGTCTCGGCTCATTGTGTTATCTTTATCTGGTTTTGGTATTAGGGTGATGCTGGCTTCATAGAAGGAGTTTGGAAGTGTTCCTTCCTTTTGAATTTTCTGGAATAGTCTGAGAAGGATGGGTTTTAGTTCTTCTATGAATGTTTGATAAAAGTCCCCTGTGCAGCCATTTGTCCCCGGGCTTTCGTTTGCTGGAAGCTTTTCCATGACTGCTTCAATTTCTTCCATAGTTATCAGCATGTTGAGATTTTTAGAATCTTCCTGTGTGAGTTTTGGAAGGTTGTGTTTTTCTAGGAATGTGCCCATTTCCTCTAGGTTGTGTAATTTGTTAGAATAGAGTTGTTCACAATATTTTTTAACAATCCTTTGTCTTTCTATGGGGTCTGTAGTTATTTTGCCTCTCTCATTTCTGATTTTGTTTATTTGGGTCTTCTTTCTTTGCTTCTTGGTGAGTCTGGCTAGAGGTTCATCAATTTTGTTTATTCTTTCAAAGAACCAGCTCTTTGTTTTGTTGATTTTTTTTTTTTGGTCTCTATGTCATTCATTTCTGCTCTGATATTTAGTATTTCCTTCCTTCTGCTCACAGTGGGCTTTTCTTGTTACTCTCTTTCTAGTTCTTTGAGTTGTTGAGTTAGGTGATTCATTACCATTTTTTCCTGTTTTTTTTAGGTAGACCTGTAGAGCTATAAACTTCCCTCTCAGTACTGCTTTCATTGTGTCCCATAGCATTTACGTTGTTGTGTTTTTATTGTCATTAGTCCCCAGAATATTTTAAATTTATTCTTTGATCTCATTTATATCCCAATCATTGTTTAGTAACATGCTATTCAACTTCCAAGTGTTTGAATTTTTTGTAATGTTTTTATTGTAGTTTATTTCTAATCTTATAATATTGTGGTCTGAGAAAATGCTTGATATAACTTCAATCTTTTTGAATTTGGGGAGACTTTGCTTGTGAACCAATATGTGGTCTATTTTTGAAAATGTCCCGTGTGCACTTGAGAAGAATCTATATTCTGTGGCTTTGGGGTGATATCCTCTGAAGATGTCAATTAGGTACATCTGATCTAGTGAGTTATTTAGAATTGCTGTTTCTTTGCTGATTTTTTGTCTAGAGGATTTGTCCAGAGATGTCAGTGGTGTATTAAAGTCCCTTACTATGATTGTATTGTTGTCGATCTCTCCCTTGATATCTTTCAGTTGTTTTTTTTTTTAATGTATTTAGAGGCTCCTGTATTAGGTGCATATATGTTTACCAGAGTTTTATCTTCTTGATGAATTGCTCCTTTTAATATTATGTGGTGGCCTTCCTTATCTCTTGTTTTAGTCTTTACCTTGAAGTCTATTTTATCAGATATAAGTATCGCCACTCCAGCTTTTTTCTCATTTCTGTTTGCCTAAAAAATGTTTTTCCATCCCTTCACTCTCAGTCTGTGTGAATTCTTTGCTCTGAGGTGGGTCCCTTGTAGACAGTAAATGTATGGGTCATGTTTTCTTAACCATTCAGCTACCCTGTGTCTTTTAATTGGTGCATTTAACCCATTTATGTTTAATGATATTATTGACAAGTTCATGTTTGTTGTCATATTTTTCCTTAGTGTTTGTGTTTTTTCTTGCCTTTCTTTTTCTTCTTTTTACAGCAATCCCTTTAGCATTTCTTGCATTGTTGGCTTGGTAGTGGTAAACTCTCTTAGCCCTTTTTTGTATGTGAAGCTCCTGATTCCACCTTCAATTTTGAATGATAGCCTTGCTGGATATAGTATTCTTGGGTACAGACCCTTGTTTTGCATCACTTTATATATTTCATTCCATTCCCTTCTGACCTGGTGTGATTGAGAAATCAGTTGATATTCTAATAGGAGACCCCTTGTAGGTAACTTTCTGTCTCTCTCCGGCAGCCTTTAAGATTCTTACTTTGTCGTTAATGTTCCCCAATTTAATTATGATGTGTCTTGGTGTCGGTCTTTTGGTGTTCAGCTTGTTTGGGACTCTGTGTACTTCTTGGACTTGCATATTTTTTTCTTGCCAATATCAGGGAAATTTTCTGTCATTATTTCTTCATATAGGTTTTCTATTCCTTGCTTCTCTTCCACTCCTTCTGGTATCCTATTAAGCAAATGTTGTTTCATTTTGTGTTGTCCCAAAGCTCCCTTAGGCTCTCTTTTTGTTTTTTAAGTCTTTTTTTCCAATTGCTGCTGTGTTTGTGTGTTTTTTCCTACCTTGTCTTCTAATTTACTGATGCGGTCCTCAGCCTCTTCTAATCTACTGTTTAGGCCTTCCATTGTGTTCCTCAGAATGGCAATCATCAACAAATCAACGAAGGACAAGTGTTGGAGAGGATGTAGAGAAAAAGGAACCCTCGTGCATTGCTGGTGGGAATGCAAACTGGTGCAGCCCCTGTGGAGAAACAGTATGAAGTTTCCTCAAAAAACTAAAAATGGAACTCCCATTTGACCCAGGAATCTTACCTTTAGGAATATATCCTAAGAAACTAGAAACACCAATCAGAAAGGATTTATGCACTCCTATGTTCATAGCAGCACAATTTACCATAGCTACAATTTGGAAACAGCCTAGGTGCCTGTCAGCAGATGAGTGGATCAGAAAACTATGGTACATCTATACAATGGAATTCTATAGTGCAATAAAAAAGAAGGAATTCTTAACTGTGGGAACCTCTTTCCACGTCCCGCGTGGTTCAGGGTTCCCGGGTCAGGGTTCGGGTTCTGAAGGAGGCTGCACGCAAACGAAATGAGAGACTAGAAAGCATAAATTTGGCGATATTGGGGGGCCAGGCGGGAGCCTTCCTCTAGTGGAAAGGATTGCCCCTTGCTCTGGCCTTTTTCTCCCTTTTATTAAGGCTTTGGGACACACCCCTAGCCTTTAGGCAGGAAATAACAAAAACAGAAATTAACAAGAAACAAACATAGAGGTTGCTTCAACCAATGATGTTTCAACTAAACAGTGAGTAATTAGCTCTGACCTTTCAGAGCAATTAAGGTTGACCAGCCTTCTGGCTTCCTGTTTACATCCATTTAGTGAGAACAATATTTGGTTTCCGACATCTCCCCCGTTTTCTTTTCCTCTAAAAAATCTTGCACCTACAGACTAGAAATAAATATTAAGAACAAAAAATAAGACAAGCAACAATGGCTATGCTAAGAGGTAAATGAATAAGTCTATAGTATCTTTCTTTCTGGACCAATAGTCCTTTGAGTCCCAGTTTCAATGTCCAACAGTTTTTTGAATGTACATGTTAGCAATGATATTTCAGTTCTTGATGGTGGACAAATGGTGGCAATGCAGGTCCGACCCTCTCTGGTTTGGTCCTGGGCAATCTGCATCGATGCACAGCTGCTGACTGTTAGGATGGCAAAGTGTCGTCAACATCTTCCATCTCTGGACTGCTTCTCCTCTAGTCTTCATAGCTGGAGCATTCTCTATTGTAGGAATTCACATGGTTTTGGAGCTGTTTTTCTGAAAATATATAAACATTCTCGACCAAAAGTTAGTAAAGGAATTTTTTCTATAAATTTGACTTTAGATCCTTTTTATTTTTGCCCAAATGATTTTCCTTTGACTTATTTTAATACTATGTATGTTTTTCATGGGTGTCTTGCTGTTAAGTAAAAAAAAATTTTTAGATGTAATTTGCTTACAGGATACTTTTTCCTTACATAATATTACTGTACTAACCCCCTTTTTTATGTAATTATGATGCTTTTGGAAATTTTTTTATAATGCAATTATGAATGCTTTATGTTTATTGCATGTTGAGTAATTTTACCATGCAATGAACTATCAATAGAAATTTAAGTTAATACTTTAGGAACAACTGTTTTCCAGTACAATTAAATTTTCTTGAATATTCACCTATTTCAATTAACCAATTAAATTAATTTGAAAATTTAACTACTATTTTATTATTAAATTTAATATTCTAACAACAATCTTAGTTTTATCCTGTAAATATTAGTGGAAAAGATTTATTTGCATTCTTGAGTAGGCCCTGAGCATCCCTGGTGTTAAGTTGGATTTAGAATATAGGGCGCTGTCAGCCAAGTCTGTCTGTTGCTGGGTCCCGATCTGAGCTGCACCAAATCTTTGTCTGTCATTTGTATCCCGAACGGAGCTGGGCCAAGTCTCTGTCTTGTCATCTGGATCCCGTTGGGAGCTGGGCGTGGGAAGTGAAGCAGCCATGGGGCAGGAGACCTCCCTCAGAAGGGGCGAAGGTTGGGGGGTGAGGATCAACCTCTGTTGATCCCCAAGTTTTTTCCTGATGGCCCCTCTGCAACTGTGCCTGTCTTAGGTCAGGAACTACCATACGGTACCAACCCACCTTACCCGTCATTGGAAAGCAGGGTGGCATAAGGCCCAGTTCCTGGCTTAGGTGGTGGTCGGTGTAACGTATAAGTTCCAGTTGCCCGTCTCTGGCTAACCAGCCATCCTCCGGGGCCAAGCAGGTTGATGTGAGGTTCATTCAGGTCCATCTCCTTGGACGCTGATGCCCTTGTGGCCTCCACGCCCAGTACCTGCCTTGGGATCCCCTCACCTGCTGCAGGGTCCCAGCACTGATCACATATCTTGGGGAACCCAGGTTTCTTCTCCAGGAAGGGCCCAGCTCACACCACTGGATGAGAGACAGAGTCATGGTACCAGCCAACACGAGGCTTCAACCTCAGCATGAACAGAAAGCTCAGGCGACAGCTGTGGGAGGGTCCTGCTTGGCAAAAAGAGCAAGAAAAGCCAATATAGAATGCTCAAGTGCCTTCTCACTGTCTTAATTCCTTTTATGTTATTTTTTTATTTATTAAATTGCTATCAAATATTCAGAGAATTAGATTGTAAGTTTGTTTGGGATATTTGTCAAAAAAATTATAATGACATTGTAGAATAATATTATGTAAGGAAATTCTTTTGTTCTAGGCCATGCAATTCAATTTTAAACTGGCTATCAGTTTCTTTTTTGTATAGAGAAGGTCTTAGTTACTTTATTAGAATACTTAATCAAATTGCTTACAAAAATATTGGCTCTTTATTTAGCTGAAAACTTTGATTTTTATTTAAAAAGCTAATTTATTAATTAAAGTAGGTATCTCAATTTAAAAAGCAAAGCAAATTTAGTAAATGGTTATGTCTGATTCACAAGCCACAAATGTTGCCCCGCCTCTAGCTTAAGAATACAGGTGGCTTTGGGCTTTTTGTCATTTTAAATTCTAATGTTGGAATTTTAAGAAATATTTACTTAATTTTGCCCTTCTTAGAGACTACAAGAAACAGGGGAATCAGTACATCTAACGGTTCTTAGCCATTCAGGAATATAAGTCAAAAATACTTCCCCATGTACCCCAGGAAATATTACCATACAGCTGGTAACTGTTGGTATTGTAAGAAATACTTTATTAGGCATCTGTACCGTCCTCTTTACCATGCTCCCGGTGGCATAGGAGCCCAAATTCCTATAGGAATAGCTTGCAGAGCAATATCAGGAGTCAAAGTGACCTCTTTGGTGCTGTTAAGATCCAGGCCTGCGCTTCCTGGAGTTGCTCGGATGAGGGAATCCACTGTGGGCCTTGCAGGGCAGGTTTCCCCTATTAATAACGAGACTGGGGGGCACCCCTCTGGCCATTTCCCAGTGGTTGACCATACCCTGTATCTTGATTTAGAGGCTGCCCATTTCTATGAAATGTTTATTTACACTGTCTGGCCCAATGGTTACCTCTCTGACATCTAGGACATCAAGAAACTGGATCTCTCAGAGGCTGAGTGTTTATGCCTCTCCCTAGAATGCTACCTTGTGTCCTTCTTAGAGGCCAAAACCTTCACAACATTTAAAATATAGTTATTAATTCTTATTTGATAAAGCTTTCCATGAAATTTCAAGTATATTAGATCGGTTAAATTTAAGAAGATGTCCTTTAAAAAGAGAGAACAAATTTCTTGTATTACTCTTGGCCCATGGAGCTTTACAAGAATCATCTCTGTTAAAGCCTTGAAATTTTAACATGGAAAAAAACCATCAAATATATATATTCATATATGATTTCAAGATTATAATATTTTTTATAATTATCTTAAGATATCAATTATATTTTTAAACTGTCAGTTGGGAATCACAGAATTAATCCTTTTTTATTAGACCAATCAACAATGTATTTTGAATTCCTAATTATTAGAGAAATTTTATTCTCCCAATTTAATTTGCATTTAGCTGAAAACCTTGATTAATAACACAAAATCATCTCCTTTTGGTTCCTTTACGCCATTTTTCTTAAGTAATAAAGACCAGTTCTGGGTTTTTCTTTTTCTGCAGCTTTTGCGGAGAGATTCCAGCTTAAAACCCTGTCTAATATGTCCAAAAAGGTGGACAATGGCGCGCATTTCTTTTTAAGCCGGGCTTCTCTCCTCACCAGTACAGAAATTCCAGACACATCTCTAAATTTTTAAAACTTTTTCATGGCGAGAAAGGAGACTTTGAATTAGTACACTGGGAGAGTGGACTTTCAAACTGGATTGCCACAGTGTCTCTCTTCCTCCACATCCTGCTTACTTCAGGGGAAAGCATAAGTAACAGATCTGGCCTAATTTCTTTTCATGCTTAAAAGATAAAGACAGATCTTAAATTTTTTCTTTCTTTTTCGCTTTCCGAAGTAATAACTAGCACCTAATTTGGCCAAGATTAGCATTTCCCTGCGATTTCTCTTATAATTTTTAAGTGAAACCTTCAGTAATCTCATTGCAGGAGAGCAGAGAGCCTTGCCCTCTCCTGCGACCTTTGAATTTCTCCACACCAGAGGCGGTTTCAGCAGTGGAGTTTCACCTATTACAGATTTCAGATTCCAAATGCAAACTAAGATTTTAATTTGAACAAGAAACCACATTATTTAAGCATGCAAACCAAAAGTCTATAATACAGTTTACTTTATATTTATAACCGAATTCTTCCCCATTAGCCTGGCTGCAAAAGACGTTCCCACCCTACTTACAGATCGCGACTCTGTAGTTAATCCGTGGGCTTTGCGTACGTTGAATTCCCCTCACCTTTTCCTAGGTGAATCTTCCCTCACCATTTTCCTTGGTGAATTTTCCTTCCTTCGCTCTTAGGCGAATAATACCTTCTCCTCCAGACGTCCCGGGGTCAGGCGCCAGATGTGGGCACCTTTTTCCGCAGTCCCTGATGGGCGCCAGATGTGGGAAGCTCTTTCCACGTCCCGCGTGGTTCAGGGTTCCCGGGTCAGGGTTCGGGTTCTGAAGGAGGCTGCACGCAAACGAAATGAGAGACTGAAAGCATAAATTTGGCGATATTGGGGGGCTAGGCGGGAGCCTTCCTCTAGTGGAAAGGACTGCCCCTTGCTCTGGCCTTTTTCTCCCTTTTATTAAGGCTTTGGGACACACCCCTAGCCTTTAGGCAGGAAATAACAAAAACAGAAATTAACATGATACAAACAGATAGTTTCAACTAAACAGTGAGTAATTAGCTCTGACCTTTCAGAGCAATTAAGGTTGACCAGCCTTCTGGCTTCCTGTTTACATCCATTTAGTGAGAACAATATTTGGTTTCCGACACTTAACATTTGCAGCAACCTGGATAGAACTGGAGAGCATTATGCTAAGTGAAATAAGTCAGTCAACGAAGGAGAAACACCACATGATCTCACTCATTTGTAGACAATAAAGAACATTATAAACTGATGAACAAAAGGATAGATACAGAGGCAGTAAAGCATCAAACAGACTGTCAAATTACAGCAGGAAGGTTAGGAAAAAGGTGGGATAAATAAGAGATCAACCAAAGGACTTGTATGTATCCATGTGAGCATAATCAATGAACACAAGACACTGGGGGGTTATGGTATGCCTGGGATGGGGGGGCAATGGGAAGATATGTATACATGTAATACATTAATAAAAAAATAAAGTGATTATTGATAAGTAAAATATAAATAAATAAAAAATAAAATAAAATAAAATATATCCATGAATTCCTGGATACTTCCTTTAAAAAGTGGAGCCTAATTTCCTTCTTCTTGAGTGTAGTGCCTAGCTTCCTAACAAACAGAAAAAAGCGAAAGTGGCAGCGAGTAACTTCAGAGTCTAGGAGCACAAAATAGAATGCAGCTTCTTGCTTGCTCCCATCCAGATCAGGTGCTCTGGGGGAAGCCAGCTGCCATGTTCTGAGGATCCTCAAGCAGCCCAGGGAGATGCCCATGAGGTGGTAACAGGTCTCCAACCAGTAGCCAGGGAGACCTGAGTCCCCTGACAACCGCAGCTGAAAGTACGGCTGGTTTAATTCAGTGAGAGTGGAAGCAGATTCTCAGCTCTGGGAAAACCTCAGGTGACAGCAGGCCCTCACAAGAAACCTGAACTAGAGCCACCCCACAATGCTGTTCCTGGTTTCCTGGCCCACAGAAATTGCAAGGTAACATTTGTTGCTTTAAGCCACTAAGGTTTGGGGTAATTTGTTAAGCAGTAATAGACAACTAACATCTGCAGCCTCATCCAGAGAAAACAATGTGCTTCTAGAAACTCTTTCCAAAAAGTGAAGAAGCTCCTTACTTGTCCCAGAGCCTTAGGCAAATCCTACCTCATATCTCATTGGCACACACTAGTCACAGGCCCATCCTTCAGCCAATGACTGGCCAATGAGTGGGATGAGGCCAATAACCTCCTACCTGGGCTACTCTTGGTGGTTAGTGCCCTGCACACATGGCTGAGGAGGAGGGTTAGGGCTGGATTGAAGCTGAGGTGCTGCCAAGAAGAGGACCACAGGTCTTTTGTGCCACACTATGCAGGGCTCTGTGGAGCCATTTAAAACAAAGGAATTGGCTTTAAGTCATGAATTTACAAATTTCACCTTGGTTTTAAGATTCTATAAAGAAAAACAAGTTGACCGTTTTTCTTTGTGGAAGCTCATTGCCTTGGTGTGCCTGTGAGAAATGGCCTTCCCTGGCTGATGTCATTCCAGGCTCGAGGTCATCAGTGAGGCAAAACAGGCTCCCTCCAACTCTCTTTATCAGAAAGCCCATGCCTGGGAGGGGCAGTGGTCACTCTCCTAGGGAGAACAGCAACCACTCTTGATAAGTGCAAATAATTATTTTTTTTGCTAAAAAACATCTGCTTTAAATTTGTGTTGGAAGTAGTTCAACACCATTGGAATCCTGGCTCAAGTGGTTGTGTGTAGTGACAACTTTCACTGTCATGGGTAATCTATTGGCTGATAACACCATGGAAGGGGCAGGAGGATGCCAGCTCCTCTGTGTGCATATGTGTGCGTGAGTGTGGGGTAGCAGCTTTATTGAAATACAATTCTCATGCTACACAACTCACCCATTTAAAGTGTACAATTCAATGGTTTTCAGTATATTTACAGAGTTGTATAAATATCACTACAATTAATTTTTGAGCATTTTCATGTTCATCACCCCAAAAAGAACCTCCATATCCTTTAAATATCATCCCTTCAATCCAAAACTACTGCCACTCTACTTTCTGTCTATATCTTTATTTGCCAGCAGGTAAGATTTTGGGGAGAAAAAAAAAGGAGTCATATTGTCCAATGTAAAACATAAGGTATAGTGTAGATTGTTGTCAAGAGATGTTCTATAATGGCATATGTGTGCTTTTTTGACGTACACACTTTTATCAAGAGGGCTGTAGTTTTATTGAAATTATATTATAGTGGATCCTGTTTTCTGGGAAGGTGGTGGGTTCAGGGAAGTTGTGTGTAGGGAATGATCTCAGCTGGCCTAGGTCTGGGGGTGTATGGTGGGAGGGGTTGTAGAAGCAGATCAGAGAGCCAGTGTGTGGGCAGGGAGGAGTTGACATCCTGGTTTGGGTGGTGATTTGATTTGTCATGGTCTTGGAGTGAGTCCAGAATAGTCTGACTGCAGACCTCAGCTCAAGGGACCCTGGGCTCCTTCTGAGTCAGCCATACTGAACCATGACCTAGATCAGTGTCAGCTGGGAAGAGCTGACGAAGATTGGGGTTCAAGGTAAAATTCCTTTGTTTCTTCATGTTCTTCCAAGGCCTGGGGAATGAAGGTCTTCTCATCTCCTTCACTTCCTCCTCTGGCTCTCCTTTCTGTCCTCAGCCAGGTTCCTACTCTGTGAAAGTCATGCAGGCAGGCTACAGGGAGAGCCAGCCACATATCTCCAAATGGCCACTCTTCACTTGGACCCCTATGGGTCTTTGAGGGGGTGGTTGTGGTTGGGGCCTGGTTCAGGCCTTCCTCTACTCCTATTTTGCTGTAGTGACTCAATGTAGGTCTCTGTTCCTTTCTCTTTTAAAAAAAAATATTTTTATCGATTTCAGTGAAGAAGAGAGAGGGAGGGAGAGATAGAAACTTCATTGATGGGAGAGAATCATTGATTGGCTACCTCCTGCATGCCTCCTACTAGGGATCAAGCCCACAACTCAGGCATGTTTCTGATCAGGAATCCTTCTTTTCCTTTTTTCCTTCCTTCCTTCCTTCCTTCCTTCCTTCCTTCCTTCCAGGTCTTTATTGTTGAAGGTATTACATATGCCTCCCCGCACTGACCTATTCTAGTCTCCCCTGCCTCCCGCCCCAGACTCTGTTTCTTTCTTGACCTCAGTCTACCATCTGTTTAATGGGAGACTAAAGAAATGATACCTAAGGGCCTTTCTAGGTCTCTCATCCTGTGTAACCTAATTCAGTCCTCACTTTACAGTTTGCAGGGCATATCATAGCATTGTCAATGCCCTCATTTAGTGTTCTTGGGCCCACTTTTTGTCAGCGTGATGAGGGGTCAAGAGCCCAGCCCTGGGAGAAGGTCCACCTGGATTTGAATACCAACTCTGTCACTGGTTAGTACTGTGACTTTGGACAAATGTCCCTCTTGTCTACATCTTAGTTTCCTCATCTGTAAAACAAGGAAAGTATATGGACTTACTTCACAAGGTGTGTGTGAAGATTAAGTAAAATAATGCATGTAAAGTGCTCTGCAATGCTCCATTCAATGCAGACATGGAAATTTAGTGATCTTGCCAAGACACAGTTTGTTAAACAGTTGCTCTTTCTACCATACTATGCCACCTCTCCCAGATGCAGAAGTTGAGAAACAGAATCTCCTTGATGTTCCCAAATCCAGATGCTTGGGAGGTGGTCCCAGGCTCTCCTATCTGGGCCTCTTACGACCACACCTTAGCCTGGGAGCACATCTCAACTACCACTGATCCCTGGTCTAGTTTGCTCCCAACTGGCAACAAGTTCAAGGGGCTGTGGAGGATTCTAGAGCATTGCACCAGGAGGCCAGAATAATATAGGGATATAGGTGGTCTGTAGGGTGAGCTTCAGGCCGCTGGACAAGGTTGTCTCCTACTCATTGGGAGCTGCATTTTTCACTCTTGGAGGGGTGCAGTGAATGAGGGCAGGGACCCAGGTAGAGACACTGCCTAGGCCCTAGGGAATCATTTCCTGTCTTGCAGTCTGTTTCTCCTCTTCCTCATACCAGTCCCTGTTCATCATTCCCTGACATGGTGTTACCCAGGAGAAACTTTCTCTGGAGCCGGTCTCCTTCCTGTCCCCACTGGTCTTGCCCCCACTCCTTTAGTCCCTCTCTAGCTGGGGTCTGGCTTTGCCTCCTCCTGGCCCCTCCCCTTCCCTTTGCAGCTCTCTTTGCATAGATTTCCTTATTTTGCCCCAAAGAAGGAAAGTAAAAGGCACCCTGACTCAACCTGTTTGCCCCATCCAGGTACTCCAGGCTCCTTCCTTGCATCATTGTACTCCTCCAAGGGAAGATCCACACCTTGGAGGCCTATCTGGAGGGCTCAGAGGACAGTGTTCTCTAACTCTCAGTGGCCCTGTCAGGTAATGCATTTGACAGAGGTGGATATTCACTCTCAGAGAAGATGGGAACATTTTTCAAGCTCACCAGCTAGTATAAGGCAGAACCACAGCTGTACCTGATAGGGTGGATTCTGAGCTATGATTAGTCTCCTTTAGGTTATTGCCTTCCACTCCTTTCTCATATGTTTTCTGGACCTGGTCCTTTACCTGTTGCCTTGGGGTGGCGGTGGGCGGGGTGGGGGTGGGGGTTGTGCGGGGTGGAAACCAGCAGGCTATGGAGGGTCATTCTTAACTTAGGCAAATTTCCCAGATCTAGCCCTCTGCAAAGCACCTCAATATTCAGGACACAAATGCACAGGAATGAAAAATGCCCACACTGACTGACCTGGACACTTGTATTGTCCTTGGTCGGTTTGACAACCTCACCTGCTCTCCCCTGAAACTCAGGCCTCTTGGCTCTCCCCTGCCTTATTCAAGTGCTTTTTTTTTTGGTCCCTGAGCAGGATTCTCATCTCTCACTCCCACCATGGGAGCCACCAAGCCTCAGCCCTCTAATACTGCTATCTTCCTGTCTTTGGAGTCTGGAATCCTTCCAGCTTCCCCTGATTCATGGCTTTCTTGCCACCTCCCCACACTGTACCACCAGGGACAAGGCCAGTGTGTCCTAAGGACCTCCCCTCTCTACCATCACCTAGCCCAGTGCCTGGAACAGAGATGTGGAAGGCTGTAGGTATAGGAATAAATATATGTACCTGTTCCATGGTTGTTACAGGTGCATATATTTGGGCTGGCCTCACCTACTCATCCAAGTTGACCTCTGAACTTCAGAATTTTGAACTTGAAAGAATAAGGCACAGATAACCTCCCTCACAGAATGTGATACAACTTTTCCAAGAGATACTTCAGGAATATTTAATAATAAATGAAAAATGCTTACGATAATTAAGGTAAAAAATGCAGCAGCACACAAAATTGTGTGAACATGATGACCATAGCTGTGGGTTCAGAACACCTGGTGGGCTTCTGGATCAACATGAGGAGGTTTGCTCTCCAGATTCATTGAGCCAAGAAGGATCTGGGCCTGGGGACATCAGCCATAGTGAGACAAATGAGAGGCCCTGTACTGAAAATACAGAAGTCTTTTTAGGAAAATGATCAGCCTAACTGAAGTCACATAGCTATTGACATTGATGATCTGTCAGAGTCTTACCTTATGGCCCTTTCCCAAAGCCACAGATGGACAAATCCCATTGACATGCTCCAAACTAGCCAGGCTTTTGAGTCCTAACTCTTAAATTTGTAGTTCAGACAAGACTCCTAATGGACTGCCAAAAAAATCAGTAGATATTTGAGGAAACTTTTAATATAAAAGAGACCAGAACAAGCAGAAAATAAGATTCAGAGAAAACAGGGATGGAGGAAACAAGATGACGGACGGTGTAGGTAAATGCCAATATTCACCGACTCCCACAACCACATCAAAATTACAACTAAAATGCAGAAAACCATCTTAAAGCTGGCTGAATGGAAGTCCTACAACTAGAGAAATAAATAAGAAAGCACATTGAAACTGGTAGGAGGGGCAGAGGCACAGGCCAGGCTGATCCAGCACCCATGTGGGCAGTTTTTTCTTCAATCCTCATTGGAGGATATTTTTCCATTGATTTTTAGAGAGAGTGGAAGGGAGAGGGAGAGATAGACAGAAACATTGATGTGAAAGAGACACATTGATTGGTTGCCTCCCACATGCCCCAACCAGGGCCAGGAGCCTACAACCGAGGTATGTGCCCTTGACCGGAATCGAACCCAGGATCCTTTAGTCTGCTGGCCAACACTCTATACACTGAGCTAAACTGGGTAGGGCTATTCCACTTTTTTAATTGGAAGGGAGATCTCTCTGTAAAGGCCACCTATAAGGATCAAGGGGTCTCAGGCGCACAGCAGACGCTCCAGCCCAGTGTTCCAGAGCTGGGAAGAGAAGTCCTTGTAACTATAGGCTGTAAAAATCAGGAGGAATTGTGGCTGAATGACATGGAGGCTGCTGGAGACCCAATTGTTCCTTTTAAAGGGTCAGGGACAAACATACTTGAATTTGATACCTCTGAGCTTCAGCACAATTGGCTCTGGGGGACCCAGACACAAAGGGGGACAGGAACCCAGGGGCAGCTTTCTCCCAGATAGAGTTGCTTTCAAGGGTCATTGTTCCTGTGCTGGAAACTCCCCTGTAGAGGGATGACTGGCAGCCATAGCTGAGTCTCAATCAGCCTGGAGCACACTATTTCCTCCATCCTAGGGATTCTCTGAGACCTGCCCCATCCAATTTGCAGACCTGCCCCATCCAATTTGCAGACCTGCCCCATCCAATTTGCAGCCCTGCACAAGCTGTTTGCAGCAGTTTTCCCATATGAGTGGTCTGTCCTGTTTCAGGCTGCAGACTTTCCTAAAATCTCTCAAATAACCTGCAGCTTGTTGCAGCTTGCCCCAAATCTAGCAATAAAAGGCCCAAGATCTATGCCCCAAACCTATCAATAAAAGGTCTAAGACTCAGCTCTAGCACCAGCCCGCCTTGCTTTACAGCTGGGCCTCATCTCCTGCATAGCAGCTCTCCCATTGTAGTTGCAGCTGGTCATCACAGCCAATTGGTCTGGAGGTCAACTCCTCCCAGAGATGCCAACAGCAATCAAGGCTCAACTATAAGACTGTGCACATAGCCCACACAAGGGTGCACCTGGAGTGCCCATTTCAGGTGACTAAAGAGATTGAGCTACCGGGCCCTACAGGATACCTATTATACAAGGCCACTCTATCAATTCCAGGAGACATAGTAACTTCATCTAATACATATAAACAAACACAGGGAAGCAGCCAAAATGCAGAGATAAAGAAACATGTCACAAAGAAAGAATGGAAGCAAGCAAACTACTGGATATAGAGTTCAAAGCCATGGTTGTAAGGTTACTAAAGGATCTTCATGAGAGTTTCAAGGGATTTAATGAGACTTTCAAGGATCTTAGTGAGAATTTTAATGACATGAAAAAGAACCAGTCAGAAATTAAGCATACACTAATTGAAATAAAGCACAATTTACAGGGATTCAACAGTAGAGTAGAGGATTCTGATAATCAAGTCAATGATTTGAAATATGAGGAAGCAAAAAACACCCAATTAGAACAGCAAAAAGAAAAAAAATCCAAAAATATGAAGATAGTGTAAGGAGCCTCTAGGACAACTTCAAGCATACCAACATTCACATTATGGAGGGGTCAAAAGGAGAGGGGAGAGAGGAGAGAAAGAGAAAGCAAGAAATTGAAAACTTATTTGAAGACAGAAAACTTCCCCTACCTGGTAGAAGAAATAGACTTACAAGTCCAGGAAGTACAGAGAGTCCCAAACAAGATGAACCCAATGAGGCCCACATCAACACACATCATAATTAAAATGCCAAGAGTTAAAGACAAAGAGAGCATCTTAAGAGCAGCAAGAGAAAAGCTGCTTCCTCTTACAACTGTGCCCATACAACTGTCAGCTGATTTCTCAACAGAAACTTTGAAGGCCAGAAGGGAGTGGCAAGAAATATTTAAAATGATGAATAGTAAGGACTTACAACCAAGATTACTCTATTCAGCAAACCTCTCATTTAGAATTGAGGGTTAGATAAAGACAAACAAGAAAAAGCTAAAAAAGTTTATCACCACCGAACCAGCATTATATGAAATGTTGAAGGGTATTATTTAGAAGAAGAAGAGATAAAAAAAGAACAATAATATAGCAACACATACATATCTATCAACAATTAAATCTAAAAATCAAAATAAACATAATGAGAAATCTAATGAGCAAAATAAACTGGTGAATAAAACAGAATCAGAGGCATGGAAACAGAGAACAGACTGAAAAATCTCAGGGAAGAGGGGAGAGGGGCTGGAAGAGAGTAACCAAAGATCTTACCTATGGACACAGACAGTAGGGTGCTAAAGGCATAAGGTGGGGCAGGAACCAGGTGGAGGGGACAATGGGGGGAAAAGCGGGACATCTGTAATACTCTTAACAATAAAGATAAAAAAAAGAAAGAAAGAGGAAACAGGGACAATACAGAGGGCAAAAGAAAACTGAAAAACAATCTCCAAACCAACAACTAGATTTATATTTTCAAGGAGTTTTAAGAAGCTATCATGTCTATATTTTGTCTATACCCAGATACAGGAAAAGTCCCTAGGAAATTAAAAAAAACGATAGTGGACATAATGGGGAAAGTGAATGGGCAGAAGTCCCCAGAAATAGAGAGGCATAGGAATCTGATTGTTTTGAGGAGATGCTTTCATTCCCCTCTGGGAAGTGGCACCAAGAGTAGAAAGGGTTGGAGCAGACAGTTGATATTTTTCCTTATAAGCTTAGAAGTGTTGTGATGGTCGGTTTTATATGTCAATTTAGGTAGGCTATAGTCCTCAATTATTTCAACATTTATCTGTGTTGCTGTGAAAGCACTTTTTAAATGTGATTAATGTGCATAATCAGTAGACTTTAAGTTAAGGAGATTATCCTAGACAATCTGGGTAGGCCTGATTCAGTCAGCTGAAAGGCCTTAATTGCAGAACTGAGCTTTCCATGAAGGAGAAAAAATTCCAGATGTGGACTACAGCTTCAGTATATGCTTGAGAGCCCCAGCCTGCCCTTCCTAACTACCTGGCTTATGGGTTTCAGACTTTCCCAGACAGCCCCATGATTGTATAAGCTAATTCCTTGAATCAGTTCATACTGGGACTGCTTCTCTGGTTGAACTTGGACTGATACAAGTGCTATTTGGATTAAAAAATTTTTTTGAGAGTACGTTTATTAAAGCTGGGGATGGTGAAACAAAGAAGGGGAGAGACTAGGCAGAACTGCTATTAGATACTGGAGAGTCAGAGAAAAGGGGCCCTTGGAGATATGTTCAGAGGGTTAGCCCAGGACGAGTTATTGCTGCTCATTGCTCCCCTTGTTGAAAGTCTCATAGAGACTCTTAGAGTTCAGGAAATGACTGTAGGGGAAGAAAAGAGGGAAGGGAAAGGCCAGAGCATGTTCCCAGAAGGGAGAGAACTTGAGTCCTATTTGGATGTTTAAAACATCTATACAAAGTATTTGGATAAAACTGTGATAGGCAGTTAGACAGACATGAGCAGAGCAAGGACCATTCCAGGTACAGAGGGTCACCAGGGTGGAATGCCCAGGGTACCTAGCAAAGGACAATTGTAGGGTGGGATTTGGTGACCTTTCCTCCCCTTGCATATTGCTGGTCATGTGTGATTTGGACCCCCTGACCTTTCCTCCCTAGAGATAACATCTAGGTCTCAGTTGTATCTCAGCTCCAGATTCAGAAAAGCAGCCAAACCAGACAAGTGACCCCATGGCTGACCTCAGGACCAGCTGCATTGGATAATGACCGCCTTCACTGGCACTGATTAATCAATCAGGGGAGTCCTAGACCCTGAAAGGATACCTGGAAAGCTGCTGAATATTCTATTAAGATTTCCCCTTGGGATCTCCCGTAAACTCTCTACCCTTAAAACCCTTAGGACGGAGGACTCAGTGCCTTCTCCCTCTTGAGAGCACAGCCCCTGCCCTTACTCCCTCTCTGACCTCCCCACCTCAGGTGTTACTATTATCTTCCTCACTCCCAAGCTCCAAGGGCCCTTCCTTTACCTCTATAACTTGTTTCCTAAGCCCATTTCTTCTACAAATTATTTCTTCCACCTCTGTGATTTTATAAATAAACTAGAGGCCTGGTGCATGAAATTCGTGCATGAGGGGTTGTCCCTCAGCCCAGCCTGCACCTTCTCTAATCTGGGACCTCTCGAGGGATGTCCGATTACCTGTTTAGGCCCTTGGGATTGGGCCTAAACAGGGCAGTCAGACATCCCTCTCACAATCTAGGACTGCTGGCTCCCAACTGCTCACCTGCCTGCCTTCCTGATTGCCCCTTAACCACTCCCCCCTCCAGCCTGATTGATGCCTAACTCCTCCCCTGCCAGCCTGATTGCCCCTAACTGCCCTCCTCTGCAAGCCTGGTCACTCCTAACTGCCCTTCCCGGCAGGCCTGGTCATCCGCAACCTCCCTCCTCTGCTGGCCTGGTCCCTCCCAAGTGCTCTCCCCTGCTGGTCTGATCACTCACAACTGCCCCAGAGCAGGCCTGGTCCCTCCTTTGCAGGCCATCTTGTGACAGCCATCTTGTGTCCACATGGGGGCAGCCATCTTTGGTCACATGGAGGGAGCCATTTTATGTGCTGGAGTGATGGTCAATTTGCATATTACTCTTATTAGATAGGATAGAGACCTGGTGCATGGGTGGGGGCCACCTGGTTTGCCCTGAAGGGTATCCTGGATCAAGGTGGGAGTTCCCTTGGGGCATGGGGTGGCCTAGGCAAGGGGCCTGTGGTGGTTTGCAGGCCAGCCATACCCCCCAGTGACCCAAGCAGAGGCCCTGGTATCTGGGATTTATTTATCTTCTATAATTGAAACTTTGTAGCCTTGAACAGAGGCCAGGGCCAGCCAGGAACCCTAGCTTCCTCCATTTCCAGGGAAACTCAAGCCTCCTGCCTGCTCTATGGCCGTGGCCATCTTGGTTGGGTTAATTTGCATACTCACTCCTAATTGGCTTTGAGCATGGCTTATGGGTGTAGTGGAGGTATGGCCAATTTGCATATTTATCTTTTATTAGTATAGATGTTCTTTTATAGTTTGAGTCTTGGCTCTGAATTCCTTCTTAGCCGGAACTCAAGTACCAAGGTTGCTAAACCCAGATCTGCCTGACCCCATGGGTCTAATACCTGGTGCCTTTCCTGCCACCTGCAACAAAACTATACATTGTACTAATAAATAAATAAAATTTTAACCAATCAGAAAAAGAAAGAAGAAAAAAAATGGCAGCGGAATAGATGGACATGTCCCAAGCCTTATCCCTGAACAGACAGAGAGAATAGCTGAGGGTCACACTAGGAGCATTTGTTGGCGAATTAAGGGACAGCTATACTCCAGGAGAAGGTGGGGACTGCTGGATGGAGCTCCCCTGACTGGGCAGCCCCACTGCAGCTGGGTTCCCTCCCAGAGCCACCAGCTCAGACTCAGAGACCACATCATATTGAAGGGGAAGGTAGATATTATTGGAAGCCTGAAAATCTACAGCTGTGGCACCCACCGAACAGCTGCAAGCCCCAGAATACCGATCCCCAAGTGGCGCAAACACTCGGATTCAGAGGAGCTCTACACGCCACACAGAAAGGTCAGATTTCCCCTAGGATAAGGTGAGGGCTCTGGTTCCACAGGACAGAGAAACATGCACACTGGGAGCTCGAAGACCAGGGGAAATCTACACCTAGAGAAATCCATGTCGTTGGGCATTCCATGATCTGTGAATGTGGAAGGGGGTCCTTGGAGCTGTGAACAGAGGGGATCTTTAGAAAGCAACCCATTTTTATCTGATGCAGAAGGGCAGCCTGGAAGTCATTAAAGTGTGCTGGCTGCTTGAACAAGAGCAGGGAAAGGTGACTGTGCAGACATTCACTCTTTCCTCTTCAGGTTCTTGCTTCTGATTACTAAGCCCAATACATAGGATCATCCAGTTGAGGACACCCTGGGAGACTGCAGGAGAAAGTTGTTTTTCTGGAACCTCAGGATCAGAGCAGGGAGTGATTGTTGGAGAACCAGCTCTGGGGCAGTCCACTCCCACAAACCGGTATTGAGTGCCACAGGGAAAGCAGGATCTAAGCACAGGCTAGAGAGGACCTATAGCCTCAAAGGTTAATCCAGAAACACTGCCACCCAGGGGCTGACTCACAAATTGACTCTTGAATAATCACAAAAGGTAAAGAGATTAAGATACACCGTCCACTCAAAAACCAGGACTGGCTTACAACACTGAGCACTAGTGAAACACAGGAAACAGGCAATACTGACCCAACTGGGAAACACAAATGCCAAACAGAACAATAGAGAAAGTGAATGAGCTTCACTACTGAAAATTCTATTTATTTTTATTTTTTAATTTTTAATTTTTTCATCTTTTACTTAAGAAACTAATATATTTTTTCTTTTTTCCTCACTTGAGTTTACCTTTTTAATTACTACATTTTTATTTTCAACCCATATTATTACTACTACTATTTTATCTTTTTGGGAAAAAAAGTGTCATTTTCTTTTCTTTTTTTTCCTTTGGGATTAGAGTTCTACATTCTATTTGCATCTTTCCTTTAGCATCATTTTACTCTGTTTCAACTCTACCTTTATGCCATCACTCTCTTCCTAACTTTCCCCCTTTTGTTGTCCTGTTTCTCTTACCCCTTTCCTACTTTAGATTATCCCAATTCTTTGTTTTTACCCCGTTAAAATTTCACCCCACTTATATATTTAATTTCCAATCCTCTGCTTCAAGTTAATTTCCACACCTCTCTCTTCTCTGTCTTCACTATCCAAAAATTGTTTTTCTCTCTGTCCTTTTGTTGTTATTTGCTTGAAAGTTGATTATATCGATTTTTTAATACTTTTTTTTGTGAGATTGTTTTGTTTATTCTTCTGGTTTTGTTTTGCTTTTTGTTTACTTTGTTTTTTTACTTCTGTTTTCCCTTGCCTCTCTTGATATTATTTGTTGTTTGTAGTTTGTATTAATCTGCAGGTACTTGTTTCTGGCATTTGTTGGGATTAGTGGCTGTTCTATTGGAGTTTTCTCCCCATATATATAATTTGTTCCCCTTCTCTTTCTTTCTTTTTTTCTCTAGATGTTTCCTGCATGGTTTGTTTCCTCAGTCATTGTCTGCAGGACTCTGAGAAGTTGTAGTAATATGCAGGCACCCCTTCTCTTTCTTATTCTCTTTCTTTTCTCTTATTTTTTTCTTCTTCTTTTCTCTCTTTTTTTTCTCCCTTCTTCCAATTTCATTTCGGCCCTCCTTTCTTTTCATTTCTTTTCTTTTCTTCTTTTCTTTCTTCTTCTTTCTCTCCCACCCATAATTTGTCTCTCTCTGGTAGTCACCTTTATTTGTGGCTATTAATATTGTGAATACACTTCTGGTCAGTGCCTTGTGCATTTTACCTGGTTGTGTTCCATTTTGTGCCTTTAAATCAATGCAGGAGAGAGAGAACTACATAACCAGACACCTGGAATAGAGAGACCATAGGATGACAAAGAAACCTGCCAGAGAAAGAATTCAGAGAAATGGTCATAAGGTGGCTGAAAGGAATGGAAGACAAATTCGACAATATGAGTAAAAACCAAGAGGAAACGAAGAAGAACTAAGAAAAAATGAAAAAATGACATCGCTGCTGTAAAGAACTCAATAGACAGCATCAAAAGTAGACTACAAGAAGCAGAGGACTGCATCAGTGAGCTAGAAGACAAGGCAATAAAAAATACGCATGTAGAGCGGCTTCTAAAAAAAAATTAAAAAGCAGAAGGAGAGCCTAAGGGAACTTTGGGACAACATGAAACAAAACAATATCTGCATAATACAGGTTCCATAAGGAGAGGAAACTGAGCAAGGAATAGAAAACCTGTTTGAAGAAATAATGACAGAAAACTTCCCTGATATAGGGAAGAAAAAACTCACACAAATCCAAGAAGCTCACAGAGTTCCAAGCAAAATGAACCCCAAAAGACCGACACTAAGGCATATTATAATTAAATCTGCAAACACCAAAGACAAAGTAAAAATCTTAAAAGCAGCCAGAGCGAGACAGAAATTTACCTACAAAGGAACCCCCATCAGACTAGCGACTGATTTCTCAACAGAAACTCATCAGGCCAGAAAGGAATCAAATGAAATAAACAAAGTCATGCAAAAGAAGCGTCTGAACCAAGAATACTGTAGCCAGCAAGGCTATCAATCAAAATTGAAGGTGAAATCAGGAGCTTCACAGACAAAAAAAAAAACAAAAAACGAAGGGAATTTATCACCACCAAATCAGCAATGCAAGAAATGCTAAAGGGTCTGCTGAAGAAGAAGAAGAAGAAGAAGAAGAAGAAGAAGAAGAAGAAGAAGA
>JAAGEH010000032.1:22226116-22237975 GCA_011751065.1 Lasiurus cinereus
GAAGAAGAAGAAGAAGAAGAAGAAGAAGAAGAAGAAGAAGAAGAAGAAGAAGAAGGAGGAGGAGGAGGAGGAGGAGGAGGAGGAGGAGGAGGAGGAGGAGAAGGGGGAGGAGGAGGAAGAGGAGGAGGAGGAAGAGGAGGAGGAGAAGGAGGAGGAGAAGGAGGAAAGAAGGAGGAGAAGGAGGAGGAGGAGGAGGAGGAGGAGGAGGAGAAGGAGAAGGAGGAGGAGGAGGGGAAAGGAGAAGAAGAAGGAAAAGGGGAAAGGAGAAGGAGAAGGAGAAGAAAAGAAGAGAAAAAATAGGAAGTGAAGAAGGAACATAGGGGTAAAGAATAAAAATGACGACAGATAAGTACCTATCAATAATAACTGTAAATGTAAATGGATTAAATGCTCTAATCAAAAGACATAGGGTAACAGATTGGATAAGAAAACATGACCCATATATCTACTGTCTACAAGAAACCCACCTCAGAAAAAAAGATGCACACAGACTGATGGTGAAAGGATGAAAGACAGTTTTTCAGGCAAATGAAAATAAAAATAACTGGGGTAGCAATTAGATCTCAAAATGAAGAACATAACAAGAGATAAGGAAGGACACTTCGTAATACTAAAGGGAGCAATACAACAAGAAGAAATAACACTGGTAAAACATATTCCCAATATATGAGCACCCAAATTCATAAAAAACTCCTGGAGAATATCAAGGGAGAGATTGACAGCAATACAATCATAGTAGGAGACTTGAATACCCCACTATCATCATTTGACAAATCTTCTAAACAAAAAATCAGCAAAGAAACATCAATCCTAAATGACTCACTAGACAAGATGAAATTAATTGACATCTTTAGAACATTTCATACCAAAGCCACAGAATATACATTCTTCTCAAGTGCACATGTGTCATTTTCAAAGATAGACCATATGTTGGATCACAGGCAAAGTCTCTTCAAATTCAAGAAGATAGAAATCATATCAAGCATCTTCTCAGATCACAGTGGCATAAAATTGCAAATCAACTACAATAAAAACAATCCAAAGAAATCAAACACATGGAGACTAAACAACATGGTATGAAACAGTAACTGGGTAACCAGAGAGATCAAGAAAGAAATAAAAAACATCATGGCAACAAATGACAATGAAAACACAACAATCCAAAATCTATGGGACACAGTGAAAGCAGTCTTGAGAGGGAAGTTCATAGCTCTACAAGCCTATTGCAAAACACAAGAAACAATGGTATTAATTACCTAACCCTACACCTTAAAGAGCTAGAAAGAGAGCAACAAGAAAATCCCAGTGTAAGCAGAAGTAAGGAAATAGTAAAGATCAGAGCGGAGATAAATGACATAGAGACCAAAGTAACAGTTTAAAGGAGCAACAAAACTAAGAGATGGTTCTTCGAAAGGATAAACAAGATTAATGAACCTCTAGCCAGGCTCAACAAGAAACAAAAAGAGAGGGATCAAATAAACCAATTCAGAAATGAAAGAGGAGAAATAACAACAGACCCCACTGAAATACAAAGGATTGTTAAAAAACACTATGAACAACTCTATTCCAACAAACTAGACAACCTGGAGGAAATGGACATACTCCTAGAAAAATATAACCTTCCAAAACTCAATCAGGCAGAATCTAAACATCTCAATAGGCCAATAACTATGGAAGAAATTGAAGCAGTCATCAAAAACCTTCTAGCAAACAAAAGCCCAGGGACAGATGGCTGCACAGGACAGTTTTACCAAACATTCAAGGAAGAATTAAAACTTATCCTCCTCAGACTATTCCAAAAAATTCAAGAAGGAACACCTCCAAGCATCTTCTATGAAGCCAGCATCACCATAACACCAAAACTAGATAAAGACAACACAATGAAAGAGAATTACAGGGCAATATTCCTCATGAACATAGATGCCAAAATCCTCAACAAAATTCTAGCAAATCGGATTCAACAGTACATCAGAAAGATCATACACCATGACCAAGTAGGATTTATCTCAGAAATGCAAGGGCGGTACAATATTTGCAAATCAATAAATGTGATGCATCACATAAACAAATTGAGAGATAAAAATCACATAGTCAAATCAATTGATGCAGAAAAAGCATTTGACAAAATTTAACACCCTTTCTTGATAAAAACTCTCAGCAAGGTGGGAATAGAAGGATCACACCTCAACATAATAAAAGCCATATATGATAAACTCACAGCTAACATCATACTCAATGGGAAAAACCTACAACCATTTCCCCTAAGAATAGAACAAGACAAGGATGCCCACTCTCACCACTCCTGTTCGACATAGTACTGGAAGTATTAGCCATTGCAATTAGACAACAAGAAGAAATAAAAGACATCCAAATTGGAAAAGAAGAAGTAAAGCTGTCCTTACTTGCAGATGACATGATACTGTACATTAAAAACACAAAAGACTCCATAAAAAAACTAATAGACTTAATAAATGAATTCAGCAATGTAGCAGGATACAAAATTAATGCCAAGAAATCTATGGCATTTCTATACACTAATAGTGAACTTATAGAAAGAGAGACTAAAAAAGCAATCCCATTTACCATCTCACCAAAAAAATTAAGATACCTAGAAATAAACTTAACTAAGGAGTTAAAAAAACCTATATGTGGAAAACTACAGGACACTGAAAAAAGAGATAGATGGAAGAGCAAACCATGCTCATGGATTGGGAGAATCAACATCATTAAAATGTCCATACTACCCAAAGCAATCTATAAATTCAATGCACTTCCCATTAAAATACCAAAGGCATATTTCACAGACCTAGAAAGAACTCTCCAAAGATTCATCTGGAACAAAAAAGACCCCAAATAGCCACAGCAATCCTGAAAAAGAAGAATAAAGTAGGTGGGAATCTCAATACTAGATTTCAAGTTGTTGTATTACAAAGCCACTGTTCTCAAAACAGCCTGGTACTGGCACAAGAACAGTCATAGAGACCAATGGAATAGAATAGAGAAACCAAATAACGACCCAAACCAATATGTTCAATTAATATTTGATAAAGGAGGCATGAACATATAATGAAGTCAGGACAGTCTCTTCAATAAATGTTGAGAAAATTGGACAGATACCTGCAAAATAATGAAACTAGACCATCAACTTACACCATACACAAAAATAAACTCAAAAGGGATACAGGACTTAAACATAAAACAGGAAACCATAAAAATTCTAGAGGAATCCACAGGCAGCAAAATCTCAGACATATGCCAAAGGAACTTCTTTACTGATACTGCTCCTAGGGCAATGGAAGCTAAAGAGAAAATAAACAAATGGGACTACATACATCAAAATAGAAAGGTTTTGCACAGCAAAGGAAACCATCAATAAAACAACAAGAAAGTCCACTGTATGGGAGAACATATTTGCAAATGTTATCACTGATAAAGTTTCAGTTTCCAGCATCTACATGCAAATTATACAATCTAATAAAAGGAATGATAAATGATCCAATAAAAAATGGGCAACGGACCTAAATAGAACCTTTTTGAAAGAAGACAGAAGGAAGGCTAAGAGACACATGAAAACATGCTCAAAGTCACTAATTATCCGAGAGATGCAAATCAAAACAATGGGATACCATCTCACACCTGTCAGAATGGCAATCATCAACAAATCAACAAACAAGTGTTGGCGAGGATTTGGAGAAAGAGGAGCCCTCGTGCATTGCTGGTGGGAATGCAGACTGGTGCAGCCACTATAGAGAACAGTATGGAGTTTCCTTAAAAAAAACTAAAAATGGAACTCCCATTTGACCTAGTAATCCCACTCCTAGGAATATATTCTAAGAAACTAGAAACACCAATTAGAAAAGATATATGCACCCCTATGTAAAGATATATGCAGCACTATTTACAATAGCTAAGATCTGGAAACAGCCTAGATGCCCATCAGCAGATGACTGAATCAGAAAACAATGGTACATCTACACAGTGAAATATTATGCTTCCATAAAAAAGAAAGAATTCTTACCATTTGCAGCAACCTGGATGGAACTGGAGAGCATTATGCTAAGTGAAATAAGCCAGTCAATGAAAGAAAAATACCACATGATCTCACTTATTTATGGATAATGAAGAACATTACAAACTGATGATCAAAAAGATAGATACAGAGGCATTAACGTTTCAGACTGTCAAATTACAGTGGTAAGATTAGGGACAGGTGGGGTAGGTAATAGATCAACCGAAGGACTTGTATGCATGCATATAAGCATAATGAATGGACACAATACACTGGGGGGTTAGGACATGCATGGGAGTGAGGGGAGAGCAATGGAAAGAAATGTACACATGTAATACATTATTAAAAAAATTAAAAAAAGAAAGAAAGAAAAGAACAGAAAAGAATATTCTGGGTGGCGTGGGTCCGTGCTTGAGCATCAACCTATGAACCCGGAAGTCATGGTTCGATTCCTGGTCAGGGCACATGCCTGGGTTTTGGCTTTCATCCCCAGTGGGGGGAATCAAGGAGGCAGTAGATCAATGATTCTTATCATTAATGATTCTCATCATTAATGTTTCTATCTCTCCCTCTCTGAAATACAAAAAACAAATTCAAAACAATTAGAAAAGGACTGAAAGAAAATATATCAGAATATTTTTAACAGGGTTAATATTTATCTCAGGGTGGTGGACCACAGGTATGACAATTGCAGTTTCCATAACAAACCATTTTGCTCCAATATTTCCATCAAATACCACCTTGTCATGAGATTTTCTCTCTGGTTCCTGGAATGTACCTTTAATGAGTTAAAGCTTATGGGGTATAATTTCAAAATAGACTGATATAAAATTATCCAACTTAGCTACATTAATTTAGGTGCAAACAGCATTTGAAGTGTAAGAATATGATGGGCTTTTAAGAAATATAATTAGCTGTTTACTATAAACAACAGTATAAGTGTAGCCATGGAACCAGAGCTGCCATCCCAGAGGAACTGCCTTGCACATCTAATATATCAAACCTTGGAATGTTAAAAACAGGGCCAGCTAACCTTTGTACTGGGCCTAGGACGACATTATGTTCCAAAGAACTGTTTGCAAAGATAAGAGAGCAGTTGACCACTGAATTGATGACTACTAGACTGAAAATTAATAACATGACTATGTTATCTGCACCAATACAAATGCCTTCTTTTTGTTGATGTAATTGTTCCCCTTCCTTTCTCAAAGATAGCCTTAGCCTGTCCCTTGATCAGAATACTGTTTGGCCTTAGCTATTCTTATTGATCTCAAATGCTTGCTGTCTCTTACTCTGAAAAGTCTTTTATTTTTAGACTTGAGGCCCGGTGTACAAAATTTGTGCATGGATGGGGGGTGTCCCTCAGCCCAGCCTGCACCTTCTCCAGTCACGGGCAGTTGGACATCCCGCTCACCATCCAGGACTGCTGGCTCCCAACTGCTCTCCTGCCTGCCTTCCTGATTGCCCCTAACCCCTCCCCTGCCAGCCTGATTGATGCCTAACTTCTCCCTGATTGCCCCTGATTGCCCCTAATCACTTCTCCCTGCCAGCCTGATCACCCCCTAACCACTCCCATGCTAGTCTGATTGATGCCTAACTGCTCCCCTGCCAGCTGTTTGCCCCTAACTGCCCTCCCTTGCAGGCCTGGTCATCCCCAATATCCCTCCCCTGCAGGCTTGATTGCGCCCAACTTCCCTCCCTTGCAGGCCTGGTCCCTCCCAACTGCTCTCTCCTGCTGGCCATCTTGTGTCCACATGGGGGCAGGATCTTTGACCACATGGTGACAGCTATTTTATGTGTTGGAGTGATGGTCAATCTGCATATTACTCTTTTATTAGCTAGGATAGAAGCTTAGTGCATGGGTGGGGGCCAGCTGGTTTGACCTGAAGGATGTCCTGGATCAGGTTGGGGGTTCCCTTTGGGCATGAGGAAGCCTGGGCGAGGAGCCTGTGGTGGTTTGCAGTCTGGCCTTGACCCCCCAGCAACCCAAGCAGAGGCCCTGGTATCTGGGATTTATTTATCTTCTACAATTGAAACTTTGTAGCCCGGAGTGGAGGCCTGGGCTGGCCAGGTTGTGCGAAAAGCTTGGCTTCCTCCATCACTGGGGAAACCCAAGCCTCCCTCCTGCTCTCTCAGTGGCTGCAGTCATCTTGGTTGGGTTAATCTTGGTGGGTGTGGCTTGTGGGTGTAATAGAGAGATGGTTAATGTGCATATTACTCTTTTCTTAGATAGGATTAACATTACTTTTGTATCATTTAGAGTTCTTAGTTATCAAGAACAGAATTCATTCCAGCTAATATTTTCAGGGAATGGATTTATCAGGGAATATTATGCAGTTCCACAAACTCTCTAGGAGGGTAAGATAATCAGGCTTATGGGGCATAATGTAAAAATAGATTATTTTAAAGTTATGTATGTCAGGCCCAGGCCAGTGTGGCTCAGTTGGTTGGTAGGTGGTCCTGAACACTAAAAGTTAGCGAGTTTGATTCACAGTCAGGGCACATACATAGGTTGTTAGTTCAGTTCCTGGTTGGGGCACACATAAGAGGTAAATAATCAGGTTTTTTTCCTCTCTCTCCCCCTCTCTCCCTGCCATCTTCTCTCTCGTCTTTCCCTTTCTCTCTCTAAAAATAAATCAGCCCAGCTGGCGTGGCTCACTGGTTGAGTGTCAGCCTATAAACCAGGAGATCACAGTCGATTCCCCATCAGGACATATGCCCAGGTTTTGGGTTCGATTCCCATTATGGGGTGTACAGGAGGCAGCTGATCAATGATTCTCTCTCATCATTGATGTTTGTATCCCTCTCTACCTCTCCCGTCCTCTCTGAAATCAATAAAAATATATTTAAAAAAATCAAGTGTTAGGAATATTAACCAAATTATAGCCAGGGCTACTTTGGTGGACAATTTTTGGCCCCCACAGGCCTTGTATGCTGTAGCTGGCCTAGACTAGAGATCTTTTGCCACCACATGTTCCAGGCAGGGTTTCACATGGGGCCTGCTTCCTCATCTCAACTAAAATATGACTAGAGAGTATCTGATTGGGGGAGTCCAAGTCATCTGCCTGATTTGCATTTGCAAGGAATTCTGGAAAAGTGAGTTTGAAAAAGTATTTGTTAGAAAAACATAATTTTTCTTTTTTGTATTTTTACTGCAGTAACTTGTACTTAATAAAAATGCAAATATCATTTATATTCAGGTGAATTTTTACATATGTAAACATATAGATCAAGAGAAAACATTTCTAGCACTCCAGAAAGTTCTCTTATGTCCTCTCCCAGGCAACTCCCCCCCTCTCCCCACCAGAAAACCTCTTCTAACACCATAATTCATTTGGCTGATTCTTAAACTTTGTCAGAATGGAATCCAACATGTCAACATAGGAAACATCAAAACCTGTAGAGAATTTTATAAAAATTTATTTGATCCAAACAGAGGATACACCTGGAAGCAAGATCTCAATAGACAGAAAAAATGTTTTTCAAAATGACAGTTTGCGGCTTCTTTTATGCATTTGGAATTAAGGAGGGGATGTAAGGAAGATTACAAGGAGGTGGGAGAAAGCCAGGTGGAATTGAATTATTACATATACATGTGCTGTCTTCTGAATAGAGGTATGTATTTCAAAGGTGTGCTAACCTAGATGCACAAAAACAAAGGACAGGGCTTGTGTAAGGCAAAGCTATACCTTTTTAAAGTTATAGGCTTGCAATGAGATTAGCCAGCATGACCTGCCCCGTTAAGAACTTAAGATCAGATCACCCTGTGAGGTTACTTCCATAGAACCCCTTTTTTTCATTCACAACCAATATTTACTCTTTTGTGCCTAGCTTCTTTCATTCAGCATTCAAGACTCAGGAGATTGTAATTATTCTTGTTTGTCCTTTTCCTCAATGTTCTGCAATGAACAAATAAGACTAATATAATTTACTTTTATAGTTATTAGTATCTTTAAAAATAATAATAGCAATACCTGCCAATTACAATATTTTCAGAAAATAGTATTTTTTTTTCTTTTTGTAAGCAGAGAAAGTAGAACTTTAAAAATCAGGGAACTATCTATAATAATAAAAGTATAATATGTAAATTGACTGACCATTTGGACAACCTTCCAGATGACCTTCTGTGAAGCTGGAGCTGCAGCCACTGTGGCTGCGAGGGATCAAGGCAGCCAACAGGCGCAAGGGCTGCAAAGGCCTACTCTTGCATGAATTTCGTGCATCAGATCTCTAATAGAAAAATAATTTAAATAAAGCAAAATCAGGGAACTATACAAAAACAGTTTATAATCATATATGGTATATATGTAGGGGGGTTACAATAAGATATATGCTGCCCCAAAGCTGCAAGGTGCCTCCAACTTCCTCTCAGACCCCTTATTATTGTTCCCAAGCTATTGGCAGTTCCTGATGGATGTTTGCCAGTAGCTGGGTCCCACTGCAGGGGTCAGCAGGAGGCCCCAGCAGAGGAAAAGCACAAACCTGTACCATTTCCAGAGCCTGCTGTGGCTGACACTGAGGATATAGACAGAGGGTCTTGTCTTTGGTGAGCCTCTCTGGCTGCAGAAATTCCAGACTAAGCCTTGGTATCCCACTCTGGGAGGAGCTGTGTGTGGGTGGGAGCCAACCACAGGAGGAGGAGGGCAGTTTACTGCTTTGTCAGCTTCTCCCTTAACCTTGAGCTGGCGGATATAAGCTGGGCCCCAGGGCCAGAGTCTCTTGTCAGGCCCTGCTGCAGTAGGAGTAGCAGTGGCAGTCCTGGTGACAGCATGCTGGTCAGGGGGCTTCCTCTGCGCTCAGTCCTGGTCAAAGGTTGCCAGCCCCTTCTGAATGCCCCACAGGAGGGACCGGGGAATTTCAGGGTGCCCACTGGAGAGGGAGCCAGAATCTCCACTCGCATGCCTCGTCCTTTCAGTGAGATCCCCTCCCCTGGTGACAACGGCTGGCTAAACCTATACCATTTCTGGAGGGAGAAGGGCTCACAGAATTTCCACTATCACCAAGTCCAGAACTTCCAGAAGTATGGCCCCATCTACAGGTAAGCCTGGTAGAAGGAGGGGCTGGTGGGACAGGCAGGGAGAGGGGCCTAGACATCCTTGCTGTGTTCCCCCTTCCCAAATTGCTTGCCCATTGCAGGCTCCTGTCTACCTTCTGACTTTGCTTCTTCCATGCCTGGTGATGGTGGCAGGAGAATGGATAAGGCTCCCAGACAGTTCCCAGAATCAACCCTTCCCAGGTCCTACCCTTTGAAACTTTGTGGGGTGGGGGAATGGTAAGAGAATAAGCCTCGGTTAACTAGTTAACTGCACCCTACATCCATTATCCTCAGGACCCCTTGGAAGGTAAGTTTTCTACCCCCATTGTCAGAAGGGACTAAAGCTCAGAGAGGTTAGGATGGATCCCTGTCCTGTTGGGCTGCTGGCCTCGCCCTTCAGCCTGTGCATCTCTGGAGCAGCTGATTTTGTCCCTTCCACTTGGCTTGGCTAGGCCCCCCTTCCCCAAGCATCTGTCTTGCTTACTACCTGGAGGAAGGGACTTTGGTCTTTTGGCTTCAATACTGCCACTCCCAAGCAGGGGAAGGGGGAGATGAGGGGGAGCAGGTATCTGAGGGCTGCCCCTGGTGGCAAGACTTGCTTGTTCTGGTTTAGCAGTTTTTAAGGTGGGTCATCTTTAGGCCAGTCTGGGTTCTTTTCTGAGAGCATAGTTGAGGAGGATTGGGAGGTGGTGGAGGTGATTGTTGGGAAGGGAGGGAACATCAGGAGGGACAATGCCTTTTACTTTGAGTGATAGGGGAAGAGCATCCTAGGGCATGTTGCTGGCTGGCTGGCTGGGAGTGGGAGGGCAGGCTTGTTTGTGTAAGGGTCCAGCTGCCCACTCTACTGGGTCACTTCCTCCCTCTCCCACAATCCATTTTGAAGTCTACAGTGTCTTTCTCATAGCATGTTGGAGGCCAGAAGGCCCTAGGCTGAGTGTCAGGCTTGGGAGAAAGTTATTCCTGAGCTTCTCTCTCTCTCTTAGGTCCGTCAGTGCCTCTCTCCCAGGGTGATCCCTTGCTATCCCCTGATTTCTGTGCCCCAGTAGAATTCTTTACCAAGCCCTTTTCTGTTTTCTGAGTCACTTTTACCTGAGCCTTGAAACATGTCCTTTAAATTGGCATTATAATCCCGACTTCACTGTTGGGAAAACTGAGGCACAGGGAGAAGAGTCTTGCCAAGGTCACAGAACTCACCAGGGCAAAGCCAGTGTGGGAGCTGCCGATGCCTGATGCCAAGGCACTGTGCCACCTTGCTGTTCACACATACAGCCTAGGTACGGTGAACTTCTGAATAAACGTGAGGAATTTAAAATACAACTTTGGTAGATTTCTTTTTCTTGTTATTTTTTAAATTGAATTTATTGAGGTGACATTTCTTAATAAAATTATGTAAGTTTCAGGGGTACAATTGCATTGTTCACCATCCAAATCAAGTCTCCTTCCATCACCATTTATCCCCCCCTTTATCCTCTTCTACCTCCCCCCATAGGTTTTTTCTTAATACAAAGGCTGTTCTAGTTCACATTTATAAAACAATTTGGAAAATATAAACAAGCACAAATGAAAAATTGAAATCAGATACAATCTCAATTTTGATAATATGTATGTACCATTAGAAATGTGAATATTATATACACTGGTGTTGTCCCACAGAAATATATCAAGACTTCACTTCTCTTTTCTCTTTTTAATGTAGTTCAGAAAGGCAGCATTATAGTCCATAGTATGAATAAGCCATACTTTTTTAGTCAGTTCTTCAAAGTGGACTCTGAGATTTTTGCTATTACACAGATACCGTGATGAACCTCCTCATCCATTAGGCATCACTGTCCTCTGTCAGGTCATTGCCTTGGCTAGATTCCCAGAAGCAGAATTGATAATACTACTAGCAGTTCAAGGACTTTGCTGAGCCAGGGTGGGGCTATGGAGCTGGTGTGTGAGGACAATCAGTAGTTGGAAAAATACTGAGGGGATTTTCTGGGAGACTTTCAAAGGTAAGCTCAGGGTTTATAGGTCAGCAGTTAAAGCTGAATTCCTGAATCCACCCCCTCACCTGTCCTCCTTCCACTATTTTCATCACTGTGGGGGGATTGGGAGGAAGGGAGAGAGAGCTCAGCTTGTACCTTATGTATTTCTAATATTTTGCCTTAAATATATCTTGAATTAACTTTCTTATGCAAAAGGCATATGCCCCCCTGTCCCTACACACACACACACACACAAAAGGCAGACGCACACACATCACACACACAAAAGACAGATGCAAGTGACAAGTGGAATTTTCTATGGTTTTGAGAGAAGTTAACTTTAAAAGCAGGCAGGCAGGGCAGGGGTTCAGTGGAAAACAAAAGGCAGGTGGGACATAGGTGGGGGCAGACACGCAGTTTGAGCAGCTTAATCAACCAAGCAGGAATAACAAAATGTTTCTGGACTCAAAGCGGGGAGCATGGAAATCTAAGGAGACCCTGCAGCAACAGAGAAAGTTCATGTCTGTTGCTGGGCAAGAACAATGAGGGAATCAATCAAGTGGTGACACAGGTGGACAAAGAGCAGGCTTGTAGCACACACACACACACACACACACACACACACACACACACACACTCCTGGACTACAAGGCTACACCACCAGCCCATTATTGTGCCCCCTTTCCCATGAGGGGACTCTGAATCTGCTTGTAATAAATTTTCCACACTTTAGTTCAAATCTTCTGGTCCATGGAGCTCATTCTTCTGCATTGAAAGGCATGACCTCAGGGGGAGGTTATCATAGTTCTGGTTATCAGTTTCCCTCAAGTCTTTGTATTTTCCCTCCC
>JAAGEH010000032.1:22238075-22402665 GCA_011751065.1 Lasiurus cinereus
CTTCCTTCCTTCCTTCCTTCCTTCCTTCCTTCCTTCCTTCCTTCCTTCTTTCCTATTTTTTAATCCTCATTGAGGTTATATTTTTATTGATTTTAGAGAAGAAGGGAGAGAGAGACATTGATGTGAGCGAAACAACAGTTATATTTCAAAAGAGATGCTGGCAAAGTTCTTTGTGAGGTACATCTTGAGGATAAAAAAGGATTCTAGGGAAAGTAACCTCATTGATCATAGATTCCTAACTGGGCAGGTGTGGATGAGTAGTCACATCCCAGACATTTTACTTCTTTAGTAAAAAGTTTATCTCTGCCTTAAGCATGCCCTGCCCATTGCTTCTGTGCATCTAGGTTAGCACACCTTTGAAATGCCTCTTTCAGATCGCTTCTCTAAAGCTGACCACTCTAGAGAGAACACATCAATCTTGTTAACTATCCTGTTATCCAAACTCTGTCTTGTCTCCTCCCACTTTCATATAATCTTCCTTATGTTCCCTCCTTAATTTCAAATGCATAAAAGATACTGCAAAACTGTAGATCTCTGGAGCATTGCAGATCTTGCTTCCCTGCAAGTATCCTCAGTTTGGGCCCACATAAAATCTTCTAAAATTCCCCACAGGTTTAGACATTTCTTATGTCAACAATCTATACCTGGGTCAGTGTATATTTTTATTTTATTTTTTAAATCCTCACCTGAGGATACATTTCCATTGGTTTTAGAGAGAGGGAAAGACAGAGAGAAATATTGATGTGAGAGAAACACATTGATTGGTTGCTTCCTGCATGCACCCTGACCAGGGCCCAGGCCAGGGAGGAGTCGCAACCAAGGTACGTGCCGTTGGCAGGAATCAAACCCAGGACCCTTTGGTTTGCAAGAAAACACTCTATTCACTGAGCCAAACCAGCCAAGGCTGTTTGTGTGTGTGTGTGTGTGTGTGTGTGTGTGTGTGTGTGTGTGTGTGTGTGTTTAATTATTTATATTTATTGTAGAGAGAGAGGAAGGGTGATAGAGAGAAACATCAATTTGTTGTTCCAGTTGTTTATGCATTCATTGGTTGATTCTTGTATATGCCCTGATGGGGAATCAAACCTATAACCTTGGTGTGTTAGGATGATGTTCTAACCAACTGAACTACTTGGCCAGGGCCAGTGTTGTTTTAATAGAGACAAAGTGCTTTGTCAGGTCTATGATTGACTTGCCCATGCATGACCTATCTAGTAAGCTACATGGAATCATTCCAGTACAGGGTCACTCCACTGGTGACATGAGGGTTCCATGTTTCTGAGCTATGCAGTGGATGAGAGAGTGAATGAGGTCTGAACACTCAGGAAGAATAAGCATGGGATGAACTTGGGATGAGGACTTGATGGTCCATGGAAGATGGGTGGGGGTGAGGCTGGTCCTGGAGGACATGCTGTGACATCACAGCAGCCAATGGATAATATGAGGAATGTAAAACTGTCACTTAGAGAATGCCTATCAGGAATCATATTCAGACTTCATCTTATTCTTTAGCAGCCCTGTGAGAAAGGTATTGCATTCATCTCCATTTTATAAAAGAGGAAACTGAGACTCAGAGGGGGTGAGAGACAGCAAGAACCTTGTGGAAATGGGATCCTCTTCCAGGGCCCTCTGCTCCGCACTCTCAGCCATGATGTGATTATAGATGAGCCAAGCTTCTGTCCTGATTGCACAGATTATTCAAGGCTCTCCTCGATTCCTTATGCTGTAGCCCTTCTCCTTCCCTCCAGGGAGAAGCTTGGCAACATGGAGTCCGTTTTTATCATTGACCCTGAAGATGTGGCCCTTCTCTTTAAGTGTGAGGGTTCTACCCCAGAACGGTATTGCATCCCACCCTGGGTTGCCTATCACCAGCATTACCAGAGACCCGTTGGGGTCCTGTTCAAGTGAGTCTGGGGACAGAAGCTGGAGAGAGGGGTGGGGCCATGCTTGCTCTGTGCTGTCTGGCTGGGAACTCTAGGCATATCCCTGTCATCTTCTTGCCTCCATGAAACAGATGGTAATGATACTGAACTGCTATGCCCACCAGCAGGGAAATGGTCAGGCTGAAGATCTGAATGAGTTAAAGACCTTGCAAAGTTCTCATTTATTAGTTCATTCATTAGTCCCATCTTATTGAGAACCTACTATGTGCCAGACTTTGTGCCAGGCTCTGGGCTTTTAATGACATGTAAGGCCCTGCCATTGGGAGTCCCTCACAGTCTAAGAGGGCAGCAAAACAATACAAACCGGTGTATTTAGTATAGTGGATACCATTTCCCACCAAATTCCTCATCACAAATTTAAAATGTGACCATATCAAATGTTGGTGAGGATATGGAGCATCTAGAACTCTTCTAGTGCAATGAAAACTGATGCCAGCACTTTGAGATGATTGGCCATGACCTGCAATTGAATACACACAACCCTGTGAAGCAACAGTCCTGCTCTCAGGGATACGCTTTAAAGAACATCCCTGAGGAGAAGGTAGCAGAATGTTGGTAACAGTGTCATTCATAAGCACAAAACTCAGGAAACCACCTGAATGTCAAACAGGAGTATAAATTAGTGAGTGATGGCATATGCCACTCATTATGAACAAACTCAGTGACCACCAACAGTACAGATGATACTGAGATAGATAAAAATTTCATCAAAAAAGAAAATCCCCCAAGGCATGCTTTTTTTAAAAAAATACATTTTATTGATTTTTTACAGAGAGGAAGGGAGAGAGATAGAAAGTCAGAAACATCGATGAGAGAGAGACATCGATCAGCCGCCTCCTGCACGCCCCACAGTGGAGATGTGCCGGCCAGCAAGGTACATGCCCCCGACTGGAATCGAACCTGGGACCTCTCAGTCCGCAGGCCGATGCTCTATCCACTGAGCCAAACCGGTCTCCGCAAGGCATGCTTTTTTAAATATGTAGATCAGGTAAAACAATACACAAAAGCAAGCAAGTCAGGTTGGTGGTCCCCTTAATTGGGGAGGACCAGGTGGACACATAAGTTATTGTGATGTTCCTTGTTTTCCTATTCGGTGGTGAATTTATATACCATTCTTATAAACAAACAAAGCCTCCAAACTAGAAAGAGGGCTTTGCATGGACCTACTTTCAAGAGTGGGCCATAAGCTGAGGCTTATCACTGACCCTATTCTGGGCATGTGACAGTTCCCACCAATGTGAATAAAGGGACATGCTAGGGTGCAGTGGAGAAGTTGATCAATTATGTCTGTGTGGGGGTCAGAGAGGATGACATACAGGGCCCCTTAAATGGCAAGAGGTGAGCAACAGCCAGGGGGGAAGGGGAAGTGATGGGAAAGGCATATCTGTAGCTGAGGCAAAGACGAGGCAAAGGTTAGGGCACTGAAAGAGACATAAAAGCTCCAAGATGCCCAGTTCCTAGCTTGCAGCAGCAGCAGCAGCAGGGTTAGGGGTCAGGTTTTGTTTTCTTTCGTTCACTTTCTTCCTGTCTCTTCCTTAAGACCCAACAGAAACAAGGAGCTGAGGGTGCTGGGAGGAGTAAGGGCTGGTGGATATGAGTGCTGGACTCTGAGCTGTGACTTGGCCTCCCAGGAAAGCTCAGTCAGGCCCCACTGTGTGTGCCAAGCCTGGGGTTTGTGGCCATGAGGGCCCAAAGGGCCTGTGTTTCTACAGGAAGTCAGGAGCCTGGAAGAAAGATCGACTGGCCCTGAACCAGGAGGTGATGACTCCAGATGCCATGAAAAACTTCATCCCCCTGCTGGACACGGTGTCCCAGGACTTCATCAGCATCTTGCACAGGCGCATCAAGCAGCAGGGCTCTGGAAAGTTCTCAGGGGACATCAGTGATGACCTGTTTCGCTTTGCTTTTGAGTGTAAGGGGGTGGGAGAACCCAGCGTCCTACCTTGAGACCCAGCCAACATAGACCCTGAAGAAGTAGTGGAATTGGTTTTTGGGATGGGCTACTGAAAACATTTTTTGCCATTTTACCCAGGGGATGTGGAACACTCTTATCTAGCATTCATACTATGTGGGCAAGGGTCTCCACAATGTAGGTCCCCATTGTCACTACCCTCTAAAAGACAGAGTATGGCTCACAAATCTCTCTCTCTTGGGCCATAGACCTTTGAGGTCTGGGAGGGGAAGGGAGGATTGGGTGGGTAATCTGAATTGGGTATTCAAGAAGGTCTAGCAGTTATTCAGATGGGATAAGGAGGTTGGGCAGTCTGGGCAGAAGGAACAGCCCATACAAAGGCCCTGTGGCATGATGGAAGTCATGTGATTACTGTAGGAGATCTGGGATGCCCAGACTTTGATATAAAATCAGCATTCACATTTCTGACCCCACATGTGGGAAAAACTTGGGGTTGTGATTTCTTAAGACTAGCCAGGGTGGTTCCTGTATGGCCAATTCTAGGGCTTTATGTCTTCTAGTCTTCCATCTGGCCTGTTTCAGGAAGTATTTCACCAATTTGGTCAATTATAGCTAAGGAGTCTTTCTTCCTGGAGAAAAGCCCAGCGGCTGCTTGGGGTACTGGTGGAAGTGTGGATGGAACTGTTTCATCCCAGCCTGGGCCCACTCCCAGTTCTACTAGGGACTGCTTCCCACCCAAGTGATCCCTTTCAAGATCTTCTGCTTGCTCCCCTGAGTGGTTGTCAGAAGGGCAGTTTTCCTCAGTCCTGAAATTTCAGCGCCATAAGCCTCCGGTTTCTGTTTCTTTACTGAAGGAGACTGAGGTTGGGTTAGGAGGTCCTAAGTGTTGGCAGGAGTGGGTTGGTGGGGGTTCCTGGGAGCGGAGACTCCTCAGCTTGTGCCTATCCCTGCAGCCATCACCAACGTCATATTTGGGGAACGTTTGGGGATGTTGGAGGAGATTGTGGACCCTGAGGCTCAGCGGTTCATTGATGCCGTTTACCGGATGTTCCAAACCAGTGTCCCCATGCTCATGCTTCCTCCAGGCCTGTTTCGTCTGTTCAGGACCAAGACATGGCGTGACCATGTGGCTGCATGGGACATGATTTTCAGTAAAGGTGAGGATTCCTCTGGCTATGCCCTGGGCAACTCAGTCTGGGAGCCAGGAAAGCCTTTTATATCTCAGGGGGTAGGAAACCCAGGCTTGGGTGGACACACACACACACACACACACACACACACACACACCTGGAAGCCCCAAATCTCGGCCTGCTTCTTTGCCCCATTTATATCAATGAACACTGACTTGACATGTAGACAGGGATGGATGGGTATCAGGGAGGACCTATAAGCCCTGGGATTGGTGAGTTGAAGGCCAGCTATTGGGAATGATCAGATCTTTATGGAGAAAGAAGATCTAAGATGTTCATCATGTTCTTCTAAGGAGCCCATGATCATCAAGATTGTTTTAGACCTGTCTACACTTGGGGACAGACTGGGACTTGAGTGAGAGAGATTAGTAAAGTAGGGTGGAGAAGGCTGATTGGAGTATGGCAATGATGGGAGATCTGGTGTCAAATCCCTTCTCTGCTCCTGACACCCATCTAATCCTGGGCAAGTCACTACTTTCTGTGGGCTTCTGTTTTCTTATCTGTAAAATGGTGATAATATCACTTACTCTATAGGACTAGGGTCAAGAATTAAACAAAGAAACAGATAGGAAGGGCTTAGCAGATAGTATGTGCTCAATAAAATGCAGCTAGGAAGTGCAGCACTTCAGAATCTCCAAGCCCTTGGCCCATCCCTCTCACCAAGGGTCCATCCCTTCGCTTCTGCTTGTAGAAAGCCTCACTCTTTTTCCCCCCTCCTGCCCACCCACAGCTGAAAAATATACCCAGAACTTCTACTTGGACTTGAGACAGAAAAGAGACTTCAATAATTATCCAGGTGTCCTCTACCGCCTCCTGGAAAATAACAAGCTGCTCTTTGAGGACGTCAAGGCCAACATTACAGAGATGTTGGCAGGGGGCGTAGACACGGTGAGGTGATTATAGGGGCATACTCTGTCCCTTCCTGTGCCCCTGTGTCCCTTCTCCACCAGTTTGCATCATTCAAACCCCTGCCCATGTTGGTTAGATCTCCTTCTCTTGACATTATTTTCTAAATAATCATCTCCTAGAAGGTTGAGGTCAAGTCATCCCTTGAGGCTGATCCAACATCTTTTTTATTTTTTTAACCTATGAGAAGGGAGTAACTAGGCATAGGTGGTGAGCCCTTCAGTCACAGGTGGGGACACAGTTCACTGGATTCAGAGAAGCTGAGAGCCAGTGGAATTAAGCCTGGGCTCTACCTTCTAGGGTCCTTTTGTTTTCCATTCTTTCCCACATATTAGTTTGCTAGGGCTGCCACACAAAGTACCACATACAAGATGGCTTAAACAACAGACATGTACTTTTCTCACAGTTCTAGAACTATAAGTCCAAGATCAAGGTGTCAGCAGGGTTGGTTTCTTCTGAGGCTCCTCTTCTCCCTTATGTCTTCGCACAGTCATCCCTCTGTGTATGTCAGTGTCCTGATCTCCTCTTATAAGGACACCAGTCCTATTCGACTACAGTCCACCACAGTGATCTCATTTTACCTTCTTACCTCTTTAAACACCTTGCCTCCAAATACAGTTACATTGTGAAGTATTAGGGGTTAGGGCTTCAACATATGAATTTGGGGGAGTACAATTCATCCCATGACAAGGATGGCCACCATACCATAGTCATAAGGCTGGATGAGTAGGCCTGGATTGGATACTGACAATGCTGAGAGGAAGCCCTGCAAGATGAGGAGAGGGTCCCTTAGAGGAGCTAAATTTCAACTTGTGTTTTGAAGGCTGTTGCCAGGAGGAGAGAGGGAAAATAACATTTCAGGACAAGAGAGAAGAAATATGTGTCAAATCCCCTGGGTGAATAACTTTATTTTCTAGGTATCTTATTTACATCGTGCTCTAATGGAAGATTTTCAGTCCCTGTGACAAGCTGCAGATGGTGCCTTTAAATTTATTTTATTTTTAAAAACATATCTATTTATTGGTTTCAGAGAGGAAGGGAGAGGGAGAAATAGAAACCTCAATGAGGAGAGATGGGCTGCCTCCTGCATGCTTCCTACTGGGAATCGAGCCTACAACCTGGGCATGTGCTCTTGACTAGAATCAAACCTGGGACCCTTTAGTCCTCAAGCTGATGCTCTATCCACTGAGCCAAACTGGCTAGGCTGAGTTTATTTTAAATTTAATTCTTATCAGTTATGTATAAGGGATTTCCAAAAAGTGCTTACCTGAACCAAAGCAGCTATTATTGTTAAGTAATGTTTATTGGCCATGCACTATATGGTAGGCAGGGTCTAAGCTTTTCATATATATTAATTCATTTAGTGCTCACAAACTAAATTATGAGATATATTATTATTATTCCCCTTTTCAGATGAGGAAACTGGGGCACAGAAAGGTTAACTTTATTTCCTGAGTAGCCACCCTGTCCGGCTTTGGAAATAGTGAGACAAATACACTGATTTGTCTACAGGCTAGCTTCCATGGTTGGGAAGGGAATTCTAGGAAGAGGAAACAGCCAGAGGAAGATTTGTGGGCTTCAAGGAACTGTTTGTAGCTCAGTGCAACTAGAGTATTAGGTGCATGTTGGAGAGAAGTGATGGCGAGGCTGGGAGCAGTAGGCAGGTGTTAGGGACTTTGTGCTTGATCTGGGGAGTCAGACAAGGATTTTCAACTGGGAAGTGACTGGATGGCATGCTTTCATGATTGCTCCTGCTGGGAGGAAGGAGAGTATTCCACCTTTTTGGACAAAAGTGATTCTTGGTAAGATATGTGCAACAACCCATGCCATAACCATAGGAGGGAGGGCTGCACCAGCCTGGGGTCCTGTCACGAAGGTAAGTGGGCCTGTGGGGCTTGATGAGGGTCACTCATATCTCCAGAGATGGACTAATGGTCATGACACTGATTAATAATGACATTAGCAGGTCCACTTTAGTATAATCTTATGCTAATTGCAACACAGATAGGAACCAGGGTGGTGGTGGCTTCATTATCTGAGCTTTCTTTCCCTCTTCACTGCTACAGGCAAATGCTAATGTTTGTGAAGTTCTACTGAGGAGATGGCTGCTTGTTTAACAGGCATTTCAACAGGAATGGCAGTTAGTCAGGGAGAACTGTTACAGAAGGGGCTTTGGCCTCTGAAGGGCTCCAGAGTCCTTTGGAAGAAGGCATTGATTGTGTGGGTGCCCTCTACTGGCTGGGGAGCTGGTAGGCTCTGGTGACATGAGGGATGAGGGTAGGGACAAGTGCTACCACAAACATTCCTTCCTGGGCTGGAGAAAGCCTCTGGCATATTTGCCTTTTGAATTGGACTTTGCTTTTGTAGCTGGTGGTCTCTGGATACTGGGACAAGGGTGGGAAGACGTTGTTGGAAATGAAAATTTAGCATGAGTCTAGGTGCCTCAGGAGTAACAGGCCCTCCTGGTCTTCTGTACCCTGACACTCCCTCCCAGACGTCCATGACACTGCAGTGGCACTTGTACGAGATGGCACGCAGCCTGAGAGTGCAGGAGATGCTGCGGGAGGAGGTTCTGGCTGCCCGGTGCCAGGCTGGTGAAGACATGAGCAGGATGCTGCAGTTGGTCCCACTTCTAAAAGCTAGCATCAAGGAGACACTGAGGCAAGCCTACATCCACCCATGCTGCTTCCACCCCAATCCTTGGCCAGGTTCAGCATGGTGCTTGGGGAATGGTGGAGATTGGTAGCAGGAAGTGAGAAGTCTGGGGAGACAGCTGGGATTGAGGAGGAGGGAAGAGAGTCCTAGTCTTGTCTCCAGATCCCCTGGGGGTGCTGCCACTGGGCCTGAGATGCATGCTGGGTGTGGGGCTTTAGGGTTTTGTCCTGGCCTTGGGGCATTAGCTTCTGAATGCCTTCCTCCGGCAGACTCCACCCCATCTCTGTGACTCTGCAGAGATACCTCGCAAACAACTTGGTTCTTCAAGATTACATGATTCCTGCCAAGGTAGGTATAGCAGGGTTTCAGGACCTGCCAGTCAGACAGGAGATTGGGGGCTGACTACAAGTGCCTACAGATGGGGGCTTCTGCCTGTGTTCCTGGAGCTGGCTGGTGAGTCCTTGGCAGCAGCAGAGTTTGAAGGGCAAAGGTGATAGGCATAGTGGGTGATCCCTGGAATGTTATTGGAGCCCAGAGTTAGGAGGGCAACCCCATGGGTCACCTGGGTCTCAGGGGGCCTTCTGCTGCTGAGGAAAGGGCAGAACAATCCATTGGGCCAACCCTGGCCTACTGGCTTCAGTCATGCTCCTTTGATGGGTGAAGCTCAGGGAGAAGTGGGGTCTTGTTCAAGGTCACCCAGTGGGCAGTATCTTCTGGACATCTGGGAAGCTGGGCTGGGGAGCGGGAGTGGGGAAGCTGGGTTATACTTCTGGCTATGAGGAGGTGAGGCCTACTTAGACCTTTGCTCATCTTGTCCCCAGACATTGGTGCAGGTGGCCGTCTATGCCATGGGTCAAGACCCCACCTTCTTCCTCAATCCGGGCAAATTTGACCCCACCCGATGGCTGGGTAAAAACAAAGACCTCATCCACTTCCGGAACCTGGGCTTTGGCTGGGGTATTCGGCAGTGTGTGGGTCGCCGGATTGCTGAGCTTGAGATGACCCTCTTCCTTATCCATGTGAGTATAGCCTGGGGACCTCTGGGTGCCCTGGGCTGACTTTGGCCTTAATGAAAGCACCAACCCTCCTACTCCCATCTCTGTCCAGAGGCCTCCCCTACAATTTACTACTGCCTCCTCTTTTGGGCTAATATACTTGTCACCCATTGGTGTCCCTGGCCATCTGTCTCTCCATGGTGGTGATGGGATGGGGTTGGGGTGGGATAAGGTTTTTTAGAAACTAAAGCAAAAGCCTAAATCAAGGGGACAGCACTAGTGGTGTGTTCTCAGGTTATGTAGGAGCTGGTGTGGACTCCTTAGAGCTTCCCAAATCCCACTGAACAGGCACTGCCTACAGGTGAATGAGTCTGGCTGGCCTAGGGGAGTTGGATCCTCCCCACTTGTCCACTAAGTCTATCACCCATCTATCTCAGATTCTGGAGAATTTCAGAGTTGAAATCCAGCATCTCAATGATGTGGGCACAACATTCAACCTCATCCTGATGCCGGACCAGCCCATCTTCTTCACTTTCCGGCCCTTCACCCAGGACCTGCCCAAGGCTTGACTGAGAGAGTGGTGTGAAAGAAAGGCCTGAGAGGTGGTGTGGGGGCCCATGGAGATGTCTGTATCCTCAGTTCCTGGTTCCTCACCCCTGCTTCTTTCTGCCCCAACTCAGTAGAGGCACTTCTCTTTCACCCACCTCTTCCCTTCTTCCCCAACCCCATGAAAGCAATAAAGGGTTGAACTATGTGAGGTGTTTTCATTTCCACCTGGCCTCTAAGGTATCACTCCTGTGGAGATACTCTCTGAAGGATCAACAGTTGGATATGAGCACAATGGGCAGCCACACCTGAAGCCATTTCTGCTGGGATCCACCTACCTACAGCTCAGGAGCCAGCAGGATCAAGCCCCCTGCTTCCTGGGGCTGAGAGCAGATAGAGGGCTATTGCTACTGTGCCCAGACCAGCAGGCAGAGGGACAGAGAACCTGATGGAGCTCTGCTGAGAGAACAGGGCATCCGGGGCAGGCCCACCTATCAGAGGCGAGGCTCATGCAGTGCTCTGCTTGGATGAACTTTGGGTAGGAGTTCCAGGTGGGTCATGAAGACTTCCTGCCAAGGTCCCACCAGAGTCTTGGACATGACCAGGGCTGAGGCCTGTGGGTGAGGGGCTGGTATGAGGTGGCTGACCCAGTATGCTTCCTCTGCCCCACCTGACCATTCTCTGGGCTTCCCTAAGCCTCACATTCCTGCTCTAGGGGGACATGCCCACTTTTCTAAGCTCTGGGCTGTAAGCAGGGAGACTGCAGCAGAATCTTTGGTCCATTATTTGAACTGATTCCAATTTTAGCCCCCCTCACCCCTTCTGAGTTCTATAACTTCTGATCTGAACCAGGTGCCTGATACTTCCTGGCCCTTACTACCCAAGTCTAAGTCCTGCCGGTAGACAGGGGAGCTAGTCCTGTTTGGGACAGCAGCCTAGTTAGCTTGAAGCCTCTTACCAGGTTCTGAGTCCACTGTTGTAGTCTTTTTGCTTTTCTCCATCACAGTACTCTTTCTTGTCTCTCTCCTTCCTTTCTCTTCTCCTGGCTTGAGTCATCTTTGACTCAGAAATGTTAGAGTTGAAAAAGGTCTTACCATCAGAGAAGTCAAGCTCTGCATGGGATAGGGTAACTGAAGCCTAGAGAGGTTGCTTGAGTCACCCAAGGTCACATGGCATGCTTTTAGTTAGAACCCAGGGCTCCTTTCTGTGGGGGACTCCTTCCTTTAGTCCAGTGGTTCTCAACCTTTCTAATGTCGCGACCCTCATGTTGTGGTGACCCCCCCCCCACTATAAAATTACTTTCGTTGTTACTTTATAACTGTAATTTTGCTACTGTTATGAATCGTAATGTAAATATCTGTGTTTTCCGACCCACAGGTTGAGACCCACTGCTATAGAGCCTAAGACCATCGGAAAACACAGATAATTATATTACGATTCATTAACAGTAGCAAAATTACAGTTATGAAGTAGCAACAAAAATAATTTTATGGTTGGGGGTCACCACAACCTGAGAAACTGTATTAAAGGGTGAAGGCATTAGAAAGGTTGAGAACCATTGCTTTAGTCCCATCTGCTTTCCTGTCCCTGATCGGGTGTTTCACACTATTATGACTGATTGCAGACATCAAGTGTCTCCCTTACCAAGAAACAGGTAAACTAGACATGAAGGATTTTAGTTATGGTAGATGTTTAGAGGCAGGTGGAAATCCCACCCTCCCTCACATCACCTAACAGAATTCGTCTCTGGTGTCTCACTTCTTCCAGAAGCCTGGAAGGAGCTTGTTTCTTTGGCTCCATTATTGGAGCCTTTCTGCTTTGGAAGGACTTTTCTCCCCACCCTCCTGGGTCCACTATGGCCTATCCACAGATGGGAGGCAGGAGACTATTTCATTGCAGCAGAGGGCCCAGACCAAGAATGAGGTCTGAGAGAAGGAATCTGGGCACTTCCAGCCTGCCCTGCTCCAGGAAAGAGGCAAATAAATGCTCACTGACTTACAGTATTTAATCAAGTCATTTTGAGGATGTGGTAAAAACCCCAGCACACAGTGAGGAAGCTGCTCCAGTTCTCAGGTCTGTTGGGACTCAGGTCTGCTGGGAGTTTGAGAGCTTGATGAACTTCGTCTCAGCTGGGCATCAAGAGGTCCCTCTTTTGAGGGTTGCCTATAGTCCTTGGCATGGGTTGAGGAGTTCTGCATTGTGCAAAGCAAGATGAAGTGAGTTTTCCCTTGCCTTGAAGAGCATGGGGCCCATTCAAATGCAGCTTGCTTGGCAAGCCATGTCTTAGAGGGCCATGACTTCCCAAAGATTTTCAAACTCATTTAACCATAGAGGTTGTATCCAATTTCTCCAGGGCCCAGCAAGTGAATTTGCACAGGAATCCCTATGTTCCCTGTCAGTTCCTCCATCTTATTCAGACATGGCCAAGAGCCTGGAATTGAACTGAGTACTAATGGCTCAAGAGCAGGAGCAATCAGAGGTTTTACTCTGGGGACTGGGTGGCCCAGGCTGAGCTTGAGGCACAGTGGTGAGCAGGTCTATTTGTTTGTAAGAACCACAATGTTTCTGGCAACATGCTCCTATCCCCGGCAGGTCTGTGGCATTGCAGTTGCCCAGGAAGGGTGTGCTCACAAGACAATCTTAGGCACTATGGTGTTGGGTGGTGGCCATGTGTACTTTGCTCATGAGCAAATCAGTCCTAAAGTAAGCCAATCCCAGAGCACTCCAGGAGTGCTCGTGTAGACACTTCATCCACAGCTCTCTCTCTTTTGGTTCTCACCATCACCATGGGGGAGAGGTAGTTCTGACAAGGTTTTCTATTCCCCTTAGACAGGTGAGGAATTGAGACAAGGCCAGGGCTCCTTCTGTTGGTAATAGAGGAGAAGCTGAGCCTAGGTCCCCTGAATTCCAGCTAAGGAGCTAGCTCCCCTTGACAATTTTTTTTCAAGGCCCAATGACTCCAGGTAGAAGTTGCCAGGTCTACTGCCCGAATCTCAGGGAGCTCTTCCAGAGGGGTCACTCACAGGCAGGTCTGCAAAGATGGAGTTTGAAGGGTGACCCAAGCCATTCTCTTGCTCCTGCAGCTGTGTGGCCAAGTCTTGCTTCTCTCGTCCCCAGCGTCGAGCTGAGTTCTCTAACTGCCACCATGGAAAGGACAGATGGGGAACCACTAGGTAGCAGGGCCCATCCCTAAGATCTGAGACAACCAGAGTTTGAGCCTATTTTCTGGGCAGAAAGCAAAACCCTGGGCAATTTGAGCTTGCTGCTTCCCCAAGAGACCTTAGGTGGCAGGGCTGGGTAGAGAGGGTCAGGTCAGTCTGACTAAGACAGAGATGGACCTTCTTTGAGTTCCAACATCATACTGAACCCTGACTCTGAGTCCACACTGATCCTTGACTCTGGTCATAGATTGAGCCTGACCCTGCTCACACATTGATCCCCAACCCTGGTCATGGGCCAAGTGGTGAGCCTGCCCAGTCTGACCAACTCCTTTGCCTCACCTACCTGGTTTTCCAGGGATAGGATCCGGCCCTGAGCTTGTTCCAGTTTGGCCAGGAGATTAATCTTATCTGAAGTGTTAGTAAGAAGATCCTGTGGACAATGCAGAAACTCACACATGGCTTCAGCTGAGGCCAAACTCAGCTCTCTTATGTAGAGCCTCAGACAAAGGCTAAAGTCTCTTCTTGAAGTTCAGACCTGATATGGCATGTGCTTTTTTCACAGCTGTTCTTCCCACAGATTTTGGATATATGGTTTTTGCACATCAATTTTATTATTATTTATTATTTTTAATCCTCACTTGAGGATATTTTTTTTTATCAATTTTAGAGAGAGGAAGGGAGGAAAAGAGAGAGAGAGAGACAGAGAGAGAGAGAGAGAGAGAGAAGATTGGTTGTTTCCATTACACACCCCAACTGGAGATAGAACTCACAACCTAGGCATGTGCTCTGACTGGGAATCAGTGTACAGGATGATGTTCCAACCAACTGAGCCACATTGGCCCATCTGTCTCTCAAAGCCTCTTTGCCAGGTATCCTGCTCCTAACTCCCCAGGGTCTATCTCGGGTAGGGGAAAAGGACTCTCCAAATCCCAGGAAGTGCTTCAGACTGGAGTTTCTCAGAGGTTTCACGAACAGGCCAGCCAGGTGGCAAAAGAGTCAGAGATCAAGAGCCAGTTAGGGGCTTGCTTTCTCCCAGGATGCTAGGTAAGGGTCAAGGTGAATCTTTCAGACTCATGTGCTCGTGGCTCTTACCGGTAGGGCCTGCTGCTGCAGAATGATGGGGGCTGACTGGTGGCGGCTCTTATCCAGCTCTGCCCGCAGCCTCGAGTTTTCTGCCAGCAGCACTGAGTAAAGGTCAACAGGCAGGTTCTCTCCAGTAGGATTCTGAGGAAGTCCCGAGGCTGAGAGCATGGGAAAGACGGAAATGGCCACAGATATTCATGAGGTGGGCTTTCCTGTCTCCACGTCCCTGGCCTGATCTACTCTAATATTTTGCTCTATTCTGCCACTCCTCTGCTCCCAAGCCTTCAATGGCTCCCCACTACCAGTGGGATCAGATCCACACTCATCAGACCATTATTCTCAACTCTTTAGAATCGTTCTCCCTAACCACTCCCCTGCCATTTGCCCTAGGTTTATTGTAGCTCTTCATCCTTATATCTTTCCTTCCTTCTCTGCTCTTGCTGTGGTCATTTCCTTGGTTCTGAAGATATCTTCTTGTTTCCCATCCTACTCCTGGGTGACTTCAGGGCCTGAAAGGGGAGCCCTACTTGCATTGTTTTCTAAAGGCCTTCAGAAGTGCACTCCCTACTTCCAGTCCCATGCAGTAAAGGTTGAATGCTGGCTGGGCACATAGGGGTTTCTGGTGAGGCGGCCCAGATAGGCGCAGGGAAATCTGCTTGGGCTTGCCTGTGTGTGTGTGTGTGTGTGTGTGTGTGTGTGTGTGTGTGTGACCTGATTATCTCTTGTTCACCAGAGCTACTTCTAAATGGCAGTTCTAGGTGGCTTTGTTTAATATCAATGAAAAAAAAACCCAAATCATTGATTTAACCAAAGTATTTTTTTTTGTTTTGTATAGAAGCAGATCCTGCAAATAGGGGAGATGAGGACATAATTTGAAAAATCCTGGAGTTAAGAAATTGGAAACTTTTCAGATAGCCCCTCTCTGCTACTCTGGTCTACACGGTTCTCCCCTACCTCTTTCTAGTTTGGCTCATACACTATGTCCCAATATATCCCATGGGTTTTCTGAGAGAAGAGAGTGCAAGGGAAGTACCACCATCTGCCACAATTGGGAGGAGCTCCTGGAACTGGGAAGCTCCGGGAAGGGAGGAACTCCAGGGCATGGATGACTCCGGGGTAGCAGCTCACCCCTGCTGGGCTTTCCCTGTAGCCTACTGGGCAAGGTCTTGCTCCTCTCCTGAAGCTTGTTCTTCAGCACCACCTCCATCTTCTCAATCACCTGGGGAGCAGAGTGCAGAGGCTGGGCTGGGCTAGGCAGGGCTGGGCTGGACTGGGGGCTCCACACATTCCCTCCGTGGCTGGACCCTGGCAGCATGCCTCCCTGCACCTGCCTTTTCCTGGTGCCGTACAGTTTCCTCCAGCGCCTTTATCTTCTGAAGCTTGTCCTGGTGCCGATTCAGCAGCACAGCCTGTGGCTGCTGAGTCTGGTACAAAAGCAGCTCTTTCTCTCGATCATTCTTCTGATGGTGGGGAACAGGGGCAAGAGGGAAGAAGGATTGCCTGGGGGGTACCCTTGGCCTAGAGGTCTCACCCCAGCCCCTCCACTGAGTTTTCCACTGTCCTGGCTCCCCTCCCTCTAGGCCCTTCTCTCTTCTGCTCCCAGATACTTCTCCACAGATTCCCACCTTCTCTCCCCATACTCTGCCCCAGCTCACTCGAATCAGCTCATTCTGCAGATGCTGCATCTTGTCCCTCAGTTTCTTCATATCCAGCTCACTCAGCAGCAGCTTCTGCTTCATGGACACTGGTGCTGTGGTCATGGGGAGAGAAGGCTCAGGCAGGAAGCATCTTCCAGCTACAATCAGCACATTTTGAAGGTTAGGACAGGTGTCTCTCAGCCCAGAGGCTTGAAACAGGACAGGATTTCCTGTTTCCCACTATGGAGAGGGCCCAGCTGGCTCCTATCAGCCCATGTCCAGTAATATGAATCCCTGGGAAAGGTTCCCCACTGCCCTGTCCCACAATTCAGAGCTGGGCACCCGGCCTCCCTCAGTGGCCTTTATGCCCTCACTCAGCTTCTGGATCTTGTCAGCATCATCCTGCTCCTCCTCCATTTCCTTCGGGGTCAGGTGGCTCCTCAGCATGAGGTTTTCTGCCTCCAGGACCCTGGCCTGTTTCCGCAGCGATAGGATGTTCTCAGCCATCGTCTGTATGGCCTGTCGGTAGCTGTTTATCTCCTGTGGATCCCAGTGTTCAGAGTTGAGCCTCTGGCACACATCTGTACCCACACTTAGGAGTCGGTGGGTCAACCCCCAAGGGCGACGGACAGCATGCCCTTAACTTTTAGCAACTCCTCTGAGGGGTGGTTATAATTTGGTCTGCACCATGTGAGAAGTAGCACTCAGGTTCTTTCCTAGGGTCATACCTCTTCCTGTGATGCCAGCTGAGGGGACCCAGAGCTCAGACACCAGGTGAGGAATTGTGAGTACTTCTCTGGCTTCTCCTGCTCCTTCTCTTCTTTTATAATTCCTCTCCTTTCTCATGTCACTAAGAACCCAGGGAGAACCTCTCAGAAACTCCACTGACTGTCACTTGGGAACTGACTGCAGGCATCAGCACCCCGGCCAGCTTAGGGGTCAGGAAAGTAGGCCTAGGAGATCCATCTCCAAGATCTGGGGTCAGGATGCCAGGCTCTGTTTTAAGGTTAAGAGTAACAAAAATCTTAATATCGGGCGTTTATTGAGCTTCACTATGTTCCAGTCTAAGCCTGTGAGGGTCAGCACTGTTATCCTCATTTTATCGGCAAGGAAACCAAGGCCCAGATGGGCAACTAACTTGGTCAGTTACAAAACTGAGTGGCAGAGCCATGGTCTGAAACCTGTACTTCAGCTCACAGACTCCAGTGGCACTTGAATCTGTGTTAAGTGCTGTGCAATCCTACCTTGAAGTTCCGACATGAAAACATCACAGTATTTTGAGAAATGATGCAACAGGCTACTAAAAAATATTTATCAGTGTGATCTCAATCTTGGGAAATTATTTATGTCTGATCTTATGTGTGCATAGGAGAATTATTAAGCTATATTTACATGCATTAATTTCATAATTAGAAAGTCCCTCTTGTTACTTATAAAAAGTTTTATAAAGGGAATTTCTTAAATCTAAACAGCACAAGGTATAACAGGGACCCAAAACATGAAGCCAGAAAGGTCCATAGAAGGGGAAGAGGAGGGTGCTTGGCTGGGGGAGGGGAGGGTGAAGTCAGCAGAAATTTGTTAAGCCCTGGTTGCTTGGCTTCCCAGTGACTGTGGAGGACTTACACGTGGAGGCGGGGCTCCTAAAATGGCTAGGGTCCTAAGTCTCCCAGAAGCAGAGTTCTGTACCCAGTTTCCACCTAGGTCTCATGATGACTGGGGATGAGGCCTGACTCCCAGCCACTGCCAACAACCAGCTGCATGCTGGGCCACTGGCTTCTTGGTGAGGGGCTCCTGGACAGCGGGGGGTCAACAGACACCACTTGTCACCTGCTGCTGTCTAATCTTTTGGCTGGATTCCTCTAACCAGTGCCAAAGCTGGGCCCATTTCTCCAGCACCTGCTCCAGTCAAGTTCCAGGTCTCATTTCCTCCAGATCTGCCCACATGGTGTCCTCAGAGAGTCTGTTAAGTAGGAGCCAGCCCAGAGTCCACACAGGGTTTTGTGCTCAGGCCTTGATCACAGACCAGCTTGGCCACTGACTCATTGAGTGAACTGAGACAGGCTCCTTCCTTATGAGCCTCAGATTCCTCAGACGGGATAAACACAGGTGCTGTAAGGCTCAGAGTCAGAGTGTGTGGGGCAGCTGGCACAGTGCCTTGCTAGGTAGGTAGGACCTGGAGGTATCCATTCCCATCCAACCCTATTTCTGTTCAGTGGCTGCCTTATCAGCAGGCCAGACCCCTTCCTCTTTTTCCTGGCTGCCTTACTCATCACTTCAGAGAATTGCTTGAATACTTGATATTATTAATTTTGAACACATGCAAACCTATGATCTAGCAATTGTATTTTTGAGTATATACCCAATAAACATGCAAGTGTGAATGCATCTAGAAGCAGAGGTAAGAACATTGCTACCAGCCTTATTTTTAATAACCCTCAATTGGACATGACACAAATGCCCTTCACAGTAGAATGGTGAGATAGTCATACAGTGGAATACCATGCAGCAATAAAAATGAGCCATCAGCTACATGCAACCACATGGAGAAATCTCTCAAATATTAGCACAAAAAATAAGTCAAGCACAAAATATTTACTCTATGATTCCATGTGGATTTGATTAAAAAATAGACAAACTCAAGCCATAAAGTTAGAAATCAGGGTATAAGATCCATTTGTAGAGGTGATTGGGAGGCACCAGGGAGCTTTGAGGGTACTGGCAATGCTGTGCCTCTTAACCTTCATTGAGCATTTACTATGTACTTTGTTAATAATTCAACACAGCTCATACACCTATGTTTTGTGCATTTGTCTGAATGTGTGCTGTACTTCATAAAAACAAATTAAAAACATTTAACGAATTAAAAAATAAATGAAATCCTGGCTCAAGTTTGGTTGAGTATATGAAGCCTCCACACAGCAGCCCTCCTCTGGGGACCCTCTCAATTCTCTGCAATAATGGGATCTTCTCAGCTCTGGGCTGTGAATGCTTCTGTGAGATCTGCTCCTGGGCCCTCACTGCAGCCTCTGTACCCTGAGAGGCCTCCTTTCAGTTTGATTCTGGGAGGCTGGGTGGATTCAGCGATGCCTCCTGCAGGCCCTTCTGAAAATGAGCAGGTTTACTCACTGATAGTTGTCAAGGGCTGGCACGATGCCTCAGAACATCCTGAGACTCACACTGGTTCAGTGACCTAAGGTCACACCGCCGCAAATGTCGAGCTACCACTGGAACTCAGACTCTACTCCAACACCTCTGCTCTTTGCATCTACTTGATTAAGAAAGGCTGGGGCCTCACCCAGAGAAAAGAAGAATGATTGACTGAATCTGTCTATAGAAATTAAGGGGCACTGATGGAGGAGGTGGCCAATGTAGGTACCAATGTCCATCTGATGTCCTGAGGCCCATTCTGCCTTGTCCCTGAGACCAAGATTTGCACCAAGGGGCAAAGGTAGAAGAAGGAGTTCCCCTGTCTGCTATTCAAGGAACCAAATGTGCACAGGCCTCTGTGTCAGAAAAGGTGGGTATAGCTCATCTCATTGTCCCCATGTGCACCTGGCCCAGCACAGTATGAAAACAGCAGATTTGAATAAGCCAGCCTGATCCCATTGCTGCCTCACCAGCTTCTTCTTTAGGTGAGGCCTGCCCAAAGTAGGGGAGTGGGCAGAGGGGCTCCAGGCAAGGAAGAACCCTGCTGGATGCTGCACTCCAGGTACCTTACTCTGTTGTGTGCTGGTAGAGGGCTGAGATTTCTATGGCTGTGGTTCAGAATGAGCTCCTGAGGTTTGGATCAGATGCAAAGCCTGGCATATAAAAATTCTTACAAGCTTCTCCTCATGCACACTAACCAGCCCTTCCCCTCCCACATTCTTATTTTTCCCTTCATACCTCCACTCCTGCATTCCTACAAACTAACTTGTCCTTTTATATTCCATCCAGAAAAAATTTTTTTAAATATATTTTTTATTGATTTCAGATGGATAGGGAGAGGGAGAGAGAGAGACAGAAACACCCCTGATGAAAGAATCATTGATTGGCTGTCTCCTGCATGCTCCACACTGGTGATTGAGCTGCAACTCAGTAATGTGCCCTGACTGGGAATCACACTATGATTTATAGGTTAATGCTCCACCACTGAGTCATGCCAACTGGGCCAGAAATTTTTAATCACATGAGGACCGGTAGTGTGTGAGTGTGTGTGTGCATGGAGGGAGTCCCAGGGGAAGGGGTTGTCAGGCCCTCTGTCTACTCCGTGAATCTGATTACCCCCTTCCCATTCAGGGCTCATCTTTTTCTAGGATCCCCTTGTTCTTCATTCCAGCAGTCCCAGGATGAGCAAAGCTTTTTTCTGAACACCCCCTCTTGACAGATGAAGAAAGCTGAGACCCAGATAAAGTGGGTGTCCTCTCCTCAGCCAGATGGGCCCTGCTGGAGGAAGGATCATGGCTTCTTCAGGACTCCACTCCTTGGAGAGTAGCTCTATAGACCTTCCCAGCCCCTGTGTCACCCCAGCTTGGCTGCTCTCTGAGCATGAGGTCTTCTCAGGAAGATGGAGAGGGACCTGGTCCTCGCTTATCCTCCTCAGTCTCTACCCCGGCCAGTATTCTCTGCCCAGGGGCCGCAGAGAAGTAGCCTGGCAGGCCTGTCCTCCTTCTCCCACCCTCATAGCAAAGTGGAAACCTTGGGCAGTTTTTCCCACCCTCATAGCAAAGTGGAAACCTTGGGCAGCACAGCTGAGCTGAGAAGCTGCAGCCTGACCTATCCAAGCAGCCTGGCTGGGCTCCCCACTCAGGGCCACATTCTGCGTCACAGTCCAGCCTTGAGAACACACAGGACACCATGTCTCAGATTTCCTGTCATGGTCTTGCCCCTCTGCCTGCTTCCTCCTTTCCCCAGTTCCCAGCCTTCTTGGGCTGGTACATCCCCTAGGACACTGACTCTACTTATACCTGACCCTGAGTGCCCACTGCATCCCCTCACTCCCTGAGACCCTACAAAGACCCAGCTCTCAGCAGTGAGCCCAAGGTCATGAAGACAAATTAGGAAGCCTAGGCTAGAAGCACATCAGTGAATACTCAATCACACTTGTGGAGCACCACTGAGTGCCAGGTCTGTGCCACACTGGGGCCATGAAGCACAAAGGAGCCCATATAAGTCTCTGCCTGTAGTAGTCTCCTCTCTACACTGAGAAGATGGCAAGAAGTACATGTAACAGAGGAGAGTTCAGAGAAGGCTCTTAACTCACCTTGTGTCTGGAAGGCTTCCTGGAGGAGGTGATAATCTGAGCTGACTCTTTGAAGATGAGTAGGTGTTACTTGGGATAGGGAGAAGGCCCTCTGTGGCAAAGGCAGAGAGGTTAGAGAATGTGTGATGAGGAACAAAGCAGGCAAATTTCTGGAGAGCAGGATACAGGGAAGAGGGGGTAGGAGTATGGCTGGAGAGGTGTCAGGGAAGACAGAAAAGGGCCTTGAAGGTCAGTCTCAGGAGCAGACTGACTATTGAAGGGTCTAAGCTGGGGATAGGGGGTGCATGTGACACCTCTCTGGTTGTGTAACATAAAGAATAAATGGAGGGAATGGAGGCTAAGAGCAGAGGGCAAGGTGACACATTATGAGACCTGCTCAGGTAAAGGCAGTGGGCATGAAGACAAGGGCAGGAGCTGCAGGAGGGAGAAAAGCAAGGAGAAGGAGGAGAAAGGCAGGAGGAGGAGGAGGAGAATCTTGGGTCTTGTGAGGGAGGACATACATGCAGGAAGTGACAGAGAGAAGGTGCTGGCTTGGGGAGGGGAGGGGCATATTGAGTGTGAGGTGCTTATGCAGCCTCCAGGTGGAGATAGCCACAGGCAGTTGATGGCGGTCAAGTTTGAAGAGAATCTCGGGCTGGAGATCTGAGATGGAGGTTGTGAGAGAGCAGCCCTCAGAGATGTGAGTGAAGGTTTGGAATGGAGGAGATTTTCCATAGTTAGGGCAAGTGTAGAGTAGTGTGGAGGATGGGCTTAAGAACAAAGGGAGGGTGGTTGTGTGAGAGGAGTCTTCAAGATCAGGGCAATTGTCAGAGATATGGGAGAAAAAGGGGCTAAATCAGGCTAGAAAACAGAGCTTCAAATGAAGGGATAATGGCATTTCATGTTGGGGAATGGTACATCGTGTAATATAGAACTCTCAACCTCAGAGATAACCTTAAAACCTGGATACAAAATAAAACTACACACTTAAAAATATTAAAGAGCTGGCAAGATAGTGAGGAATTATTGGACAGAGATAAGGGACAGATGGGGAACCATACAATGGAATACTACACAGTAATAAAAAGGAGGAACCACAGCACCAAATAACTACACAGATGAGGTGAACAAAAGAACCATACACAAAATAATGCACATGGCATGATGTCCTTTAAAGTTAACAACAGGGACTATTAAGCCATAGTGATTAGGGAAGTACACTTAGATGATGACAGTATAAAGAAGCATACAGTAAGCGGGCACAGTGATCTTGTCTAGGAAAGAAGGGGTGTGAGGGGCTTCCAGGCACTGGTGATGTTTTATTTCTTGACCTAGGTAGCGTTTTCATGGACATCCTATAATAATAAAAGCTAATATGGCCCTGGTCAGTTTAGCTCAGTGGATAGAGCGTCATCCTGGGGACTGAAGGGTCCCAGGTTCGATTCTGGCCAAGGGCACATGTCTGGGTTGCCGATCCCCAGTGGGGGGTATTGCAGGAGGCAGTCGATCAATAATTCTCTCTCATCACTGATGTTTTTCTCTCTATCTCTTCCTCTCTGAAATCAATAAAGAAATATATTAAAAAAATAAATAAAAGCTAATATGCTAAATGTCCAGTCGTCCAGTCATCCATTCAACCAATCAAAGCGTAATATGCTAATGATATGCTAAGGTGGTTAGTGACATGCACTGACAACCAGGGGGCAGACAGTTGACCAGTTTACTAGTTGCTGTGACCCCCAGGGAGCAGATGCTCTGACCTTGCTACTGAGGTCTGGCCAATCAGGACTGATCGAGAAGGGCTGGCCAAGCCCTAGAGCCCTCTCACAGTCCCTCCCTGGCTGGCCAACCTCCCATTTCCCTCCCCGGCCCTTATTGTGCACCAGTAGAGTACCTTGGCCTGGCCTGCACCCTCTCACAATTCAGAACCCCTCAGGGGATGTTGGAGAGCTGGTTTTGGCCTGATCCCACAGACCAGGCTGAGGGACTCCACTGGTGCATGAATTTGTGCACCAGACCTCTAGTTTGCTTTATAATAATTTGGTTGTGTTGTATTTTATTTTTATATTCCTTGCAATTTTTCCATGTGGGTTACATTTTATAATTTAAACGGTTTTTTTAAAAAAATGTTTTTATTATTTCATTTTTTTGTTAATCCTCATTTGAGGATATTTTTCCATTGATTTTTAGAAAGTGGAAGGGAGGAGGAGAGACACAGAGAGAGAAACATCGATGTGAGACAGACACATCATTTGGTTGCCTCCTGCATACACCCTGACCAGGGCTGGGGATTAAGCTGTAAGGGATAAATGCCCTTTTCTGGAATTGAACCCTAAACTCTTCAGTCCATAGGCTGATGCTCTATCTACTGAGCAAAAGTGGCTAGGGCTGTTTTTATTGATTTTAGAAAGAGGATGAGAGAGATAGAGATAGATAGAAACATCAATGATGAGAGAGAATCATTGATCAGATGCCTCCTGCATGCCTTATTAGTCATTGAGCCTGAAACCCAGGTATGTCCCCTGACTGGGAATTGAACTGTGACCTCCTGCTGCTCAACCACTGAGCCACACTAGTCTGGCAAAAATGTTGTTGTTTTTTTGTTTGTTTGATTTTTAAAAAAATATTTTTTAATTGATTTTAGAGAGGAAGGGAGAAGGAGAGAGAGAGATAGAAACATCAATGATGAGAATCATTGATCGGTTGCCTCCTGCACATACCCTATTGGAGATTGAGCCTGCAACTCAGTCATGTGCCCTTGGCCAGAATCAAACCTGGAACCCTTCAGACTACATGCCAATGCTCTATCCACTGAGCCAAACCAGCTAGGGTGGGCAAAAAGGTTTTTGAAAAAAGGAGAGAAGGATTTACTTCTAGCCAAGATGCTAAAGTAGGTAAATGTTTTGCTTGTATCCTCCTATGACTAAACAAAATTAGAGAACAACTGCTCTTGAGAATCACCTCATGCCTAGTTAAATAAAACTTGTATAACTAAGGATATAATGAAGAAGCCCCTAGAGACGGATAGGAGCGGAGAAGATGTGGAACAAGAAGGTTTCACACCCAGGGTGTGGTAATTAAGAATCAGGAGGTATATCTTGGGTGCAGTGGTCTCCCTTGAGGAGAGACAGGTCCCAGGCCCACACTGAGCTCCCCTGCCTGAAGGAAGAGGAATTCCCACAACAGCTGGCCGTGAAAACCAGCAGGGATAGCAGCTAAGTGAGACAGAAGGCTACTGGAGTTTTTTGAGAGATTTTAGAAAAGTCTGTAACAAACAATGGTTGGCTTCAGCATGTCCTGTACTTCTTGCTAAATGGCCCCAAACCCAGAACAAACAGCAACATGGCTCAACTTGCATTGTAAGTCCTATCAAGTCTTCCCAAGCCTGGCATAGGCTACATTTAGTGCTGGCATGAAATAAAACCCAGGATAAGTGATGCTGGTCTAAGTTTACATTGTAGTGCCCACCAAAAGGTCCAAGCACAGAACTAGTGTCAGTCAGCCAAAGTTTTTCTTTTTTTAAGTATATTTTTTTATTGATTTCAGAGAGGAAGGGAATAGGAGAGAGAGATAGAAACATCAATGATGAGACAAAATCATTGATTGGCTGCCTCCTGCACACCCCCCACTGGGAATCAAGCCTGCAACCTAGGCATGTGCCCTTAGAATTGAACCTGGACCCTTCAGTCCGTAGGCTGACGCTCTATCCACTGAGTCAAGCTGGCTAGGGCCAGCCAAAGTTTTCAGCATAGCATCTTCCAAACATTTTTAAGCCTTGCACAAGTGGCAACTAACTACAGATTACTTTATAGCTTTACCAGGTGGCCCCGAGCCACGCACAAATGATGGTTGACTTTGGCTTGCACCAGAACCCCTTCCAACATCCTCCAGAACCAACATTCCTGGTGTCCAGCTTCAGATCACACAAGAGCACCACTCAACCAGCTCCATAAATGACAAACATACAAAGGGTAGACTTTGCAGGCATCAGAAGGCCTCTAAAGAGACTCCTGCTCTATAAAACGAATCATACAAAACAGCATTTCTGCTGTAGTCTTAGCCAGTCCTCCCAGCCAATCAGCCTGAGAATCAATACCACTGACTGATGTGCCAAAAGAAATCAAGACCTGACTACAACAGGAAGGCATATACAACTCATACGAGGGACACCCCTGGAACACCTGCCTCAAGTGAACAGGGAGATTGCACTACTGGGTTCCCCAGGACACCTAGTAGATAAAACCATTTTGCCAAGACTGGGAGATATAGCAATCTACCTAATACATAGAAACAAACACAAGGAGGGAGCCAAAGTGAGGAGATAAAGAAACATGTCCCAAATGAAAGAACAAGATAAAACTCCAGAAAAAAAAATTAAACAAAGTGGAGAAAAGCAATCTATCAACTACAGAGTTCAAAACACTGGTTATAAGGATTCTCAGTGAACTTAGAGGAAAACACACACACACACACACACACACACACACACACACACACACTAGATGAACTCAGTGAGAACTTATACAAAGAGATAGAAACCATAAAAAAGAACCAGTCATAAATGAAGAATACAATAACTGAAATTAAAAAAATACATTAAGGTAATCAATAGCAAATAATATAAAGCAGAGGATCAAATCAGTGATTTGTAAGACAAATAGCAGAAAACACCCAATGAGAAAAGGCAAAAAAAAAAGGAAGAAAGAAAATGATGACAGTTTAAGAGACCTCTGGGACCACATCAAGTGTAGCAATGCATGTTATAGGGGTATGAGAAGGAAAAGAGAGTGAGAAAGGGATTGAAGATCTATTTGAAAAATTAATGATGAAAACATCCCTAACCTGGTGAAGGAAATAGACATACAAGTCCAGGAAGCACAGAAGGTCCCAAACAAGATGAATCCAAACATGACCATACCAAGACATATAATAATAAAACTGCCAAAGATTAAAGACAAAGAAAATCTTAAAAGTAGCAAGAGAAAGCAATTAGTTATGTGCAAGGGAGCTCCCATAAGACTGTCAGCTGATTTCTCAACAGAAACTTTGCTGGCCAGAAGGGATTGGCATGAAATATTCAAAGTGATAAAAAGCAAAGACCCATAACCAAGATTACTCTACCCAGTAAGGCTAGCATTTAGAATCAAAGAAGAGATAAAGTTTCCTAGGCAAGAAAAAACTAAAGGAGTTCATTACTACTAAGCAAATATTATAAGAAATGTTAAAAGGACTTCCTTAAATAGGAAAAAAAGGTCAAAATTATGAATCAGAAAATATAAGAAAGAAAAAATTCTCATTGACAAAGGCAAACATTTTAGTAAAAGCAGTGGATCCACCAATTACAAAACTAGTACAAAGTTTAAAAGGCAAAAGTAGGATGAGCTCATGTAAGTACAAGAACACATTAAGGAATCTACACAAACACACACACACATAAAACAAGTAAGAGATAATGACAAAAACATAAATGTGGAGGGGGTGAGTCAAAATTGCAGTGATTTTAAAATGTTTTTAAATTTAAGTGATCATCAACTTAAAATAGGCTCACATAAACATAGCTTGGTGTATATGAAGTACATGGTAACCATAAATCAAAAATCTATAAGAGATATGGAGGAATAAAGACAAAGGAATCCAAACATAATACTATAGCAAGTAATCAACATACAAGAGAAGAGAGTAAGAGAATGAGAAAGGAATAGAAAAGAACTACAAAACAATCAGAAAACAATGAATCACATGGCAACAACTACAGGCCTATCTATCAATACTTACTTTAAATGTAAATGTACTAAATGTTCCAATCCAAAGACTTGGAGTGGTTGAATTGATTAAGAAAAAAAATACCTATACGTACCTATATACTGCTTATAAAAGACTCACTTCCTTTCAAAAGACTGAAAATGGATAGAAAAAGTTATTTCATGAAAATGGCAACAACAACAGCAAAGCTGGAGTAGCAATACTTTTATCAGACAAAATAGACTAAAACAAATGCTATACCAAGAGGCAAAGATGGGCATTTAAAACTGATAAAGGGATCAATCCACCAAGAGAATATAACTCTCATAAACATCTACCCACCCAACATTGGAGCACCTAAATATATAAAGCAAATATTTATAGACATAAAGGGAGAGATCCACTATATAGTCATGGGAGGGGACTTTACTACCCGCTTGATATCAGTGGATAGATCATTCAGACAGAAAATCAATAGGGACAGTGGCTTTAAATGACACACTAGATAAGATGGACTTAATAAATATTTTTAGAACATTTCACCCAAAATCAGCAGAACATACAATCTTTTCAAGTGCACATGGAATATTTCCAGGATATGCCATATGTTAGATCACAAAGCAAATCCCAATACATTTAAGAAGACTGAAATCATATCAAGCATCTTCTCCAATCACAATAGTATGAAACCAGAAGTCAATTATAAAAAGAAAACTGAAAAACATACAAACACATGGAGGCTAAATAACAGGTTATTAGACAATGAATGGGTTAACAGTGAGATCAAGGAAGAAATAAAAAGATCCTTGAGACAAATGAAAATGAAAACACAATGATTTCCAATCTGTTTGATGAAGATAAAGCAGTTCTTAAAGGGAGCACCAGAACCCCATTAAAGAGACTCCTGCTCCATGAAATGAGCACCCACAAAACAGTTTGTCTGCTGTAGTCATGGCTAATAACTTCCAGCCAGGCAGCCTGAGGGTTAATACAGGTCTACTTCAAGAAACAAGAAAAATCTCAGTAAACAATATAATCTTACACCTAAAGGACCAGGAAAAGAACAAACGGAGCCAAAAGTGAGGAGGAGAAGAAAGGACATAATAAAGATCAGAGCATAAATAAATAAATAAAATTGAGTCTAGCTCTGGCTGGGTGGCTCAGTTGGTTGGAGTGTTGTCCCCATACATTAAAAGGTTATAGGTTTGATTCCTGGTCAGGGCACATGCTTAGGTCGTGAGTTTCATCCTTGGTTGGGGCACGTACAGGAGACAACTGATCAATGTTTCTCTCTCTCTTTCCCTTTTACTTTCTTTCTAAAACAAACAAACGAACAAACATATCCTTGGGTAAGGAAATATAAAACAGGAAAAAAATGAGTCTAAAATATATTAGAAAAAAAAATCAATGAAACCAAGAGATGGTTCTTTGAAAAGATAAGCAAAATTGATAAACTGTTAGCCAGACTCATCAAGAAAAAAGAGAGAGGACCCAAGTAAATAAAATCAGAAATAAAAGTGGAGAAGTGACAACCAACACCACAGAAATACAAAGGATTATAAGGACATACTATGAACTATCATATGCCAACAAATTGGACAACCTTGAAAAAATGGATAAACTTCTAGAAACATACAATTTTCCAAGGCTAAATCAGGAAGAAACAAAAATGTGAACAGAGTGATAACTGTTAATAAAATTGAATAGGGGAATCCAAGATGGCGGCATAGGTGAATACCTACACTGCTGCCTCGCACAACAATTTCAAAACTACAACTAAAAGACAGAACGGACATCATCCAGAACCACAGGAAAGCTGGCTGAGTGGAAGTTCTACAACTAGAAGGAAAGAGAGGGGCTCACAGAGACCCAGAGGAGCTGCAAAAAGCTGAGGTACGGAGACGCGCGCACTGAGAGAGGGGGTGCCGGAGTACCTGGCTGGCTTTCTCTGGCGGGAGGGAAACGGAGACTCCCAATGGCATTGAACCCCTTATCCTACGACACTAAACCCCAGATCCAGCCGAAACTCATACGGGGGAGTTTGGACTGTGAAAAGGGAGAGGTGCATGGAAATTTAGGGGAGTCGCAGAAGATCAGGTCTGGTCTCGCTCGCGCACGGTGCTGCACGGAGGACAGATTGCTGATTGTGCCGCTGGCTTTCGCGAGTGGGCGGGAGACAGACCCTCCGAACTGTGCCACTTCTGAGTCCACTGGGCCCCTGTTTCGGGCGAAACCCTGTGGACCTAGACTCCTGTGGTCCTGGTGCGCAGGGGAGCTGGAAAGGCAGCGGTTAGAGGCACTGCGGGCTCGCGCACAAGGACTGCTCCAGCGATTACCCAGTCACGTGAGACTCAGGGGCCGTGGAGGGCGGGGCCGACTGGAAGGCAAGGTGGTCCCTTAAGCCCTGAGACTCCACCCCTCCCAAGCTCAACAGAGGCTTCTGAGGCTTTGCACGTCTGGCATTATAAGGCTGAACTCAACACAGAAGTTTCCCCGACATAGTGAAAATGCCAAGACAAGGGAAGGGATCACAAACAAAAGAAATGGAGGAAAAAAAAACACGACTGGATATAGAGTTCAAAACCACGCTTATAAGGTGTTTCAAGAATATGCTAGAAAAGATGGATAAATTTATCAAGATCCAAGAGGAGATGAAAAAGGACCAACTAGAAATGAAACATTCACTGACTGAAATAAAAAATATTATACAGAGTCTTAACAGCAGACTAGAGAAAGGCAAGAATCAAGTCAAAAATTTGAAATATAAAGAAGCAGAAAACACTCAACTGGAAAAGCAAGAAGAGAAAAGAATCCAAAAATGTGAAGATAATGTAAGGAGACTCTGGGACAGCTTCAAACGTACCAACATTAGAATTGTGGGAGTAACATAAGAGAGAGAGCAAGATACTGAAAACCTATTTAAAGAAATAATGATTGAAAACTTCCCACATCTGGTGAAAGAAATAGACTTACACGTCCAGGAAGCACACAGAACCCCATATAAAAGGAATCCAAAGAGGACCACACCAAGACACATCATAATTAAAATACCAAGAGCAAAAGACAAAGAGAGAATATTAAAAGCAGCAAGAGAAAAACAGTTCATTACCTACAAGGGAGCACCCATACGACTGTCAGCTGATTTCTCAACAGAAACGATGCAGGCCAGACGGGAGTGGCAAGAAATATTCAACGTGATGAATAGCAAGAACCTACAACCAAGAATAATCTACCCAGCAAAGCTATCATTCAGAATTGAAGGGCAGATAAAGAGCTTCACAGAGAAGAAAAAGCTAAAGGAGTTCATCAACTCCAAACCAGTATTATATGAAATGCTGAAAGGTACTCTTTAAGAAGAGGAAGAAGAAAAAGATTAAAGTAAAAAAATTATGAACAACAAATACATATCTATCAACAAGTGAATCTAAAAATTAAGTGAATTAAAAATTTGATCAACAGAATAAACTGGTGAATATACTAGAATCAGGAGCATTGAAAGGGAGTGGACTGATAATTCTCAGGGGGAAAGGGGTGAGGAGTATACAGGGAGAGACTGGACAAAAATCATACACCTATGGATGAGGTCAACGGGAGGGAGGGTAGGATGGGAGCGGGGTGGAGGGATGCTATGGAGGGGAAAAAAAAAACAAATGTAATAATCTGAATAATAAAGATTTAATTAAAAAAATTGAATAGTAATAAAATACTCCCAACAAGCAAAAGCCCTGGGCCAAATGGCTTTACAGGTGAATTTTATCAAATTTTCAAAGAATTAATAATCCTAAAAAACTTGAAGAGGAAGAAAAGGTCCAAAACTCATTTTATGAAGCCAAAATTACCCTAATACTCAAACCAGACAAAGACACTACAAAACAGAAAATTATAGGCCAATATCCTTGATGAAAGTAGATGCAAAAAAATCCTCAATAAAATATTAGCAAACAGAGTTCAGTGACACATTAAAAAAGTTATTCTCCATGATCAAATGGGAGTTAGTCCCAGGGTGCAAGGTTAGTCCAATGTCCACAAATCAGTCAATGCGATCCCCACATAAACAAAACAAAAGTGAAAGCTTAGAATATTATTAGATGCAGAAAAAGCATTTGAGAAATCCAATATCCATTTATGATAAAAACTCTCAGCACAGTGGGAATAGAGAGAACACACCTCAACACAATAAAGGTCACATATAACAAATCCACAGCTAACATTATACACCACAGTGAAAAGCTGAAAGCCTTTTTCTTTAAGATCAAGGACAATCCAAGGATGTTTACTTGTATAACTTTTATTCAACACAGTATTGGAAGTAATAGCCAGAGTGATTAGACAAGAAATAGGAGGCAGAAGGCATTCAGATGGAAAAGAAGTAAAACTGGCATTTTTTACAGATGGCATGATACTATATATAGAGAACCCTAAAGATTCCACAAAAAAACCATTAAAACTAACAAGTGAATTCAGTAAAGTAGCAGGATACAAAATAAATATTCAGAAATTGGTTGCATTTTTATATAGCAATAACAAACTATAAGAAAGAGAAGTTTAAAAAATCCCATTTACAATTGCATAAAAAATAAAATACTTAGAAATATATTTAGTCAAAGAGATAAAAAACTTGTGCTTGAAAAATTATAAGACATTGAAGAAAGAATTGAAAAAATACAAAAAAATGGAAGCATATACTGTGTTCAAAGATAAGAAGAGTTAACATCAGTAAAATGTTCATAATACCCAAAGCAATTTAAAGATCCAGTGAAATCCCATCAAAATACCAATGGCATTTTTTCATAGAACTAGAATAAATAATCCTAAAGTTTAAATGAAACTAGCCCTAGCCCGTTTGACTCAGTGAGCTGGACTGCCGGCCTTCGGACTGAAGGGTCCTGGGTTTAATTCCAGTCAAGGGCATGTATCTTGGTTGTAGGTTCTTCCCCAGCCTCAGTACTTCTTGGGGCATGTGCAGGAGGCAACCAAACGATGTGTTTCTCTCACATCAATATTTCTTTCTATCTTTCCCTCTTTTTCCACTCTCTAAAAATCAATGGAAAAAATATCCTCAGGTAAGAATAAATAATAAAATAATAAATAAATATTACTTATTTGGTTATTTGGGGTCTGGAACCTCATACCCCAAATAGCCAAAGCAATTTTGAGAAAGGAAGTTGGAGGTATCACACTACCTGATATTCAACTATATACTATAAGGCTATAGAAATCAAAACAGCATGGTACTGTTATAAAAACAGACACACAGATCAATGGAACAGAATGAGAGCTCAGAAATAAACACATGCCTACATGGTCAATTAATATATGATAAAGGGAGCAATGGGGTAAAGACAGTCTATTCAATAAATGATGTTAGAGAAACTGGACAGATATGTGCAAAAAGTTGAAACTTTCTTCTACCATATACAAAAAATAAACTCAAAATGGATCAAATATTTAAATGTAAGATTTGAAACCTTAAAACTTCCAGAAAAAAACATAGCATTGGCAATAAATTCTTTGACATTGCTTCCTCTTGGATATGTCTCCTTGGACAAGGGAAATAAAAGAAAAATAACAAGTGGAACAACATCAAACTAAAAAGTGCTTTTTCCCCATTATCATTTATCCCTCTTTTATCATCTTCCACCTCTATCCATCCTCTTTCTCCCTGCAATCACCACACTATTGCCCTTGTTCATGAGTTATTTCTCTTTTTTTGCTCAATCTCTTCAAACTAAAAAGTTTGTGCACAGTAAAGGGAAATATCAACAAAATGAAAAATAATCTACTGAATAAAAAGAGATATGCACCAATGACACATCTGTTATAAAGGGGTTAAAATCCAAAATATATAAGGAACTCAAACTACCTGATACCACATCCACTAATCCAATTAAAAGGGGCTGAAGGCCTGAGGAGACATTTCTTCAAAGAAGACATACAGATGGCCAATAAACATGAAAAGGTCTTCGACATAAATATCATTAGGGAAATGTAAATTAAAAATACAACGAGCCCTAGTCGGTTTGGCTCAGTGGATAGAGTGTCAGCCTGTGGACTGAAGGGTCTCGATTCTTGCCAAGGGCACATGCCTGGGTTGTGGACTCAATCTCCAGTAGGTGGCATGCAGGAGGCAGCCAATCAATAATTTTCTCTCATTGATGTTTTCATCTCTCATTCTTCCTCTCTTAAATCAATAAAGAAATATATTAAAAAACAAACCACAATGAGATACCACCTCACACCTGTCAGAAAGACTATCACCAATGAATCAACAAGCAACAAGTGTTGTGAGGATGTGGAGAAAGGGAACCCTTGTGCACTGCTAATGGGAATGCAAATTATTGCAGCCACTATGGAAAATAGTATGGAGGTTCTTCAAAAAATTAAAAATAGAACTGCCAAGCCCTGGCTGGGTAACTCAGTTGGTTGGAGCATTGTCACAAGGCACTAAAGTTGCGAGTTGGATCCCCCGTCAGGGCACATGCAAAAATTAACCAATGAATGCATAAAATCGGTAGGACAACAAACAATGTCTTTCTCTCCACCTCTTCCCCCCTCAAATCAATCAATAAAAAAATAAAAATAGAACTACCTGATCACCCAGCAATTCCATTTCTGGATAAAATCCAAAATAATCCAAAAACACTAATTTAAAAAAATATATGCATCTCCCTATGTCTATTGCAGTATTATTTATAACTACCCTGTTTCCCCAAAAATAAGACAGTGTCTTATATTAATTTTTGCTTCCAAAGATGCACTAGGTCTTATTTTCAGGGGATGTCTTATTTTTCCATGAAGAAGAATACGGTACACATTTATTGTTGAAAAAAAAAGGAAATTTATGACATGCATACGGTACAGTAGTAGTAGTCATCACAAACCAACTCACTGACTGGCCGCAGCGCAGCTGGAGCTGTTCAGGCAGTGCGAGGTCTCTTTAAATCAGGAGTCAGATGCCTTACGGTAGCTTTGGGGGACCTTATATTCAGGGGAGGCCTTATTATCCGGGAGGTCTTATTTTCCGGGGGATGCCTTGTATTACAGCAAGAGGCAAACAGGAAGTAGGGCTTATTTTCGGGGGATGTCTTACTTTTAGGAAAACAGGGTAGTAGCCTTGCACACAAATCAGCGCCAGTAGCTCTCTGCCACCCTCTTGTAGCTCTCCACTACCTGCTTATAGTTCGCTGCCCCACCCTCCTGCAGATCTGTGATCTGGTTGTTATGCAGTCAGTGCCTCATGGTGTAACAGATAATTAGCTTATTCCTCTCAAATCATATAGGATAGCCAAGACATGGAAGCATAGAAGTGTCCACTGATAAATAGATAAAGAGGATTTGGTACAGATACATAAAAAAAGAATGAAATCTTGTCATTTGTGATAACATGGATGTACCTAGAGAATATTATGCTAAGTGAAATAAGTCAGACAAAGACAAGTGCCATATGGCTTTACTTATATGTGAAGTTTAAAAATAAATGAACAAACGAAACAGAAATAATCTCATAGATACAGAGAATAAATTGATGGTTGCCAGATTTTATAGGGGGTGAGGGTGGTGGTGGTGTTTAGGGCCCGGGTGAAAAGGTGAAAGTATTAAGAAGTACAAATTGCCAGTTATAAAAATAGTTATGGGGGTGTAAAGTACAGTATAGAGAATATAGTCAATGATATTGTAATAACTCTGTACGGTGTCAGATGGGGACTAGATTTATCAAGGTGATCACTTTGTAAATTATATAAATGTCTAGTCAACCTGCTATATACCTGTACAATGTAATATAATATTGTATGTCAACTGTAATTGAAAAAATAATTTTTTAAGAAAATAAAAAGAACCCTGGTGGGTGTACTAAGTGATTAGAGTATTGGTGCATAACCAACGGGTTGTGGCTTCCATTCCTGGTCAAGGGTACCTACATGGGTTGCAGGTGCAGGAGGTGACCAGTTGATGTGTCTTTCACATCAATGTTTCTCCCTCCCTCCCTTTCTTCCACTCTCTCTGAAAAGCAATGGGGAAAAATATCTTTAGGTAAGGATGAAGGAAAAGAAGGAGGAAGAAATTAAATATTTTTTTTAAAAAAAAGAGAGAGAGAGAGCATTTAATAGCCTACAAATATGTGGAGGAAGCCTCTGGATACTGTCTCCAGAAATCTGTGGAGGTAGCCTCTAGTGACTTTGGCCAGTGCTCTGGATTCCAGGGTGCAGGAGAGAGAGGACTGAGGGGGGCAGTGAGACTGTGAAGGGACAGAGATAGCTGGGGACACAAGGTAGATGAGAGGCTGACAGGGGATGGGCAGTGGGGAGGTGGAAAGAGAGGATTTTCTGGAGAATGAGGAGACTAGCAGGAAGGGGTATGTAGGGAGGGAGGGCTGAAGTGGGAGAGGGGCTTCATTCTCTTAGACCAGTGGTTGGCACACTCATTCATCAACAGAGCCAAATATCAACAGTACAACAATTGAAATTTCTTTTGAGAGCCGAAAACCAACTTCTACGAATGGGTCACGAAGTTTCAATCGCGCAGTACGTGGACGCTCACTCCTGGAATTTTGTGGAAGAGCCGCCCTCAAGGGGCCAAAGAGCCACATGTGGCTCAAGAGCCGCAGTTTGCTGACCATTGTCCTAGGAGGAAGGAAAGAGGCCTGAGCCCCAAGCAGGTGTAGGCAGGTGTCTGGATCAGAAGCAGGGTGGCTGTCAGGGCCCTACAGGGGGTGGAATGAATGCAGTGGGTGGGTGTTGAGGCTGAGCCAGAGCAGAGGATTTGCTAGGTCCCATATACATTCTTTCTCTTTGCCCTATGCAGTGCAGCCCTCCAACTTCTGGGTTCCCAGGCTGGAAGGCTCAAACTACCTATCCTGAGGTTTGCCTTTATAGCCGGCAGAGGGCAGCCACCTTCCACAAATGCTTCAGCTTCAACATGTCGCAGGAATGAGGCCAGCTTTAGGTGCCCCACAGCTCATGAGGGGGGCACACATAGGGGATTATTTTGCTGACCAGCCCCAGGAAAATATGTCCTCCCTCCAGATCATCCAGCCTGCCTTTCCATACATCCTGTCCCCAAACTCCCAGCTCTGAGATTCTGATGGGTGCTCCTGCTGAGAGTCACTTATGGAGTCCAGAGAGGTGTAGTGACTTGCCTAAAGTCACAAAGCAAATCCTGAACCCCAGCTGGGTCCTCTGTCATGAGTCAGCACCAGGGGAAATGATAGGGCTGAGTGGGGAGGGGAAAAACTTGGGACAAGAGCCATCTCAAAGCACTGAAGTGACCTCATCTGAAAGAACCCTGCATAGCAGCAGACATGTAAGGCTCACCTCTGTGCACAAAGACTTGGATGCAGCTCAGAAAGTGTAATAAACACATGCACACTAACCAAAGCCTAAATCTTTGCAAATCAGAAAAGATTCTTCAATCCACTTAGGAAGACACCATATGGACACTGGGCCCAGGTAGGGCCCATAGGGATCCTGAACCTAATGGCTGCAGCTCCCTTTGTTGAATGCCCATGACTGGCCAGCCCAATACACTTTGTCTCTTATCCAAGCAATTAATCTGCAAGGGAGGCCTTTTCATTCATTCCTCATTTTCTGAGGAGGAGGCTGAGGCTCAGAGCAGGAAGGGCTAGGTTGCTTGTTCAAGGCCATCCCTCTGCCAGGGGCAGAGCGGCAGTTCTGCTTGGACCTCTGGCTATAGGTGAGGGCATGTGTTACTAGAGAGCCCACACAGACAAGCTGGGGTGGGGCCGGAGCTATGTCTCCCAGGGCAGTGGTCAGCAAACTTATCAGTCAATAGAACCAAATATCAACAGTGCAACAATTGAAATTTCTTTTGAGAGCCGAAAACCAACTACTGAGCATGGGCCACGAAGTTTCAATTGCACAGTACATGCCTTCCTGCGCCTGGTATTTTGTGGAAGAGCCACACTCAAGGAGCCAAAGAGCCACATGTGGCTCTCGAGCCACAGTTTGCCGACCACTGTCCCAGGAGACTGAGTAAGGTGCTATCTTGCTCTTGACCTTCTCCTTACACCAGGGACTGGCCAAGGTGTCTGCTGGTGAAGGAGAGGATGCCCAGGCCCATCCCATAGTCTCCCAGCTGTGATGTACTCTTATGGCCCAGAGGGGCTGTCTTTCTGAGTCAGGGATAGAAAGATCCCCTCCCCCTGGGCCTGGTCTTGGCACCTGTTTCTTGGTGCCTCTGGAACTCTACCCAAAGCCAGTTCTATCCAGAACCCAGCTCTGCCTCTGAGAAACCAACTAATAATGTAACCCACTCTCTCTCAGGAACTTCCTCTGCCCAGGGAGCATCTCTTAATTGAAGGAAGTGTCCAGGCACCAAGGTGGGCAGTCCTCTCCCACTGCTCCTGGTTAACTGGTCTGATCTCTGTACCTTTCTCCTTTAAGCAGGCCTCCTAGTTTTCTGCTTCCCTTATGGTTGGGCTTTCTTTGTGCTGCTTCAAAAAATAGATGGAAGATGGCTGAAAATGCTGTATTACTCCTCTTACCAAGTGATGGTATTCCTCCTCCCCCACCCTCCCGCCCAACCCTCCTCACTGCCCTGGCCTTAGAGGCTTACCAAATGCAATGTTCTGGAATTTCTGAGGCCAGGCCACCAGTAGCTGTACCTTTTCTCCTGGAATATTTGCTGGTTATATCTCCCTACCTGGAGGCTGCCATGCTGTGAGGAAGGCCAAGTGACAGTGTGGGAGACAGCCATGTTCACCTAGCCACAGCTGCTCTAGCCCCTACTCAGCTGGGACCCCACCAGATCTCCCAGCTGTGCCTTGGCTGAGCTCCTGACCCACACAACTGTGCGTGAGGATAATAAATGTAAAATGATGGCCCTGAGGCACACAGTTTTGGAGTGGTTTGTTATACTGCAGTAGGTAACTGGAACATTCTCCCTGGCCTCACAGAGCCATGCAGTGGCTCCACATGCCCTCATGATAAACTTCCAACTCTCACTTTCAAGGCAGTCTGTCCCAGCACCAGATCTCCTTTCAGAAATTAGTTCTAGATCACTCTGCTCATGAGCCAACCTGAACCTCCTTCTATCCTCAAAGTTTCACCTACTTCTTCCAAGAAGCCATTACTGACTATTCCAACCTGGCATTCCCCATTCCACCAGGGACCACCTATACATTCTCCCCCTTGTTCCCAGAAGATCCTGACAGCCTCACCTTCTCTCTGCAGCCTCTGGCTGTCCTGAGTTGGGGAATGGGGCTATGCAAATGCCAGGACTGGGAGTGGAGAACCTGCTAGATTTGCTTTCATCTGACTCATCTCCTGCAGGTCCTTCAGGACATCTGAGAAGCCCCTCTTGGCTAATTTATGCTATCTAATATTGTCAAGGGGAATTAACCACGTTTTTTTAAAAATGGAAACATTCAGCTTGTGCAAATTGGAGCTGGCCTCCAGCTCAGAGTTTCAGTTGGGGGCTGTCTCAGGAAGGCATGGGAGAGGATGAAGGATGTGTCTAAGATCTGCTGAAGTAGAACAGTACTTTTGAGGAGCAAGGTTGACCCCCAAAAGTACTAAGTAGCCTCTTGTTCCTGGTACACCCAGGCCACCACCTCTGTATCTGTGGCCCCTGCCCTTAGCCACAGACCTCCTGCCTGGGGCCCTGCTGCCTTGCCCAGGACACTGACAACAGAACCCAACAGCCATCAGAAACCTACAGTCATGAGAACAAACCATTTTCTTTTTGCCATTCATTCTTATATTCATTCTCTCTCTCTCTCTCTCTCTCTCTCTCTCCCTCCCCCCCCCCTCCCCCCCCCCCCATCTCACCAGAGGGAAGGCCAGGGAAGCCCTGTGAGCACCACTGCCAGTGGGGATGTGAGGCCCAGGGTCAGCCAGCCCGAGGTCAGGCAGCTCTAGGTGGAGCAGGAGAGGTTCCACTGCAGATCACAGAAGGCAGGGTAGGGCAGAGAGTGGGCAGGGGATAGGTGGACTCTGCGGTGGGCCTTGCTCCTGGGGGTGGGAGCCTGGAGGAAGTGTGCCCTGGAGGATCAGTTCTCCATCTGTCACTGCTCTTCAGGCCAAGCCCAGGAGCTCTGCCTCTGCTTTGAGGTAGTCCTGGAGTCAGCACCTGCTCACCCCAGATCCCTGCTCCAGGGTCCCCTTGAATGTCAACTGAGACCCCAGCCATAAGCAAATCTGTGCAAATTGCTGTTTAAAACAGACTCCCTGAGGGGGAAGCAGTTGCTTCTTTGTTCAGCCCAAGGTTATAGTAAAGAAACAAAAAGAGTGAATTTTCCTTTTTCCTGTTCTTTCTTTTCTTTCCCGTTGCAGCAGAGATGGTGCCTAGAAAGCTTTTGTGTTTAGCATGGTGAATGTGAAGCTCAGAGGAGTGGTGACACCTTGGCCATTGATCCCAGTCCCTGCCTAATTGGCCCCTGTAGGAGCTGGACTGCTAATTGGTCTGTGCCTGGACAATGGGGCTGGGTTGGGCTTGGCTTGGGGGAGGGCTTCCTGAAAGCTCTTTCCAGTTCCCCTCCCAGGCCTTCTGGAACCCTGCTCCACCTTCAGGTCTCCAGTTTGTGCCCTCCTCCTCAGAAAGAATTCCTGGACTACCCCCAGGCCAGCCATCAGTCACTCCATTTCAGGTTTGTGAATCAGGGTTCTGCCTCTCCTGGACTCATCTTAGAGGTGGCTCTTGCCCTCAGCCCAGAGACTTAGGGTACTGGTGAGGGGACATATCCTAGGCTTGGCCTCACAGGCCCTGCTTACTCTCCCATAAAGTAAGGCCCTGCTTACTCTCCCCCCGCCCTCTCCCCACACAAAGCGGGGGGAGAATCTTTTCTGGTCACCTCCTGCCAGAACCCCCCTGGTTCGAGCGTTGCTGCTCTGAATGTCCAATGTGGGGTGCAGGGAGAATTCTGTCCAATGTGCTGTATCACCCTAAGAAAGGCTCTGGCCCACTCTGTGCCTCTTCATGTACAAGCTGGGGAGATGACCATTGTTGGTGTGTACTTTGGGGTACTTGCACAGTGAAAAAGCAAATACTTTGGTAACTGTGGCTTGAATGAAAAGGTTGTTGTCACTAAGCCAGGCAATGCCAGCCCCAATGGCCTGGATTAGTTGCACCTCCCCTTGGATGTCCCCATCTGCAAACTCTCTCCCTCTCAGCTCTACACAGCCACCAAGCCTTCCGCACTCTACTTGCCAGGCTAGCCCAGGCACAGACACTTTCTAGGATGTAGGGCTGAACGCCTAAGAGACCAAAGCCAGGGTCTAAATTACCAGGAGACAATGGCCATATTAAGGGATTTACCCAGAAGCCCTTCCCTTTTTCCTCCTGGTTTTCTGGGTTTGAGGGGGGGGGGAGGGGGGCCCCGGGTCAGGGCAGAGGCTAGAGGCTCCAGAGGAAGTTCCTGTATCTATGGGCATTTGGGATGAATGTCTGCAGGCCTGATCTTCTCTCCGGACCTTGCTCTGGGAATGCCTCTACTCTGGCTGCCAGGCAACACACCCCAACATACTTGTCTGCTAGGTTAGCCAACCCATCCTTCCAGAACTGGTGAGAGTGGGGGCAGACTTACGGAGTGGCTGTCAAGAAGGTCTGGGGCAGCCTTGGGGACTGGAAGGGATGAGGAGCCTGGCTCCCCCATCTTCCTTACTAGCATTCCTGCTCCCCAGGATGGGTCCCCAGGGACTGTTGCTACAACAAGCACCTGCATGGTGACAGAGCCCAGCCCTGAGCTGGAAGCAGGCAGTCCCCTGGGGCCTTCCCCTCTGCTCCAGGGTGGGGTGGCTGCTATCAGGCTAGACTCATTTCTGGTCTAGAGAAGTACAAGGAGATGAGGGCCCAGGAGGGTTTTGGCCAGGAAAGGGGCTATGGCTTGAAGGGCTGTGGCTTTTCGTCCCTCAGCCTGTCAGTATCCTTGCCTGCCTTCTAGCTACACTTCAGTCTCCCCCACACTGTCCCCTCTCATTTCCCCTTTCCCTCTGTTACCCCTATATCAGCCCCTGTCTCTGATCCTCCATCACACCTTGCCTTCTCAGCAAAGCCCCCTCAGCAACTTGGTTCCTCCTGTACTGTACAGCATGACCTAGGGCCATCTGCCCAGAGCCTTCCCATCTCTGCTTTCCTGATTGTCTGGACAAATTCCTTTCCCATTAGTTCAGTGGAGACATTGGTAGATGTTTTTTTTTTTTAAAGGAACTCACTGCAAAGTAAAGGGAATACAAACTCGAACAAGGCCGCCCATCACCTAGAGACAGCTCTGGTCACTAAGGCAGGGCCATCTGCTTTCTCTGTCTTGGGCCTGGGTTGCAGAGGCCAGATCCTAGGGCATGGAAGGGTCTGTCTGCCTTTCTTCCAACCGAGTTGGGTTTAGCTTGTCTGGCTCAGGCAATCTTGGCTCCAAAACTTTTCCTAATAGGCATCCTCATCTGACTGAGCAAGATGACTGTACCGAGCTGGGGTTCCACAGAGAGTTATTCACTTGTTTAATGAATGGACGGGTGAATATTGGAGGTCGCTAATGGCACAATAGTATCCCTGACTGCACAGGTCAGGACAGATAACTCAACCTGTCTCATAAGCTCCACCCCTAAGCACCACCCCTGGCTGTTGGGTGCTAGCTCAGGATTCTGCAGGGGAGGCTCTGACCTCTGTCAGTGTTGAATGGTGACCCTTACTCATCTCATTTCAGCCCTAATTTTTTGCTTAATTCACTTTGAGACCGTGGAGGATTCACCTTTTCTTACTGGGATGTTTTCCTTTGTATAATAGGGATGGAGTAGGGGGATGGACAGGATAAGCCCCACACTGCTCTGGTGGCTCAAGTCCAGAGGACAGACTGGGCTTTGAGCTTGCTCGGAGCTGAGTTTAAGTCCCTGCTCACCTAACTGATTGTCTGTGTGACTTTGGACAGGGCAGTCACTGGCCTGAGCCTCGGACTCCCGCTCTGTAACATGAAGAGCATGACTGTGCTCATCTAGAGTTGTTGGGGGTTTAGTGAGGCTGTGGGTGTGAAGCTCCAAGCAGATTGTCTCTGAGGCCTATGAGTGTCTCTGAAAATGTTACTCCTTCCTCTGTGAGGACTCTGGAGGAACTAATATTCCTATGTGAAATGAAAAGTAGGCTTATGATAGAAATGGTCATCCTCTTTGGACAGCACCAGCTACCCAGATGGCATCCCAGATGTGGGCCTAGACCTTCCCCATCTTGCCCCTCGGCCCCCCTTCCCACAAGGGAAAATGGGCTCTGCCTTCTGCTGTGTGTGCCCCTTCTGTCTCAAGTTCCTGGGCTAGAAGCCTAGGATAAAGGCAAAAGCAGACTGGTGCTCCCACCCAGCCCTGCCTTTAGCCACTCTCACAGAGAGAGGCCCAGTGCTCCTGTGCCTGCTGGGCTGCCAATCGATTGAATGTGCTCCCATCCTCGGGCGTGCCATGAATTTTTCATCAAAGGCCTGTAGACTTTGGGAAACACACAATTAGAAGTCCCATCAATTATGCACCACATGCAGGCATTGGCTGTGCTCAGCCAGGCCCCAGACATGGTTGTCTTCCGGCCCTGCTCTGGCAGAATGCTGGAGCACTGAAGGACCCCCATAAGGGTCCTCATTGAACACAGATCAAGTGTGGGATGCTGAGAGGCAAGAGCAGCCTATCAGAAGAGTTGAACCTCCTCTTGAAGCCCCAGTGGGGCCCTTTACAGAAGTTTTAGGAATGGAGCCCCTGACCCTTAAAGAGTGATAAGACACAGTGGAGAGTTGCTAGGGTTCTTTGTAGGGGTGGGAGACGTCTTTCTTTCATGGGGTCCCAGGAAGCAGGGTGGGCACTAGGCTGGGGTGGAAAGGAAGAGGAGAGTAGCATAGAGATGCCTGGTGACATCCGGAGGCTTTATTCACCCAACTATTGGTCAAGATCCCTTGTGATCCAGCCCCACCACCTTCCAGCCTTGTAGCCCAGCTCCCTTTCATAAGCATCCATCCATTTGCTGCAGCTTCAGAACCCTCATGGGAAGAACAGTTCTGTTCTGTCCAGTATCTGCCTTCACAGTTCCTCCACTGACAGGACAGAGACACCCTTGCCTTGTCTCTGTTGATCTGTTCTTCAGAGCTTGCCTCCAGAGAAAAGCTTTTCCCTATCTCCTTGGCCAGAGGGATGTCCTTTTCTGAGTTTCCAGTCTGAACCAGGCAGATAGTAAACAATGCTCACCTTGGCAGGAAATGTTCTAAATACTTTATATGGATCAATCTAACTTCATTTCTCCAAACAACTGAACAAGCCAGATGTCTATTCTATAGAGGAAGAGGTCAGGGAATTTGTCCTATGAGGAATCTGCTTCCAGAGCTTACTCTGAATCACCTCCTCAACCCCTGGGGTTGGCTCTCCTGTCCTTAACTGAGTCCACAGGGCTGGACTCATGCTCCCACTTTCTCATTCACTAAAGCTAGGATTGAGGACTGAGGCTTTCCTGCCCCCAGCTCAGAGGAGCACAGGGTGGGGTACACAGGCTGATAACAGCCACTGGCTCTCCCATCCTCACAGGCTCCAGCTCGGGCTGCTGCATGCCCCTTGAAATAAGGCCATCACATGGTGCGGGGTGGGGGGCGGTGAAGGGGGAGAGGAGGCTAGAGTTGAGGCAGTTTGTACCATTGATTCTGGCCATGTTGCCAGATCTCTTTGGGTCCTGTCTAGCTGTTGGCCTCTCTGTTCCAACCTCTGTGGGGGCTCATAGGTACCCAGGGTTCTGTGTCTATGAACATGGCTGTCATGGAGGGATTACATGAATGCCTACATTTCTAAAGCCCTCTCCTGGCAGAAATGCCACCAGTGGGCCTGAAACATAAAGAAGCCATGTCACACATTCCCCACACCACCTGGCCAAGTCCCAGCCTTGGTACCCATGCAGGACACATGCTGGGACTCTACAGCAGAAGACTTACTAAGATTCTCACAATAAGGTTCACACAGGTATCCTGGGAAAGACTCTGGGGGTGGGAGTGGTTGGGGGAGGGTGGGAAGGGACCTGGGCGCCTTTCCAGTTGTGTGCGCTGTCTTTGGACTTAATGCCTGCCCTGAAGACCTCCATGATTCTATTAGTTGGCAGCCAGGGCGGCAAGAGGAGCACCACCTTCCATCTATGGAGGATGGTGACCACTGCCTCTCCCCAACCCAGGCTAAGGACACTAAGCCCATTCATTTTCTTCTCCAGCAGCCCCTTGCCAAGACCCTGTACTGGTCACTGGGAACACAAACATGAACAAGGTTTAGTCTCTGTCCCTGAGGAGCTTGTATTCTGGTGGATGTGGTGGCAGGCACAATATAGCCCTCAGCCAGGCCCCTCGCCACCCGGGGGCATTTTAGAGCTAGAATGGGTTTTGAAGGGTGAGTAGGAGTTTGTCAGGTAATAAAGAAGTGATGAAGGGGTGCATTCTCAGCAGAGGAAACAGTAGGAGCAAAGGTGTGAGATGAGAAACAGCCTGGCACAGTGAAGAGGAGTGGTGAGAGATGAGGTTGGCATGGCTGCACTCCTAAGGTCTTGAATGCCAGGCCAACATCCAATGAGAAGTCTATTACAGTCAGGTGAAATGGGCTGGGTTGAGCTAGATGCTGGCATCAAGCATGACTATAAAGACCCTCCTAGAATAAGGCCTGATCACCTTACAAACATGACCAGTTTGGTGGTACAAACAATCAGAGCAGGAAAGAGTGGTCTCCAAAGGAGTAGGGCTGAGATGTTGGCCACCAGGAACCTTGGTTGGGGAGATAGCCACGGGCAGGTGACCTTAGGATGCTGCCCTTTCTCAGTTCTTGGATAGGCTACCTGCTTTGGCATCCCAGAGTCACCAGGCTATGCCCACCCTGTGCCTGAGGGCCGTCTGAGTCTTGATCCCTGTGCCGCCCTTCACCCTTGCTGTGTGAGAGAAACAGACTTGGCAGTAGCTTCTCAGTCCACTCTCACCTGTAAATCAATGATGTCACTGTTCTTGGAGCAGGAGCCAGAACTGGGACCAAAATAGAGACCTGCTTCTCAGCCCCAAGGACAGCAGCCTTCTGGGGGATTGAGGGGCTTCTTCTGGGGCACAAGGCTCTGCAGAGGCCTGTATGGCTCCCCAAGGTGAGGGACCAGGGGTGAGGAGGAAGATGAAAGAAATAGGCTTTGCCCCACCTTCAGAAGTCCTAGATTGAGGGGAGGAAACAGTGCCCACCTTGAGGAGCCCCAGTCTGAGGTGGGACACATAGTTCTGCTCTGGGGGTCCCAGTTTGAGGGAGGTGCATGTCCCTAGTATGGAGCACATCTGAGGAGGCAGCAGGTCCCCACACACCCTTGAGAAGGACGCATGAAAAGAACAGATGGTTCCAATAAGTGCAAATTAATTGAGCGAAACCTGTGTACATAGGCGCTGTGAACAGGCAGCTGACAGGAAGGGGGAGGGGGTGAAGCAGGGCGGCGGGAGGAGCTGTAACAAGCACTTATCAATGTCTTGCTGGATCTGCAGCTGGGAGCACAATTATTGCCCAAACCTGTCTATAAATTTCCCAACCACATCTCCAGAAACCTTAATGACGGGGCCTCGTTATCCCTCACACCTCCAGGCACAGGGGACCAGCCTGAGCTGGAGTGGCCGGTGACACTGAGGCTGGCCTATGATAGCTTGGCAGAGCCCTGCAGCAAGAGGTGCCCAGCTGGGATGTGGGAAACACAATTCAGAATCCCATTTCCCACGAGTGGGAGTGGATGGAAGCTCAGTTTCCAGGCCAACAAGGGCTCAGTTAAAGGGGACTTTGGAAGTAGGAGCTCAGGGTTTATATTCCAGTTTTGCCAGTTACTCATGATTTCCATGAGCACTTGGCCTCTCTGAGCCTCAGTTCCATCATCATACAGCAGGAAGAGAGCTATAGTAAAGATTAAGTGGGCAGAGTCTGTTTAGGGCTCAGCACAGCACCTGGCACTAGTACATGTGTAACACATGCCCCTTCTCTATCCTTTGTCACTATGCCCAAAGTTGTTGAGAAAGAAAGAAGCAGCCCCTAGTGGCTGGGAGTGGGCCTGGTATGCACCACCAGGCCTTGTTCTGTGGAATTACAGGCCACTCTGACAATCTGAACATGGTTGAAACATGAACATTATCCAAACCACAAAATGACCAGACAGCAGCTTGGATAATGTGAGTGTCTGCTGCTGTTTTGCTAAGGACAGTTTCAGCCTCATTTCACCTCCCTGCCCTTGGGATAAGATTACAATTCTTATGGTCCTTTCTGTCCTTTCTAGCACCCTCTTCCTGGTCAGTGGCCCCTTGCTGCAGTGAGTTAATAAACCCAACGTGCTTCAATTACAGGAGTGTCATCTTTGGCTGGAGAGAATCAAAATTCTACTATTAGAGCATCATCTCTTTAGTGTACTTTTCAGGCCTGAATTCCAGACTCTCTTTTTCACCCTCCCACAGTTTATTACTTCTGTGAAGGTGTGGGATGCTGCTTCTTATTTATTGTGTCCTCCCCAAGCAAGGAGAAAAGACCCCTGGAGCAGGGCTGTGTGTTGCAGGGGAGATCCTGGGGCCACCTGCTAAATCTCTGGTGAAGGGGAAGGAGCCCAGGGCCAGACTTCTGGGCCTCTTGAGGGACTCAGGGAGGCACAGTAGGTGGGCTAAAAGAGGAGCCACAGATGAGGCCTCCCTTCTCTGTATTTCAGGCTCATCTTAGCTCTGGAAAGGCAGCCCTGGGAGGGCCAGTGGAGACGGTGAGGTCCTCTGCTCCAAATGCCAGGCCTGTGGCCAGAAGAAGTAGACCCCCAGGGCTTTCTGTGGGGAGGCCAGCATGGCTGCATACCTTAGGGAACTTGGGACAAGGCATGTATATGTAGGTCTCCATCCCTCAGCACTCACCTATCTGTCTCTGTCTCTCTGGCCCCATCTAGATTCTTTCTTAGGGGCGATGTCCTCCACCCTTTTCTCAGTGGCTAGACTCTTCCTGGCTGGTTCACCCCTCCTGCCCAGGCCAGCGCCTTCTCCTTGCCATGGGGTCATCCATTTCTGCAGGGCTCCAGGCTCAACCCAGGGCTGTGCAGTGTCTCTGCTCTCAGATTCCTGGGAAGTGCTTCTGGAAATCTATATGAGCCACAAGCGAGTTGGTCCCTTCTGAGCCCCTTCTCACCTGGCTTGTCAGTTGGCCTTTTGGGACCATTTTCCCTTCAAGACTAGCTCTTCCCTAACAATCCTTTTGGGCCCAGGCCCTCACAAATCTGAACAAGGGTAGGGGTTTCATGAGGGTGCTCTGTTGTCTGGGGTACACTCCCCACTCAGTTTCTCAGGATGCCTGTGCCCTGCCCCACCTCAACTGTCTCAAAATGCAAATCCTGGTTACCAAGACCTTTTGAACCAAGCCCATCTTCAGTCCTGCCTCAGAAACTCTTCTGAGCTTCTGAGCTCCCCTCTCACTTTAAGGTCCAGGCCCCAGGCCCTCCTGCAGATATGCCTGTGAAGTCTTGGATGGGTGGAGGACTTGGGGATTGGGAATAGTTAGGGCAGAGACCCTTATATAGGCTACCTGCTTTGCTGTGTGAGAGTAACAGACTTGGCAGTAGCTTCTCAGTCCACTCTCACCTGTAAATCAATGATGTCACTGTTCTTGGAGCAGGAGCCAGAACTGGGACCAAAATAGAGGGAATAGAGTCCCCAAGGGAATGGCTGATGGTTGTCTGAAATGAGGGCCTGGGAGGAGCTGAGAGAGATAGAATCTAGTCTCCAATCCGCTGCCCCCAGCTCTCCTACATGGCCTTCCTCACCTTTGCTGTGAATGATTAGGCACCAGAGGCCCGGCACAGCTTGCAGAGGCCTCTCCAGGCACATCAGTATTTTTGCAGCTAGCCTGGGTTAAGGATTATCATCATCCTCATTTCACAGCTGAAAAGACTGAGGTTCCAGTAGGTGCTGGCTGGGAGCTCAGTGGGAGGCAAACATCCTCTCTCTGATAAAGATCTGTCATTTCTCCAGACCATGTGGCTGCTTACGAAAGGGCATTTTATGCATTCATTGGACTCATTTATTGAGCACTTACTGTGTGCTGGGCACCTGGGGTGGGATGGAGAAGGAGATCTAAGGCAGAGAGTCGAGGAGAAAAGGCCTGGAGCTGTAGTGCCATCAGGGTTAGGTATGGGTAGAATATTCTGGGTTGGGCACAGGCTTCAGAAGTCACAGGGGCTCCCAGGCTGAGGGGCTCTTGGTACAGGTGAGGGAGTCATAGAAGAGTTGCAAGCAGGGGTAATGCATTTTGTGCTTTGGATAGGTCATCTGATGACTATGCCCTAGGGCGGAGGGGTCAAATGGGCAGGAGGGCCCCATCTTGACTATCATCAGTTCCTGGAACCTGAGCCAGCTTCCTGAGGGAGCCCCTCTGGCCCTCCATGGGGCTTCCATCCACATAAAGGAGAAGGTGAGAGGGAGGGGTCTTCACCTTGGCCTCCAGAAGACTCCCAGCTGATGGAGCAGAACTCCGAGGGGGCTCCCCCTGCAGCCAGAGAAGGGATAGTCATATAGATGCCTCCAGTTTCCCACACTCAGAGTGGGTGTAGCTGCCAGGCCCTTGCCGCTGCCCTTCCAAATCCCTGAGCCATTGTTCAGCCCTCCCCAGAGTCCACTATGCCACAAGATATTTGCATATCTGACAGTAAAAACAATTCTTCATAGAAGCTTAGCACCATCAGGGCTACAAAGTCCCCTTTTGTTTGTCTGAGTAAGAGCTGGCTAAAGGCTGAAGGATAATTAGTCCCCCAAGGGCAACTGCTGCCCACCTCCTTGAAGATTTAAAAGCACAGCCCACCTATTCAATCTGATACTAGCTTCTTAGCCCATGGTTCCCTCCATTCTCTAGCCCCTCTCCTGCAGTCCCTCCCCCCATCCTCTGTCCTGGCTTCTCTGAGGAGGGGATATCAGCCCATGGCAGGAGCCGATGAATGAGCATTTTATCTGATTAAACTGGGAATGAACTGGCCTTTCTCTATTATCTTTGGACCTGATTGGATATTTAACACCAAATGGTGTGTGTGTGTGTGTGTGTGTGCTCGCGCCCAGAGTGGGTTTTTCTAGTTCATGTCAGCAGAAATTGGATTGTACTGAAAGCATTTAATCTGAGCTCAGGAGTCCACCCTAATAGAGTTACTAAGTTGGGGGTGGGGCAATTCTATCCTTAGCCCTGGACAAGCAGAGCCCTTGCCCTGGCCCTGTGTGTTAGTGTCCTGCTCTGGCCTCCTAGGGATACAACTCTCCCCATGGGATGAGGAACTGGTGGGCCAGGAGGGAATGCACAGCCAGAGCTTGAGCACCCTTCTGAACCACAGCCAGGCTACCTGGGACCCTGGAATTCCCTCCTACTTCCTGGGCCTGTCTTCCTGAAGGTTACAGTGTAGCCTTATGCACCTCATGTGAAAGGTCTCACATGGTCATTGAGTCATTAGTGTGTGGAACTGAATCTGAGCCAGGTGAGAAGGGCACAGAGGGGACTAGGGGCAGGGGACTCTGGAGGTGTTAACAAGGAGATGATATTAAGGTAGAAGAATAGACCATATGTAATAGATTATTAGCTACAACTTGGTTTATTAGCTACAGCTTTTCCTTATTTGGAGTTTAGACATATGGTGTGTAGGCCTCTCAAAGGGTTGGGCATGCCTGGCAGGGAGCCGCAGTACAGAACTTTGTTTTGGTGTTTACTCAGAAACTGAGGCAGACTGCCTACCAGACCATTGGAGAAGAGGGTGAGCCAGGCTTTTGACTTCTGAGTCAGGAGGTGTGGCCAGGGCAACTGCAGGAGCGGGCACTGGGCAGATGAGCCCAGACTTGTGCTGGACCAGTGCTCTCTTGTGGTATTGCCCTAAGCAGCCAGCAGTTTCTCTATCTGCAAATGGGGATAAATGTGTGTTCTTCACCAGATTGGTATAAGATTCTGATTAAAGCTCCAGGAGCAGAGTAAGAGCTCAATAAAGATTGGTGGGTGAAATTAGTGTTATTAAAAGGAGGGCTAAGTTTGCAGAAGAGGTGGGTCTTATTTCCGAGGTTAGCAGATCTCTCTCAGTCACCCCTGGTTCTGTTGTCCCTCCTGCCCTCAACAATGGGTGGTTCTAGCCTTCAGCAATTCACAGCCTCATTGTCTTGACTTTATTTACTGAGAGAGCTGCAGTCCCGCTCACCCATCCACCACTTACTCCAGGAATTGAGATGGACAGTGATAGGGCAGCAGCAGACATCTTATTAAGGAACAGAGCCAGGAGGCTGTCCCACTACACCTGCCTTGAATGCCAGGATAAAAAAAAGAAAAAAAAATCAAGACCAAGTCCCTCACTGCACAGAGGCCCAGGGCGGCTGGTGGGGGACCCCTCCCATACCAGGCTTTCTGAGCTGTTTTCTTTCCTTGCTCCAGTGACCTGCTCATCCATATCTCCTCCAATCCTTTGGGTGCTTGGAGCAGGCCCTGATTTGGTCAATCCACTGTCACACTGACCTCCTCAGTTCTCTTCCACACACCTAAGACTTCCTCATCCCTCCCTGGAGGGAGGCATCCCCCTCCCTCATTTTACCCCTAAAGAAACTGAGGGCCAGAGTGGGACGGGTTAGCTTGAGGATTCCACAGTGCCTCTGGGTGGGAAACAGATATGGAAACATACATCTTCACTCCCTGACTTCTCTTAAAGAAACAAGTTCACTGCTACCAGCAAACCAAACACCTGCCATGGTTTTATACCAACACCATTGATGACAGTGACATCTGGAGCCACCCCCTGACATTCTGTATAAAGTATGCCTTGCCTGGTGGGGTAGGTAAGGCTTAGGATTAGGTACACTTCCCTCTGTGCTTCCATAAGCTCCTTAGCAGACTGCACCCCAGTTCTGGACAAGCCTTCTTCACTGATTCCCAGAGTCTTTTTGCTGAATTCATCCTCCTGAGGACAAGGCCTTTTGCAGGAGGTTATCTTTAAGTTACTGTGACTCAGCTTGAAGAATAACTTCTGGAAAGGGGTCAGAAGGGAAGGCCTGGTGAGTTGTGCTGCTTCCCGCTCCCACTCAGTCTGGAAGGGCCTCATGAATACAGTGACTATTTATAAGCTTCCTGCAAAGTGGACAGTCCTTTGCAGTTTCCAAGGCCCTACCATCCACTCTCTTTAATCCTCTCTAGTAGGAGAGAGTATTCCCCCCCTTAACAGATGAGATAGGCCCACACAGGTAGGGTAATTTATCCAAGGTCACACAGCTCTTGATTGGTGAAGAAGGGACTCAAACCTGCTACAGCTACACAGATGAGTAGGATATCACAGGACTGGGCACATAGCAGATATTGTAAAAGCTGGTCAAATGAATGAGTGAGTGCACGTGGCAGGCTGTGGAGTCAATAGAACGAAAAAGGCAGCCCAGGGTCTGTGGGGTGGGGGAACACTTGACCATTTATTTCTCAGTGCCCCCTTTATTGCTCCTCAAGCACTGCTCGTACAGGGGCAGAGCTCTTTTGCCTTCTCAGCCCCAGGTTGGAGCCCCTTGCTCCCCAACCTCCCAGGCTGTCCCACTGCCCTTGACCTTTACAGACTCCTCCCCAGTGAGGCTGGGATTTCTCCATGGAAGCTTACCTCCTCCTCTTCAGGTCCACCCCTAATGTCTGTGGGTCCAGGACTAGAGCATAAATGGAGGCTCCCAACTGCCATTCCCCAGGCCTAGGGGCACAATCCCCTGAAACTATTTGATCCTTGGGAGAATGGACTTCAGGAGGAGGTTTGCATAGTCCTCACAAGCAGGCACAAGTCCATCTGGACCCCAGAATTTTGGATACCCAGATAGTGGTCTAGAATTGTGGAGTTGGGGCTCTGGGCCACATTTACCTGGCCCTGTATATCCTTTCCTCTGTGGGGAGATATGAGGCTGAAGGAGGCCCAGAAAGGGTCCTCTCAACCATCTAAGGATGGCCTTCCTCCCATCCTGCCTAATACCTGGCCCCATGGGTCCTGGGGATCTTTCCTGGGCTACTGCCCCTCTGGGCAAGTTGGTCAGGAAGACAAGCCCACTCCAGTGGCCAGTGACTCTCCGCTAGGCTCCTGGGACCAGGTGGGAGTGGGGATGGTATGGGGTGGTGAAGAGTGTGTGAAGTGGGTGAAGGGGGAAGGAGGTTGTCCTGCAGAGGGCTTTGCCTAACCATTCACAAACACTCCAAGAGACAATAAATCCATAAACACTTAATCTCTCTGCAAATTGAAAAGGAGCTGTACATATCTGCTGCACCCCAGCAACTGAGTTATGAGTCTTGCTTATTAATTTCTTTAGTCCCAGGTGACGGATGGAAGAGGAGAACAGCCAACCAGGGAGACGCTGGATTGGAGGGAAGGTGGGAGGTGGAAGTGGCTCAGGGCTCTGGGAAGAACCCTTCTGGAGAAGGGGTGAGAGGAGGGAGGCCTAGGCATTTGTGCTTCTCCCTTTAATTCTGTCTAGAAGGGCCCCATGAAAATAGTGACTATTAATGAGCCTCCTACAAAATGGACAGCTCTTCTTAGTTTCCAAGGTGCTGCCAGCCACTCTCTTGTTAATCCTCTCCCCCTTCTCTGTGCCCCACCCGCCCCCGCCCCAAGTCTCAGAAGGGAGGTATTCCTACCACTTCACAGTGAAAAGACAGATTCAGAAAGATGGAGTGATCTATCTAAGATCACACAGCTCTTGAGTGTTAGATATGGGCTCAAACCTGCTAGAGCCACATGGATGAGAGGAGGGGGCAGGAGCGGTGTGCAGGGGGAGGACAGGTATACAGGCAGGATGAATCCTATTTCTTTCTTTACCTTCCTCCCTCCCTCTTTCCTTCCTTCCATCCCTCCCTCTCTTCCTCCCTCCCTTTCTCAAATGCTAAGTGTCTCCCCACCCCAGGAACTGGAGGAGGAAGAAGAGAAGGAAGTTGGAAGAGGAAGAGGTAGACCAGTGCCCAGGAGCTATGACTATTGTAACCTCACAAGTCTTATTTTTAGACTTCCCAGGGGCATGATCTGGTGTTCCTGTGTGAGTAGCACATGCCTTACATAGTAGGTGGGCCCCGTAGCACATGGACAGAGCAGGGGAGATTAGAGGTGACTGTGACGGAAGATTGACCTGGCAAAGTGGGACCATGAGCCCTGGGCAGAGGAGCCAGGGGGGCAGAAACTGAGGTGTGGGGGTGGGGTGGGATGCCTGAGGTGTTTCGGGAATGTATCTAGTGGTTGTGTGGGTGACCTGGAGAGGGCACTGAGTCAGGGGTCTGATTGGAGGCCGTAAGGTTGGACACCAGATGACTGTGCTTTCTTTGTCTCGTTCTCTGTTTCTGTTATATTTTCTCTGTCTCTCAAGAGGCCTTGGACTATCAAGACCCAGGTGAGCTGCCTCCCAGGCTGGGCTTTGTGTTTCCATGGTTGGTGGGAGCCAGCCCCAGGCTCATGGGTCTTTCGATGCCGTTATCCTGGGCTGATGTTCCTGCTATTAGTGACCATTGCAATGCGTGTGTCCGGTGTTAAATGACCACCGCTGGTGCCGTAGGAGGCTCCTGCTCAGACTCAGCACCTGCCACCAGGTGGTGCCACTGGAACTGAGACTAGGTCTGAGCCAGCCTCACCCGTCTGCAGACCTCATCTGGGCAGGGGGTTGGGCTGGGACCAAGGCTCCAGTCATGGTGCAGGAGCCCCTGGAACTGAGGAACATCTGCTCAACCTCTGCTGACAGAGGAACTGGGACCCAGAAAGGGAAGAGAGTTCAAGGTCACTTCAAAGAGCTGATGAGTACAAGGGACAGTGTGGAGCTGGGCTGGACAGTGAGCAGAGAGTGTGTATCCTAATGGCTGTGGGTATTGAGGGGGCCGAAAGTCCAGCAACCTCAAATGGAGGAGAGAGCCCATGCTATGGAGGACAAGCTGTGTTCTGACTTACCTGGGCCTGTGTTGCTGAAGCCCTCAGTCCTGAGCAAACCTCCAATGATGATGGTTGGTTATCCTGGAGCCATGTCAGGCAGACAGGCAGGACCAGGCTCTGAGGTGTCCCTGCTACACTGCTAGCCCTTTCTGAAGGCCTTACCATTTAACCCTGAGAGGCAGGTAGGGAAGGAAACACCCTGTGTTATAGATGGAAAAGCCAAGGCTCAGGGACACAAAGTGCTTCAAGCCATCCTGGGAAGGTGTGGCAGGGCCAGCACTTCTCTGCCTGAGGGAGGGTAGCTGAAAGGGTCTTTGGGCTAGAGGCTGCCCTCCTGTGACCCCAGCCTCCACCTCCCTGCTGTGTGACTTGGGAGGAGTCACAGCTTCTCTAGCTTTCCTTCCTCTCTTCACACTGGCAATGAGGACCTCTTTCTTGGGAAAATGGTGTACAGAGGAGCTAAAATCAACTTATTGAGGAGCTGGTTAAATGGGGTGGGGCAGCTGGAGAAGTAGACATGAAACCAAGAGATCAGGGGTTATTCTGGAGTCTAGCAGACTCAAGAAAGGAAGAGAAACAAAAATGTTATACTCAGAGGGGGTGGCATGTGGGGAGTGGATGGGAGAGATGGGGTGGTGAGGAGAGGCTTTCAAAGAAAGAATGAAAGAAATGAGTCATTCCAGTGTGGTGTGGTTGCAGAAATTCCACTGAATCTTTAAACAACCCTTGTCAATTTTTCCATCTGCTGGTATGAGGGCCCTCTGGTCTGCCACAAATCTCTGAGTAGCAGGGGGGAAAGAGGGAGGGAAAATATGGGGTCAGAGAGAGGGAGAGAAAATCAGAAAATCAGAAAGAAATAGAGATAGAGAAATACGGAGTAGGGCAGGAAGAGACATGAGGAAGAAAGGAGGGAGGGAGCCAAGAGAGGTGGGAAAGACCCGTGCTAGGATTTCTACACTGGCAGCAACACTGAACACACACTTCCTGAATAGCTCTGAGCAAGTCTGTCTCTGTTTATCCAAAGCATAGCCCACCCCCTCTAGGACATCCTGCTTGCTCCTTTCTCTCGCTCTGCTGAGGGCTCACCAGGTGTGCCTAACAACACTGGGAAGGTGTGACACCTAGAGGATACATGGTCTCAGTCATGGCCCTTTGTGAGTCATTCCTCACTAAATATTTACTGGTCACCTGTACTGGGCCACTGTCTTGCCTCCTGTTTCCCAAGCTATGGCTCAATTCCTGCTGGCTAGAGAATGTCCAGGGCTCAGGGCCTCAGCCTCTTCTTTGTTTCTGCCTTCCCCTGGACACAGCTGGGCACCTGGCAGGGGATGGGAGTTTTCTGGCTTGTTGGAGGCTTGCTGAGGACTGGGGAATCAGGCACAGGGCAGGTGTTTTTAAGCCCTGTGTGAACAGAATCAGGTCTGTGAAAACAGCATGAAGTTCCTCACCTTACCCGCTCTCCCCTAGTGTCTGGTTGGCTGGGGGGCTCTAGGGGTGAAGAAAGATGCTTGCAAATGGTTACTGTTTGGAGCGCTGTCAAGTTCAGGGTAACTCTGACTCTTCATTCCACTTAAAGCCTGCCTCTTTCAAAAGCCTTTCTTGGCTGCTCAGAAGAGTAGTGAAGGCTTCCTCAAGCTCTGCCTGGACCCTGCACTTGACTCAAGATCACGACCATGGGATCCTGACCCCAGTGGTCCAGTCAGAACAGGAGTTTTGCACCACATTGACAAAATGGTACATGAAAAGACCTGTTTTAAAACCAAGTGTCCTGAATGAAGGGAGCTCAAGATGGAAGAATTGCCTGGATGGCAGTACTGAAAGGAAAATTATCCAAGGGCATAGTAAGGGGAGGGTGCTCTAGTAGGGCTTGGTGAGGTTGTAGGGTTGGGACTGGCAGGCCTGGGACAGCATAGAGCATCCACAACCTCCTCCCTAAATAGAGTCCAGCCTGCGTCTCCTCCACTCCCTTCTCCACCCCCAAGGTGGTTCTTTCTCCAGAAAATGTTCAATTTCCTATTTAGCCACAGCAGGCTTTGGAGGGAATCAAAGGTGAAATTATTTCTTGTGCTTTGGGGAGTGTGCTATAAGACTAGACATAGACCAATGCACTCTGAGAGTCAGGTGATGTTGGGAGGCTCACAGCCCCGATAAAGTGGCTGAGAGCCCAGGGAGGCACTTTAGTGCATTGCTCCCTACACTGTTATGTCACTGGGGCCCAATTCTACATCCTGAGGCTCTGCTGCTGGTGACTACTCCCTGACCACACACATTCAGGAGTCACATACCTTGTGGCTATGCCATTGCCACCAGATGTGTTTGAGTGCTAATCAGGTATCTTCTACGGCTCTGTGACTCTGTCTATGGCTTACATGCCATGTTATTTGCTCATTGTTATGTCCTATGATTGTGTCTTCCTGTAACACAGTGCTGTGTGAAAGCACTGGGCAGCTTGGGTTTATTGCTATGCAGCTACACTCTGCTGCTCCCTGATTGCAGTTCTCTTGCTTGTCACTATGTTTCTTGGTTGTATGAATGCATTCACTACTATGTAACTTTGTTTTGTTGCTGTGAAACAGTGACCCATTGCTACATCATTATTCATAGACCTGTACTCCATTGCTACCTACCCAAGTTCTATTGCTTGTATTGTGCTGTACCAGCCTTGTGAATGTTTGGGTGCTACAGTGGTGCTTCCAGGTTCTGGCTAGTTATTAAGAGCTGGAGCCAAAACTGGTTTGGCTCAGGGGATAGAGCATCCGCCTGCGGACTGAAAGGTTCCCAGGTTCGATTCCGGTAAAGGGCATGTATCCTGGTTGCGGGCACATCCCCAGTAGGGGCGTGCAGGAGGTGGCTGATCGATGTCCCTCTCTCATCGATGTTTCTAACTCTCTATCCCTCTCCCTTCCTCTCTGTAAAAAATCAATAAAATATATTAAAAAAAAAAGAGCTGGAGCTGGGGCCTGGGTCTTTAGGAGCCAATGAGAACAAAGTAGCGGGGAGAAAGACAGAGAGAGGGTGGGGGGAGGAAGAGGAGAAGGAGGAGGAGGAGGAGGAGGAGGAGGAGGAGAAGGAGAAGGAGGAGAAGGAGAAGGAGAAGGAGAAAGAAGAAGAAGAGGGGGAGGAGGAGGAGGAGGAAGGGAGAGGGGAGAGGAAAGGCAAGGGTAAATGAAATGGAGCTGTCAGGAACAGGAGGGAACAAGATGGGGACTGGGATAGGCAGGGATGCACAAGGGAGAGGGGCATCCCATGGTGTCAAGTGGCTTGAAGGGTCCAGGGCTGGGTATCCGGGCCTCTACAGCCATCTTCTATTCACTTGGCATATGCAAGGCAACATAGAGTCAGTATCCTTGGCAGGATTGTCCCACCTCATCCTCATTGCCATCCTTCATAAAACCAGGAGCTCAGCCTAGGTGCTCTCTAAGATTCTTTCTGATGTACTTCCTGTATAGCCAGGGGTTCTAGCACATGGACCAATAAGCATTTACCTACATTTGTATGGAGCCAGTATGCTCTTAGTTCAAAGACTGAATGATGATGGCTGAATGGACCTAACCCCACAGCAAGCCAGGGAGAGCAGCCAGTGCCTGTGGCCTTGCCAAGTGCCCAGCAAGGGGAGACCAACCCATTGATGGGTGTGCTAGGGTGGTGTTCAGAGAAGACATGCTTTAGTTCTCCATCTAGACCCACTCACAACATCTCTGACAGCCTGTGGATATGGGGCAAACTTGAGCCTCTTGTTTGCATTCAGAGCTGCACAGAATTCATTTTGGTGCCCTTGGATCACTTATTTCTCCTCCGGCCCTCCATCACTCACAATGGTTACTCAACCTCTTGCTTAAAAATGGTTCTTCCTCATGGCTAACCTTGACTTCTCAATATGCAATCTCATCCCATCTCTTATAGCTTAATTCTTAAGAGAAAATCAAAACTAACTGCAGACACTGATTTATTAATACTTTCTAAAGCAGCAGTCGCCAACTGGTGGTCCGTGGACCACTGGTGGTTCGAGAGGTTTGAAAGGTTGGCGACCACTGGTCTAAAGTCTCCAAAGACAAGGCTTGAATCTTTATTTGCAACCCAACTAATGCCTAAACTGGAAGATGAGGTTAGAAAACTGCTTTCCTGAGGGGTAGAGGCGAGAGGAAGGAGAGTAGAAGGTAGCCTGAGTGCTCTGGCATCCAGGGAGGAGCCTGTGCTGGGGTGGGCAGGGATACTTCATGTGGGAGCACCCTGGACACAACCAGCAGACAGCAACCCTCTTTACTCATTCAATGGGACAAGTTTCAGAAAGGTGCAGAATGCCCAGGGAAGATATGGAGGCTGTTAGTGAGAGGGAAGATCCCTAGACGAGAAAACCCAGTGATTCCCTATTGTCCTGTGACCTTGGCTCAGGCCTTTTCTCAGGATCTTCTGGAGCAATGTTTACCATGAGACCCATTGTGGAAGAAGGGAAGAAGCCACACATGACTTCATCCATGGTCATTGGCTTGGTATCTCAATTAGAGGCTGTGGACTGTCTTTTTGGTAGCCTGCACTTCAACTCTCTGTAGCAAGGGACTAGCACCCAGCACTGACCCCTCAACAAATTAAAGATACCGCCTTGGCCACCTTCACCAACACTTTCCCAGCATCTGGCCAACTGGCAACAGGAAGCCATGCCAGCTCTTACAATCAAAGATGGTGTCCTCCTTTCTTTGAGACTCTTCCAAATATACTCCTCCTCCGATATACTCTCTCTTCACATTATACCATTTTACTGTGCTCACAGTACTTTACTAGAAAATTAAATTTCAAAAAATGCGTTTAGTTGTTTACTGTCTTCACACTAGGTCCCTGTAAGCAGGGACCTTGTTTATCCCTCATGTTCTGCCTCATTTAGATGCTCAATGAACACATTTAAAAGAATAAATGATGCCATCTATGACTTCCATACTCAGTGTAGTAACAACAGCTTCTAAAATCGCCACATTCCTGTGACACCCTTTGCTGTGTAGACTTATTTTCCATCCCATCTCCTCTGTCATTATTTCAGAAGCTAAACAAATCTCTTAGGGCTTCACATTACCTAGTGACATGCTCCTGAGAATGCTCTGAGTTGATGACTAGTTGAGTAAATGGAACCAGCTCATACAGTATTGCAAGGTTTGTTTTAAAAGAAATCATATAATTCAAAAGATAAAGAAGCTCTATAAAACGAAGAATGCACACCTTCCACAGTTTAGATTTGGGGTAATTCACTTACAGAGTGCTTCCAAAGGGAGGTGTACTTGTCATCTGAGGAGTGAACCAGGCCCACAAGGGCAGTCAAGCCCCTTCCAAATCCTTCCTATTATGGCTCCAGCCCTCCTAGGCCTGGGGTTGGGGGGAGACACTCACCATTTCATGGGACATTTGGGGTATCTGAGGCTCTTCCTCTGCTTTCTGGCAGGTGGATGTGCTGGAGTTCATTGTGGAGTTCACTGTGGCCTTGGACCAGGATTCATGGATGGAACCCAGCTTCTCATCTAAGATCTGAGGGTCCAGCATGGGCAGAACCTTGCTGTTGTTTGGTGTTAAGAAGTTTTCTGGCCTCTGGGAAGAGAAAGTGCAAAGAAATTCCTCTGGGCCTCTCTATCATAAGTGTACTTTTCATACCCCAAGCCCCTCCTCCTCATGGCTCAGGAGGCCCTACATGTCTAACCCCTGTCTACCTCCTGCCCCCTTGCTCACTGGGCCCTAATTACATTGTCCTTGATGTTTCTCTAACAAGCTAAGCTCTTTCCTGCCTCTAGGCCTTTGCATCTTCTGTTTTTTCTACCTGGAAAGCCTCATGGATCTTTACATGGCTGTTCCCTTCTCTTCACTCAGGTCTCAGCCCAAATGTGATTTTCTTAGAGAGTTCTGCTCTTTGAGGTGGAGGCCCATCCTATTAAAAGTAACTCCTCCTCCAATATACTTTCTCTTCACATTATATCATTTTACTGTGTTTGTAGTACTTTACCAGAAAACTAAATTTCAAAAAATGTGCTTAGTTGTTTACTGCCTACCAATTTCCACTCTAGAATGTAAGTTATATGTAAGCAGGGACCTTGTTTAACCATTGTCTGCCTCATTTAGATGCTCAATAAACACTTTTAAAGAATAAACGATGCCATTTATGACTTCCACACTCAGTGTAGAACAACAGCTTCTAAAATTTCCACTCTCCTGTGGCACCCTTTGCTGTGCAGACATATTTTCCATCCCATCTCTGTCGTTCTTCCCTCTTATCACCCCTTAAACATTCTCTCTCTTTCTCTCTCTCTCTCTCTCTCTCTCTCTCTCTCTCTCCTTTCTCCTTTAATGTCTTGTTTCCTATTCTCCTCTTCCTCTCTTGTATGATTTCACTCTCATCTCTGCTTGTCTAGAATTTGATTCACTCAAATACCAGCCCCTCTAGGAAGCCTAATGGCCTCTGCCCACACTTGCTCAAAGCTTTTCTGGGTTCTTCCAGCCCAACCGCTGGCTTTCTCTGCTCACATTGGTCTCTAACTCCAGGCTTGTTTGCCATTTTATTTTTCTAATTAGAGGCCCAATGCACAAGCACAAAATTCGTGCACAAGGGGTGTCCCTCAACCCAGCCTGCACCCTCTCAAATCTGGGACCCCTCGAGGGATGTCCAACAGCCCATTTAGGCCTGGTGGGATCAGGCCTAAATGGGCAGTCGGGCACCCCTCTCACAATCCAGGACTGCTGGCTCCCAACTGCTCAACTGCCTGCCTTCCTGATTGCCCCTAACCCTTCTGCCTGCCAGCCTGATCACCCCCTAATCACTCCCCTGCCAGCCTGATTGCCCCTAACTGCCCTCCCCTGCAGACCTGGTCTCCCCCAACTTCCCTCCTTTGTTGGTGCAGTCATCCCTAACTGCCCTCCCTGCTGGCCTGATCGCCCACAACTGCCCTCCATTAAAGGCCTGAGTCTCCCCCACTGCAGGCCTGAGTCCCCCTAACTGTCCCCTTCTGCTGGCTCGTTCACCCCTAACTGTCCAGGCTACCCCACACTCCAAAAAGAATACCCACCCTGATCCAAGACACTCTTCAGGGCAAACCAGCTGGCCCCCACCTGTGCATCAGGTCTCTATCTCATCTAATAAAAGAGTAATATGCAGATTGACCATCACTCCAACACACAAGATGACTGCCCCCATGTAGTCAAAAGATCCTGCCCCCATGTGGACACAAGATGGCCACCACAAGATGGCCAGCAGGGGAGGGACATTCAAACACTTCTAACCCTCAAGTGCTAAGCCTTCTGCTCACTCAGCCATTGAAACTTTGTTGCCTTAAGTGGAGGCCTGGGCCAGCCAGGGTTTGCAGAAAGCTTGGCTTCCTCCATTGCCAGGGGCAACTCAAGCCTCTCTCCTGCTCTTTCTGTGGCGTAGCCATCTTGGTTGGGTTAATTTGCATACTTGCTCTGATTAGCTGGTAGGCATGGCTTGTGGATGTAGCGGAGGTATGGTCAATTTGCATATTACTCTTTTCTTAGGATATTTCCAAAGAGAAAACAGCCAAATGAAGAGATTTGAGATGGGAAGTATAAAGCTTGGGTGACCTTGGGGCTGACTATGGCACTACTGCTTGTTAAAATCAAGATTTCTGGGACTGTTTTGTCCCTGGGTATTAGGCCTAGCTGTCTCTCTCACCTGCTCCTCTCAGTATGGTACAGGGAGGGTGAAATTTACTCAGGGACTCCTCATTGAACATGCCCAGGGCCTCAGTGAATCATCTGAGTCAGATGGTTTTGACATTTTGGGTTGTCTGTTTTATATAGGAAAAAGCACCACGTCTCTCTCCTGTTCAGAACAGCTGAACACCAGAATGGCTGCAGAGAACAACAGAATGCATATTGGATGGATGGATGAATGGATGGGATGGATGCAAGAGAAAATGAAGGAAAGAGTAATTACTCAGGGTAAAGACTAACTCCCCATTGACAGAGTGACCCCTGGGGCTGGGGTGAGATGCTGATTCAGGACTCATAATAACATTTCTCCTCAGTTCTAGGCAGCAAGCCAATTTTGATGTCCTGGATTTCATATACTGCCATCTAATCCAGTTAGAAGAGGAAGTAGAAGTAATGAAATCAAGGGAGAGGTCTCTAGAGGTGCCCTATCAGTTCTGAAAGCAGGAACACAATGCTGAGAAAGTCCCCTCCCCCATAGCCTGTCTCTCTGACATCCACCCTGTATGGCCCCAGCACCAAAGGGGTCAATTCAGTTTCTCAAAAGCTGACATTTACGGAACTGGGCATTCACCAGATACTTTTGTGTATATTCTGAAATTTGTCATGGATAATTAATTTAATTTCATTATAAAGATAAAATAAAAATGAGACTGACCCCAGTCCAGTCCAGTGTCTTTACCCCATCAGTTTCTGGTGGGTGGGTGTGTTCTGAAAAGCACAGCATCTATGGACTCTAGTCTATACTGCCCACTGCAACTTTGTCAGGATCTATTGTGGCCTGGGGAGTGGGGGTAAGGTGGGTGGGTGGTTTTTTCAGAAAAGTCTTTAGACTTACACATAGTATTGGCCCTACAGGCAAGGCCAGAGGCAATTGCTCTTGTCATGTGAGATAACTGGCACCAGGAAGGTCATAGTGCCGCACGAAGTGCCTAAATTCTCCCCAACGGTCCTTTCTCTCTCCAGACTCCTCAGCTTTCACTGCCCTATTTTGGGGAGGGGATTGTGCCTTCCCTCCTTGTTTCTCATGGGAAAGGAGCTTGTTTAAGACTATAGGGAGGGGCCAGGCTGTGGGAAGTGGTGGGTCAGGGTAGAGGATGGGGGAAGAGGCAAAGGTAAAATGGTGGAGAGGGCGAAGCCTTGGGGCTACTTCTTCCTTACGTAGTCCCAGCTTTTCTTGGCTCTTCCCCTTTCTTCCAGATGGGGGTTGGAGTGGGGCTGCTGGCCCACCCCACAAGCCTGCTTATATTGTTTTTCTACCTGGCAGGTCATACCCTGCCTTTTGAGGCAGCTTGGGGCTGACAAGTGGCCTCTCACTCTGTGGCTCCATGGCTGCAGCACGTCCAGCTTCATTAGGGTTGTAATCGGAGACTTACTTTGAAAGCTCAAAGCAATGCATCACCATGCACTGGCTCATACTCCGAGTCCAGCCCACCACTCCCTGTGCTGCCATAGCAGCTGCCCCACATGACAAGTGCCATGATGGGGAGAAGACACCCCTTCCATATGCCTTCCAACCCTCAATGATGCCTGCAGGCAGGTCTGTTGAGATAGACCAGGCCAAAAGCATCACAACTCAATTTTTGGGTCACCTGTTTTCCCCTCCTCCACTTACATATTCTGCTTTTCTCCTCCGCACTCTAACCCCCAGATCATGCAAAATACAACAGTTCCAGCTTGCCCTGGCAATTACAGACTAGCCAGGTCGCAGCTGCTGTCCTTGCTGCTGAAAGTCCCCCTCCCGGAATGGGGCCTCTCAGCCCGCCCAGAGCCTTCCCACTGGAGTGCACTGCTCTTAATTCAATTAGCTGGTCCTGAATCCTCCCCAGGGAGCCTGGAGCGGAAACTGACAAATTCTGTTTAACAAAGACATTTTTCCCCCACCCCGCCAGCTTTGGGTTCTGCCCGCCTGTATCCCTCACCTCCCTCTCATTAGGTATCTAACAAAGTGCGTCCCAAGAAATCTACTTCCAATCACTAGTAATTCAGGGGGCCTGATGCAATTTTCTACAAGATAAGGGTGTCTCGCCTGCTGGCAAATGCCATAATGAACCCAGTATAGCGACTCCCCATCAGTTACTGCTTTGTCATTTCCTGTTGCTGAAGTTGTAGGTTCTTATCTCTTCAGCAGAAGGCGAGGTTCAGACAACAGGCTCTCTCCAGGAGGGCTTACTGCCTCCCCTGCATATGGCAAACCTCATTTGTAGCATTCTGCATGGCCTTTCAGCTGCCATGGGGTTTGAAGCTCTGAGTCTGTCAGCCAACCAAGCCATGATTTATTCTTTAATAAGTGATATCAGAGGGTTAATCTAAAAGCCAGTTGTGGGATCAGGGGAGAAGAGTCAGTCATATGATTTAAAGAAAACTCTGGCAAGGATTCTAATCCTATATAATAAAAGCATAATATGCAAATTGACCAAATGGCCAAACAGCCAAACAACTATTTGGATGACTATCCGGGACCACGCTATGACAACCACTGGTGTGATTGGTTGGAGCCCAGCTATCCCCCATGATCAACCTGTAGAGGAAGGCCCAGACCACTTAATGGTGGACTGTGGCAGGTGGTGGGGCCTCTCTCTGCGAGGGAAGCCCAGTCTGGGTGCTGGCAGGAAGCTGGTACCAGTGGCCAGGGAAAGGAAGGCCTGCTCTTGCACAAATTTTGTGCATTGGACCTCTAGTCCTATATAATAAAAGGCCAGCCACCATGAGCATAATGACCAGAACTACCAGAGACCAGAACCACCACCGCTCCTCGGGACCCGCCCCTGAGCAATCAGTTAGGGGTGATCAGGCAGGCATGCAGAGTGGTTAGGGGTGATCAGGTAGGCAGGCCAGTGGTTAGAGGTGATCAGGTAGGCAGATGGCCCATTGCCAGGCTGCCCCAACACCCAGCAAGCAGTTAGGGGTGATCAGGTAGGCAGATAAGTGGTTAGGGGTGATCAGGTAGGCAGACAGCCCCTTGCAAAGAAAAAGGGAGGCCCAGGCTACCGGCAGTGACCCTGTGGCTGGTGTGCAATCGCCCTGCAGAGGGAGGCCACCAATGGCAGGGGAGGGGGATGCAGCACTGAACAGATGGCAAGCAGTGGCAGTAGTGGGGGTGGGGCCAGCTGCCTGCAGGCCTGGGGAAAGAAAGCCCTGATAGACCCTGATCTCAGGCCAGGCCTAGGGACCCTACCTTAAGGGTCCTGGATTGTGAGAAGGTGCAGGCCAGGCTGAGAGACCTCCCTCCCCACTCCCCAGAGCACACGAATTTTCATGCACCAGGCCTCTAGTTTCCTTAGCCATCCTTGTGTCCTGACTCAATATACTTCATTTGTGGACTGGGAATCACAGGCTCACATTCTTAAAGCATCACAGGGCCTGTGGTAGGTGAGGTGTTTGACTCGGTCCAGCCCTGCTCATCCTGGTGTGGGAACTCAGGGCTCACATTGCTCTCAAGGCCAAAAAAGCAGGTCTTTACTTTCTTCATCTCCTTCATAGCCCTCAGCTCAGGGAAGGGTACACTGGGAACTCCAGTCAGTCTGGTCTCTGGAGAGATGATTGACTGTCTCTTTTCCATTTCTTCATTCCCTGAAAAATTGCTGTGAGACCAATGTGGTGCTGGTGATGTTTATTTTTAGCACTTGACAAGGCTTCCTGATGTCGTTATGGTGGGGTGGCTGTCCTGAGGGGTGGGCAACAAGTGAGGGTTAGCAGAGCTTAACTGTTCCCCTCCCTCAGGATCCCTGCCCTCATCCCTGAGGAGTTCAGGTGCTTGTCAGCAACCTGGGTGAACAATGAATGTTAAGCACTCCCCTCACCAAGTGTCTGTAAGACACTATGCTGGACACTGACACATGCTCCTCCTATCAATTTTTACTACATTCCTGGCTGGTAGGAGTCACAACCCCCTTATTTAGATGAGGAAAGCAAAACTCTAAGATCAAGTGGAAGATCCAGGGTTCAAACCCAGCTGGAAGGATGCACACTTTTTAGTACTCAAAGTGTCCTGACCACATCCACAGATGTATACAGAGGTTGCAGTGAGGATGGAGGTGGGACAATAAATGTGATCCATGGTAAAACCAGGGTCCAGAATGATTGCAAGGCCATATAATGGCTGAGATGAAGAAGGTGAAATATGGCAGGAAAGAGAACCTGCCCAAGTTCAAAATAAAGCAGCAGAAGGTGAAGGTGTGCTGCCTGACAATGGCTCACATGCCAACCTGAACCCACAGGCTTTCAATGGATCCCTGTAGTGTTGGTTAGTAATAAAGTACATGAAAGACTTTGGCTATACCAAAGGGGAGAATGTGTTTGGAGAAAGGGGGTAATGGTCCTATTCTATACTCCAATGTTGATCCAGCCCCACGTTTTAGGGGGGTTTTAAGAGAGGTCTTGTCAAGAGGAGATGGCCAGGAGGATGAGAAGCAGAAACCAAGCCGGACAAAGATCAGTCAGAAAAAGGAGAGGTGGTCAGGCTAGAGATGATATAACAAAGTTTGCAGGCAGCAGAAAAGCTGATGTGGGCCTGGCCTCAGGAAAGAAAAGGTCAGGTCAGGGGGAGGAACTGGAAAGAGACAGAAGGAAGAGGTTTACAAGGGAGCTGACAGATGCTGGAAAGGGCTTCCTGGGAGGTAATGAGCTTCCTGTCATGAGAAGTGGAGCAAGTAGATTCTGTAGAACCCTGTGCTTTGGAAGGAGTGTCAAACTCCCTCCCTGAGGTGGAGAGTATCAGGTGGGAAGTTGTATAACCAAGAGACTGTGGGGGGACCAATAGTGTTGTAATCAGGCATGGTGCACTACTAGGATGGGTTCTGGCATAGTGAACCCTGAAAAACCACAGGCTCTTGCTTCTTACCCATCATTTGCAGCTTCCTTTGAGTTGACTTGGGCCTGGAATCTGAGCAGGTAGAAGAAAGAGTACCTGTGAGCTGGTGGAGAGATAGGCCTGTTCCTGCTTTCTGCCATCTGGTCTGGGAGAGTGAGAGGATAGGGATTGTAGCAGTTTGGGGCAGAAGAAAAGATAGGCAGGGATGTTGTGAGGTTGTGGAAAGGTACAGGGTCTCTATCTCTGGATCCATCAATGTCCTTATGGTAGTATTTTCTAGAGCTGGCATCTTGGGATGAGGACAGACCAGCCAAGGAGGCTGCTATGCTATCCCGGACACTGGGCCTTCCAGGCAGCTGTGCTTGTGAGCAAATGGAGGGAAGCTTGTGTTGGGGCTTCTCAGAGCACCAGCCTATGGCTGTCATGTGTGCTTTTCAATGAAATTCATGAAAATTCATCAATCAAAACCAGCAGCCTATGTCCTGCCTATGTCCCCACTTTGGGCAGATCTTCAGAGATAGTGTTGTAATCAGTGGTTTGAATCCACACCAGGCAGCATGGTATCAAAGCCCCAGCTGTCCCTTTCTGTGGGGTGATCAGAGATGGGGAGGACAGACTGACTGTGGGAACCATGCCTTCCCCCAAGGTGTGGCAGCAGATTCCTGCTTTCCTCATATGTATCCTTCCTGTGCCAAAATCCATGGAAGCCTGTGGGTTTCAAGACCTGCCAGCATTTCTCAGGGCCGTGGCACCCAGCCTAGATAAGACTTTGGATCCCAAGCCCCAGTACTAAGAGGGGACCCAAATGACTGCATGGACTTGTCCTACCTCACGGGAGGCTGAGACCCCCCACAATGAGCACCTGATGTGTGCATCGAGACTCCAGTGCACATGGCTCAGTGCACATGGTTGAGCCTAGAAACCTGGTCAGGGTGGGCCTCACTTTAAAGAGGATATCTGTGAACTGAGGGTACCCAGAATACTGTGGGAATTGGAAGCCAATTCATTAAAGAAGAGACTGCTTAGCCTAGAGAAGCATAAACACTCAGAGGAGTAGATCACATTCTTCAAAGAGAAGAGGCCAGCATCAGAGAGGTAGTGGAGGAGACCAAAGGCTTATTCATGTTTGTATATGTGGAGTAGCCATAGGCTCAGGAGTTCTTAGAGCACAGTGGGCCTCCAAGGCCAACCCCCCGCCCTCTCCCCAGAATGTGCAATAAGGGAAGTTTTCTTTGTATCTATGCATAGCTATACACCTACTCAAGTATATACACAGCTCTGGCTTGAGACAGATTACTCGAAGCAGCAGATCCCATAAAGAAGCCCCACTAGAGGGAAAAGTAATCAATCACCAATACAACCATTTCAGGCACAATATCTCAAACCAGGAGACCACCCATTTTTGCCATTCACTGAAATGACTGGCTTTGTTGGCTAGTCTGCCCACCAGCATGCTGGATGGCTGACCACATCCCAGTGTCTCTTGAACTGGTGCATGAGGCTTGCTGGCATTGCCCCAGAGGGCAGAGTTAGTAGCCTGGGGCAGAGGGAGAGCCCTTGGAGGCAAAGTAAGCTCACTGGGGGTTGAGTGTTTCTATCAGTTGTAGCTACTGAGCCATGGCATGGGTTGCTTCTAGAGGTAGTGAGCTCCTGGCCAAAGCAGAGCAAGAGAGACCGGACTAACCAAACATAGTAGATGTTGTCAAGGCGATTCCTGTCCAGGGTGGGCTGTTGAGATTCTTCTGTGCCTAATTTGGAATAGATCACAGTGCTCTTGTTTCTAGAGCTTTGAGAATAGGAGCAGTGGGTGGGGGGAGACTGTGTTCACCAAAATGTCAATTAACCAGGATGGTCTGTGCTATCCTGTGGAGGCTCCCAGGAAAACAGGTTATGTCCTCAAGCAGGAAGGCATGCATATTTATTTTTCCTGAGTTATTTCCTCTCTATTGCACATCTGACCTAGGAGCAAGGAGCTGCACCTAAGACAGCGTTGTTAGCCACATGGACATGGGGCTCTGAGAAGCCCATTATCACAAGCCCCCTGTAGCTGGAGTGTCACATTTACTCTAGGACTGTCAGACTGCAGGGATGGCTTTGGACAGTGTTTGATTTAAATGGTGGAAGAATCAATGGATCTGGTCCCATAGGCTGGGACACAGAGATGAAGGCCTGCAGTCCTATGTGTGAAAACATTTGTGTGTCGGTTTGCATGTGTGTATGAGCATGCATATGTGTATTAAATGTGTGCATCATGGCAAAGGTGTGCATGTGTATTTGTGCACATATGACTGTGTGGTTATTTGAATGCTATTGTGTGTGCATATATGTGGAACTGTGTGAGTGAATTCTTGGCTGTAGAATCTGAATTTCCTTTAGTATTATTTTCCTGGTACACACCAGATCTCCACCCTCTTTCTTTTCTTTTCTTCTCAGAAATCCATTACTGAAAGGGTTTTACCTACCTTCAGGGGGAGGGGGAGCGGGGGAAGGGAAAGCTAAATCACAAGACCCAGATCAAAACACTCAGCAGCTCAATGAATTCACAGTGTTTTCCCGCATGACTTGGAGGGATAATTTAGTGAGGTCGCCAGCTGGAAGGAAAGGGATTAATTCTGCACTTAGCACAGCTCTGGTGAATAATTCATCACCAGGATCTTTGTGCCCAGCCCCTGGACAGCTGGGAGTGTCCTACACACCTGCCTGTTGCCTGCCTGGATCCCCCAGTGCCCTGATTGCTTGATGCTCCTTTGGGTCCTCAGAGCATACTTGCTCCAGTGAAGGGGCAGGAGGTAGGGGGAGGTGATGAAAGGGCTGGCAGTAGCCCCTGGAAGACTCTAGGCCCTGAGAAGAAGGTGTGGAGCACTGAGCTCTAATTTATGTAATCTGTGACATTTTTCTCCAAGGACTGTCCTTCCCCTTTCTTGGTGTCTTTCACTGCCTCTGTGTTCTCCTCTCTCAGTACCTTCTGGCTCCTGGTTTGGGAGGGGGTAAGTCAGCTACCTAACAAACTCTCTCGCCAGGAATTAGAGGATGCTCTAGAAGGCAATGTAGAAAGTTGCACAGCAGGGAGTGCTGATGGGAGGTTTCAGACACTTAACAGAGGCCTTGTGGGGAGACACCTGCAGGCTGGTACATTCCTGGATATACCCTAGAAGGGACAGTGGACAAATTCCAACAGGTGACTGCAAGGAGCACTGGGGCCAAATGAGGTATAATTGGCTAGAGAAAGAGACTCATCCGTCAGGCAGGGCTCAGCCCCTGGTATTTTCCCACTTGGACCAATCCAGCTGTGGTAGGCAGCATTCCTATAATGGCCTCTCAAGAGTACACACCCTAATGCCCAGAACCTGTGAGCATGCTGAGCTGTCACTCTTGTGCTTATGTTATATAGCACCGTGCACCATAAGAAGGGAATGTTATCAGAGTGGGCATAATCCCTCAAAAAGCAGAACATTTTCTCTATCTGCTGACAGAAGAGGAACCAGAGTTTGGAAGTTTGAGGGGGATTTATGATAGATCCTCCCTTCTCCCAACTGTGGACGAAGTATGACATAACCTGCACCTGTGGCCTGGACATTCTTGAGCTCCTAACCAGGCACCTTATATGGACCTGCCAAATACCCTAAGCTCTTGATTCCTAAGTACCTAAGTACCTAATCATGTGCCTTATATGAAACCACAATCAGCATGTGCCGAGTACCCTAAGTCCCATCCCTTCCCATTCCTTCCCTCAAAAGACGTGTTCACCTCTGCACGTGTGCCTATTCTCCCCTTGTGAGACAGCCCAGCAAGGTCCTTCTCCTCTAACAAAGCCTGTTGGTTTATTTTGGCCTCTCTCTCATTTTTTCAATTTAGCATGCTGCTATGTAGAGAGCGCCTGGGCATTTCCTTAATTATTGTCAGCTGAACCCGCTGGTGTTGGCAAAGCCATGTCCTGGAGACATTCTTTGCCAAAAGGCAGCAGTGTTCTCAGCTTGACCTTCATTTCTGCTCAGGTGTCAAGGAGTGGGTTTTATTATGTAAATCCAGCCAAGTACCAGGAATGAATATGGCTCAGGCCCACCCAAGAATGCGAAAATCTCCTTTGTCTTTACTTTTCGTAAAACTTCCTAGTATTTGGGGTATAAAATAAACATGCTGTATTGGCTCTGGGTCACTGTTCCTGTTCCCTGTCCATGTCAGAGAATAGTGGTCCCACCCGACCCCAGCTTTCCCCTTCTATCTCTGTGTCTGTCCCTTTCTTTCATTTTTCTCAATCTCAGCTGCCTCTGCTCAAGAACCAGACCACTCTCCAGCTGCGCTGGACGTGGAAAAGAGAGAACCCTCCATACTGCTGGCTTGAAGATGGAGGAGGCCATTGTGAGAAAGAACATGGGCAGCCTTCAGGAATTGAGAGAGGCCCCTGCCTGACAGCCAGCAAGAAAACAGGGACCTCAGTCCTACAACTGCCAGGAGCTGGGTGCTGATGACAACCTAAATGAGGCCAGAAGCTCAGTCTTCCCATAGCCTCCAGAAAGGAGCTCAACCCTGCCTGCATTCAGATCTCAGCCATGTTGTGTAGGTGTGCCTACTGCAGAGTCTAGTTAATCCATGGGTGTTTTTTAAACTGCTGAGTTTGTTATAAGCTACAGAAGCTGATGTTCTAGTTCATCCCGTGGAACCTCAAGCCCAGTGAGCCAGGCTTGGCTTAGACCAGGTTAGAGGCTAACTCCCAGGCTTTCTCCTCCAACTCTCTTCTTTCTAACTAAGCATTCTCTCTGGTTTTCAGGAGCCTCAAATCACTCTCAGACATTTCCATCCAAAGCAGCAGTTCCCTCCTCCCTGAAGCCCTGACCCTAACCCTGAAAAAGGCCAGCAGTTGTGAAGGAGGCTGGAATGCATTGAGGGGCTACAGGAGGAGGCACAGGGCTTCCAGGTCCCGACTTTCCCCTGACCTTCAGCCTCACCTCAGAGGAAAGCAGCTGAAAGGAGAGATCCACCGTGGGGGCCTCACCATTCATGGTTTTCAGATTGGTGTCCTAGAGAGAAGAAGGGAGCAGTCAGACCATGATGTTCAAGGCAGCTCTGCCTCTGCTGAACCCACTCTTCTGATTACTCAGGAAGGTGCCTGCTGAGAGCCAGGCCTTCCTCCTTACTCAACCTCACTGCTCTGTACACCCTTCCCCACTCCACTGGAGACCTGACTGGGACCTTCAGACTTGCCTCCTGGTGAGTAGGGAAGGTCTATTATGACCGCATGGCCAGAAGTATTTTGGTGAAAAAGGTGGCATAGAAGTAGACAATGGTGATAATAATGTATTAATTCTTATTGAGAACTTATTCTATTCTAAGTGCTTTATGGGCATTTCACCCAAAATCTCACAGCAAACCTATGAAGAAAAGTATTATTACTATGAACCCATTTTATAGACAAGGAATTTTCCCACAGTCATGTAAGCTGGTAGGACCAGAATTTGAACCCAGTTAGTCTGGCTCTTGAGTTTGAGCTCTTGATTCTTATTAAACAGAGAGACTGCATACAAACATGCTCCCATTTTAGAGTTGGGCATTCTAAGATTTAGAGAGGTCAAGTAACTTGGCCCAGCTTCTATTGTGATGACTAGGGCAAGTCAGGATTTGAACTCAGGTCTTGCTGGATAGAGTCCTGAGCTCTTGCTGCTATTCCATGGAGCATCCCTATTTCTCCCCAAGTTGCTCTGGGGCAATTTCATCACAAGCCCAAGGGCAAGATGGACTTCTGGTGTTTGTGGATATTCCTCACACCTGACAGTGATCAGCTTCAAGGGTGGTGGGCTCTGCTGGAAGCTGCTGGAGAAGCCAGATTCGCCTGTGTTGGTGAGGCATGGAGAAGCAAGGTGGGGTAGGATAGGACCGGGTAGACTTGCCAGGTGGCAAACTCACGGTGATGGGGAGCCTCTCTATTCGAAACCCATTCAGGCCTTTCCCTCTCAGCATCTTGGGGTACAAATGGCTCTTTAATGGCAACACGGAGACTCCCAGGGGCTTGCTGAAGGTCCACGATTCACCGCCTTTCACTGTGGTGCGGGGAGGACAAGCTGAGGCTCCCAACAAAGTCCCCACCTCAGGCTTTTCAGTTCCCAGCCCCACCTGGGCCCCATCCTTTGTTACTCAACCCTCCCATCCCTCACCACCCACCTCCGAGCATTTTCCCACAAATATCCTCCTCCTTCTTTGCTCTTCAGGGCTTACTGAGTTCAAGGCCAGCTCTAAACATATTCCTGCCTCTGGGTATTGATATGTATCTCTCTTGTCCCTGTTTCTGGGGGCTTCATTCTTATAGTGTGGATTGAAGATGGTGGATTGGCTATTCTCAGAATCTGTCTCCTCCACTCCCCAGGATGTGAGTCCTGAGGGCCTCACTTCCACCCACCTCACTGATAAGTGCATGGGGAGGGGTGGTAGTGCAACAAAACCACACAGACCCAGTATGGGAATAGGGCCCATACCCCAGAGTTGTAATTTAGACAAGGAACGCTGCCTGTGTGCACTGGGTGGTGGCCCTGGGACCACCCCTGCAGGAGGCAGAGATAGAATGGTTTGAAAACCCTGCCAAATGTGTGCCCTTACTTGAAGTCGAGGTGTAGTACTCCAGCACTAAGGCGGTGTCTTCTGAGAAATTGGTTGCTCCGTCTCGGCCTTGGAAGAGGAAGGACTGATTCCACAGGGGCAGCTCCGGAGGTCCCCCAGCCTTGGACAGCTTAAAGGAGAAGGTGGGAGCAGATGACGGGTCATAACTTCTCCTCAAGCAAGGGGTGTCCTAATATTGGGTTCTGTGCATGTCTATATATGCCACAAACCTTTGTCTCAATTATAAAAGCAACATGCACTTAATGAATAAACTTGGAAAAATATAGAAAAGTAGAAAGATTAAAAACCCCTAAGTTCCTATACTAAAGACAACTATTCATAAGACAATACATTTTTCTAGTCTTCCTATGCCTCTTTCATATATAATTTGCTATTCTAACATCCCATTTTTTAAATTTACCATGAAAACCTAAACATATCCACAATCAGAAGTAACATTTGTCACCTAGAGTTGGCTATTCTGTGATGTCCAAGTGCCCTGGTTTCTCCCTTCCTATTTTTCCTATAATAATGTTCGACATATCTCTCTGTATCTCAAATGCTGTCCTTAGTACTGAAAATAGAAATTTGAGTTAAAGAAATTCCTTGTGAGTAGACTGTTTTCCTAAAGAGTTGCACCAACGTCCACACCCATGGCTGCTGGTATCAGAGATGCCAAGTCATACATGACCTCTATTCTTGTCACAGCCCCTCTCTGTCCCGCACAGGTTTCCTATCTCCTCGCAGAGACCACACCAGTTCTTCAATGGACTTTCAGGGGATCTGATGACACATTAATGCAGCAGCTCATTTACCATTTAAACAATGAAACAAGAAAAAGGGTCTGTGACATCTGGGGGTGATCAGAAAAGCCACGTGGTAGGAAGAGGGATCAGTGAAAAGCTCTAAAGGAGGACTGACAGGGCAAGGGAGAAAGGAAGGTCTTCTGGATGGGAAAACAGCCCAGCAAAAACGTAGAGGTGGCTTGGGTGGAAGGCGCCTGAACAATAAGGGACTCCAGGCGGAGGAGGCTCAGAATGGGGGGAGTGGGGACTAAGGCATGGGTGGTGTCAACCTATAACACCAGCAGGCAGTTCTGCACATCCCAGCATAGGGCGGTCATTGGTGCACTCTCTCCTAGTGGCTATCTTGCCTCTGTCCTCAGCCAGGGGCTGTCAGCAAGTGACAGTGGCTCCACCTCCCATTCCCAGCTAGAATCAGTCATCACTGGAAAGGTCAATGCAAATGTACCATCAGCTTCAGGGACTATTGATGGAGGATCACAAAACATCAGTGGGTCTGTTCCTCCTGCAGTGGCAGGACCCTGATGCTTGTCACAGTAATGTGCCTACTCTAGCTCTGAGGCTCAGCTGGAGGTTCAGCTGTGTCTGCCCCATCCCTCCCCTGGGGAGGGGGGTTTTAGGCACATTGGGGACCTGAACACAGCAATGACTGAGATGATGGCAGTGTTCCTGTGAGCAGGCGATGAGACAGCATCCAGACAGTCCTTTGGCTGTGAGGCCAGGTAGAGAAGCCACTTCTAGGTTCAATGGCACTTGGAAGTGAGCTTTTAGGATTGATTGCCAAACCATGCTATCCCAAAGGCCACCCTGCCCCCATTCTCCTGGGTGCCAGAGGGGCATCAACATAGCCTGGACCACCTGCCAGGCACTGGGCACTCAAGGATCTGTGACTCAGTCCCCTGCTGCCTTATCCCTTGCTTCCACCCTGGGAGAGGGGTATTGAATAGATGCTGGCTGCCCTCTCTGTGATCTAGTCATGTATCAGTAAAGTCTACAAAGCCAGAAATGGTGTCTGCCTGCCTAATATGGACAGCTCCTTCCCTGAATGTTTCACACAATGAGTCCCCAGAAAAGATTCCTTCAGACTGAGAATTGAGAGGGGGAGGTGTCAGCCTCTCCTGTTTGTGTAGTGGGCAGGGGAAGAGGTGGGGGAGCAAGGAATCAAGATTAGACCACCTTCAGAGTCTAATGCTAGGACCCTGGTGAAGGTGCTGGGGGCATGTGTGTTGGGTAGGGGAGGCAGGAGGATAGAGGAGGGGTATAGGTGGGAGAGGAGGAAGAAGAAGCCAATTCCCGCAGTTGCTAATAGGAAAGACCATGGGGCTATGAAATTAAGGAATGCGATTAATCTTCAGTTGTGTTCTCCAGCAAAGCCTTTAACCTCCAGCCACTGAGGCAGACTTGCCTTCCTTGGAGACAAAGTCTTCATTATGTGGCCCAGTGTTACTCCTTCCATTTCTCAGGGCCTATCACACTCACATCACACCCACACCAACACCACACTACACCCACACCCACACCACACTACACCCACACCCACACCACACCCACACCACACTACACCCACACCCACACCCACACCACACTTTACCCACACCACACCACCCATGCACACACACACACACACACACACACTACACACACACTACACTCACCCACACCCACACTACACTACACCCACACCCACACTGCACACACCCCCACACCACACTAAGCCCACACCCACACCCACACCACACTACACCCACACCCACACTACACACACACCCACACCCACACCACACTACACATACACCCACACCACACCCACACCACACTATAACCACACCCACACTACACACCCACACACACCCCACACACACCCACACTATACCTACACCCACACCACTCACACCCACACCACACTATACCCATACCACACCCACCCACACCACACCCACACCCACATCCACAGCCACACCATATCCAAAACCACACCACACTACACCCAAACCCACACCTACACCCATACCACACCCACACCTACAGCCACAGCCACTCCCTCACCCACACCACACCCATACCCACATCCACACCACATCCAAACCCACACTCACACCACACCCACACCACACCAATAGCCATACCACACCCATACCTACACCATACCAACACCCACACCCATACCACATCCACACCCACACTCACACTATACCCAAAGGTTCTGGGAGGAGGGTAGGAATAAGTCTTAAGTATCAGACTTGTGCTGGGTCCAGCAGACTCATCAGAGCTCAGATTTTGCCATCGTTCCCAGGGTCTGAGGGGGTGAACAGAAACTGAGGGCCATCTACCTCTCAACCAATCCCCTCCTCCCCTTTAGCCAACAGAGCCCACTTTGGGTCACTAGGCCCCCTTCTTCTGCATTAGCACTACAAGGTGATATCATACTCCTCCTCAGGATTGGTTGAGAGAAATGCATGTGATCTAGTTCTGGCCAATGAGATGAGAGGGGTGATCTGCCAGGGATTTCAGGGGAGGTTTCAAGTTCCTCATTAAGACCCTTTCCTCTGGTCTTGGTCATGTCTAGATAGAATGCTGAGACATTTTGCCTCCATGAGTTGTCCAGTTGAGGATGGCATTTCAGGGGTGTTGGAAAGATCCTGAGTCCTTGAGGACACTGCTGAGCCAGTAGATCAACCTATTCTAGCAGCATCCTACATGGGGGACTCTTTTGATGGATGACAACAAACCTTAGAATTTAAGTCCATGTGAGTTGGGGTTCCTGTTACTTGTAGCCAAACATTACAAGGGCAATGTCCAGGTGGGCCTCAAAGGGGGCATTTGGCATCAAGAGAGGGGCATCTATGGAAAGGATGGATCCTATTTAGCCTCCACTCCAGGCTTGGGCACTTTGCACAGGTTAGCCCTCTATGTTTTCCTAACAGTCCAATAAGGTAATAATCAGTAGGTCTAGAGAAGTTGGGCAGCTTGCCAAAGGTCACTCAGTAAGTCACAGAAGTGGGGTCCAGCCTCACACCCATAGTGCTTTGGCATGGCAGGAAGCTGGTGGGGAATCACAGCACTCCAACATATCAGAGAGGCAGATCCTAGGGTGCACCCCTCCTTTCCCCAACCCTTGCCCAACTGGAGAGAAGAGGGAACTGAAGCTCAGAGTGGGAACAAGGCAGATCTGTGTGAGTTCTGAGCCCAGAGTTGCTGACTTGTGTCCCTTCCAGGTGGGGCTCTGCCCACTAACCACCTCTTTTCACTTGTACCACAGAAGCTCACTTCTCACTACTGGCACCTGGGCACCTCTGTGCTGGCTGCCAGTGAGCTCTCAACCTGGCCCAACTGCCATAGTACTGGGTGACCTTCCACAAGTATTCTGCCATCGCTGGACCTCTGGCCTTGAGTCGCACACATGCAAGAGGCACTGCGGCAAGTTTCTATATTAAGGGTACCTTCGCCACTCAGACTAGCCAGGCAGCAAAAGCAGCCAGAGAAGGGCTGGGGGTGGGGAGAGGTTCACTCATTAAAACAGCCAGTGCCTCCTGCCCCTTGGGATTGCCTGCTGATTGGTTTATAATATTCTGGGCAAATGCAGGTCCATGTGTGAGATGACTCTGGGGAAATCAGGCCAAGGATTGGCTTGGGTTTGAAGACTTTGTCCCCAGAGTCCCCCTTTGTTCCACCCCTCCCTACCACCATCACTCTTGCCCATGTCTGTCTGAACCTTCTTCAAATGTCTTTGCCTTTAAATGAAGATTGTGGCTCTGAAAGAGTGACTCATTTTATATTTGCCATGTCAGGCATGAACATTGGTAGACAGACAATAGGAAGAACTTCCCAAGCACCCTGTCTTCATTAAGGGCCCTAGGAATATTGGGACAAGCTCCTGCTGAAGTGCAGACCATGGGAAAAGATGGTCATTTGCCTGGACTCAGACACTCTCTGCATACTCCTCCCCAATATACTCAGACACACTGGCCTTCTCTCCAACCCCGACATGTACCCCCACCTGCACACCTATGCTCTTGTTCCTAGTTGCCCTGCTAAACACTCCCTACTAAAAACTCAAGTCCTGCAGCTAGATGCCCAGGCTTCACATCCCTCTTACCTCCAATTAAAGCAAAATTTTATTGTGGTGAAATATACACAACAAAAATTTACCACTTTAGCCACCACCTACTTTTAGAACTTTTCCAACATCTCAAACAAAAACTCTATACCATTAAAAATGAACTTCCCCATTCTCCCTGGCCCCAGTCCCTGACAACTACCATTCTACTTTCTGTCTCTGAATTTTCCTCTCTAGGTACCACATTTAAGTGGAACCACAATATTTGTCTTTTTTTCTGTCTTCTCTCCTCTGATTTTTACAGCTCTGGCAGCCCCTCCTGGTTTGTTATTAGATTATTTATTATCTGGTGTTGATGTTTACCCTTTCACAGGATCAAGAGCTCCCTGTAGGCCACTTCTCTGCAGCACAGACATCACAGCCCTAGGCACACTGGAGATTCAGTGAGTTCCATAGTCAAGTGAACAGCTGACTGACTGAGTGAGGGGCTGGATGAATGTATGGGTGAGTTACTAGAGGTCTGGACCAGTGAAAAGTGAAGTAGGGAAGGAGCCATACCTGAGGGCACCCATTCTGGCTGACTTGAGGAACATCGAAGTTTATCACAGATGGAATAGGGAAGGAGAGTGGGGTGAAGGGCAACCCCAGGGAGGCTGGATCCTGGTTCATTTGACTGACCCTAGGGAGGCAAGGAGACAGGGGTCAAACACTGCTCAAGGCTGCTGTTCTTCAGGCCCTGTGCCCAGCACTCTGTGCCCAAGTATGGCAGCCAAGGGCCCCAAAGTGGACTCAAGATTGATGTGAGAGAAAATTGCAGTGGCCCACCTATGGGTTCTGGCCCTTCTGATCACTAGTAAGGGCCTTGGGAAAGCTCATCTTGGTCAGGGGATGGGATGCAGCTCCCAGGTTTCCTTCCCCATGACTCACTGTGGCTTTGGCACATCTGCATGCCCTAGCTGGCCATCTTTAAAATGGGTCTTGCATCCCTGCCTCATCTTTGGAAGACCATGTGAGAATGGCCCAACTCCATAGTGGAAATCTGGTTTAGGCTTGGGTGGCATGGAGACGGCAGGGTTGTGATTCAGGGCTGGGAATGAGGGCATCCGTTATCTTCATTCCTCCAGCCAGCAAGGAGGGCTCATAGTTTGTCAGAATTCAACAGATAAAGCAAATAAATCAGGGAATCCTCCCAAATCATCAGTCAGTAGAACTGCAGAGGCAGACAGATCCAGGAGATGGTGCTGTCACAGAGGGCACATGTTCCCTGGGGAACTCTGCACTGTGTGTCTCCAATCTATACTGAATCCTCTCCTGAGGACTGTGATGCTCATACCCAAAAAGACATCTGGGGGGAGAGGGAGACCTCATGGAGGGCAAGGAAGGGGACCCTTGGGCAAGGCTAAAAGGTCATGAAGTTCTGAGATGACCCTTAGGCTGCCTCCTTTGAGAACAACCACCAAACGATGAACCACCTTGGCCCTGAACTCGAGTTGTGGGTATGAAATGGAGAGGTAGATAGAAAGGGCTGAAGACCACCTTTCTTCATAGCTGACCCCCCTCAGCCTGCTCTCAGGAGGGGTCTGAGCTGCCCCACTCCATGGGTTGTAGGTACCTTCCTGGGTCCTCAGTCGTAGTGGAGAGGCTTAAAGAGTCTTGTGGGGGAGGGCAGGATTCTAGCCACCCCTCCCCTCTGTATTCTGCCCCCTTCTCTTCTTGCTCACACCGCTTGGGCCTTACTCACTTAAACTCCGTGTAGTTGGGAACCACCCGGACAATGACCACCATAGGACTGGGGTTGTTGACTAGGGGTTCATTTATTCCCCGAAGAAAGACCTGGGAAAGAGAGGAGGCAGGTGAGCCCAAGGTGACCTTTAGTTCTCTCTGGAGCATGGTTAGCTAGCCTGCCTGTCATCTTTCTTTCCAAAGATGGGCTGATTTCTGCCACCATACCTCTGCACCTGCTCCTGCCTCTCTAGGGTCTTTCTCTGCTCAAGGCTGCTGACCTTCAGGCCCTGTGCCAGGCATTGGGTGGGCAGCAAGAGAAGACATGGATTCTGTCCCACAGACCTCCACTGCCATCCCAGGCAGCTCCTGATCTGGATCTGGGCCTTCAATTCTTGTCCCCCAAGCTGAGATTCCTGGGGCTCCTTTTACTTCTCTGATTCCTCACTGGTCTCTGCTCTTGTCCCTAACCCATCCCCTTTCCCAGGCAATTTGATACGTGGTGGCAAAATTGCTGTCTTGAAAAGAAATTAGATTATGTAATTCCTCTGCTTGAGATTCAGCAGTGGCCATCCTTCTCCCCACTACCCTTAGAATAAATGCCATAATTTTTACCATGATAGTCAAGGTCTGCACAAATTGTCCTGTCTGCCCCTTGGTCCACATCTCCTGCTATCCCCCCAGGCTCCACAGGGGCAGGGACTTATCATCTCATTCATTGCTGTATTTCCAGCTTTTAGCAGAAGCATCTGGCTCAGAGTAGAAGTCCCTTGTGTGTTTGTGAGATAAATGAATGCCATCAATGAGGAGGAAAGGGGGGCAAGGGTAGGAAGAAGATGATTGTGTTTATGAGGGTGATAGAAACAACCACAGAGACTTGGGAGGGGAAGAAGGAGGAGAATAGCAGTGGCCTCAGAGAGAGGGCTGGGGTTGAGTTAGTCTTGGAGGCTGGGTGGGATCCTTACTATAGGTCTGCTCTAGCTCAGCCACTAAGTCTGGGTCATTAGGTCACTGTGACCAGTCCCTGCTCCACTCTGGGCCTTAATGTCTTAACTTGCACTGAGGGGTTGACCATAATTTCCCTGGTCCTTTTAGTTCTGATCTTCAAAAGGAGGAGAGTGCTAGGAGTAGGGACTTATTCTAGACCCCTGTCCCTTTTCTCTCACCACCCTCAGCTCTCTCTCCTAAGCCCCTTAGTTATGACCCATTCCTGACCCATTTCAGTTGGCTGTCAGCTATGAGCTTATAAGGATTTAAAATAGTGCTTAGAGGCTATCAGCTGTGGGGGCCTCTGAAGACTGAATCCCTTCTCCAAATTCAAATGATGAAATATCTGATGATGGCATTTCAAACTTGGGATGGGGGTAGGAGTCTGGGCCTGAGGGATTTTACTGGAATGCTGTCAGGTTCTATTGCTTACAGGGACCCCAACAGGTGTAAGGGCTAAGAACGGGGGTCTGAAAGGTGAGAGGGGGGACTAATTTATCACTGTTCTGGGCTGGTCAGGTGTTGGATGAGAAAACACACCTGACCATGACAGCCCTGTGATCTGGATCTGGGCCCTCAATCCTTAGCTCTAGCCCTGTGAGGAATAGGAGCACTTTCTTCTTCCACTGTCCTCTCTGGTCTGCCCTAGGAGCCAATAGGGAGGACATCTATGCTGGGGCAGGGGAAGGTACTGGAGGGCAGAGGAGCCCAGACTCTACAGGGGGTGGCTAATCCCACAGTGAGCCCCCTGCAGGTCAAGGTGCTTTTTGTGCAGAAAAGGGCATGATTGAAGAGGGGGGTTAGGGGAGCAGAGTGTGCCTACAGGTCTGATACATGCTGGCATCCATGAGGTAGCTATGGAAACAGATGTGTGAGTCAGGAGATGTGCACTCCCATATCAGACTGCTCTTGAGGCTCCATGGCCCCAGCTGTGAAATGGGACTGAAGAACACTTCTTGCTCTGTCATGGGGTAGATCAGGGGAAGGAGCAGGGGCAGGGGGAAGCCTGAAGCTTGGGCGTCCCTGTCTCTACCCTGATCAGATTCAGGTCATGGCTGTATTTGAATCTGTCACTCCTGGGCAGTTTGAAGACTGGAAGGGAAAGGAGAGGGGTTTAGGTATCTGGACTATATCCTCCTGGAGCATCGCTAATTCTCCTGAAGCCTTGAAAGGCTTAGTATAGAAAACAATGGTGGTGGGTATGTGTGGAGATACGGCCTGCGCCTGGTCTGGTTAATGGAAGGCTCTATAAATAGTTATTGAATGAATGAATGAATGAATGAATGAATACTTACTTAAAAGACCAACCAAAGGTCTTCAGAAATAGAATTCAAAGAAATAAAACTTTTACTACGTCAGGGTTCACTACTTTGGAAGGGACAGAACAGTAGAGAAATAATCAGGAGATATGAGCCAAGGTGAGGGCTTTTCCTGCTCCCATGAGATTCAGACAGACATTGCTCTTGGGAAGCCTCTGTCCTCCCTGTAGCCCTCCCTGCACGGTGTGTGAGGAGCAGAGGGAGGGAAGACAAGGTTAGGTCAGGGCTGTATGCCTGGAAAGTGCTGGATAATGTTAGGCATCATTTATCTTCATCTCCGTCTCCATCATCTCTCCCATCCTAAGGCTATTCTTCACAAACCACTTCTGCTATTTTGAAAGTTCCAGTCTTCCCCAGACACCTCTACCCCACACCATCAAAATTTGACCCCTTTTTGCCCCACCCCCAAGGATCCCAGGCTTGCACCTCAAGAGCTCTGTGGTCACAGTCAACTTGGCGGGGGATGAAGCTGCCCTTCCGGACAACAGTTGCATATAGTTGGGTCTTTGCAGTGGTTTCTTTAGCTTTTCCAATCTCGGTGGGCTGGGAATAGAGTCAGGGAAGAAGACACACAAGAAGAAGTTTGAGTAAGAAGCAGATCCTGGCCATAAATCCAGCCCTCTGCAGACAAGCATTGGCATTGCTCCTCCGGGGCACCAAGCTGATAATTAAAGGCTCCCTGTGAGCCCTTTCAAGGAGATCAATATAATAAATATTCCCTTGTCTATTTGAATATTTCATTGTCCTCACAAGGACCATGCCTGCCAGCTGTCTTTGTAAAGATGTGATCCAGGAGGCCTGGGTGATGTTCCCAGAACTATAGCTGAAGTATTGAGTCTCCCACATGAGTCACTAATCTCTCTGGGCTTTGCTCCCTTGGCTCATTCTGAGGTTCTGAGTATGGGGTTCTCCTTGAGGCATTGGGAATGAATGTGCAGTCCCCTGAGATCATGGTTGAGGAGTCATTTGAAAAGGTCAGTACCAGGCCTGGGGAAGGGAGGCAGGAAGGGATCTAGTCTGAACTGAACACCTATTATGTGCTGAGCATAGTAGGTGCTTTATGCACATCATTGTATTTGATCCTCCAAAAGGCCATGTTAGGAGGCATATTATCTTAATTTTGTTGATGAGGAATGGAGACCCAGGGGCTTAAGCAGCTTCCTATGTATATGTAACTAGCAAGCAGGAGTTCCTGAGAGAGGAACTCAATAATTCAACTTCACATTATTATTTACTCTGAACCATTGTAGGGAACTGGAGTGCACAGTGGAGGAGAAAGAAAAGATGCTTCTGCTTTTATTTGGCCCAGTGCCTGGCACACAGAAGGTGCTTAATAAGTACTTGAGCAACGAGAGAGTAAATTCTCTTTTCTATCAATCAGCTCTGGGGACAGAGGGTAGGCAGGAGAGCTGGCCTGGGATGCTCAGACCATAAAATGAGTGGCCCAAGGCTCACTAGATGGGTGCATTCCAGGGAACACCTTATCTCCCAAATACCCCAACTCTCTTCAGGCTTCCTCCTGCCAAGGTAGTATGTGGAGGTAGCACTGAGTGAACTAGTTGAAAGATGATGTCACCTAGACTCACACCTGACTTTGCACCTCACTTGCTCTGTGATCCAGGATGAGAGTATTCTTCTCTCCTGAGTCTCAATCCTATGTATGCTCTTGAAAATTAGAGATGGTATGTATACCATTTAGCCCAGGACCTGGAACATAGCAGGTACTTTGCAAATACTGTGTGAAATTGATTTTTAGATATACTCTTACTCCTTCAACATATATTAAATCAGAATGAATTTTCAGTTGGTGTATTCATTTAATGTGGTAGACATTCTATGCCATTTTGGCTGTTTTATGAAGATCAATTTGGAGAATTCCAAATTTTTATGGATATCATTCCTGTCTGTTTCCTGAGCCCCACAAGGTCCTAGACTGGTTATACTGCAGGGTGGACATGGATGCCCAGAGCCACTCTGAGGGAATAGCTGGGAACTCCCCCACTGTCTGTCCCAGGCCCGTGTGGGCCAGAGCACAGGGCTCTGACTCACCTTCACCAGCTCAAAGTGGTAGGGGTGGAAGACACGCAAGTACTTGATGGGGATTTGATAGAACAGCAGTTCCTCTTTTTTGTTGTTGTCCACCACCTTAAGAACCACATCTGGAGAGAGAAAAATGGAACATAGAGTTAGGATCAGGCTTAGGTGACCACTATCCCTCCCTCTAAGCTGAAAGACATTGCTGAGAGTAGGTGAGCAGGGGCCACACTGAACACACACAGGCACACTTCACAAGCACTACCTGAGCCCCTGCACAGGATAAGGCTCTATGCTAAGCGCTGCTAGAACCCAAAGATGCCATTCTCATCTAGTTGGTCTAGAAACTCCCAGTTCAGGGATGGATACATGCAGAAATGAGCCCAGCCGCCATGGCAGAGATATACATGTGCATGCTCAGAGACACACAAGAAAGTAAGAATATACCCCTTTCTAGGAATAAGGCTCCTCCCCTTGGTCACAAACACTCTTACCTGTTCCTCAGGCAGAGATTATCTCTCACATTTTATAAACGGGGAAAAGAGATCGGCTCAAGAAATCTTCAATACAATTGTCAGTAAAAGTCTACTCCAACTATATGAAAACTAAACACTAAGAATGATGCACCGTGCATATAAGCATAACCAATGAACATAGACACTGGGGGGTTTGGGTATGCCTGGGAGGGAGGGGGGGCAACGGGGAGATATGTATAAAAAATTAATAAAATATATATATATTAAAAAAAGAATGATGCACCATTTGGAAAACTCCCTCTAAAGACACTATATTTTGTCATAAAAAATGCATAAACTTTGGATGAAATTCAAGGAAAGCACCAATGACCTGGAAACAGTCACAGCAGTACTACTTAGTAAGCACCTATTGTGTGCCAGGCACGGGGATGGGTGCTCCTGAGCCTATTCCAACAAATCCTCACCCTTAAGTAGGAAGAAATCACTATCTCTGTTTTTTTAAACATGGTCACTGGGTCTCAGAGGTTATATAACTTGATCAATATCACACAGCTAGTAAAAGGCTGATGGAAGAGGCTGAATTTGGTGAGACATTTTCTACTCTGGAAGTCTATGATTTGAAGAGGAAGAGGAGCTGTGGAGAGAGGAAAGGAGAAGAAGGGTGGATGAAGGAGTGAGAAGGATTGAGGGAGATGGAGGAGGAAAGGAGGTAAAAGAGAGATCTAGAAAATAATGGGAGAGAGGATTGAGGTGGACAAGTGTACTCTTATGTAGCCTCTTGGCCTCTGCCTCTCTTCCTGAGATAATGAATGTGTTTTTCAAGCTATAAAATTCTAAGCAAGTGCTCCTCATAGCTGTCATTACTTTCCTCCTCGTTAACCATCTGTAGTGCTCCATACATTTACCCAGCCCCGAGCAGACTGAGAAGACTCAGCTGGGGGATTCCAGCATTCTAAACCAAAGCTACAACAGTAGTTGTGGAGGCTGCAGCCCCACATGGCCATTACCCATGGGCTCTGAGCCCCCATATCCAGTTGGAATTTGCTGAGGTCAAACAAGAGGTGAGTGCCCTACCTTCCCCCACCCCCACCCAATCTCTGCGTGGGCAGCCAGCAGATGATCTGGAATTGGGGTGAGTGGAACATACCTCTCTGTTCCTGTCCCTATGCTACAAACATGCTTCAACAGCTCTCAACAACCCTGGGCACCGTGAACCCCAGTCTCCCACTGTCCTTTGCGAGGCCAGCAAGCTATTTATACCGCCAGCCTGCTTTGGCCCTGACACAGGGTCTGGCCCACATCCCCCAGCTCTGAAACCTTCCAATGGCGCACACACACAGAAACCTTGCAGCTCCCTCCCCTTTGCTTTTTATTAACACATCACTGAGTTACATCCTGCCCTTCCTCCACCTCTTGGCTGGTCCTCCATCTCCCCAACCCTCCCACTGTAGACCTCACCATAGCAACCACTTCCAACCAGCATCCAGCTACATCAATATGAAAAGAGGCATCTGCCAATATTCCCTGCCTGCAGGGGCAGGGCCCCCACCTCCTGTCCCCACTACAGTGATCCCTGCTTCCCTTGATGCTGCACAGATAGGCTTGAGGCCACTCATCACATCCTTTCTTGTGTTACCCCAGCTGTGTAGAGCCGAGGCTGGGATTCCAGTCCAGATTCACTTGCCACAGTCACATAGATGCAGACACACACACACACAGACATGCATGCCTACAGGCACAGTCACAAGCATATTTTTGAACACACATGATGTTCACACATACACATGAACCAGCATGCAGACTTTCACAAAGACAGGTATACACCTGTATTTGTACAAAGTCTTAGGTCAATTTTTCCTCCTCTTTCACATTTTCATATCATCCCAACAGCCCCACATATCCATTTATGGTGGAAAACAGTCCTCTGGCTTGACCCAAGACTAGCCTCTTTCCCTTTTATTTATGTCCCTCTTCAATCTTTTTCTTTCTCCCCATTCATTGTCTTCACAACTGGTTTTCTGCTCTTTGTGAGGTGTGATGAGGTTTCAAGGAAGAAGGAAAGCCTGTCACCTGAGAAAAGGACCACCTATGAGATGAGTGACTGAAGTTTTTCTGACTAAATAGTAGATAAGTCCAGAGACCAGAGCTCTCACCTGCTCCGGCTCCCAATGGGAGAAAGCATAAGTAGGCACACACATGCATGCACACTAGTACCTTAAATTGCCTGCAGGGTTCGAATTTATCAGGACATGGGGACTGGAAAGGCTTCTGAGGTGGAGGAGTGAGAATTATCAGGTAGTTTTTGAGAGCAGATCCCGACCTTTGGAAGCACAGGAACACTACTGTAGACAGAGCTGGGCAGAACCAGGCAGGATAGGAAGCCTTTTAGGAAAACAGCTAAAATGCTGGACCTACAGTGAGCGAATGGATGCTGAGTCCCTCCATTCTCCACTTACTGGTTACTTGATCTTGAACCAGGTATTTAAGTTCGCTGAACCTCAGTGTTCCCATCTAAGCAGTGGGAGCAGCATTATTCCTCTGTGATATGACTCCTCTGGGGTGTTCCAGGAAGCTGTGATGTGCTGTGTCAGTGGGGAATGCAGCAATAACTACTGTGGAGCTAACAACAATGGTCATAAAGAAGATAAGCTTCCATCGTCTAGAAAATTCATTTATGTAGGATAACTCATTTTTCCAGCAGGCTAGGTAGATGAGGAATGACAGTATTATAATTTTCTTCTTTAAAGTGCTTTTAACTGAGTCCAAGGAGGATTCAGGTGGCTTCCAGCTGAGTTGAGAGGGAGCTACTACTCCCTTCCACACACATTGGGCCCACCCAGCCTTACCTTCTTGCCCTACATCCTCAGCTTGGATCTCCACTGTGACTGTGTCACCCCAGATGGGGGCTTTGGTAGGCTCTGAGGTCACAGATGTGACTGCCTTGGAGTCCTGGTTCTTTGCTTCCTCAGACGTGGTTTTCCTGGGGAGGAGCAGGGCAGGTTGAGTCAGAGGGAGGGCTTTCTGCCTGCTCCTCACCCCTCCTGACTCTACAGTCCCTAAATCTGAGCAAGGAGTGGACAGAGCAGAAAGATCTCTTTTCCAGGCAGACAGTCGTGTCATCTCAGGCCCAGGAGGAGCCAGTTTTGTCTTCCGCTGCCCTGCCTGCTCCGGTGACCACACTGTCTCGCTGGCCACCTCTGAGGCCTTCACATGGATGTAGGCATCAGAACTCAAAATGGGGTGGGAGGACACCTTGCCTGTTTCTTTCTGCCTCTGCTAGTGCAGGGCCCCCCAGCAGGCACTTATGTACACAGACTCTCCATTATCATCTTGGCCATCTTCTCTAGGTTCTGTTTGGTGAGAGGAAGCCTCTGGGCAGGGTGGCTGTGTGGTACTGCCTGGCTGCCCTCCACTTCCCTAAGCTTCTGGCCCACTTCCCCCAGCTCTGAAACCTTCCAATGGAGCACACACACAAAAACTTCCTTCTGCAGCACTCACTGTGTGCTTGGCCCTGGGCTGGATACCTGGAGCTGGGCATGAGGCAGGGTGGGGTGAAGAGTTTCTGGCCTTTAAGCACTCACAGGTGGTGCAGCGCCATCTTGTCCGAGATAAGCTGGAGGTTGGGCCCTTTGCATTCCAGTACATCTCACAGGTCTCTGGGACAAGAATCCCTGAGATCCAGAGCCATCAAACAGCTCAGTGAGAGAGTTAATATGTGTTCTGCTTAGGAGGTTTTTATGTTGGAACTGTAATGGTGCAGCAGTCACAAGTAAGGGGTCATTGGAGAGTCTTTAACAGGAGGAGCCTTACCACACACTTGGGTGCACAAACAGCACCCCGGAGCGGAGAGCAGAGATGATGTCTTCACCAGTCTTGGCCCCACTCCCAGAAGTCCCCAAAGGGACTGTGGGGTATGGGAGTCAATCTACCCCAGGTGTTAGCAGCAATAGCCTGTGGTCCTTCCCCGCCCAGCTTTCTCCTTTCCTCCAGAAAGCACGCTGGCCCCCTGGCCCTCACTGCTCCTTCCATCTGACTCCTTGTTCTCTCCTAGTCACAACCCTGCTCCTGTGAATGATCAATCTTGTGGGAGCTCCATCTCCAAGCTCCTCTTCTGCTTTGACTGAGGGGCTGTATGGGTCCAAAGCAGACCCATACTGCCCCTCAGTCAAAGCAGAAGAGTCCCTGATTCAGACCATCTGGGTTCCAAATCCCAGCTCTATACCCTACTAGTTGGGTGACTTTGGGCAAGGTATGTAATCTTGCTCTGTCTTCCTTCTTTCATGTGAATGGGGATGATAAATGCAGGGTTGTTGTGGGCATAAAGTGAAATATTATGTGTAAAGTGCCTGCCACGTTGTTAAATACCATAAAGTGTTAATAATAATAATTTTAATTGTCTCTGGCCTGGTGTCTCTCCATTGTCTCCCCTCCCAAGTGAGGGTCTTTGGCTGAAGTCCTAGAAAGAGTACAGGCTTTTAGCCACACAGAGTTGGGTTTTGAGCCCACAGTTATCTCCTAGCCAGGTCACCCACCTTCTCTGAGTTGTGCTGCCCTCAAGGGTACTTGGAAGGGCTGGGGAGAAAGTGGGAAGCTCCTGCACACAAAAGGCCCAGGGCCTGATAGTCCCTCATTTGTGGTATAAACAACCTGGGTATTTCTCAATGGGACCTGACTGAGGGCCACATGGAGGGAAGTGAAGGGAACTTTGATGGAGAGCTGAGGGGAACAGGGCTGGGTCTCCCAGAGAGCTGGAACCCTCCTTAGACTCAGGGCCTACCCTGCCAAGGGGGCTGTCAGTCTTGAGAGGAGAAGGCATCACTGCTGGAGGCCCTGGAGCTCAGCCTGCCCCATCCCTTGGTCCCTCCCTCAGGCTCTATGACCTCTGCTGACTGAAGGGTGCAATCACAACCCTTCTGCTGCTTCTCTGTGCTCTGCTTCTCTCCCCTGACAGCTGCCCTCAAAGTCAGAGGCCTCGAACTCAAAGCAGCCTCTTACCCACTCTTGTCCACCTGCTCTGTGCATTGCCTGCAGGATGCTTCATGGAAGAACTTAGGGAGGGGGTATTCCAGGAAGCTGTGGAAGGAGGAAGTCAGCCCTTATATACCTTAAACACTACTCAAAGCCTCAAAGCTCCTGCACTATGCACAGGTTTTGGTGGTTTTTTTTTTTTTTTGTATCCTCTCGGGGCCTCCCAGTGTACTAAGAAGACAGAACCAAGAGTGAGTGAAGGCCTTAAGTCACAAGCAGTGCAGTGACAGAATTCAGGTTGGAACTTATGATCATATTGTCAGCCTGTCTTTCATCCTCCTGTTAGCTTTGACCTCTTGTCCCCTTCCCTTCTCTATATAAGCTCCTGGGTATCTGACAAGAGAAACACCAGGTGGAAAGAGATAGAAAGGACCATAAACAAGGCCAAAAGAGCTGACTTCACTCAGGCATAGAAAGAGTTAAGCAAGCACCTCTCCTTCCTTCCCTCAAACACACACCAGAGAGGTGGGTCAGGGCTAGGTGAATGGAAATGAAATAAGTCTGGAAGGGTGAGGCCCCAGGGGAAGGAGAGAGCTTTTAGCAAGTGGAGGGAGGCTGTCAGGATAATGGCTTTTCCTGGCACAGCTGACTCCTTCAGGTCTTGATGCTATTCTAGAAACTGAAGAGCCAGAGACAGGGACCAGCTCATGCATAGCTCCCAGCCCCTATTCTGTACCTACAGCTGGGCACATGGACAGCCAACTTCTAGGACCCTCAGGCCCCTGAGGGAACCAGATCTCCAGTTCAGTCTCAGAGCCCAGAGGCCTCTCCAGGACCTGCTTCTACACAGTATCTGCAAGATGATGCCTTCTCTCTCTGTCCCTAGAGCTCTGGCCTGGCCTCTAGCTGGGCCTGGGGGGCGGCGGGGGGGGGGGGGCTGCTGTTGGCCATGCCTCTGTCTGGATTTAACCCAGCCATGGTGGGGAGGGTTCAGAGGCACAGTGCAGCAGTCCTAGGTCCAAAGCTGCTGGGAAATGTAACCTCCCACACCTGGCTGGGTGCTGGAGGGGTATGTATGTGTCTGACAAACGCTAGCCAGGTGGCCCTGTGGGGGCGAGGCCTAAGCCCAGCTGTCAATGGGAGGGAAGACAAAGAACTTTTCTGTCTTTCTGTGAGTTCATAACTAAGGCAAATGTGTGGTCTGGCTCCCAGGAGCTGCTGCTGTGAGCAGAGGTCAGTGGTGGAAAAGTACAGGACATTGATGGACGGTGCATAGGCTTCAGAGTCACCTTCACCCTCCACTAACCTCTGACCAACTGACAAGGCATACACCTCAGGGATGGAACCTGTGTGTCACACACACACACACACACACACACATACACGTGCTGCCCCAGAGAGGTTTGTGTCACAATGTACCAGATCTCTGACCCTATCCCCATCTGCCAGCCCCCACAAGCTGCCTCCCAGGTCTCTAAGGCTACTTCCAGCACCTGCCCAGCCTGTTCTCTTGGTCTTCCACACTCCTCAAAGCCTCGGAGCATGAACAACTGTCAATGTCTGGCCTCCTCTAGGGCAGGGCTTTGGAAACCCAGGATGCAGGCCATCTGGCTTTTCCTAAATGCCAATCCCAGACACCAAGTTTGGGTCTGATCTGGCTGCTGGGTTCCTGGCTGGGAAAATTCCTGAATCTTGAAAGACCAGAAGGATGCTCCCAGGGAAGGAGATAGTTAGGCAGACTGAGAAGGATGCATGTCAGGTAGAGCCTTTAGATGGATGGTGGTAAAATGAAGGTTGTGTGATCTTTTGACCGAGTCTACCATAGCCCTGTTGCTTGCTTACCTAGGAAGCTTGGAGGAGGGGAAACAGGTTCAGATTAATATTGTTCCAGCCCTGGCTGGGTGGCTCAGTTGGTTGAGCATCATACTGTGCACCAAAAGGTCACTAGTTTAATTCATAGTCAGGGTACATGCCTGGGGTTACAGGTTCAATCCCCTGTCAGGGTATGAAGCAACTGATTGATATTCTTTCACACATCAATGTTTCTCTCTCTCCCTCTCCCTTCCCGTTTCTAAAAAGATCAATAAAAACATTTTAAAAAAAGATTGCTCCAGGTTAGATGCCAGGTATGTCATGATTGGGCATCATTCTGTCCTAAGAAGGCAGGGTAATTCCCCTCTACTTGTACCCTTCATGCTGGCCTTTGAGTCAGGAAGTCCAGCCTCCTTCATCCTCCAGGCCAAGAGGCAGCCAGACTCCTAGGCCACAGGCCTACCTCCAGAAAGAAAGAAAAAAAATCTCTGCTCCTTGACCCAATAAGGATAGGATGGGAGAGTTGTCCGGGGCAGAAATGGTCATCTAAGCAGGGTGGGCTAAAGCTGGATTCTTGTGTTTTTGACTCTTTGCTGGACCTGAAAGGGAATGTTTCCTGGAAGAAGCAAGGGCTTGAATAGATGAAGAAGAGGGGGGCATGAGCTGGCTCATGGGTAGGTCTAGGATCTGGGGAGGGGCTGGCTGCTGGCTGATCCAGGTCTATGGGTTGGGAGCATGGGGTGAGGTAGTTAGAAAGAAAAGCAAAGCTTATGGTCCTCTTTGACCTTGTTCTCTCTGCAGCCCCCTTTCTCCATGCCCACGTGTAGTATTCTCTGGCCTTGGCCAAGCTCCCCTGGGATTGTTGGGCAAGAAGATGTGGCCAGGGGCTCCTTAAAGCAGGAGCAGAGATGCAGGCAGGGAGTGTCTGGTCTTCCACTTCACCAGACAATAGCCTATCAACAACACTCCCATTCCGTGCCTGCCCCTCCTTCAGCCCCCAATGCAGTTGGTCCTTGTAGGTTTTGAGTTCTTGGGACGCTGCCACTTAAGACATGAGCAGAGCTGTTATTCACAGCAAAGCTATGGGCTCTCATCTTGGGGTTCATTTATTAATTGGACTTCAATGAACTATCACTTTTGTGGGTCTCATTTGAAAAAACTGACTCTGGAGCAAGAAGCCAGCCAACTCCCCGGGCATAAGGGTGTGCCTCTCCCTGAACTGTGCTGCAGGGAGTAGTACTGCTCTGGAAATCAGAAATGGTACCCTGGCTGGTGGCTCAGTTGGTTGGAGTGTCATCCTGAAGCACCAGGGTTGTGGGTCCAATCTCTGGTCAGAGCACATACAAGAGGCAACCAATGGATGCATAAATGGGTGGAACAGCACATTGATGTTTGTCTCAAGTCAATACAAAATTAAAAAAGAAAAGAAAAAAGAAATGGCACATCTCAAGGACCTCTGAGATGAGCACTCTGGCAAAGGGAAACATCTTTCTGTAAAACAAGAATGCTGCTCCTCACATCCCCACTCACACTTTATCTGAAACAACTCCACTGTTCTCAGGGCAGCCCCTCATGGGCAACAGGCACCTTTCCCCATAGCAGCTTCTGGAGACACAGGCAGGGGTATACTTTTCATATGACCCAGGGAAAACCACAGGCAGTGCAAAGGTAGGCTCAAGCCCCAGTCTATGGAGCACTATCATACCCTCTCTCCTCTCCTGGGGGCACTTTCTTGTTCAGAGAAACCTTTTTTCTCTGTTGAGGCAAGAGATGGTACAGGGTCAAAAAGCCCATGACTATGCCATCTGCCAGCCTTTGAAATGTCCAGCAGTGGCTGCCCTGCTCTGCGAGCCATGTTCTTAGGCAGAGGGGGGAAGAGCCAGTTGTCAGGCAACACATAACCCCAAGGGATAGAATGACAGTCCCCTTGGCAAAATACAGGTCTGGATGAGATAGTCCCGGGAGATCTTGCCATGACTTGGGATCCTTCTCAATGGGTCACTCTGGGCATCCAGTCTTCTTAATTATCCTCTTTCTTACGAATGCCGCCTTAGAGGAGGAATGTGAATAGACATAGAGGTGGACTTCCCAGTCTCACAAAAATTACTTGAATCACCTGAATCACTCTGATTCTGGTTCTTGGCCTAACACGCATGGAGTTCAGTTCAAGTTCTGAGGTCTGGGGCATCTCAGATATAGAGCCCTGCTTCCTGCCCCTTTCCACAAATAACAGCCTCCCTGACAGGTCCTATTACCCAAGGCAAGGGCCTAGAGCCTGCTAGCTGCTTTCTGCTTGGGAGACTGTGGGCAAAAGATGAGTGAGTTAGATTTATCTGTGTATTTGCTACCCTCCCAAACCAGGCTGTGAACTCCTTGATCGCCTTGACAGGATTGCCTTGACACTGCTGGAACTGTTCCCAGCTCCCAGCCTGGGCACAGTGAGGCCAGCAACTGTTTGTGAATGGAGGAAGGAACCCCTGAAAACTCCTGTGCAGGCAGAAGCAGCCCCTCCTCTTTGGCTCTGTTAGGCCAGTCCTGGCCCAGACTGCTGGACCCTGGTCTACACACTGTAGCTCCTCTTTACTGTTCTAGAAGAAGCTCCTGGGCTGGGAGAAAGGCTCAGATCCTCTCAAAGGAAAAGAAGAGGTGACTCTCAGACACATATAGAGGACACATAGCTATGGAGATGTCACTGGCCCCTGAGAGAAGAGGACAGCAGCGAAGCTGGATATGGATGTTGTGTCTGAGCTGGAGGAAGAGGAGATGACGAGATGCCTAGGGATCCTAACTAAGCTGAGGCAAATGTAAAAACCGTAAAAACTGGCCTGTTTTACACAGCCACCTGGGTTTCCCGTTTTATCTTGAAAATTTGAGAGAGCTGCCTGCATTCTTCCAAGGCAGAAATCAGCAGGGTGACTCGGGCTGCTTTTTGAAATAACCTGTGTGCTCTCTAGTTTGCCACAGTCGCCTCCACTCTTTATTGAATCACACACCTGGCTGACTGGAGCACTGCAGGCACTGACTTTGCCTTCCTAGGTACCATTCCTCTGACAGAAGCTCACAGTTTGTGTAAGGACCACACATGACAGAAATGGGAGAGCACAAGCAGGAGGTCTCTGTATAATATTTTTTATGTCAGTCAGTGTATGTTTAATTTCTAATTGGTCCTTTTTTATCTCCTCTTGGGTCTTGCTAAATTTATCCATCTTTTCTAGGAAATTCTTGAAAAACGTTATAACCCTGGTTCTAAACTTTATATCCAGTCGTTTGTTTTCCTCCATTTCTTTTGTTTGTGATCTGTTCCTTTGTCTCCACGTTTTCACTATACCAGGAAAACTTCTGTACTGGAGTTAGTCTTATGATACAAGATTTACAAAACTGCAAAAGCAGGTGAGTGGTTAGGAGCCAGCAGTCCCAGATTGTGAGAAGGGTGTCTGACCACCGGTTTAGGCCCATAGGGATTGGGCCTAAACTGGCAGTTGGATATCCCCTGAGGGGTCCCGGATTGGAGTAGGTGCAGGCTAAAGCTGAGGGTATACCCCCTCCATGCATGAATTTTGTGCACTGGGCCTCTAGTAATCACAAAAAAGCACACAAAATGTGAAACTATAATAAGGGGGGGAGGATTTAGCCTGGCCTAGGAAGTTTGGGAGGGCTTTCTTGAGGAGGTGATAACTAAGCTGAGATCCAAAGAAGGGAGGAGGGGAAGGAAGAATGTTCTGGGGGCGGGGGGAGTGTGCAAAGTTTTGGAATGGGAGGGAACGGGGTCTGCTCAGAGAACAAAGAGGTGTCTGGAGTGGCAGGGGCAGAGAGAGTGAGTGTTTGGAGGGGGAATCCATATAAGGGGCCAGCAAAGACTCACCCATGCTGGGTCAGGAATCTTCTTTATTCTGGGATCAATAAGAAGCCATTGGAGGGTTCGAAGAATGAGTTCCTTTGGTAGTATGGTACCATGGTATCAAATAGTAACCTGCCTTTGAAGGGGGTTTGAAGAGGGGCAAGTACCAAGAGCAGAAGAATAATGTAGTAGCCTAAGGCAGTGGAGCTGATGGAGAGAAGCAGCAAATTCAAGGTATGAGAGAAATGACACAGCTTGGTGAATGACTGGATGGGATGAGAGAAAGTTATTTGATACCAGGATGGGGAAGAGATCATGTGGAGCGTATAGAGAAAGAAGAGCAAGTGAGGGCTGAACCTTGGGGCAAGTCAACATTTAGTGCCAGGAAGAAGAGATAAAGGGGTGGTGCACAGAGAGGAAAATAAGAGAGGGGGCATTTTGGAAACCAGGGAAAGAAAGGGCTCAAGTAGAATGACTGGTCATGAGGGGTTAATGCCCCAGAGAGATCACAAAAGGTAAGATGACTGTTGGATGTAGGATCAGGCATGATGGTCACTGGTGACTTCAAGAGAAAGCTGTTTCAGTGGAGAAGTGGTGTCAGGTTGGAAGCAGTCCAATGGCTCAGATGGAAAGAAGCAGAACCTCAAGATGAGCCAAGTTGACCTGTTGGCCTGGAGTATACATCTTATTACTAGACTAGAGGCCCGGTGCATGACTTCATGCAGAGGTGGATCTTTTGGGGTGGCCTGTGGGGGTCAGGCCCCAGCTTGTGCCCCCAGGCTTGCAGCCCCACAGCCCTGCCTGGCATCACATCGTGGCCTGGCACTGCCCCCTCATCTGCTCCACCATCCCGCCTGTGGGGCAATTGATCGGGACGGGGAAGGGAAAAATGGGGTCTCCACCTGGCTCCCTCAGTGCCTGGGAGTTGAGTGGTACCTTCCCACTGGTTGTGTCTGTGGGGCGATCGGTGAGGCAATCAGGGCCCCCACTCACATCCAGCAGTCCCACTCTTATTGAGGGCCCATCAGGGCTGGCAGCACCTCCAGTGCTGCCCACTACCAGTGCCACGTTGCTGACACCCTACATGTTCTGCACTGTCCCCTGGTAGTCAGCGCACGTCATAGCGAGTGGCCAAATTCCTGGTTGAACTCCAAAGAAGACAATTTGCATATTAGGCTTTTATTATATAGGATGGCTCAAGGCTGGAGCCTGCATAGTGGTAAAGCGGCCACATGCCAAACTAGGGATGTTTCTTCTTAGGACCTGAGCCTGTTCCAACTCTCCTTTAGTGGGATAATGAATGAGTAGTTTGGGCCCTTGTGCTTTAACCTCAACTCCACCTCCTATCACCTGGGCCTGTCTGCTGGGGATGCAACAAACCCAGAGAGTAGGGCAGAACTGGCAGATACAGGAATCCCCAGTGTCTCACCTCCAATCTGAGATAAGACAAGGTGGGATGGCAGAGAGCAAGAAACTAAGCCAGGAGATCAAGCTGAAGGCAGCAGAAAACACAGGCAACAGAAAGATAAGAAAAAATGTTTTGAAAGAATATGAAATTATGTGTTTAATATATGTTAATATATTATTTACTATTAGTCAATACATAAAATATATGTAAAATATATTTTAAGCATCAAAACACTCATCGTGAGAAAAATAAAAACGCAAGTTTACTAAGTAATGCTCATTGCAGGTGTGCCTTGTATTGTTTGGAATCAGACATACAGTGATACCATATTCTTCCCAGGGCTTAGGGATTCTGAGGCTTGGTCCTCCCTCTGGGATTCATGCCTGGTGCTGGGGGCTAGAACTGAAAACCCTTTTCAGGTGCACCAACTGGGCCTTCCTTCTCTGAAGCCCGCCCTTTGATTCATTTGCATCGCATTAGCTCCCAGCCGCCAGGAGACCTGGATCGCAGCTCCCTGCCCCCTCCCTGGGTGGAGAGGGTGCTGGCGATGCGTTCCTCCTGCCCCCACACCCTACACCTCACACCCGAGCTCCAGCCCAGCACAGCTCCAACTGTGCGTTCCCATGGCAACCGGGTGAAGGCGCGGGTCCTGACGCCAGTGGAGGAGCAGCGGGCCGCCGAGCTTCCTCCGCCTCCACTCCTCACACACCCTCCGCCCCTCGCTTCACCCTGCCGCGGGGCTGGATTGGTGGTGATAGGCAGGGCTCAATCTCCCTAGATGATGGGCGATAATTGGTTTATGGAAATAGCTGAGCCGAGACCGCAAGCTCCCCGCCAAGCCCTCTTTCTGCCACTTGTCCTTCCTCTCCGCAGAAATGGAGCTGGGGGAGGGGAAGGAAGGGGAAGGCCTGAGAGCTGGGCAGGTCTTTTGAGATAAGCAAGTGTTTCACCTGTTGGTCTCCAGCCCACTGTCTATCCTTCTTTCACTCTATGGGGTGCAATAGTTGTTATAGTAACCTGGTGTTTGCTTCAGTTGTTCTTTGGCCTCTGTGCTCAGGCTTATGCTGGGTGCACTGTCAGAGAAATGTTCCCTGTCCTGGGGAATCCTAGTGTGGGAACAGAGAGGCAGCACTTTTTTACACAAAGTGAATCTGACCAGTTTGATACTTTGGCGGCTGCTATGTCTTTGAAGGTGGGGTTTCAGCAAGTGTTGGGGAGAAGGCTGGGCAGGCACTCTACAAAAGAAAATGTGCAGAAAAACCAATAGGCAGGCACTGAATGATGCTGTTATTGGTGGACAAGGGGAGGTGGAGGGAAGTGTAGAGGAAGGCCCTGGTGGCTCCCAGTTTCTACAGAAGGGGCTAATTCAGCGGTTCTCAACCTGTGGGTCGAGACCCCTTTGGGGGTCGAACGACCCTTTCACAGGGGTCGCCTAAGACCATTGGAAAATGCAGATATTTACATCACGATGCGTAACAGTAGCAAAATTTCATGGTTGGGGGTCACCACCACATGAGGAACTGTATGCAAGGGTCACGGCCTTAGGAAGGTTGAGAACCACTGGGCTAAGGGATGGCAAACATGGCGGAGGGAGGGGAGGAGAGCATTGCATAGAGCTTTATAATCAAGACTAGATGCCCTGTGCACAAAATTCGTGCTTGGAGGGGGGGGGGCTGTCCTTCAGTCCAGCCTGCTCCCTCTCCAATCTGGGACCCCCTGAGGGATGCCCCTTTAGGCCCAATCCTGGAGGCCTAATTGGGCAGTCGGATATCCCTCTCACAATCCAGGACTGCTGGCTCTCAACTGCTCACCTGCCTGCCTTCTTGATTGCCCCTAACTGCTTCTGCCTGCGAGCCTGATCACCCCCTAAGCACTCCCCTGCCAGCCTGATTGATGCCTAACTGCTCCCCTGCCAGCCTGTTTGTTCCTAACTGCCCTACCCTGTGGGTCTGGTTACCCCCAAATGCCCTTCACTGCAGACTTGGTCACCCCCAACTTCCCTCCTCTGCTGGCCTGGTCACCCCTAACTGTCTTCCCCTGTAGGCTTGATCACCCCCAACTGCCCTCCCTTGCAGGTCTAGTCTCTGCCAACTGCCCTCCCCTGCTGGCCATCTTGTGATGGCCACCTTGTGTCCACATGGGGGCAGGATCTTGTAACCACATGGGGGCAGTCATCTTGTGTGTTGGAATGATGGTCAATCTGCATATTACTCTTTTAGTAGATAGGATAGAGGCCTGATGCACAGGTGGGGGCCAGCTGGTTTGCCTTGAAGGATGTCTTAGATTAGGGTGGGTGTTCCCTTGGGGCATGGGGTGGCCTGGGTGAGGGGCCTATGGTGGTTTGCAGGCTGGCCACGTGCCCCAGCAACCCAAGTAGAGACCCTGGTATCTGGGATTTATTTATTTTCTACAATTGAAACTTTGTAGCCTGGAGCGGAGCCAAGCTTTCTGCTCGCACAGCCATTAAAACTTTGTTGCCTTAAGCGGAGGCCTGGGCCAGCCAGGGTTTGTGGAAAGCTTGGCTTCTTCCATTGCCAGGGGCAACCCAAGCCTCTCTCCTGTGCTCTCTGTGGCTGTAGCCATCTTGGGTGGGTTAATTTGCATACTCGCTCTGATTGGCTGGTGGGCATGGCTGGTGGGCATGGCTTGTGAGTGTAGCAGAGGTATTGTCAATTTGCATATTACTCTTTTACTAGATAGAATTGAGCAGATGTCCAACATCCAGATGGAAGGTTGGCTGGATGGAGACTCTGTAACCCTTTGATGCCATTCTGAGAGAAGTGAGGTCCATGAGATTGACAGCAGACATGGCATGGCAGGCCTCACTTGGATACCAAGCTATGAGAAGTGTATACCCTGACTGCAGCTAGCTGGAGGGGGTATGACAATGCATTAAAAGATAAGAACTAGAGAAGTCCCTGTGATAGAAATGACCAGAGAGTAGTGGGGGCCAAAGAGGAGGATGGTAGAATGGGGCACCCAGAGCCTGGAAGAGGTAAGGCCCGGGACTTCTCCTTCCTTTGACCACCCTCACCCCTCACTGAGCATAGCCCAGGCCTCTGTATCCAGGGGCCCTGCCCCTAAGGTCAGGTTGTGTCCAAGCCCAGGCCAGTGAATTGTGAGATCAAGGAGTGGCCTTCCCTTTCCTCCCTAGCCCTGGTGAGCAGATTCCATGCAGCAGGAAGATGCTAGGTCTCACATTTGCAGAGCCACCCAGCCCCTTGCATTCCCTCTGGGTATCACAATCCCAGCCCCAAACCTTTGGGTGCTTATATTCTAAATAACTATACTGGTTTCTGCTCCAGTGGACACCAGACCCTGACCCACTCTCAGCAGCTACTTACACTACTATGTATGGCCATGGTTCAGAGCCATCTTTGCAGGCAGGGAGATTGGTGGCCCCATGAAGAGTGACTGTGATAATCTCCCTATTAGAAGGAGAAAGGTGACTGATGACAGATTCCATAGTCTGGGTGGTGTTTGGGGAGTCCTCTGGGCCCTTGGCGACCTGTGGAGAGAGTCAGGGCTGAGTGGCCTCTTGTTACTTCCTTCTGGTAACTCTAGTCCTCTCATATCTCCTCTCCAAGTAGCCATTTCCCTCTGTCACTTCCCTACCCAGTCTGGAACTACGGCTCCCAAAGGGGCAGTCATCTTTGACCACATTTTCTCTCCATCTTTGCCCCACAGCCCATACCTCTCCCGGTATCTCTCCTGCCTTTCACCAGGTCCTGGGTCCATCATTTTTTGCAGAATGAGAGAGGCCACCTTACCTTTCAAGTTCAGTCCCTCCTCTAAGCCCTTACTTTTGCAGATACCCTGCCTGTAATTCTCAAATTTCTCCTGCTTTTGAGCTACTAAAAGTTGACCTTCTTCTGTCTATCCTGTAACCCCACCCCAGTCCACCTCAGGTTCCCCTGTGCACTGCGCTTTACAGTTTACAAAGCTTATCCATGGAGCCACCCAATGCCTTAATGAAGATGAATGATTTATCTGTCCCAGATGCCTGATCTATCTTCAACCCAGAGAACCCCATGGACCAGGAAGGAGGAGAGAGGTGCCTACTCATCTGTGGCCTCCTGCGCTGATTGTCCCAAGCAAACTCATATGCAAGGGCTCAATACCTCAATAGTTTGTGGATTCATAGCCCAAAGGACCATGGTGATGAGAGCTGCTGAGAGGAGACAAAAGCTACAGCTTGAGACTGTCAGGGAAGGCAGCTGGGAAGAAGAGTCCTTAAAGGGTTGGGTGAAGCAGGGAGGAACAATGAGAAAGCAGAATAGATCTGAGGCAGCTGAGTGGGAGGGGGCGGAGCATTCTGAGGCTGAGGGCAGGCTCAGAGTGTCTCTGGAGGCTTCAGGTAGTCATGGGATGTGTCAGAGCAGGGCATTTATGGGTGAATAAACAGGAAAGCAATTAAGAATCAAGTAAAACATGGGGGTAGGGAAAATGTGGACATGGAGCTGCTGTGACTTGGGGTATCTGGGTCCTCTCTCTGCACTGAACCACTGACTCTCTCCCCTTGCCTGGAATTGACATTGACATAGTTGACCCAGATTAACCTGGCAGGAGGCCACCTCCACCCTTCCTCTAGCTTGCTTATTAATTGGCACCAGCTGATGTGAGGGACCTTATGTCTGGGAGAGAGGAGCAGTGGATCTCTTCAGGTTGAAGATAGGGTGCTAGGGGGCCACTGGGAGCTGACTCTATTATCTGGAAAACTCAGCTTATCAAAGCCTGCATTTCAGGGCAGCCTGGTAAGGTGGGAGAGTCCTCAGAAAGGGAAGGGTCTGTGGAGACCATTGAGAAAAATGATCTATTACATAGAGGGGCAACTGAGGATCTGATCCTGTGTGGGCTTTGTGCTATAGCAACCCTGGCATGCTGGGTACTCTGGCTCTGCCCTGATAAGTGTCTGGAGAGCTGGGTTTAAATCTCAAATCAGTCATTTTCTGAGAGCCATTTTCTCCAACTGGACAATGAGGACTTGAACCAGCCTGCCTGGAACCCACCCGGCCCAGGTTTCCCACACACTGTTTCTATTTGAACTTGGGGTCCTAAGTACTGTGGCTCCTGGTTTCTGGAAACCTCTAGGCAAAGGGAAGAGGAAGAGCTGTTATTGCATTCAGTTTTCACCAAAGTGGTGTGGTGTGACCACAAATATGAGTCCTACGTTACTCCAATCTGTCAGCATGTCTTACCATCCCTGCCTTCAAACCATGTCTAGAATCTGAACCCTTCTCATGGTCTGCACTTCCAGCACTGAGGTTCAAAACAATGGATTTCTGTATTTGATTCTTAATAACTTTCTTGTTTCCCTCTGCCTCTTTGACCCTGTCCCACCTCACAGACCAGCCAGAATAAATCTTTATTACAGATTTCAAGCTGACTATATCACTCCTCTGCTCAAATCCTGCAGCAGCCCCTCGCTTCACTCAGAGCCTCACGTATTGTAAGGACCTGGAGGCTCTGGCAGGGGAAACTGTCCTCACCTCATCCCAAGGCCCTTGGCCACTCATTCAAGCCACCGTAGCCTCCTAGAAGTTTCTCGAACTCACCAAGATGACTCCCTGGCTGTCCCCTCCCTGGCCTGCTCTTCCCTACATGCCCATCCCTGTGACTTGCTCCCTCACTTCCTGCAGGTCTGGTTTATTATCCAAAAAGCCATCCTGGTACAGGCTGGATTCTGGCCTAAGATAACCTAATTAGGAGGTGAGAATCCCATCCCCAGCTCCAGAAGTGCCAGACCTACAAAGAGATCCCTCCCCTTTTTCTGACTGAGGCAACCCCCACCTCAGGACCCAGCAGGCCCTATCACTGTCTGAAGGGTGGTTGAGTTACCTCTCCCATGTTCCCCTATTCCTCTTCCAGGCCAGGATAGGATGAAGGGGAGGGAGGTCAGCAAAAGGAACCCCTACCCTGTAGAAGGGTGAGGGGAGGGAATAACTACAGAGCCACATCCCATCATAGTCTGAGATACTGTCTTTCCAAGGTTTCACCCTCACTGCTACCCCATAGCTCCTCCCCTGTCCCCCAACCCCCCCCCCCCCACACACACACATTCCCTAGCAGGTTTGCTGTTCTGATTTGGTGGTATAAAAACAATATACTAGCTTGGAGGTCCAGAGATCTAAGTTTTAGCCAGCTCTGCCCCCAGCTCTCTGCACGACCTCTCTGAGCCTTAATTTTCCCACCTGGTCAATGGGTAAACCTGGAATGGCTTGTAATGCAGTTTTCCCAGTAATTAGCCTAAGGTTCCTGCAATGAGATCAGGAGAGTCAACTAATATCTTTTCCACCCCCAGATTCCTATGATGGTGGCCCCAGCACCCTTGTTGCTGTGGGGCTACAGGGCCTGTCAAAAGCTCCCTATGGCCCCAGGGATGAGGGCCCAGCTGAATGGCAGTTGCCTAAGAGCTCTCACTGACTTCTTGGCAACCCCAGAGCCCAGCCAGGCATTTTGCAGACCAGACTATAAGTTTGCCTCCTCCCTGTCCTCTCCATCCTCTGCCTCTGCTGTGCCCCACCTTGGGAAGTAAAGCTTGCAGGGGTTTGGGAGAGAATGGCTTATGCTTCACTCTGGGCATGAGGCCAACTACCAGGTGGTGCCTAGTGCTGAGGTCTGCAGGCACATGCCCACTGGGCAGGCTCAGCCCAGGGCCAGGGAGGCCACAAGGGGTGCGGGTGGGCTAACCTTTCTGCCTTTCCTGCTTCAGGACCAATGTCATCTCTCTACCCGCATCTTCCCTGGCCTATTATTAGGGAAAAGAAAATGCATGTGCTGAGAGGTACATGTCAGGGAGAAAGTAAACTGTGGGTGTTGATGAAATCTCCCTCAGTCTCAGGTCCTATAGATCCATCATGGGAGTGAGATGAATGAACCCTGGGGAGGGAGTTCACTTTCCTGAATATACTTCCTATAGGCTGACGGCAGAGCTGAGTACTTACTATTAGCTTACTCTTCATTGGTTAACCCTCCAACACTGCTGGGTGCAAATAAGGTCTTGATCAGCATAAAAGCAGCCCTCTCGGCTCCTCTTCCATGGCCTGGCACACAGCTAGCTCAGAAGGTTCTAATTCCAATACCTTACCCTCTAGACCAGCGGTTTTCAACCTGTGGGTCTCGACCCTTTGGGGGTCAAACGACCCTTTCACAGGGGTCGCCTAAGACTATTGGAAAACACCTATTTCCCATGGTCTTAGGAACCAACATACCGTTCCTCAGTGTAGCAAAATGTAGCAATGTAGTTTACTGTTGTCATATGAAGACTGTTACCCATGCTACACCACAATTCAAGACAAAATTTCATTTATTTGTAATTAGAAATAAATATTTCACACTATACAATTACATATTGTTTTTGTGATTAATCACTATGCTTTAATTATGTTCAATTTGTAACAACGAAAATACATCCTGCATATCAGATATTTACATTACAATTCATAACAGTAGCAAAATTACAGTTATGAAGTAGCAATGAACATAATTTTATGGTTGGGGTCACCACAACATGAGGAATTCTATTAAAGGTTCGTGGCACTAGGAAGGTTGAGAACCACTGCTCTAGACTGTGAGCCTTGCCCTTAATAAGACAAGATTAGCCTGCAAATGTCCCAAGGTACCCTAGGCGGCCCATTTTGGGATGTACGTGCTATAGGGAGGAGACTAGCATAGGAGTAGGAAGACTGCACCAACAGAAAGAATTAATGGTTGGTTGCTTCAGCTTCCAAGGCTGGGGCTTAAATTGGCCTAGGTGGGGAGACAGATCCCTCTGTTCCTCCAGATCCTGCCCCCTGCAACCCTTCTTCTCCAGCAATCTGGGCAGCAGGAAGGTCAGTTCCACCTCCCAAAAGGCCCTGTACCTGAAAGCCAGGGGCCAGAGGAGGGATCACTGGACTGGGAGACATGAGATCTGGCTGCCTCTGATCAGTAATTTGGACAAGTTTCCCCAGTTGTATCACAAAGGCCTTGAGTTAAAAATGGTTCCTCATGCTCCTTCTAGTTTCACCTTCTAAACATGCCTGGGAGTCATAGTGGCCATGAAGGCTCTTTCATAGCTGAGAAAGCAGGCACTAGGTCTTGGGACAGAAAGCTCTTGCACTTGCACCAAGGCACACAGCAAGCTCTCACGCAGAGCCGGAAATGGGAACAAGGTCTGGCTGCCTCCACTCTGTGCTGTCTCAGCTATTTATTAAGCCTTCTTTGGATGTAACCTGCTTTCTCTGGGCCACAACATATCCATACACTTTCAGGCTCATAACCCAAGTAGCCAGTACTCATTGGTACTAGCAAGAAGTAGTGTTTGGAGCAGAGAGGCTTTTTAAAAGATGACACAAAAGTCAGAAATAAAGAGAAGGATTGATAGATTTGGTAACTAAAAAAATCTATACCAATTTCTACAATGGTCCAAATTTCACCACAATACAAAGAAAAAACAAACAGGAGAAAATACCTGCAATTTATATTAACGTATGAATATCCCTAATACACAAAGCACTCTGAAATCTATAAGCATCTCCACAATAAAGAAGCATTAGTGGAGGATTCACCAAAAAAGAAATATGAATATATAATACTACATATATATTATGAACATCCTTACAAGGGATTCTGTTTCCTAAAGCTGTGAGTCAAATCTACCTCCTCCTCAGTACACTCTTTTTCCCACCCACATGTCCTGAATCTCACCTTCCTCCCCCATTCAGCTCAGGTAGGCAGGTGGCAATGAGCTTCAGGAACCAGTTGGCAGCTAAGGGCCCTCCTGGTTAGGCCAGCCTGGTGCCTGGTGCCCAGTGTGTGACTTGCCAGACGGAGGCTTAAAGGGGGAGGGTATAATAAAAGAGAGGAGCCAGTTGTGGGTAGAGGACACCAGGAAGCACAGACACCAAAGTCAAGGGTAATCTATATATATAAAAGCTTAATATGCAAATTATCCCTGCAAATTTTCCCTGCAGGAGTTTGACTGGGAGACAGATCGCTTGCTATGACGTGTGCTGACTACCAGAGGTTGGTGCAGAACAAAAGAAGGCCCTGATCAGCCCTGATTGCTGGCCAGACCTAGGGATCCTACCCATGCATGAATTTTGTGCACCAGGACTCTAGTAGAGTATAAACCACATTGGGGCATGGGCACTCCTAGCTGTTTGGTTCATTTGACCTAAGAGTTTAACTGCAAAGAGGATGTTTCCAAGTTAGCAAATACCTGTGTCTTGGTCTTAGTTATTTTTGTCATCCCTGTTGGTGACACAGTCAAGGGCATGGGCTCAACCTTGCTAGTTAGCAGAAGGTAGGGGAACCCTGACACGGAACTATTTGACTTTTTTCACACTAAGATTCTAGTCCAGGCAGGGTTGTGCTGCTCTCTCACAGTTATTTATTAAGCACCTACTATGTGTCAGGCACTATTCTGAGTACTGGGGATATAGCAATGACAGAAAAATTCCTTCTTCCCAGGCTTTGGGGTCCCTATAACCTGGGGTGGGGGCTGGACCAGAGCTGGGAGGGTGTGGTAGTGGGGCATGGACACTGCAAGAGTAGCAGCCTGGGAATCCCCTAGGAGATCTTGGAGGGTGATAGTGAGCCATCTCCTTGGGCTCCCTGAGCCTCTGTGACCCCTTTTCAGGTTGTGGCGGGTGAGACAGCCAATTCAAGCTACATTTCATTCTGGGTCATGGGGAGACAGGTAGAAGTCACCAGGTAAGTGTAGTAGGGCTTGATAACACTGAGCACGCCACCTTTCAGATCCCACTTGGCCTGAGTATAGTACACCTAACCTGAAAGAGCCACCGAGATCACCTCAGTCCCCATTTCATAGCTATGAAGACTGAGACAGAGAAGGAAAGTATCTGTTATGATTTAGGAAAAAACACACAAGGGACTTGGAAGAAAAGATGAATTCATGTGGTGCATGGCCCATGCCCCCAGGCCTCACCTTTTTCTTTTCCCGGCCCATTCTCTTGAGGGCAACAGTGTTTGGCTTTGTTTAACAATCTCAGAAACCAGGACCTGGTGTTGGTAGGGGATCAGGGATCAATCCTGTCTGGACACCTTAGAGTCTTTTGGGTGGTGGACAGTATAGAGCGTCAGTGTGGTCTTAGGGGTGCTATATACTGGTCCTGAGACCTCAATGGGGAAAGGAAAGAGGGAGTTGAGGTGATGGGGGCAGGAGTATGGAGCTTTCTCAGCAGCCAGACATACTGTGAGTGAAGATGCCATGGGAAGTCTGGGGTATAGCCAGCTGGCCAGGGGTCACTGGCTCTTGACACCCCCAGGAAGATAAAGCCAGGGGTGGCCCTCTGTCTGTTCAGATCTGGGAAAGCAGAAAGCCTTTCCACACAGCTGAGTCACCCGGACAACGCTGTGTGATGTCATAGGGCAAGGCAGAAGTCACACCGAAGTCCAGGTACAATGGTGGAATCAAGAGCCCTTTTCCCTATTCCTGTCTTGCCTGCTCTCTGGAATCCAGTATTTATCCTTCCTGGTCTGGATACCCCAAGGAAACAATCAGTCAATATTCACCAACCACCCTGAGTGCCTAGCCCCTGTTGGTCACATTGCAGGAGAGGAGGAGAATCTCCTCCCAAAGAACTTGCAACTTGGTTGGTAAAACAGCTATTTCCTTTAAGAAATCTGCAGCCATCCTGCCTCTTTGGGAGTCGATAGCTTTTCATTTGTTTACTAGTAATAATAAAAAATACAACATTCGGAATCCAAGATGGCGGCATAGGTAAACACCTACACTGCTGCATCACACAACAATTTCAAAACTACAACTAAAAGACAGAACGGACATCATCCAGAACCACAGGAAAGCTGGCTGAGTGGAAGTTCTACAACTAGAGGGAAAGAGAGGGGCTCACGGAGACCCAGAGGAGCTGCAAAAAGTTGAGGAATGGAGACGCGGGCTCATGGAGAGAGCGAGTGACGGTAAACCTGGTTGGCTTTCTCTGGCGGGAGGGAGACGGAGACTCTCAAAGGCATTGAACCCCTTATCCTACAACACTAAACCCCAGATCCAGCCGAAACTCATACGGGGGGAGTTTGGTCTGTGAAAAGGGAGAGGTGCATGGAAATTTAGGGGAGTCGCAGAAGATCAGGTCGGGTCTTGCACGCGCACGGTGCTACGCGGAGGACAGATTGCTGATTGTGCCGCTGGCTTTCGCGACTGGGCGGGAGACAGACCCTCCGAACTGTGCCACTTCTGAGTCCACTGGGCCCCTGTTTCGGGCGAAACCCTGGGGACCTAGACTCGTGTGTTCCTAGTGTGCAGGGGAGCTGGAAAGGCAGCGGTTAGAGGCACTGTGGGCACGCGCACAAGGACCGCTCCAGGGATTACCCAGTCACGTGAGACTCAGGGGCCGTGGAGGGCGGGGCCGACTGGAAGGCAAGGCGGTCCCTGGAGCCCTGAGACTCCACCCCTCCCAAGCTTAACAGAGGCTTCTGTGGCTTTGCGTCTGGTATCATAAGGCTGAATCCAACACAGAAGTTTCCCCGGCATAGTGAAAATGCCGAGACAAGGGAAGGGATCACAAACAAAAGAAATGGAGGGAAAAAAACGACTGGATATAGAGTTCAAAACCACGCTTATAAGGTTTTTCAAGAATATGCTAGAAAAGTTGGATAAATTTAGTGAGACCCAAGAGGAGATGAAAAAGGTCCAACTAAAGATGAAAAAGGACCAACTAGAAATTAAACATACACTGACTGAAATAAAAAATATTATACAGAGTCCTAACAGCAGACTAGAGAAAGGCAAGAATCAAGTAAAAAATTTGAAATATAAAGACGCAGACAACATTCAACTGGAAAAGCAAGAAGAGAAAAGAATCCAAAAATGTGAACATAATGTAAGTAGACTCTGGGACAGCTTTAAGCGTACCAACATCAGAATTGTGGGGGTGCCAGAAGAAGAGAGAGAGCAAGATACTGAAAACTTAAGAAATAATGACTGAAAACTTCCCACATCTGGTAAAAGAACTAGACTTATAAGTCCAGAAAGCACACAGAATCCCATATAAAAGGAATCCAAAGAGGACCACACCAAGACACATCATAATTAAAATACCAAGAGCAAAAGAGAAAGAGAGAATATTAAAAGCAGCAAGAGAAAAACAGTTTATTACCTACAAGGGAGCACCCATACGACTGTCAGCTGATTTCTCAACAGAAATGATGCAGGCCAGACGGGAGTGGCAAGAAATATTCAACGTGATGAATAGCAAGAACCTACAACCAAGAATAATCTATCCAGCAAAGCTATCATTCAGAATTGAAGGGCAGATAAAGAGCTTCACAGAGAAGAAAAAGCTAAAGGAGTTCATCAACTCCAAACCAGTATTATATGAAATGCTGAAAGGTACTCTTTTAGAAGAGGAAGAAGAAAAAGGTAAAGCCAAAAAATTATGAACAACAAATACATATCTATCAAGAAGTAAATCTAAAAATTAAGTGAATTAAAAATTTGATCAGAATAAACTGGTGAATATAATAGAATTAGGAACACAGAAAGGGAGTGGCCTGATAATTCTCAGGGGGAAAGGGGTGAGGAGTGTACACGGAGAGACTGGACAAAAATCATACACCTATGGATGAGATCAATGGGAGGGAGCTAAGGGCAGAGGGGGGGGTGGGAGCTGGGTGGAGGGGGTGCTATGGAGGGAAAAAAAGAGAAACAAATGTAATAATATGAATAATAAAGATTTAATTAAAAAAATACATTCAAGAGAATGATTTCCACTTGGAGTGTGGGTGGGAAGGTAAGGGAAAGAATTGGGAATAAGTAGATCTGTTATTCTAATGTCTCTTAGATTGGGTGGTCAGTTAATGGGTATTCATTATATTATTGAAAATCCTATATAATAAAAGGCTAATATGCAAATAGACTGAAAAGTGGAGTAACAGAACAACTGGTTGCTATGATGTGTGCTGACCACTAGGAAGTGCACACAGAGCATGGCAGGCGTTGGCCATAGCCAGATGGAGCAAGTGAGTGGGGGTGCCAGACCAAGATGGGGCACCAGTTGCTTTGGGGTGAGCTTCTGGTGGTTGCTGAAAATTCTTTGTTCCCACGTGCCCAGCACTTGCACCTGCTGCTGGGCCTGTTCCCAATTGCTTGGTGCCATCAGTGGGTACAAGCAGTGGCTGTGGACCCAGATCCCCCCCTGAGGGCTTCTCCCCCTCCCCCTACTCCTGTGGAGCAATAAGGGCAGAATTGCTCTGCACTATCAGTAGGAGCAGTGGTGGCAGGAGCAGGGCTGCAGACAGATAGGGTTGGGGGAAAAGGGAGGCATGGTGGGAGGGTCTGAGCAGGGGTGTGAAGGATGGACCGAGACCCACCATTATGCCTACTGCAACCTCGTGCCCCACAGTTCCTTTCAAAGTGTACAAATTCGTGCCCTGGGCCCTTAGTAAATTATAAAGAGGACCATGTATGGATCAGCAGTGGATCTAGGATATGGACCATGGTTTATGATTAATCCACAAGCCAGGTATGGTTCTAAGTGCTTTTCTGTGTGGTGGGATGGCAGAATGAAGATGACTGATACTTGGCCTGGAGTGGGTGGGGTCTGTTCCATTGGGGTAGGTCTGAAATGGACTTCAAAAGATGATCCAGAATCCTGGACTAGCAACAGTGAGATTGGTGTGTATTGGGTGAGGTTGAGAGGTATCTGGGAGACCCCTCTTGCCTGCCTCATTCTTCTGTCAGCTGTTTTACTCATGTTGAATGTTCTTCCTATCTTCTTTGGTTTGGGGACCAAGAGTACGCCCACCCTGGCAGCCAGAGGAAGGAGGCCTCCAGCTTCTGGCTCCACCCCTCAACTCTAGTGAGAGAGGCAGGGAGAAAGTGGTTCTTCCCAATTTAGAGACAGAAAAACTGAGGCCTCACCTTTATTAGAACAGAAGGACCTGCTGAAGTCACCCAGACATTTGGGGATGGAAGCTGGGAGGCTCACTCCCAGCTTTCCTCCCTCCCAGGCCTGACAAGGGTGATGCCCCTAGCTCCTGGGCAATACTGTCAAATCCAATTAGGGTTATCCAAAAGGCCTTCCTGGTAAGGCTGGGGCAGCAGGTTGGGACCAGTGCTATCCAGCACCTGTAGGAGCCATTCATGCCCAGCTCAGGGCTAGGGCAGCAGGGCTGGGAGAGGCCAGCAGGGCACTTAGGGAGCATACTTTAAGAAGGCAATGGCTCTCAGGGCTATGCTACCACACCTTAAATTCTGTTCCCTAGCCATCTTTCCTGCCTCACTATGGCTTCTGCCATGCCCTGCAGCTCTCCCAGTACCTAAGCAGCCTTCCTAGGGCCAACCTTGGGCTCTGGGCTCTCACCCAGCAGCCCTACCTAGCATCCGAACTTTCTGCTATTGCAGCCCTTAGCTTTGCCTTCCTGCCTAAGAAGATAATGCAGGGGGCTAGTTTCAGGCCGTCTGACTCCAGAGCACTAGTGAGCCCTGCACACTCAGCAGTCACTGGAAGGAGGCCTTCCTACCACCTCACTCGCTGGCTGCCCAGCTTTCGGAACCATAGACCTCTCCATAGGACACTCACTCCTGTGCTATAATAACCTTTAACCTTTCCCTGGAATTGCTTCCTCACCCGTGAAAGGGTTGGCAGTTTGGGGGCTGAGTGTGACTTTCCCACTGAACAATACTGTGAACCCAGCTACTTCACCTGCCTCATTCTCCTTTCCCATGAGTGGAGCTTGGCCTCCCCCAAACAAGGGAAATGAGCCTGCTCCCCAAAAGTCCAGAGGATACTTCTGCTCTCCTGCCCAGGGGCTGGCCCCAAGCTTGGATGATTGAGGGATATTCCAGTGTTGATGGGGAAGCAGAAAATGATTGGTCTGGCAGCTAATAGGTAACCCTGCCCCTCCCCCAACCTCTTCCCTTAGGAGAAAGCACTTGGAGCTATATCATTTGGTGGGGCCAGGGGTTAAACACAGCCATTACACAGCCCACAGCTGAGGGGAGTGCAGCAAGCTGCCTGGATCTAAGGCTGGCTCTTGGGAAGGAGGAGTCCTGCTTCCTCTCTGGCTTTGTGCTGGGCTGGACTGGGCACACCTTTGGGGTCTAGCTTCTGGGGAAGCATGAAGCAAGTTACAGGGAAATGTGTCTCCCAGAGCCCACAAACTTATTTCCCTTAGTCCTGTCCTATGCTCTATAATAATGACACTGGCCCCACCCCTATTATCCATCCCTCCCCCACTCTTAGACACACACACACACACACACACACACACACACACACACAAGCATAAACACACCCTCATTACTTTCCATTTCTTTTTTTTAATTTTTAATTTTAATAAATTTTTATTGTTCAGATTATTACAATTGTTCCTCTTTTTTGCCCCCATAGCTCCCCTCCACCTGGATCCAACCCCTCCTCTGCCCTTACCTCCCCCGCATTGTCCTCCTCCATAGGTGCATGATTTTTGTCCAGTCTCTCCCTGCACCCCCCTCACCTCTTTCCCCCTGAGAATTATCAGTCCATTCCCTTTCTATGCCCCTAATTCTATTATATTCACCAGTTTATTCTGTTCATCAGATTTTCAATTCACTTGATTGTTAGATTCACTTGTTGATAGATATGTATTTGTTGTTCATAATTTTTATCTTTACAATTTTCTTCTTCCTCTTCTTAAAGAGTACCTTTCAACATTTCTTATAATACTGGTTTGGTGTTGATGAACTCCTTTAGTATTTTTTCTTATCTGTGAAGCTCTTTATCTGTCCTTCAATTCTGAATGATAGCTTTGCTGGGTAGAGTATTCTTGGTTGTAGTTTCTTGCTATTCATCACTTTGAATATTTCTTGCCACTCCCATCTGGCCTGCATAGTTGCTGTTGAGAAATCAGCTGACAATCGTATGGGTGTGCCCTTGTAGGTAATTAACTGTTTTTCTCTTGCTGCTTTTAATATTCTCTCCTTGTCTTTTGTTCTTGGCATGTTAATTATGATATGTCTTGGAGTGGTCCTCTTTGGATTCCTTTTGTTTGGGGTCCTGTGTGCTTCCTGGACTTGTAAGTCTATTTCTTTCACCAGGTGGGGGAAGTTTTCAGTCATTATTTCTTCAAATAGGTTTTCAGTATCTTGCTCTCTCTCTTCTTCTGGCACCCCCATAATTCTGTTGTTGTATGCTTGAAGTTGTCCCAGAGGCTCCTTACAGTATCCTCACATTTTTTTAATTTTTTCTTTTCAGGTGGAGTGTTTTTGTTTCTTTGTATTTCAAATCTTTGACTTGATTCTTGTGTTCCTCTAGTCTGCTGTTAGGTTTCTGTATAATATTTTTTATTTCAGTCAGTGTATGTTTAATTTCTAGTTGGTCCTTTTTCATCTTTTCTTGGGTCTTGTTAAATTTATCCATTTTTTTAGGAAATTCTTAAAAAACCTTATAATCCTGGTTTTGAACTTTATCTCCAATTGTTTGTTTTCCTCCATTTCTTTCATTTGTGATCTGTTCTTGTGTCTCGCATATTTTGCTGCTTCTCTGAGTTGGTAGAGTAGCTTTGTGTGTTAGATGTCCTATATGGTCCAGGAGCTCTGCCTCCCCAGCTACCTGAGGTGGACACTCTTGGTGCACTTTTTTGTGAACTGTGCGTACAGTCTTGTTGTAGTTAATTCTTGATTGTTGTTGGTATCACTGGGGGGAATTGACCTCCAAGCCAATTGGTTGTGAGGATCAGCTGTGTCTGTGCATGTGAGCTTGCCTCCAGACCTCTGCCTTGCGTGTGCACGCATGAGCTTCCAGACCTCTGCCTTTCCAGTTCCCCCGAGTTTCCATGTGCTCTAAGGACCCGTATGAGTCTTGGTCCCTACGGTCTCACCCAAAACTGGGGTTCAGTGCAGTTAGACCTGGATTTCAGTGCTGTTGTGAGGTTCTGTTTTCCTCTTGCTAGAGAAAACCAACAGCACAATCAACAGCACTCTGTGTGTTCACTTTCGCACACACTTTCACATGCACTTTCATGCACTCCAAAATCTGTCTTTCACGGCTCCCCTAAGTTTCCGTGCACTCCTTCCTTTTCACAACAGTACAGACTCCCCTGTATGAGTCTCACCTGGAGCTGGGGTTCAGTGCAGTTGGGGTTTTCTGTCTCCCTCCCACTAGAGGAAGCCAGCCAGACCCTCCTCTGCCCATCCTCTCCACAAGCGTGTTTCTGTACCTCAGCTTTTTACAGCTCCTCTCAGTCTTCATGAGTCTCTCTCTTTACTTCTAGTTGTAGAATTTTCACTTAGCCAGCTTTCTTGTGGTTCTAGATGGTGTCTGTTCTGTCTTTTAGTTGTAATTTTGAAATTGTTGTGTGAGGCAGCTGCTTAGGTGTTCACCTATGCTGCCATCTTGGTTTCTCCATTACTTTCCATTTCTTTTGGGCAGCTGAATTGGGAAAGGGAAGGGATGAATGAGGCAAGAAACAGTGTGATTTTGTGTAAATGGCAGTTCACAGTTATGTGATCTTGGTTCAAAATACTAACCCTCTCTGAGGACAATGGGAAAATCAGCACTGCTCTGAGGACTGAATGAGAAAAGGTAGATAGCACTTGGCACTGACATTCAGTTCATTGCTCCAAAAATGCTTGCTTTGTCCTGCTAAGCAACCTTGGACTTGGTAGGTTCTCCTCAACAGAAATGGGCCAAAGTGCAAACAACATATGCAGAATCAGTCTGTACATCTCCGCCCAGCTCAAACCACACCAGATATGCCAGCTCCTCTCTCCCTCTTCCCCAGACTCACTCTGTTCAGACTTTCAGGCTCATTCCTACAGCTACACCTTTCTCCACTTAGTTGCTTCACCTTAAATGTCTTCTTTCCTATCTAACTTCAATTTGTCGTTAGGATCCAGCTCAAGACACTTTATCCAGAAGACTTCCTGACCCCCTTTATCTCCTGCACTGATCAATCTCTTCTTCCATGGTGGCACCAGCCTGTGTCTATGCCACTGAGCTCATTCCGAATAAATAATAAGCCTGGGTCAGGGGGTGGAATCTGGTCAAGTCCTTGCCCCTCTCCTGATCTTTGACAGCTGTCTGAGGCAGTTGTCTTGGGGAGGTCTCTATGCTCCCAATGCCATTCCCCCCTAGCCCCAGTGGTGTATACAGCAGGTGATCACTTGTGAGCTAAAGGATGGCAGACTCCAGGAAAGCCCCCAAATTGGATGACTGCAGTGAGTGCACAACCTGCTTGTCCAGGACCTTCAGAGCTGTTTTGACCTCACATCAGCTATCAGGCTCCACCTGGAAGTTTCTAGAGATCAGGGGAGCTAGCTTTGCCTTGTGCTTCAATTATGGTTCTCACTGGGCCCCCCAAGTTCATACCTTATTCCTTAAGGCTAGTCTGAGTTTGAGCTGGAGGCACTGTTGACAGAGCTCTCCTTGGGACTGTGGGGACACTCTAAGCCCCTATCATTGTGGTTCTGCCCCTCCCACCTGTCTTCTTTCCTGTCCTGAGTCCCTTCTACACCAAAACAGCAGCCAAGGACTGCCTGTGTGCTTCCCTTGCGTGAGTTGAAATTGGAAAGCAGTGAGGTGGCTACAAGTTACAGCTGTTTTCTCTCCTTTTATCCTGGAGCTGGGTGGCTCCATTTGTATTGCAGATCATTCTCCCTCTTCTCCACCCTGCTCTGGGCCCCTGGAGGCTGACACAGCTGACATCAGTGGCTTCTGATTGGCCTGGGTTTAAGGTAGGGCACACAGGGATTTAGGAGGCTCTCTTCTAGCTGGTTCTTAGAGTTGGCTGATCTCTCTACTACCCAAGGCTACCCTGCTTGGCAGGCAGCAATCTCCACACAGTGCCCCCTGGGCATGTGGTCATTGTTCCTCCTCATTCCTATCCAGGCCTAGGAGTGATAAAGGTTCCTCTCACTAGACCCAGGGTACTGCACTCTTCCTCTTGTTTTTCCTAAACCTCACCATCAGCTTTGTAAAGGGTCCTTCTATTAAGTTCTCTTCAAATGACCAAATTTGAATGCTTCCTTTTTCCTACCAGGCCTATGACTGATACACCTGCTGCATGAGCCACTCTCTGTGAGCTAAGATATTACTTGATGTCCTGGTAAACCATCATCATCATTGCTACCAGCACCTTCACACATAACTAGCATTTAGTAATCACTTACCATGTGCCAAGCTCTGCACCCAAAATTTTACCTGGGGTCTCATTTAATTCTCACATTCCTGCTCCCCAGGAGTTGTAGTTGTTTCTCCTTTATGAAGAAAAAGGAACAGATATTCTGAGCAATGGAAAGACTTGCCCAAGCTTTGAAGCAACAGGGTTGGGATTTGAGTCTCGGTCTCCTTGCTCCAAATCTGTGATCTCCATCACCACCAAAGCAACCTGCCTTTTTTTTTTTAATTCCAGGGGAAGGAGTCACATCTCTCCTTCTTCACTCCCAAAACTGGGACAACATGAAAAATGTCAAGTGCAGAGATTAAAACCCCTGGCCTTTTGAATGAGCTAGGTGACAGTGCAGCCCACAGGCACTAGTGTCAATGGAGAGGGAAGTGGAGCACCTGGCACTACGGGCTAGGCCCCTTTAAGCCAGGGCAGAAGCCATTCTGTTCTGCATAAATAGGTGATGAGTTATTGTGATCTGGGGCTATGACAGATTCCAGAATGGGAGCTTGCTTCCAGTTGCATTAAGCCTCTTGGATACAGGCTGCTTGCAGGCAGGCTGATAGGGCAAGGCAGGCAAGGTCTTGGAGGTGCTTGACGATGGGGGACTGCCCCTCTGACCTTCTTTTGGTGTCTTATTGTGCAGAGGTAATCTGATCAGGGCATGTACCTTTATGTTTTGTCATATGTATTTAATAGTCCCGACTCTGTGACTGCACCTAGTTCTTGTGGGTCCCTGGAAATAACCAGTCTGGCACAGCATCACCATGTGGGGTAACAAAAATGCATGACCTCCAGAAATCTGCCAGGCTGGACTTTAACCCTGGCTCTGCTATGCCTCTCAGAGATTATATGGGCAAATCCCTTGACTCCTTGGACCTCAATTTCTCATCTGCAAAGCAGCAGGGATAATCCTACCTGGCAGGTGCATGGGGATTGATGGGGATTGGGTGAGAGAATAGGTACTTGGCATGTGGCAGGTAGCTCCCCACCTTATGCCAATCTGGAGCCCTTATGGCCCAGCTTTGCTATGGAAGACTTGGGGTGACTATTAATGGACACAGCCTTCTCCTTGTTGGCTAACAGCATGGCCCTTTATTTGCTCATCAGGCACATTCATATTGGAGGAGTCCTCTCAGCATTAGGTAACCAGAGCTCTTGTTTGAAGCAGCTCAGGTCTCATTGTCATGTCAGAAATCACTTTGCTAAAGATACAACATGACTTTTGGGAGTTTTTCTTTTGAAAAATTGATAACATTAACAAGGCACTGGCTAAAGAGGTAAGTAATGAAAGCCACCTGCTCTTTCCTCCACAGGAGACAGTGGTGGCAGTAGAAGCAGCACTCTTCCAAGGTGGAGTGGGGAGGTCCAATCAGGGCAGAGAGGTCTGGGTGGATAATAGGCTCAACCAGTTCCCTCACCTCCACTATTCCAACCCATAAATATGACCACGTCACTACTCAGCCTCAGTAAAGACTCTGATAGGCCCCCCCCTGCTTTCAGGAGACTCATCCAGGCCTCGTGATCTGCTCACACAGTCCCTGCAGCCTTTTCACAGCCAATCCCTGCCTCACACCCACTCTCCAGCCATACTCCATGCCTCTGGTTCCTTAGATGGTTCTGATCTCTCTGGCCCCTGGCCTTCACATATGTTCCATCTGCCTGGACTGTCCTTCTCTGCCAGGCTGATTAATCCATAGTGCTTCCTCAAGACATAACTGGAACAATTGACAAATCTCCCTTGAAACCTTCTCCCACTGCCCCACCCCACCCAGGGGCATCTGGTTCAGCCCCTTGGCTTCCCCTAGCCCTTGCTCATGACCAATCACTGACTTTTGTTGGAGAAAAAAGTTTGTCTGTCTCTTCCAGGGAGGGGTGTTTATTGTCACAGAGTTTGTGCAACATGGGTGCTCATTGAGTGAGTGAGGTATGACAGTCACACCAGATGCCTTTTTCCTTGCTAGCTTTCCAGATGTCCCACTTCATCCTGGGAAAGTGATGCCTGCTCCCCAAATAGCCTTCCCTCCTCCAGAGTCTGTATCCCCACTTCTAAAGCATCACTAGCTGGTGTGTGCAATACCTGATAGCAACTACCAATGATCAAGCACTTGTTATGTGCCAGGTACTACTGTATGCATTTTACATGTTAACTCAGTTCACAATCACATATGAGGTAGGTACTATTGTAGTCCCCAATTTACAAATGAGAAATGAAAGGCACCACCAGGAGCAGAGGAGTCAAGCTTTGGACCCAGGCCATCCGGCTGCAGAGCCTGCCTTTGTAATTTCAGCCCTCTCCTTTACTGAGGACGCTTATGGGGAGTTTGGGGTGGGGGAGACAGTCCAAGTATTCCACTCCCAGACAGGGCCTCAGGGCTGCCTGTGAAGCTGGAAGGAGCCAGCAGGTCCCAGGAGCTCCAGTTACAGGAAACTGCTCATTCAGGCTAGATCCTCATCCCCTCCCTCAGACTCCTTGCTCAGCTAAACCCCTTACCCACACTGCCTGTCCTTGTCTCTATCAGAGAGATAGAGCAGAGCCCCTGGCCCTAATCTTATCTGAGGCCATGAAATCACATTTGCAGCATGTTAATGCAACACTGAGCTAGCCTGGTCCTGACTGTCTCCTGGAGGAGAGGAGTCTAGAAAGCAATCTCTTGGGAAGACGGCTCCCAGAACACCTGCTGACAAAAAGCAATTATGCTTTAAGAGAAAGATTAAAATAATATCCACTCCTCCCTCCATGCCCACCCTGAGGACCTCAGCTCTCCTCCCTAATCTGTGATTCAAGAGCCCTGCTTCCTGCTGGGGTGAGTGTTGGGGGCAGGCTCAGCCTTCTCTCTCCCAGGTATGCCCCATGGCCAGCTCCTCAGCTGTCCCCACACTCCTTGCCGCCCTTTACCTCCCCTGAGTACCACATCCTCTCAAGCCTCTGGGCCTTTGAATAAGCTGTTACATTTGCCTAGAATTCAGGCTTCCAAACCTTGTCTATCTGACAAGCTGCTATCCATCTGCATAATGACCATAATTAACATTTTGTGAATGTTAGTATATTCATATATATATATATATATATATATATATATATATATATATTATTGATTTTTCACAAAGAGAAAGGGAGAGAGATAGAAAGTCAGAAACATCGATGAGAGAGAGACATTGATCAGCCGCCTCCTGCACGCCCCACAGTGGAGATGTGCCCGCAAGCAAGGTACATGCCCCCAACTGGAATCGAATCTGGGACCCTTCAGTCCGCAGGCCGACGCTCTATCCACTGAGCCAAACCGGTCTCGGCGTTAGTATATTCTTTAAATGTACTACACATTCAATTCAATGAACCTATCAAGGCAGTCTTATCACCATCCCCATTTTATAGATGAAGAAAAGAGGGGAGGCAAGATGGCAACTTGCAGGAAGGTAGGAAGGTAAAGTGTGAGGGAGCGATAGAAGTGGGTGTGGACGTGTGTAGGGGTGTGTGTGAGTGAAATAGGGACAGTTAGACCCTGCAGTTCTTCCAGGGGGCTGCCAATCTGGGCAATCATAGATGGCAAAATCCTGCAGACTCCACAAACACTCCAGGGAGGGCACTGGTGGCACAGAGACCACCTTGAAGAATAGAACTGCTTAAGACTAAGATCCTAGCCTTGCCACCACCCAGTCTGGTCTCTGAAGCAAAACAGGACCCTACAGCTCCTCTGTTAGAAGACCTGCCACCACAGCTGCAGACCCAGGGATACCAGGAGTCCAGGCATTTGGATGCAGATTTCTGTGAGTCACAAAGGCAATCTCCCTCCTCCACCACTCCTGCGGCAGCGACATAGAAACTATCAGACCCCAGCCGTGCAATAAGGCTTTCTGCACACACAAAGCAGTAGTGACTCTGCCTATCTTTGAGCCTTGGTGTGAGACACGGGAAGTTTGTTTCCCCAGATTAGTCTCTGTGCCCATGCAGGGAGACTGAGCAGAATTCAAGCCTATCTGCTCATCCCTAGGGGGTGGTCTTCTGCCACCAGATCCCCTGCCCATGCAGGGTAGGGAGACAGCGCAGAATTGACCCTGGACTTGTGAACTTGGGGAATTTGTTTCTCACGACTTGTCTCCATGCCCAGCCAGGGATGCAGTCCTGAATTTGAGCATAGGTGCATGACCTTGGGGAGATTGTTTTCTGTGACCAGATCCTATGCCCACGCAGAGAAAGTACTGAATTTGAGCTTGGGGGTGCAAACCCAGGGAGTTAGTTTCCCATGACCAGACCCTGCACCTTAGCAGAGAGACTGCGGTGAATCTGAACCTGGATATGTGGTCTCAGGGAGTTTGTTCCCCACGACCAGACCCTGTGCCCACACAGGAAGCAGCACTGAATTTGAGCCTGGGTACATAAACACAGGAAGTTTGTTTCCACAGTGCATACCCGAGTGACCAGACTCCACACCCACACTAAGGGGCAGTGCCACCTGACTTTGATTCAGGGCAAGCATGCAAGGAAGGCTGTTTACTGCAGGGCAGAAGTGGACCTCCTGCCAACACAGTGCGACTGAGCAACCTGGTCTGGAAAGATTGGGGACCCTGAATCTCCAGATAAGAGGCAGCATGGACCACCAGCGACTAGACTCTGTTCCTCATTATATGCGCCTGAGATCCCTGATTCCCAGTACATGCACACTAAGAGCCAGTGACTCCAATTCTTAGCACATGTGCACACAGTGACCTGATTCTCAGTGTGAGGTAGCACCAAGAAGCAGAGACTCTGATACTAGATTCTCGGCATGAACACAGGGAGCTTCTGACTCCTGACATGCAATAGGGGACTTTGATTTTTGGCGCACACCAGTGGGTTTTCTGTTTCAACATGGCACAGGCAGCTTCCCTGAATCTAGGTGCACACATGAGGCCACACGAAGCACTGGTGACTCTGACCCAGGGTGAGCGTGGTTCCCACCAACCCACAGCAATTGCACATCTTGGTATCAGAGCTCTTCAGTGACTCTTGGTGGGTGCAAAACTTCCACTGCACATGGTCCAGGCCCCCACAACTCAACATCTGAACCTTTTGGTGATAGTCAGAATGGGGAAACAATGAAGCAATCCCCAGAGGAAAGAAAAGGAGGAATCACCAAGTAAAGAAATAAATGAAATGGAAGCATGCAACATGACAGAAAAAGAATTCAGAGTAATGGTCATACAGTTCATACACCAGAAGAATGAGAAAATCAACAACCTATGCAAAAATCAGGAATAAATGAAAAATGATATAGCTACAATCAAAAACACCAGGGAAGGCTTCAACAGTAGACTAGAAGAATCCGAGCTCCAAATCAGTGAGTTAGATCAGGTACAGAAACAAGCCCAATCTGAACAGCAACTAGAGAAAATAATTAAAAAGCAGAGGAGAGCTTAAGGGAACTTTGGGACAATGCAAAACTAAATAACATACATATAAGAGGGTTCCCAGAAGGACAAGAAGAGCAGCAAGGATTAGAAAATTTATTTGAAGAAATAATGACAGAAAACTTCCCTGATATGGGGAAGAAAAAAGTCAAGTACAAAGACTCCCAAGCAAGATGAATCCCAAAAGACCCACACCAAGACATGCCATAATTACAATGGCAAATGTTATTGACAAAGAGAGAACCTTAAAAGTTGCAAGAGAGAGACAGAGAGTTACCTACAAAAGATCCCCCATCAGATTATCAAATGATTTCTCAACAGAAACACATCAAGCTAGAATGGAATGGAAGGAGAGATACAAAGTGATGCAAAGCAAGGGTCTCAATCCAAGAGTATGCTACCCAGCAAGACTATCAATCAAAATTGAAGAGGAAATCAGGAGCTTCACAGACAATAAAAGGCTAAGGGAGTTTATCACTATCAAATCAGCAATATAAAAATGCTGTAAAAAGAAGAAACAAAAAGGGAAGAAGGAACACAGCCTCAAAAAATAAAAGTAGCTACAAACAAATATCTTTCAATAATAACTTTAAATGTAAACAGACTAATTGCTCCAATCAAAAGGCATTGAATGGCTGAATGGATAAAAATACATGACCCATCTATATGCTGTCTACAAGATATCCACCTCAGAACAGGGACTCAGACTGAAAGTGAAGGGATGGAAAAATATCTTTCAGGCAAATGGAAATGAAAAAAAAGCTGGGGTAGCAATACTTATATCTGACAAAATAAACCTCAAAGTGAAGGCCATAACAAGAGATAAGGAAGGCCACTTCATAGTACTAAAGGGATCGATACAACAAGAGGATATAATCCTGATAAACATATATGCACTCAATGCAGGAACACCCAAATACATAAAAAATCTCCTAGAAGATATCAAGAGAGAGATTGACAACAATACAATCATAGTAGGGGACTTTAATACACCACTGAAATCACTGGATAAATCCTCTAGACAAAAAATCAGCAAGAAAACAACAATTGTAAATGACTTAATAAATCAGATGAATTTAATTGACATCTTCAGAACATTTCACATCAAAGCTGCAGAATATACATTCTTTTCAACTGCACATGGGACATTTTAAAAAATAGACCACATACTGGATCACAAGAAAAGTCTACCAAATTCAAGAAGATTGAAAACATGCCAAACATCTTTTCAGCCCACAATGGCATAATATTATAAATAAACTATAATAAAAACAATCCAAAACACTCAAACACTTGGAAGCTGAATAGCATGTTATTAAATATTGACTGGGTTACCAATGAGATCAAAGAAGAAATTAAAACCATTTGGGAAACTAATGACAATAAAAACACAACAATCCAAAACTTATGGGACACATTAAAAATAGTCCTGAGAGGGAAGTTTATAGCTCTAAAGGCATACCTCAAAAAACAAGAAAAAATGGTAGTAAATCATCTAATGCTACAAGTCAAAGAATTAGGAAGAGAGCAATAAGAAAAGCCCAGAGTGAGTGGAAGGAAGGAGATAATAAAGATTATAGCCGAAATAAATGATATAGAGACAAAAAAAATACAAAGGGTCTATCAAACCAAGAGCTGGTTCTTTGAAAGGATCCAGGCTCACCAAGAAGCAAAGAGAGAGGACTCAAATAAACAAAATCAGAAATGATAGAGGCAAAATAACAACAGACCCCACAGAAATACAAAGGATTATTAAATAGTATTATGAACAACTCTATTACAACAAACTGGACAACCTGGAGGAAATGGACATATTCCTAGAAAATACAACCTTCCAAAACTCAATCAGGAAGATTCTAAACATCTCAATAGACCAATAACTATAGAAGAAATTGAAATAGTCATCAAAAAGTTTCCAACAAACAAAAGCCCAGGCACAGATGGCTTCACAGGACAGTTATACCAAACATTCAAGGAAGAACTAAAACCTATCCTCCTCAGACTATTCCAAAAAATTCAAGAGGAAGGAAATCCAAGCATCATCCTAATACCAAAACCAGATAAAGACAACACAATGAAAGAGAATTACAGGCCAATATCCCTCATGAACATATATGTCAAAATCTTCAACAAAATCCTAGCAAATCAGATGCAGCAGTACATCAGAAAGATCACACACCATGACCTATAATCTATTTTGTCAGGATTTATCCCAGGGATGCAAGGATGGTACAATATCCACAAATCAATAAACGTGATACATCACATAAACAAATTTAGGGGAAAACAAATCGCATAGTCATATCAATTGATGCAGAAAAAGCATATGACAAAATTCAACACCCTATCTTGATAAAAATTCTCAGCAAGGAAGGATTAGAAGGATCATACCTCAACATCATAAAAGCCATATATGCTAAATCGATAGTCAGCCTCACACTCAAAGGACAAAAACTAAAACCATTTTCCCTAAGAACAGGAACAAGACAGGGATGCCCTCTCTCACTACTCCTGTTTGACATAGTACTGGAAGTATTAGCAATTGTGATCAGACAAGAAGAAACAAAAGGCAGCCGAATTGGAAATGAAGAAGTGAAACTATCCTTATTCCCAGCCGTCATGATACTTTACATAGAAAATCCTAAGGACTCCATCAAAAAAATTATTAGACTTAATAAGTGAATTCCGCAAAATAGCAAGATACAAAATTAATACCAGGAAATCTATGGCATTTCTATACACCGATAGTGAACTTACAGAAAGAGAGACTAAAAAAACAATCCCATTTATCATTGTACCAAAAAATTAAGATGCCTAGGAATAAACTTAACTAAAGAGGTAAAAGACCTATATGCAAAAAACTGCAGGACACTGAAAAAAGAGAAAGAGGAAGATATAAACAGATGGAAGAACATACCATGTTCATGAATAGGTAGAATCAACATCATCAAAATTTCCATTGTACCCAAAGCAATCTATAGATTCAATGCACTCCCATTAAAATACCAACAGACCTAGAACAAACTTTCCAAAGAGTCATCTGGAATAAAAAAAGACCCTGAATAGCCACAGCTATCCTTAGAAAGAAGAACAAAGTAGGTGGGATATCAAGCTGTATTACAATGCCACTGTTCTCAAAACAGCCTGGTACTGGCACAAGTTCAGACATATAGACCAATGAAATAGAATAGAGAACCCAGAAATCGACCCAAACCACTATGCCCAATTAATATTTGACAAAGGAGGCATTAATATAAAATCAAGTCAAGATAATCTCTTCAATAAATTGTGTTGGAAAAATTGGACAGATACATGCAAAAAAATGAAACTAGACTACCAACTTACACCATACACAAAAATAAACTCAAAATGGACACAGGATTTAAACATAAGATGGGAAACCATAAAAATACTAGAGGAATCCATAGGCAGCAAAAATCTCAGACATATGCCAAAGGAACTTCATTGATACTGCTCCTAGGACAATGGAAAACAAAGAGAAAATAAAGAAATGGGACTACATCAAAATAAAAAGCTTTTGCACAGCAAAAGAAACCATCAATAAAACAACAAGAAAGACCACTACATGGGAGAACATATTTGCCAATGTTATTACTGATAAAGGTTTATTCTCCAACATTTACAGGGAACTCACACAACTCAACAAAAGGAAGATAAACAATCCAATCATGAAATGGGCAATGTACCTAAATAAAAACTTTTCAAAAGAAGACAGAAGGAAAGCCAAGAGTCATATGAAAACATGCTCAAAGTCACTAATTATCAGAGAGATGCAAATCACAATGACAATGTGGTACCATCTCAGACCTGTCAGAATGGCTATCATCAACAAATTGACAAATGACAAGTGTTGGAGAGGATGTGAAGAAAAAGGAACCTTAGTGCACTGCTGGTAGGAGTGCAGATTGGTGCAGCCACTGTGAAGAACAGTATGGAGTTTCCTCAAAAAACTAAAAATTGAACTGCCATTTGACCCAGTATTACTGAAGCATCTATCTTATTGAAAAACTGCTGTTTGAAATTTTAACCTTGCTATTGGCTTCTGTAAATGTTTGCTTGCTTAAGTAATAAGGAAAACGAGAAAATGAGACTATTCTCACTTCAGAGAGGCCATTAAACCTTTCCTGGACAAAATTATTAGTGCTGGCACCAGGCCAGGCCTTTGGTTGAGGCCTCAAAGCCTCAGCACATAGGGGCCCTTTAAGAACTTGCAAAGGGGTGGAAAACATTCCATATTTGGGAGACAAAGAAGGTAAAAACATACAAATACGGAAAATATCTGTATGTTGGGGCCCAGAATTTGAGAAACATTTTCCTCTGGACCCACGTGTAATAAATGTAACTCCAAACTCTCTGAGCATGGTTTGATTATTCCGGTTTTCTGTAACATTACTACTTCTAGGAATATATCCCAAGAAGCCAAAAACATCAATCAGAAAGGATATATGCATCCCTATGGTCATAGCACCACAATTTACCATAGCTAAGATTTGGAAACAACCTAAGTGCCCATTAGCAGATGAGTGGATTAAAAAACTGTGGTACATCTATACAATGGAATACTATGCTGCACTAAAAAAGAAGGAATTCCTACCATTTGCAATAACATGGATGGAACTGAAGAGCATTATGCTAAGTGAAATAAGCCAGTCAGAGAAAGATAAGTATCACATGATCTCACTCATTTGTGGAATGAACAACATAAACTGATGAAAAAAATAGTTCCAGAGATGGAGAAACATCGTTAGACCATAAACCTCGAAGGGAAGGTAGAAAGGGTAGGGGTAAGGGGGTAAGATCAACCAAAGGACTTGTTTGCATGCATATGGACATAGACAACAGGGGGGTGAGGGCATGAATGGGCGGGATGGGGGATAATGGGGAAATAAGGACACATATGTAACACCTTAATAAAGACATTTATAAAACAAATAAATAAATAAAAATAAAAGGATTCTCTGCACTGAGTAAAAGGAAAAAAAAAAAGAATCAACCAATGGGGAGAAACTAATATGATGGCATAGGTAAACACCTGAACTGCTGCCTCTGGCAACAATTAAAAAAAAAAAAAGAAAGAGCCGAGACTGGTTTGACTCAGTGGATAGAGCGTCGGCCTGCGGACTGAAAGGTCCCGGGTTAGATTCCAGTCGAGGGCATGTACATTGCTTGTGGGCACATCTCCAGTGTGGGGTGTGCAGGAGGTGGCTGATCAATGTCTCTTTCTCATCGATGTTTCTGACTTTCTATCTCTCTCCCTTCCTCTCTGTGAAAAATCAGTAAAATATATTTAAAAAAAAAAAGAAAAGAAAAGAAAGAATGAAAGAAAATGAAAAAAAAAAGAAAGGAGAACACACAGTATAATATACAGAAGATATTTTATAGAACTGCACATCTGAAATCTATATAATTTTATTAACCAATTCACCCCAATAAATTCAATTTTAAAAAGCACTCTTTCCAGGTTAGCTAAACATTTCTCACAGATGTAAGTTCAAGGGAAAAGAAACTCCATAGTCCAAAGGTGTAACCAAAGCTTTCCCCTAGGGGTATCGTTCCATTGTCTTTGTATGTAGTCAAGGAAGTGAATGCTGAGTCTTTAGTAAAAATAGTAAATATCTACTAAAAAAAAAAAAAAAAAAAAAAAAAAGGAAGAAAGCATAGTGAGGTTAAATTCCAGATCCAGGAGGTGGCAGAGCAAGAGTGTCACCCTTTCACCCAGGACAGGCCCAGTTGCTTCCCCTCCTACATCCGATGACTGCAATGGTCTCACTATGCTATTTTCCTGAGAACTCTGAGAGGCCAGGCCTGGCAGAGTCTAGGCTTTACAAAAACTTCTTGTGCAGAAATCGATATACCCCCTGCAGGGTTAAGTATGGGTGTGGATGTGTGTCCTACTCCCTCCTCCAAGCTGGTTGTATTCTAAAATTCTGGACTACAGTCAGTCTAGCATATTATTTAATCCTCACAACCATGCTGCAAAGTAGGCATCATTATCCTTATCTTCTAGAGGAGAAAACAGAGGGTCAGAGAAGTGAAGTGACTTGCTCAAGAACACCTGATATGGCCCTAGCCAGTTTGGCTCAGTGGATAGTGTCAGCCTGTGGACCGAAAGGTCCCAGGTTCAATTCTGGTCAAGGTCACATGCCTGGGTTGTGGGCTCAGTCTCTCTCTTCCTCTCTGAAATCAATAAAAATAAAAAATTTAAAAAAAGAAATGAAATGAGGTTTCTTTTAAAACAACAACAAAGAAACACCTGTTATGAGCCAGAGCAGGGATCTAAATCCATGTTTATTCACTGAACCTTCTTGGCTGTGACTGACTCTTACTCCTCAGGGTGGGCAAGGGCTTAATTCTGGGACCATTTATGCAACTTTTTTTTTCCCTCAGTGTCATCAGCCAACTCTAGTGGGCCGCTGGGGTTGCCTGGGGACTCTGAGCCATTGACAACCCGAACCCCATATCAGTCCTGCTTCCAAACCTCAGGACAATGAGCACTGGTTGTTAGGGTTGGCTTAACATTGAGTGATTTGCCTTGGCTGTACTTGGTGTGATCTGGGGCTACAAGACAGAAATCTGTTTCCCAAACTGCTTCCCACGATCCTGTCTCATTGCCTAGAAAGCCCATTAAAACATGAATCTCCCTGGGAAAGAATGCTGTGAGCGATTACACCTATGCTCACTACTGTTATGCCCAGATTTCAAGATCCCCAAAGACCACCAGGGAGCCGAGTCCTGTGCAAAAGCAAAGAGCCTTTATTCAAGCCCGGGCCTGGCTCTCCACCTCCACCAACGCAGTGGAGAATGCAGGAAGAGAGCGAGTCTTTAGGGAGTAAAGGTTTTATAGGGGGAGGTGGAGCCTCCTCGGACCGCTGAGTTGGCCGATCCCAATTGGTTGGGTGAGGGCTGGGGGGCTAGTGACGCAAAGGCAGGGTGGTTAGGGTCTGGTTACACAAAGACAGGGTGCGGTCAGCATACTTTTGGAGTTCCCCTTGCATCCCCATTGGCTGATTTAAGGGTGAACTGGGGTAACTGACACATTCTGCGGCCTTTCTCAGAAGAGGGGTCAGGTCAGAGACACAGCTACATAAGATGGAGGACACGGTATGAAATGGAGTCAGTCCTGCTCTGCCCTTTCAACTACCTCATCAGAGAAAAACCAAATATATGATGGATACCTCAATTCCAGCCTGACTTTGCGATTGACTCAAGGGAAAGCTGTTCACCTCCTCTAAGGGTTTATTTCCTGCTTCAGAAAATGGACATCATCCAGGCTTCCCTAACCATCCACGAGCCATATGATGCTCCAATGGGCTCTGCAGGTTCCCTCTTGCTAGCCTGGCTCAGAGCAATATGCGAAAATAAGGGATGCTAGAGAGCTCAGAGTGTGGCGCTGGCACCTACTCTCCATTCCCTTGGCATTCCCTGCAACTCTCCATCCCACAGACAGTCTCTCTACACATCATTCTTTCTCCCTGTTGCTGTCCCCTCGCATATCTTCCAATTCTTGCTTACATACCATTTGTTCATACTGTCCTCTCCACCTGAAAACTTCTTTCCTGGAACCCTACTGATTCTTTGAGGCAGGGATCAGATGCCCCCCTGACAAATGTGAAGTGGGTTTTAATGAACTGAGCAATTCCCAGCCTCTTGCTTAGCTTAACCTCTCAACCTTTTTGGCTCGTGGATGGTTAGGGAAGCCTGGATGATGTCCATTTTCTGAAGCAGGAAATAAACCCTTAGAGGAGATGAACAGCTTTCCCTTGAGTCAATCGCAAAGTCAGGCTGGAACTGAGGTATCCATCATATATTTGGTTTTTCTCTGATGAGGTAGTTGAAAGGGCAGTTCCAAGCCCATAGTCAGCTTGGAAAGTAATTGTCTTCCAAATCCTCCTACTTCCTCTCCCAACCCAGTCTGGCAGCCCCGTAAATGCTGGGAGATACAGCTACCTGGTTTAGTGCTGAGGAAGTCGGATGGATGGATGGATGGATGGAAGGATGGATGGATGGATGGATGGATGGATGGGTGAATGGATGGATGGATGAATGATCACCCTGAGCTGATGGAGGTTGTGCCATGGTACCCCAGGGCAGGATGTCTGATCCAGATGGAAGGATACCCCCCACTTATCCTCCATCTGTCCTGAGCCCAGGCACTCTGCAGAACCAGTCCAGGATGCAAGATTGGGTGTTTGAGCTGACTTCTAACAGGCTAACCTCTCATCAGGGCTAGGGTGGGTGACTGGGCACTGTCAGCCTTCCTTTCCTGCTGCCTATCCTATCTGCTGTTAAGGGTTTTATTATAGATCAATGTAAGAGATCAACCAAGGACTTGTATGCATGCATATAAGCATAACCAATGGATGCAAGACACTCGGAGGTTAGGTCATACATGGGTGTGGGGTGGGCGAGGCAATGGGAGGATATGTATACATGTAATACATTAATAAAAAATAAAAAAAGAACAATTCTGACAAAAAATAAAGATCAATGATTAAAGATAGATTTTGCTTGCATTTTAATTTCACCTGATGTATCACACATGCCAAGACCCCAAAGCCTCTTCTAGTAGAAGCTGCACTTGGGAGTTTATTCAGAAATGAAGCCAGGAGGTCAGGATGGTCCTAAGGAGTGGGGACCCATTTGTGAAAGGGTGTGTGCCCCATGTGTATCCATCAGTGCGTCTATCTTTGTGATGGGGGCTCTCTGCATGTGCAGGATGTGGTGGGTATGTGTATAACAATACATGTGCGTCCTGTGTGCCTGTGCATCTATGTTCTGGAGCAGTGGTTGGCAAACTCATTAGTCAACAGAGCTAAATATCAACAGTACAACAATTGAAATTTCTTTTGAGAGCCAAAATTTTTAAACTTAAATTTCTTCTAACGCCACTTCTTCAAAATAGACTCACCTAGGCCGTGGTATTTTGTGGAAGAGCCACACTCAAGAGGCCAAAGAGATGCATGTGGCTTGCTCGCAAGTCGCAGTTTGCCGACCATGGTTCTGGAGTTTCTGTTGGGGTACATCTGCCTTCCAGGGTTGTAAGTGAGGAAGAAAAGGGAGATGACCTAAAAGGCCATGAAAACTGGACTTTTTCCCTCCTTTCACTCCCTTGCAGCCCATCAGTTGTTCTTTGGTGCTGGGCCTGATTGACTAGGAGACGGCAGATATAGGCATCCCCTTCCTCTCCATCTCCCTCACCACACACATCACACATTCACACTCACAGGGCCTCCTGGAATCCTGAGTAGGGTGGGGAAGCAGCCCGGGAGGAGAAGCAGGGCCATCTGTGTGCTCAATTATAACAATCTGCTAACAGAGCCTCTTCCCAGACTAGCATCAAGGCTGGGCCAGTCTTCCCAACCCTCCCCTCACCCCACTACCCCCGCACCAAACTGCTTCCCGCTCCCAGCACCAGAGACATTGGGGCCCTGGGAGGCCGGCTAAGCAATAAGGACCAACATATTTTCTAGATGCAGAAACTGAAGCCCAGACCCATCTGCTTTGCTCTGTGTAGACAATCCAACTCATTACTAGAGTGGCAAGCATTATTAAACACTCCTGAAGGGCAAGGCTACTCTAAATGGGCTCATCTCACTCTCCTGGCAACAGGGACACCGCCCCACCCCCAATAGTTGGGAAATGGAGGCTGAGGGACATTACCTAACCTTCACAAGATCACACAGCTACTAAGTGCCAGAGACTGATCTGAACCCAGATCCACCTGACTTCAATGCACCTCCCTCTCCTGGTAGGCTGGCTAAACCCCAACGCTCTCCTATCCCCCACCAGCTGAACTCCAGGAACAGACCCTAAAATGACGCCCAAGGCATACATGTAGATGACTTGGAAATCAGGCAGGATGGGGTGAAAGAATAGGCTTGGGCAAGGACAGAAATATACATTCAGGTCTTAAATATATTCAGGTCTTATCCACTATGCCTAGGGACTCAGCCTGAGGTCTCCTTCAGAGGCCCCAGGGGGCAGAAAGTCTTTCAGTGCCTCCAAGGAGGAAGAGAGGGAGGGCAGGAGGCCTGTAGGGTAATTGTATACATTTACTGATAGCTTTTCTCTTCCTGAGGGGGGTGGCCTTGTCCCTCACTAACCAGTCCTGCCTCTCCTGCCAGCTTCAGCCCTCCTCCATGATGACAGGTCTGCACCCCTTCCTGAGTGGGTGACAGTGCCTTTGTTCCCCTGAAATAAAAGAAAATCGAGCTTCAAAGAGAAACCTCAGGTAGCTTTTAACAAAGCTCAGCTACCTGGAGGCAGTTGTCACATGGGCAGAAGGGGGAGCCACCCACAGTACCACTCCTGCCCCCCTTAGCCCCCATGATTGAGTTTACTCAAAGAAAAGGCTCTTCCAAATGGCAGCAAAGGAGAAAAATCAATGAAAATTGATAGAAAAATGTAAAGCAGCTGTCCACCACTGTGGTGTTTGTGTGTGTTGTTTTGCACAGCAAAAGTATGCTGCCTGGACCCATGCTAACCAGCCTGGGCTGGAGGCCAAGAGGAGGGGTGGGGGGGTGGGGCATTGGGAGGGAGGAGGGGGGAGCGAGGAGCTGGGAGTTGCTCCCGCTCGTACTCCCAGAGGAGCACGGGTGGCTGGGGGAGGGGCGGCAGCCAACATTTTTGTTCAGTTAGGAGAGAGATTAATATATTCAATCTGCTCAGTAATTGAGGGAACAATTTGAGTGTTTTTCTAAAGCCCATAAAACTGCCTCATTGGCAAGAAGGCGCTGACCCGTTAATAATCTCTGCATTTGTTGAAGCATAGGAAAGGGGGAGTAGTGTACACAGGGGCCCCAAAGCACTGGCACATTAGCCTGGGAGGGGGCTAGCAGACCTTGTCTAACCTGTACTCACCTTTTCCACTCCTTATCACCTTGTAGGTAATAGTCCGAGCACCGCCTTCCACAGCCTCTTTAACCGTACCTGGGATGTGGGCCGGGCATTCTCCTCCACAGGAGAGGAGAGAGAGCTGTAGAAGAGGACGCAACACAAAACTGGAAGTGAATATCCACAAAACAAGTCAGACACTGAGGTGAAGGGGCCTGAGCAAAGAGGTGCCCAGCTCCCCATGACCATCAGAGGTGAACTGGGAAGTAGAGTTAATGAAATCCACATTGTATGTCTTTCCCTGCTTGCACTAGCCCAGTCTCCAGGGCAATAGAAAGTGTGTATGCAATAGGAAACAATGAAAGGCATAATGAATTTAAAAAGCCAGGTAAGAAGGGAAAGGAGGGCAACTTGGAATGGGTTGGTCCCTATGAAGAAGGATGCCTGGGACTGGGAGAGTACAGATCCCGAGCTCCAGCCAGACTTGGGACAAGAGAGAATCTGAGAGAAGGTTGGAAGAAAGAGTGTGGAAATGAGGGAACAAAGGGAGAGAGACTCAGAAATGGAGGTGTAGAGACAGGGCAGAGGAACTGACTGCTCTGTTCTCCTCCAGCTCTCTGTAAGGAGAGAGAGTGAGAGATAGATAGATTTGTTGTTCCCTAGCCTGTTGGTGCCAGAGCCACGTTTGGGATCCACAGGCTTAGAGTCCAGTGATCAGCATTTGGTGATTGCTTTATAAGCTTTTCTTCTTCCCCCCACCCTCCGCCACCCTGGGGGGAAAAAAGGGTGTTTTAAATAGAAAGAATAAAAAAGACCCTTGCAAGTGCCATTTAAAAGGCTCCCGGGGAACGTAATCATTTCAGTGAAACAGAAGTGTGATTGTTTGGAAGTGGTAAATGCCAGAGGGAATGGGGGAGGAGCCCACCACACTCCCTCCTCCTTTTCCTCCTCCTCCTTTTCCTCCTTTTCTGCTCTTCTCTGAGTGGAAGGGGGCTCTACCCAGTGAAAGAGCCCCCAAGATGCAAGCTCCAGAGCTAAAAGCAAGGAATTTTAAGTTCATATTTCCAGAAATTCCATCACTGCAAATTTCCAGCACAAAGATTCCCTTTGAAACAGCTCTGCTTGTGGGAGGTTGTCCTTAAACTTTCAGGGTATCTTAGAGAGTCGAGTGAGGTGCCAGGAGGAATGTGGCCCTGGGACTGACCTCTCAGTTCTGCCCAGTTTCCCAGGCTACCTCATTCACTCTTTAGAGTCCTCAAGGACAGGCCATCCTCATTCTGGGAAGGAGGGCCTTAGGGTGCTGGGGTGGGATAGCCATGTCATTTAAAACCTGCCAGGAGGCAAAGGAGGCAGCATCAGAGAACTGGATTAATCTTGGGGAGCTCTGCCCAAAAGAAGGAAAGGAAGCTGATAAGGCCCCTGTGCAGGTTGCAGCAAACCTGGAGCTGATGCTGATTCCCTCCTTTGCAGGGTAAGCTTCCCCCTTTAGCTCCTCCCTGCATGCCCGTGCTCCATGGATCTGGAATGACTTCCCAACACACACACACACACACACACACACACACACACACACACACACACACACAGAGAGAGAGAGAGAGAGAGAGAGAGAGAGAGAGAGAGAGAGAGGGAGGGAAGTAAACTTGGAGAATGGAGATAGATAGGTGTTCACTGTCCATATAATGTTAGCTCAGATGAATTGATTGTACCAGTGGAATTGCCAGGATTTGGAGAAGGCTGTGACCAGCATTGGTGTAACCTGTGGGCCATGGCTAAAAAGCAAAGTAATTGATTCAGATCCTAAGCCAGTCACTGAAACTCACACTGAACCCTGTCTCATGCTTCCTACTCATTCTGAATCATTGTTTTCCTAATCCCCATATCCTCAGCCCCCCTGCTCCATTCTCATCCCATCCCTCATTCCATGACCACTGGCGGTTCTGGTTTTTAAAAATGACACAAGTTGAAGAAGCTGTGAACTTACGATAAAGTACTAACACCAAATAGATTCACTAGTTGAAATACCTGATACAGACAGAACAGGATAGTTTGGAAGGGACAAATATCAGTGCAGAGATGGCTTCCTGGAGGAGGTGGCCTTGAGCCTATCCCTTTGCATCTGGAACCTGGAAGTCTGTTCCTGGCCTTGAATTAAATATGGCTGAAGTTGGCTCCTTTCCTCAAAAAAAAAACCCTTTCAACTCCCTTTTTGCCTTCTCTTTATTTTATTTTTCCAATTTATTGATTTTTGAGAGAGAGAGGGAGGGGGAAAGAGAGAGAGAGATAGTGAGAGATAGATTGATTTGTTGTTCCACTTATTTATGCATTACTTGGTTGATTCTGACACTTTTAGAGGGAGGGGGATCAAATCTTCAACCTTGGTATATTGGGACGATGATGCTCTAATCAACTGATCTACCCAGTCAGGTCCTTTTTCCTCTTTAGTTGAGAACTACTAGTAAAGAGGTCTAGGCTAAGTCCTTTCCTCCTGGGGCTCTTTTTACTATCTACAAAGAGGGGAGCGTGGTTTTAAGGGTCCTTGTGGTTCCAGGCCACATCTACTTTCCCAAGAGCTGGCCACATGCCAGGACATCCTGTGGCTCCATACCTCACTGAGAGTCCTGCCTTGGTCTCACTCTGTCCTTCCAGCTGTGTCTTTGAGTTTCCAAGTGGAAACCTCAGAAAGGTGTCCTCCTTCTTCAGTTGAAAGCAGCATCTTCTCTCTTCTCTGAAGGATCCCTCCTCATTGTCTGTCCACCACCGGCTGCTGCCCCTGTTGTCAGAGTTGTGATTGCTGACACATCTTCCCTTTGCTCCCTCCCCTGCCGAGGAGGGAAGCGATTTTCCTCTCCTTTAAAGCCATTTTCTTGTCTAGCTAGAAGTAGACATCTGACACTTTAAGAGGGAGAATGGCAGGGAGATGATGGCATTAAATAACAGAAATTAGAGCTGCCTAGGATGGCTCAGCCATCTCTCAGCTCCCTTCCCTAAAGCAGTCCCACCCCTCCCTCACATGCATGCAGAACTGCAGCCTGCAAAGCACTATCCCTGAGGCCTCTGGCTCCAATGGCCAGGCATGCTACTCCCTGAGCTCTGCATATCTAATCCTGTGACAAACTTTTGGACAAGACCTGAAGTAAGGGAGTTTGTAGTCTGAGGAAACAGAATAGCATGTAGGAACAGGATGAGATGGGGGCAAGAGAAGCTGGTCCCTAGGTTTCTGACCTGTCCTTGTAGTTCTCCTGGCACATATTACCAGACCATTCTGTCTAAACCACACTTCAGATCCTGTCTTTCTTTTTTCTTTTTTTAATTTAATAAATATTTATTGTTCAGATTATTACAATTGTTCTTCTTTTTCTCACCCATAGCTCCCCTCCACCTGGCTCCCACCCCTCCCTCTACCCTTACCTCCCCCACATTGTCCTCATCCATAGGTGTATGATTTTTGTCCAATCTCTCCCTACAACTCTCTCACCCCTTTCCCCCTGAGAATTATCAGTCCACTCCCTTTCTGTGCTCCTGATTCTATTATATTCACTAGTTTATTCTGTTCATTAGATTTTTAATTCACTTAATTTTTAGATTCACTTGTTGATAGATATGTATTTGTTGTTCATATTTTTTATTTTTACCTTTTTCTTCTTCCTCTTCTTAAAGAGTAACTTTTAGAATTTCATATAATACTGGTTTAGTGTTGATGAACTCTTAGCTTTTCCTTATATGTGAAGCTCTTTATCTGCCCTTCAATTCTGAATGATAGCTTTGCTGGATAGAGTATTCTTGGTTGTAGGTTCTTGCTATTCATCACGTTGAATATTTCTTGCCACTCCTGTCTGGCCTGCATTGGTTCTGTTGAGAAATCAGCTGACAGTTGTATGGGTACGCCCTTGTAGGTAATTAACTGTTTTTCTCTTGCTGCTTTTAATATTCTCTCTTTGTCTTTTGCTCTTGGTATTTTAATTATGATATGTCTTGGTGTGGTCCTCTTTGGATGCCTTTTATTTGGGGTCCTGTGTGCTTCCTGGACTTGTAAGTCTATTTCTTTCACCAGGTGGGGGAAGTTTTCAGTCATAATTTCTTCAAATAGGTTTTCAGTATCTTGTTCTCTCTCTTCTTCTAGCACCCCCACAATTCTGATGTTGGTATGCTTGAAGTTGTCCCAGAGGCTCCTTACACTATTTTCACATTTTTGGATTCTTTTTTCTTCTTGCTTTTCCAGTTGAGTGTTTTCTGCTTCTTTATAGTTCAAATCTTTGACTTGATTATTGTGTTCTTCTAGTCTGCTGTTAGGTTTCTGTATAATATTTTTTATTTCAGTCAGTGTATGTTTAATTTCTAGTTGGTCCTTTTTCATCTCCTCTTGGGTCTCAAGAAATTTATCAATCTTTTCTAGGAAATTCTTGAAAAACCTTATAACTGTGGTTTTGAACTTTATATCCAGTCATTTGTGTTCCTCCATTTCCTTTGTTTATGATCTGTTTTTTTGTCTCTGCATTCATTTTCACTATGCCAGGAGAACTTCTATGTTGGAATCAGCCTTATGATACAAGACTTGCAAAACTTCAAAAACTTCTTTGTTGAGCTTGGATAGGGTGGAGTCTCAGAGCACCTTGGCTTCCAGTCAGCCTTGCCCTACGCAGCCCCTGGGTCTCTGTGTCTCTCAGTAATCGCTGGAGCACCTGTGTGCGTGTACGCACAACACGTGCGTGCCTCTAGACCGCTGCCTTTCCAGCTCCCCTGTGCTCTGAGACCTGTATGAGTCTGGGTCCCCAGGGTCTCGCCTGAAACTGGGGCTCAGTGCCATTAGAAATGGCACAGTTGGGAGGCTCTGTCTCCTGCCCACTAGAGAAAGCCAGCAGCACAATCAGTAGTCCGTCTTCTGCACGCAGTAGTGTGCACGCTCCCAGACCTCTGCGCATTTGCAGCTCTCCTAAATTTCCTTTCACAGTTCAGATTCCCCCCATATGAGTCTCGCCCAGAACTGGGGTTCAGTGCGGTAGGATAAGGGGTTCAGTGCAGTTGGGAGTCTCCATCTCCCTCCTGCCAGAGGAAGCCAGCCAGCTACTCTGGCGCCCACTCTCTCTCTCCACACGCATGTCTTCATACCTCAGCTTTTTGCAGCTCCTCTGAGTCTCCATGAGCCCCTCTCTTTCCTTCTAGTTGTAGAATTTCCACTCAGCCAATGTTCCTGTGATTCTGGATGATGTCCGTTCTGTCCTTTAGTTGTAGTTTTGAAATTGTTGTGCTAGGCAGCAGTTTACCTATGCCGCCATCTTAGTTTCTCTCTGTGATCTGATTTTTTAAAAAAGATTGCCGAAACCAGTTTGGCTCAGAGGATAGAGCGTCGGCCTGTGGACTGAAAGGTCCCAGGTTCCAGGTTCGATTCTGGTCAAGGGCATGTACCTTGGTTTCGGGCACATCCCCAGTCAGGGGTGGGGGGTGGGGGAGGGCGTGCAGGAGGCAGCTGATCAATTTTTCTCTCTCATTGATATTTCTGACTCTCTATCCTTCTCCCTTCCTCTCAGACTAGGTGAAGCACAGCGCTCAGAATGTCAGCCTAGAGCCCGGGGCGGGGCTTTGGCCCAGGTGAGCTGTGGTGGCAGCAGAGGCGGCACTTCCCTGATCCTGTCTTTCTTCTGCACAAACTGCTCCGGTGGTCCCCCGCTACCTCCTGAATTGAATGGCTACCTTTCTCTTCTGTCACTAACTCCTTACACTGTCTCCCACCAATCCTCCCTCTCCCAGCCCAGCTCAGCTCACCATCCTCAGCTTCACTTCAGCACCAAATCAGTGCACTGCTGGGAGATAGCCACCTTTCATTGTAAACTTTTAGTTTCAACTTCAGCTCCTTTTCCTGCTGCCAGCCACAACCTTTCCTTCTCTTCAGCCAGCTTATTCTGGTCCCTCGTCTTAGAATACTCTCCCCAAAGCTCAGAATCTCCATCCCTAAGAGGGGTCTGACAGAGTTGGCACTTAACAAATATTTGATGGATGAATGGATAAGTGAGTAAGTGAACAAATGAATGAAAGATTGATCTAAAAATAAATCTCTTCCCAAAGCTTCAAAATCCAAAGCTCCCCAGAATGTTCTTTCTAGGACCACATGATGCCCACACTATGTCAGACTGTCTTCAAGCCAGCATCACTTCCATCATCATCATTCTCATCGTCTGCAATACACTTCATTGAACAGCTATTGAGTACCAAGTACTCTACATGACTCTGAGGTAGATTTAATTATTCTCATTTACATAGGAAGAAGCTGAGGCTGGAAGAATCTTAGAAGCAGAGCTGAGCTTAGTGATTCTATCTGTACTTTCCCCTACTAAACCCGTTCTGGGTCTGGCTCAAGGGTTTATTCTACTAGAGACTTCTGTATCTTAAAATTGTAGAAGTACAGTTCCGAAGAGAACAGCATAGATTTCATTCAAAAGATTTATTTGAAGTCACCTTGACTGGAATGCATCATTGTCATAAAGTAAAAGATAACCAGTCTGCAGATGGTATTAGCCAGCCCAGCTAGAGGCTCCAGTGTATATGGTAGTTTCCTTTGCAATGATTAAAAATGAGTTTAAGGTCTCCCAGGGAAAACCAAGGCAAAGAGAGTTCAGAAGATCGGGGTTCTTGTCACCTGACTTGCAGAAAAAGATCCCTTCCTCTCTTTGGATGTCAGTAGCCCCACCTATATGATGCATGAGAGTCTGGTAGATGTCGTCTCACAGCTCTCATGGTCTGAAACACTGTGATTCATATTGGGGGAAGGCCACAATTTAGCCACTGGGGGAGAAGGTAGGTGGCAGAGGCTACCTAGAAACCATTACCTCAACAGCTGGAGCTGGCCAGAGGCCTGAGTGTCCTCTGCTAGGTCTAAGGTCTTAGCAATTTAGTGATTTAGTAAAAGCAGCTTTCTTCCCTTACATGTTTTTTTTTTTAAATATATTTCATTGATTTTTTTACAGAGAAGAAGGAAGAGGGATAGAGATCAGCTGCCTCCTGCACACCCCCCACTGGGGATGTGCCCGCAACCAAGGTACATGCCCTTGACTAGAATCGAACCTGGAACCCTTCAGTCCACAGGCCGACGCTCTATCCACTGAGCCAAACTGGTCTCGGTCCCTTACATGTTTGAAGTAATTCTTAGAGATATGTTTTTTCTAATTTATTGATTGACTTGAGAGAGAGAGAGAGAGAGAGAGAGAGAGAGAGAGAGAAATTTATTGTTCCACTTATTTATGTATTCATTGGTTGATTCTTTGTGTATGCCCTGATTGGGAATCAAATGTGCAACTTTGGGGTATCTGGACAATGCTTTAACCAACTGAGCTACCCAGCCAGGCCCTCAGAAATGTTATAAGGTGGGAGTCAGGCCCTTCTACCCTAGGTCCAAACTCTTTGTACTGCAGCCAGCCTCATGTCCCTGCAAGCAGGCCCCCCGCACACACTGTTCTTACCACAACACTTCACTCTGGCTTGCTTCTTTCCTTCCTTCCAACCTTCTACAAAGGATCTGTGGTGACCGGTTTGGCCTTAGCTTGATTTGAGGGCCCTCTACTTCTGATCCCACCCTTCCCATTTTTAGCCCCCTTCCCATAACCAATCTCTGGGGCAGGCTCTTCTGTACGCGCGCGCGCGCGCGCGCGTGTGTGTGTGTGTGTGTGTGTGTGTGTGTGTGTTACTTTTTTTAAAATTGTGGTAAAGTACATATAACAAAAAATTTACCATCTTTAGTAAATTAGTGTAGTTCAGTTGCATTAAGTATATTTATAATGTTGTGCAACCAAGTTCCAGAACTTCTTTCATCTTGTATACTAAAACTCTACACCCATTAAAATCTCCATTTTCCCTCCCCCAGCCTCTAGCAACCAGTATTCTGCTGGCCCTTTTTATGAATGTGACTACTCTAGACATCTTATAAAAGTGGAATCTCACAGCATTTGTCCCTTTGTGACTGGCTTACTTCACTTAGCATCATGTTCTGAAAATGGGTCACTCTTGTCCCAAGCCAGTTCTGCCCTGTCTCCCCTCTCCACCTTTGTAAATGTTTTGTCCTCAACCCAAACTGCAGACCCACCTGATATTATCCGAGCATTCTCCACACAGCCCAAAGCGTACTTCTCTGGAACCTAGTTAGTGACTCTCTCCTCTGCCACACTGTACTTTCTCCTGTTTCAAATGATTACTGTCCACACCTGACTGACCATTCTTCAGGGGCCATGTCTGCATGCCCAGCACAGGGAAGGGCACAAAGTAAGTGCTTGGGGGACCATAAAAGCATTATACAATGAATGAATGAACAAAGGAATGGAAGGGTAAAATGAATTAATGGATAAACTTGACCCAGCTTCTGCTTGTGCATAAAAGGATAAGAAATGGTTCTTTTTGGCTGTTTTCATTCTGATTCTATGTGAGAAATGAAGACCATTTGGGACTTTTGACCCATATTTGGATTCAGAGATTCATCCTGGTGCTCAGGAAGTTGGACCTAGGGCTAAGCAGCAAACCAGAGTCAGTAGTTTCCAATGCTCAAGCTTCTCCTGGCCTGGTCTCAGTCCTACATGGAAACTGCAATGAATTTTAGCAGGTCAGGGCTGGATAGCATTCCCATTTTACAGACAGAAAAACTGAGCTTAGAATAGCAGAGCAGGACCAGATCCCTACTCTCTTCCCAGGATTCCTTCCACTCCCAGCTGTCTACCTGGTTCAGCCTTCTGTGATTTTCAAAAGGTTTAAACTCCAGGCAGAAGGTTGGCTTCCACAGAAAGAGTCAAGATGGGGTGGGTGTGGGGTGAGCAGAGGAGGCAACAGTGCTGATTTTCAAACTGCTTTCCTCCTGCAGCCTAGCATAAGAGAACTAAGGGCCCTCCAATCTTCTTTCTTCCCAGGAAGAATGGCTCCTCAGAGGCTGCTGGCTTTGTCTGGAAAAACTTGGGCCTGTGATAAGCATATCTTCCCCTGCCCACCCCCTCCTTTTTCTATTTCTTACAATGGCTCCTTTTAGCCTCCACCCCACTGTCAGCCCCTTTGGCTCCTGTGGGTCCTCAGAGCCCAATCCTAAGGATACACCTTCAACTCAACTCACTCTACACCACTCCCAGCCTCTCCTCAGAATTGAATCCTAGATTTTATGAGTAGGAGCTAGGATTATTATCCCTTCTACAGGTGGGGAAACAGAAGCACAGAGAAATCAGGTGTGAGTGAAGAGATGGCCTGTACCTCAGGCCTCTGGATTCAAGGCTACTGTGATAATGTGATCATCACTACTCCGCACTGGGACATCAGTACCCAACCTCTCCAGCAGCCTTCCCTCTCCCACAGTGTAATCATCTCAGGCCACACCCGACACCCTCTAAGTCCACAGTGCCAGAGGCTCATGGAGGGATAGAATCACAGACTCAGAATGTGAAAACCGAGGCTCAGAGCAGAAAAGGGCTTTGTGTGGCCCCTCAGCTAGTAAATGGTAAAGGCAAAATTAGAAACCTAATCTCTTCCTTCCACTGACTATGGTGGCTAGGGCCAGGACCTGGTTACCTTGGAATTCTGCCTTCTAAATGGTAATTCTGACCCTCTCCCCTTAGGTTACATACGCTTCTCCTCCTGGACCCCTGTCCCAGGCTCTAGCACAGAGCACTATCAGGACACTCTTGGATCATTCCTGAAGCCTTCTATCTCTGGATAGAAAGTGAGAGTGGATTGGGACAGACAGGAAGACAGAAGGACAGAGAGAGAGAAGATGCCAAATAGGAGATACTGACAGAGAAACTCACTAGTGGGCACTAGAAGGCAGAAGTTCTGCAGTATTCTCACCAAACAGAATATTGAGAGATGTCTCACAGCCTGCCACTTAACCAACTCTGGAGGCCTTTGCCCACCCCCACGGGCTGGGCTCCCAGCCACAGAAGGGAGTAGCTTCCAAACTCTGGGAAGGGAGTTTTCTTTCTTTTCTTTTTTTAAAATTAATAATTCTGTATTGTTGAAAGTATTACATATGTCTCCTCCTTTTCCCCCATCGACCCCCTCTAGCCTTCCTCCACCACAGGCCTTTAGCCTATTGTCTGTGTCCATGGGCCATCCATATATGCATACAAGGTCTTTAGTTGATTACCTCTCACCCACCCACCCACCCACCCTCCCCCACTTTCCCTCTGAGATCCCCCACTCTGTTCCATGCTTCCAAGTCTCTGGATCTACTCCTTCATCAATTTATTTTGTTACTTAGATTCCACATATGAGTGAGATCATGTGACACTTGTCTTTCTCTGACTGACTTATTTCAGAAAGCATGATACTCTCCAGGTCCCTTCATGCTGTCTTAAAGGGTAAGAGATTCTTCTTTTTAACTGCTGCATAGTATTCCATGGTGTAAATGTACCACAGCTTTTTTATTCACTTATCTACTAATGGGCACTTGGGTTGTTTCCAGATCTTAGCTATTATAAATTGTGCTGCTATGAACATAGCTGCATACATTTTTTTCCAATTGATGCTTTGGTTTTCTTAGGATATATTCCTTAAAAGTGGGATTGCTGGCTCAAATTGCAGTTCCATATTTAATCTTTTGAGGAAATTCCATACTGTTTTCCTTAATAGTTGCACTAGTCTGTATTCCTAACAAAAGTGTACTAGGGTTCCTTTTTCTCCACATCCTCACCAGCATTTGTCATTTATTGATTAGTTTATGGTAACCATTCTGATGAGGTGAGGTGATATCTCATTATCATTTTAATTTGTGTCTCTCTGATGATCAGTGACTTTGAACATTTTTTTAAACATATGTTTTTAATTGATTTCAGAGGGAAAAGGAGAGGGAGAGAGATAGAAACATCAATGATGAGAGAGAATCATTGACCAGCTGCCTCCTGCATGGCCCCTACTGCGGATTGAATCCACAACCCAGGCATGTGACCTTGACTGGAATTGAACCTGGGACCCTTCAGTCCCCAGGCTGATGCTCTATCCACTGAGGCAAACCAGCTAGGGCTGAACATTTTTTCACTAGAGGCCCAGTGCACAAAATTTGTGCACTGGAGGGGGTGCCCTCAGCTCAGCCTGTGCCCTCTCACAGTCCAGGACCCCTTGGGGGATGTCTGCCTGCAGGCTTAGACCTGATGCCCCCCAGCCTAAACAGGCAGTCAGACATCCCTCTTGCAGTCTGGGGCTCTTGCAGTCTAGGACCTCTTGTTCCTTACTGCTACCACCTGCAGAGGAGGCAGGAGAGGCTCCTGCCACCGCTGCTCCACTTGCCAGCAATGAGCCCAGCTTCTGCCTGAGCAGCACTACCCCTATGGGAGTGCACTGACCACCAGGGGAAGCTCCTGCACTGAACATTTGCTCCCTGGTGGTCATTGCATGTCATAGTGACTGGTTGTTCCACCTGTTGTTCTGCCATTTGGTCAATTGCATATTAGGGTTTTATTATATAGGGTATGTCTCTTGGCCTTCTTTATGTCCTCTTTGGAGAAGGGTCTGTTTAGGTTCTTTGCCCACTTTTAATTGGGTTGTTTGTTATATTGTATGAGTTTCTTGTATATTTTGGATATTAACCCTTTATCAGATGTATCATTGTCAAATATGTTCTCCCTTACAGTGGGCTCCCTTTTCATTTTGTTGATGATTTCTTTTGCTGTGCAGAAATTTTTTATTTTGATGTAGTTCCATTTGTTTATTTTCTCCTTAGTTTCCTTTGCCTTAGGAGATGTATCCATATATATTTTGCTATGAGAGATGTTATGGCTGTATTGTTGATCTCTCCCTTAAAGTCCTCTATAAGTTTTTAAAATATATTTTGTTCTATATTGGGTGCATATATGTTTACCACAGTTATATCCTCTTGTTGGATTGATCCTGCTAGTATTATGTAGTGACATTTGTTATCTCTTGTGATGGCCTTCATTTTGAAGTCTATTTTGTTAAATATGAGTTTTACTACTCCAGCTTTTTTTTGTCATTTCCATTTGCATGAAAATGTTTCTGCCATCCCTTAACTCTTATCTCTGTGTGTCTTTTATTCTGAGATTATATTCTTGTAGACAGCATACAGTTGGGCCATGTTTTTATTTACATTCAGTTACACTATGCCCTTGGATTGGAGCACTTAATCCATTTATATTTAGAGTTATTATTGATAGATACTTATTTAATGCCATTTTAATTTTGTGTGCCTATGCTTTCTCTTTGTTTCTTCTTATTACAGCAGACTGTAGCATTTTTTTTATTTTTTTTAATTTCAAGAAAAACAAATCTAAACTAATAAAAGGGTAATATGCAAATTGTCAGGATACCTCACAGTAACGACTGAATAGCAGGCTGTGTGGGGCAACCAGGTCAATGAGAGGGTGGTCAGTGAGGAGCAACCAAACAACCGACTATCAGGCTGCATGGGGTGACCAGGCCAGCAGCAGGGGCAGTGAGGGGTGAGAGGGGCAGTTGGCGGCAACCAGGCTGGCAGGGGGAGCAGTGAGGGATAACTGGACTGGCAGGGGGGCAGTGAGGACTGACCAGGCCAGCAGAGGGGGATAGTTGGGGGTGGCCAAGCTGGAAGGGGGGCAGTTGAGAGTGACCAGGCCAGCAGGGAGGGTAGTGAGGGGAGGCCAGGCCAGTAGTGGGGGCAGGTAGGGACAATCAGGTAGTCAGGCAGATGAGCAGTTAGGAGCCAGTGGTCCTGGATTGTGAGAGGGATGTCTGACTGCCAGTTTAGGTTCGATCCCTGGAAGTCAGACATCATTCAAGGGTTCCTGGATTGGAGAGGGTGCAGACTGGGCTGAGGGGACCCTCCTCCATGCAAGAATTTCATGCACTAGGCCTCTAGTATTTATGAAAGAAAGTGAACAGTTTGTGGGAGAACACATGTCTGCATCTATTTCTTTTCCTCACACAGGTGGCCCCAGCAGGCCCAAGTATTACATCAGAGACTTCCACCAGGCCTCTAGTTTAAATATAGTAATGTTACATGCAATAAAACCTTAATGTTTCAAGAAAATATAATAATGTTACATGCAGACAACCAAAATGGCGACATAGGTAAACATCTAAACTTGCTGCCACACACAACCATATCAAAATACAACTAGCCAAAACCAGTTTGGCTCAGTGGATAGAGCACCAACTTGTGGACTGAAATGTCCCAGGTTTAATTCGGTCAAGGGCATGTACCTTGGTTGCGGGCACATCCCCAGTTGGGAGTGTGCAAGAAGCAGCTGATCAATGTTTCTCTCTCATCAATGTTTCTAATTCTCTATCCCTTTTAGTTGTGGTTTTAAAAAAACCAAAACTACAACTTAAAGACAAAACAAATATTATCCTGAGCCACAGGAAAGCTGGCTGAGTGGAAATTTGACAACTACAAGGAAAGAAAAAAGTGTATTGAGCCTGGGAGAAGGTGTGGAGGTGTGGAAGTGTAAAGCTATGGAGACACAAGCTAAAGGGACTGGCAACTGGGTTTGCTGTAGTCTTTTTCAACTGGGAGGGAGACAAAAGCTCCTAATTGCTCTGAACTCCAGTTCTGGGCAAGACTCTGGGGACCCAGACTCATATGGCGAGAAACTGTCTGGCATCGGTCTGGAACACGAGGGTGGTTTTCTCTCAGAGGTGCTTGCATATATCATTGTTCCAGTATCGTGCTGCAGGACACAAAGACCTGGGGGCCTGTTCAGGGCAGAGCTAATGGGCATCCATTGCTGTTTGCTATGCCTGGTGATTCCCTGAGACCCTACCTCACCCAATTTACAACCCCACCCGAGCTATGTGCAGAAGCTTTTGCATAAGAATGGACTGGCCTTTTGCAACTTAAAACATAACAAACTGCAGCTGGGTCAGAGAGCCCCAGAGCTTCCAAAAGGAGGCCCAGGGCCCCACAGCAGCTTGCATTGCTTCACAGCCGGGCCTCATCTGTGAAGGAACAAAGAGAAGGCAGTGGCTGACTTTGAACCTCCTTGGAGATCCAAGAGCCATTGTTCCCCATGGTTAGAGTGAGACCATCCAGATTACAACTCTTCACATCCATAGGAGACACACTCAGGGGGCAGACTCATTGAGAACCAAAGCCCCACTGAAGCAAATCCTGCCTTGTAAGGGTGTCTTCAGCACAGAAGTTTTTCCATTGCAGACACAACTGGTCCTCACAGCCAATTGGCCTGGAGGTCAGTTCCTCCCAGTGATATCAACAGCAATCAAGGCTTAACTACAATAAGACTGTGCACACAGCCTACAAAGGGATGCAACAAGAGTGTCCATTTCAGGTAATTAGGGAGGCTGAGTCACTGAGCCTTATAGGACACCTAGGATACAAAGCCACTCTATCAACACAGGGAAGCAGCCAAAATGGGGAGACAAAGAAACAAGTCACAAATGAAAGAAATGGAGGAAAGCAAACTACTGGAAATAGAGTTCAAAACCACAGTTATAAGGTTATTCAAGAATCTTCTAGAAACCTCCAAGAAATATAATGAGACCCTCAAGGATATGAAAAAGGACTCACTAGAAATTAAGTATACACTGACTGAAATAAAGAATGATTTACAGAGGTCCAACAGCAGACTAGAGGATCCCAAGAAAAAAGTCAAAGATTTGAAATACGAAGAAGCAATAAACACTCAACTGGAAACACAAAAAGAAAAAAGAACCTCAAAATATGAAAATAGTGGAAGGAGCCTCTGGGACAACATCAAGAGTACCAACACCCAAATTATGAGGGTGCCAGAAGAAGAGAGATAGCAAGATATTAATAACCTATTTGAAGAAATAATGACAGAAAGCTTTTTCTACCTGGTGAAAGAAGTAGATCTATAAGTCCTGGAAGCACCAGAGAACCCAAAAGTAACCCAAAGAAGAACATACCAAGACACATCATAACTAAAATGCCAAGGGCAAAAGACAAACAGAGAATATTAAAAGCCACAAGAGAAAAACTGTCAGTTACCGACAAGGGAGCACCCATATGATTGTCAGCTGATTTCTCAACAGAAACTATGTAGGCCAGACTGGAGTGGCAAGAAATATTCAAAGTGATGAATAGCAAGAACCTACAATCAAGAATACTCTATCCAGCAAAGCTATCATTTAGAATTGAAGGGCAGATAAAGAGCTTCACAGATAAGAAAAAAACTAAAGGAGTTCATCACTGCCAAACCAGTATTATATGAAATGCTGAAAGGTACTCTTTAAGAAGAGGAAGAAGAGCTGAAACTGGTTTGGCTCAGTGGATAGAGCATCAGTCTGTGGACTGAGAGGTCCCAGGTTCGATTCCAGTCGGGGGCATGTACCTTCGTTGCGGGCGCATCCCCGATGGGGGATGTGCAGGAGGCAGCTGATTGATGTCTCTTTCTCATCGATGTTTCTGGCTCTCTATCCCTCTCCCTTTCTCTCTGTAAAAAATCAATAAAATATAATTAAAAAAAAAAGAGGAAGAAGAAAAAGGTAAAGATAAAAATTATGAACAACAAAGTGACAACAAATACATATCTATCAACAAGTGAATCTAAAAATCAAGTGAATAAAAAATCTGACAAACAGAATAAACTGGTGAATATATTAGAATCAGGGGCATAGAAAAAGAGTGGATTGACAATTTCCAGGGGGAAGAGGGTGTGAAGGATGCGGGAAGAGACTGGACAAAAATCGTCCACCTATGAACAAGGCAGAGGGGAAGAGGTAACAGCAGAGAGTGGGATGGGAACAGGGTGGAGGGAAGTTATGAGGGAAAAAAGAGGAACAACTGTAATAATCTGAATAATAAAAGTTTATTAAAAAATAATGTTACATGCAATAAACATTAATATTTCAAGAATAAAAATATTTTAAATATAGTATTACCAAAACTGTTCTTACATGGTATGATATCACAAAAGTTGTAGGAAATATTAATAATATGTAAATGACAGGATTACTTATATTATATTCTAGTATATATTTCCCCCTCCCCCTGGCTCTATTTTTATTCATTGGTTTATGTTCATTATATTCCACAAATGAATGGGATCATATGATATTTATCTTTTTCTGACTGGGTTATTTCACTTAGCAGGATGTTTTTAAAGTCTATTTTGTCAGATATGAGTATTGCTACTTCGGCTTTTTTTTTCTTTTGTATTTGTGTGGAAATTTTTTTCCCATCCTTTCAGTTTCATCCTGTGTGTGTCTTTTGTTCTGGTCTCTTGTAGACAGTATATAATTGGGTCATGTTTTTGTATCCATTCAGCTATCCTACACCTTTTGATTGGGGCATTTAGTCCATTTACATTTAAGATTATTATTGAGAGGTACTTATAATCATTTATAGTCATCCTGTATGGCTAGGTTTTTCTCTCTGTTTCTTCTTCTCAGCAATCTCTTAAAGCAATCCATTAGCATTTCTTGTAATGCTGGTTTGGTGGTGATGAACTCCTTTAGCCTTTTTTGTCTGGGAAGCTCTTTATTTGACTGAGTATTTTGAATGATAGCCTTGCTATATATAGTAATCTTGGTCTCCGACCCTTGATTTACATTACCTTAAGTATTTCATGCCATTCCCTTCTGGCCTGTAGAGTTTCTAATGAGAAATCAGGTGTCAGCCTTATGGGAACTCTTTTGTAGGTAACAGTTTGTTTTTCCCTTGCTGCCTTTAAGATTCTCTCTTTGTCTTTAATTTTTGGCATTTTAATTATGATGTGTCTGGGCATGGGTCTGTTTGTATTCTTCTTGTTTGGGGTTCTCTTTGCCTCCTGAACTTGGGTGACTTTTTCCTTTACCAGGTTAGGGAAGTTTTCTACCATTATTTCTTTAAACACCTTCTCTATTCCTTTCTCCTTTTCTGCCTCTTCTGACATACCTACTATTCTAATATTATGTTTCACATTGTCGCACAACTTCTTGAGTTCTTTTGTTTTTTAATTGTTTTTTTTCTTTGTGGTTCTCTAATTGAGTGATATTTTCAACTGTCTTCTAATTCACTGATTTGATCCTCAGCTTCCCCTAATCTTCAGTGTATTCCTTCCAATGTCTTCTTTGTGTTATATCATTCTTTGTCTCAGACTATTCTTTTTTCATAGTTGCTATATATTATTTTCATATGTTGAGCATCTTTAACATCATTACTCTGAACTCTGTTTCACATAAATTTCTTATCTCTGCTTCATTTATCTCTTCTTCTGGAGTATTAGATAATTCTTCCATTTGGGGGTTGTTTCTTTATTTTCTCATTTAATTGTCTGTTTGGGTTTGTGACTATGTTTTAGGTAGATCTTCTATACCATTCAATGTCTAGTGCAGGACAGTGTTAAAGACTATTTCTGACTAATTGGATCAGGCAAAGACTCAAAGCCTCCAGAGACTGCCTCTGTCTACAGACTAATAGGATTCCAATTTGAATTGCCTACAGGCAATTATCCTCAGGTGTGGCGAGAGTTTTTTTTCTGCAGGGTGGGGCAGTTGGTTCTGTTTAAAGGCTAATTGTTATTTTTAGTCTCTTTAGTGGCTTCCGGGCAGAGTGTTTTTCAGTAGGGTGGGTCAATTGTGTCCCCCCACACCCAGGCAAGGCAAATGTCTGTGTGGGAAAGATGTCCTCCGCTGTGTGAGAGAATGACTCAGCACAGGAAACTGGGGGTGTCTGCCTTCTGACCTGTAACCCCTGAGTTCGAAATCCTGGCTTCTGCTCACATAGCTTCAGTTCACTCTTCCCTCCCTCTGTTGGAGCATAAGTTGAGTGGCTCCTCAAGGAATTTTGTGCATTGGTCCTTTAAAAGGATTTTTCAGCTATCTCTCCCTGGCAGACAGCAACCCTGCTGCTTTTCAAAGCTAGATATTATGTGGCTATCCTTTTCAATTCTGGTGCTCTTTGCTGGGGAGTCCAGCTTGGGGATAAGATCCCAGAATTCTCAGTGACAACCCACCACAGCTGAAATATCTCTCTGGAACTTCAGTTGCTGTCTATGGGTTCCTGGCCTGCCAGTCTCTATGCAGTCTTCACTTTAGGTCCTTGGGTATCAGGATTCTCTCCAGCGAGTCTTCTGTAGATTATTCAGGAAGTTTTCCTGTATTTTATTTGTAATTCCAACTTGTTCCTGGGAACATGTTCATGTAGCATTCACTCACTTTGCTGCCATTTTTAATGTCCAACTTCTTTTGGAAAGGGAGGTTTCTAGAGAAAGAGTCCTGTGGATAGGGCAGTGATGGTGGTGGGGATCTTGGGCAAAACATCTAGCTCAGTTGCTGTCCCTGGAATATCATGTGATTTATTTGGGCCTCAATTTCCTTTGTGTCTGATGATGAGTGTGAATAGAGTATTGGTCCCTGAGGTCTCCTCTGGTCCCAAGATCTGGTCTTAGTTCAGACTCTGTCTTTGTAGCTAACTTACTGCTCTATCCTGTTTAACTCACGATTTCTACCACTTTGGTCAAGGTGGTTGCTTGAAATTCAGACATCACAACTCGCTGGAAGAAGGAAGAAGGGAAAGAATATACCTTTCTTTTAAAGAACACATCTGTTACAAGTTATTCTAAACACTTCTTTCTCCATCTCATTGGCAAATTCTTAGTCTTAGGACTACATCTAGCTTTGAGGGAAGCTGTGGATGGAATCTTTTTCATACAACTCAATGATGCCTTTACAACAGGCTTTAACACAAGTCTCATGATATCTTTCACTTATTACATGGCTAAATTTTAAATACACATTTCAAACAAGTGATATCCTCTCCATTTCCCCAAACTTATTCCTTCCCTGCATGTGACCACTATGAAAAATTTTCTGTGTGTCTGCCAGATTAATTTTTTATGTATTTACCCTCTCTACCACACCCACACTTGTATACCTAGCTTAGAGAAACATAAAATGGGATTGTGATTTACATATTGTTTTAGCAACTTGCATTCTTGGTTATTGCTACTTGGCATTATGTCTTGGAGGTTCTATCAAGTCAGTCCATAAGGAAATATTGCCTCCTTCTTTGTGGCAGCTGAGTAGTACCTACTGTATTAACATAGCAAAGCTTACTGATGTATACTGGGCTTGGTTACAAACAGTCTTAAGCATTTTCTCTGCATATACAGTATATGCAGGTATTCCTAGAGGCTAGTCCTAAAAGTGGGCCAAAGTTTAATTCTCTCTTTGTATTGTGGGGTTAACTCTTTTTATGTAAATACCTTCTCCCAGAGCAAGACAGTTGGCCAGGTCAGAGACAATGGGTCCCTTTCAGCTTGGCTTGGGCTGGTTCCCCACCCCTCCTTCTACTGAGTAGGCACAGCCCTGGCACCACCTTCATTACTGGGCCGACTATTCTGGGTTCTTTACCATCATTGGAAGCCAATCTCACGTCCTAAACTTTGGGATCGTTGGGCTTTCTATTCTTTCTCCTTCCAGGAGGAAGAAGATGCCTCAGTTGTCCTCCTGGGAATTTAGGGCCCTCATATTTACTCCTTCCCATCCCTCCTGCCTGCCTAGCACCACATTTTAGCACCTTATGAGCCCCTTTCCCTTCTCTAGTCTTGTTTACATCCCTCTAGGAAGGGAAAGGGAGAGCATGGTGTGCCTAAGCCCATCCCAGGCTCAGTGATGGGGATCAGGGGACTTTCCCTGCAGCTTTGAGGGAGTGTGTTTGGGAGCATAGTTAGCCCAGAACTTCAGCCTTCCTCTTGGCACAGACTGGGCTATGAGGGATTGAAGAGAAAGTTCTCTGAGTAAGCCTTTTGGTCCTCCTGAAATGGACCATACTTAAAACGTGAGCTCCAAAGCCCCATGAAAGTGTGGTGAACTCCCCCATCCTGTTCAGGGCCATCAGCCCAACTGGGCAGCTAAGGGGTGGTTTTGAAGCATCCATCTTATATAAAAACTGCTGTTTGAAATTTTAACCTTGCTATTGGCTTCTGTAAATGTTTGCTTGCTTAAATAATAAGGAAAATGAGACTATTCTCATTTCAGAGAGGCCATTAAACCTTCCCTGGACAAAATTATCAGTGTTGGCACCAGGTCAGGTCTTTGGTTGAGGTCTCAAGGCCTCAGCACGTAGGGGCTCTTTAAGAACTTGCATAGGGGTGGGAAACATTCCATATTTGGGAGACAAAGAAGGTAAAAACATATAAATAGAAAAAATTTCTGCATGTTGGGGCCCAGAATTTGAGAAATAATTTTTTCTGGACCTGTGTGTAATAAATGTAACTCCAAACTCTCCAAGTATTTTTTTGGATTATTCCAGTTTTCTGTAACGTTTTTGGTTTCCTGAGATTTCAGGAAAACCAACCTATGCTTGACTTTTTAGCCTCTCGTGAGTGGACTAGATTTGGAGCCTGGGGGAGCTGGATAGGCCTCTGGGAGGTACCACTCTGCTGATTTAGCAAAATTGAACCGGGGGATTCCAGGCCCTCCTGGACCTCATCTTAGGACCCAGCCGGCATCTGGAGAGAATGGGCGAACACTTCTGGACCTGTTGACAGAATCTGTAAGGTAGGGGCCCGGTCAGTTAGGCCCACTTCAAGTGAATGGAAGGGGAAGCTTGATCACCTCCCCAGAAGCTGTAGCTTCCTCAGGTAAATTAATCAGGAATCAGGTGTCAGGTAGACTGTTTAAACTGGGTAAATATCTGGTAGAAGTAAAAAACTTGGACTAGCTATTATATAAATGTGGGACTCTAGAGGTGAGTGAATTCAAATTCAATTAAGGAATTATGAGTTCACTCTGCTGTATGTGTGTAAGGCTAGTCAATTTGCTACCAAGAAGGGGGACTGGATGCAGTCTTAACTCTTCTGGTAGGTTCTCACCAAGATGTTGGTTGAGATTTCTGTTCTGGGGCATGGGTTCTGGGGAGTGCCCCCAACCCCATTTGGGGTGTTAGGCATTGTTTTATTTATCTCTGCTCAGCTCCAATCTGGGCTAGTCTACTGAGAGAGTGTGAGTATGGATGTTTGTCTGTCTTGGCATAATTATCTGCTCATTAACTGATCTGTGTGAGGCAGAAGCTACTTTGTGCCTTCTGGCTGTACACGGGAGAGTATTTGTTATCTCTTTCGATTGTTTAATTTGTTTAAGGATGGGGTGGACCTGGCTGATACAGAGTGCAAAATTCTTTAGTAGCTGCTGGAATTCTTTTTTTGAGTTTTTTTGCTCTCTGTCAGAGAGGGAATCAGCCCATTTAGCTAATAAAAATTCCTCTCTAATTTTGTATAAGTAAGGGTTTCAGTTTGTTCTGATTTGTGAATTTGCTATATTAAATTGAAAGTTTAAAGTGCTAGGGTTAATTTAAAGGCATAAATCTGTGACATTTCAAAGAACAAAAAACTTTTATTTATGGCTTTCTTATCTCTTTTGGTGGTTGGAGACTTTCAGGGAACCTGGCTTACAGCTCTTCAGGGTGGAGAGATTTACAGGTCTTGTTCCTGCCTGTTACATCATAGTCCAAATAAGGCCGAACTAAGGCTGGAGTTATTATTAACGTGTTTATTTTATTTCATTTATTTATTTAACCCTAGAGTGTGTCTTCTGTGGTCTGTTATCTTTGTAGTTGTATGTTTTGTTTGACTCACTGTATTCAGTTAATAGGATCCTCATAAAGGACATAATCTAGTCTTTCCCATCCTTCCTCATCCTGATTCCGATAGCATCTGTAACTGGATTAAAGATCTTTTCTTTCAGGAGGCTATCCAGGCTTTCAGTTCACAAGAAATCTCCCTACACACCCTTATCCTTATCTGCTATCTTTCCCAGATGACTAAGAGTCATTTTTCTCCACAGGTTGGACCTCAGGCTTCAAAAGGGAACACTACTACAGTGGTAGTCTGTAGGTTTTTCTGAAAGTCGAACTGTTTCTATTTCTCCCCTCTGTAGGAATTGTCTTCCTCTGACTCACAATAGGAAAGGGAGACAAGCAACTGGACTGGGGAATGGGAATCATTGGAGAAATAAAAAGTAGTAAACAAGGAAGGTTTAAGATACTCTAGCGGCTTAGAATAAACAGGAATAATCTATGAGGGAAAACAATGGTTACAGAAAGAAAAAAGTATCTTTAAATATAAAAAGCCTAAATATGCTGCATCTCAGACCATTTGCCTTGTTTTAGCACAGAATTAAATGGTTTGTGCAGAAAAGATGGGAGAGAGAATGTTGGCAGTTAATCATGAAGCAGGGAGAGATAGGTTTTTGTTTATTTTTATTGGCTCCAGACCATTCTGTGGGCATAGGGGTCTGGTCCAGGTGTCTTATCAGAACTTCACTAGATTCAAGGTTGCAAGTTTTCTGCAAGCATAATTAATCTAGCTGCCCTGGTGATTTAAAACTGGTGGCTAGGTAGACTCAGCCCCTGAGAACCAAGTGAAACAAGGGGGGTTGGGGGGTGGATGCCTGAGCTGCCTGCAGTGACCCTGGAAGAAGCCACAGCAGCAAAATAAAGCAGGGGACAGTAGACATTTACCCGATACTAGAGCTAGTGAAAGCTCCCTGTTTGCAAATGTACTGAAAGGGTTCAGTACCTGTTGCTGCTGGCAAGAGGAGGGGCTGACATCCCTTTCCAGTGCACTCCCTTGGAAGAGGCCTTGTCGCTGCTCTGCCACAAAAGGGACTGGTGGGAAGACAAGGGGCCTAACACCCAAGCTACTGCCACAGAAGCACTTTGAAATATGCAAAGCTGTTTCTAACTACAACTCTGGCTGTTTTGGACTGGCAGCTTAAAGTCAAAGAGCAAAGGAAAGGCATTCTCCCTGGACCGGGGAGCCTTCAGGACTTTGAGATTCTCCAAGAGAGGAGTCTGACTGAGTGATGGCAGAGACCCTGTTGAGTGGGAAGGATCTAAGGCTACATGTTAAACTTACAAATTACGGCTTTATAGGCAGATGTCCAAGCCCAGTTATGTAGGGGTTAAGCTGCCTGTTACAGCAAAACAACTTTCTCCCATGCCAGAATAAATTTTAAGAAATTAGACAGGCCGTATTTGTGGCTAGAAAGAAGAACTGGCCACCATGCACAGCCCTGACAGTGGCCTGCAGAAAACTTTATAATAGACTTAGATGATGCCTGCCTCTTCATGGAAATGACTCTAGAAAGTCAAAGAGAATTTTGCTTTAGTTAGAAGGTCAAGAATAGACCTTAGTCATCTCCCTAAGATACTTGTATAGCCTTACCATGTGTCATATATGGTAGCAGAAGACTTGGCAACCTACAGTGGCCATGGTGCCAATATTATACTTCATTGTGTTAATAATATTGCATTAACCTTACAGATTTGAATGCAGTTGACAAAAGGGCAAGTGCCCAAATGGATAAGAAAAATACCCATCTTGTTTTGGTCTCTATTGAAAGACAGTTGGCAGCCTGTATACTGTCTTGCAGACCTTGTGGCCATACCCATGTCAGATGTGGCACAAAACTCCACTTTAGGAAACTGGGGAAGGCCTGTTTGGAACAGAGGGAAGTGGTAAGCACCAGCCCTTTGTTATAGAAATTACAGACCCTGTGAGGTCCTGTGACATGTGAAACCCTGTAAAGCAATAAAGCTCCTTTATTCCTTTCTCAGAAGGCATGTAACCCCTCCCAGAGACCATATGAAATTTTAAGGACAAATCAGGAAGGGGGAACCCTACTACTAAGATAGCTATAATTGTCTACCTGAGTATAGACACATTTTGAATTTATCCTTGTCAATCGAAGACAGTTATATTACTCTAAAGAATCCATAGAAAGGACTGACAAGGAAAATCAGAAGATCTTAAAGTGGTTTTATTGACCGGAAACTTTGACTGGTGTATCATATTTTAAAGAACTCTGTCTGAACTCTGAAGACTTGAAGCCAATAAGAGTGCCAAGGAAAAGCCTAGTATCCTGCTTGGGAGCCCTGAAAATGGCTGGCACTGGAGCGTCAAGCCCATGCCCTATCATCACTTGTAGTTGGTCAGAGTAGAAAGGGAGTAATAAGGACGCCTCTGTTTCCCTGCAGAATCCCCAAGCACTCTGGGCTACAATGAGTAGGAGGGCAACTGAGATAGGCCGTAAAACCTAGGTCTTGGGCCCAGTTGGAATTGCTGCAAGTGAGGGATTCACCTAACTCAGCAGATACTGCAGACAAGGCTGGCTGGCAGCTGGCTGGCTTGGCTTTCTAGCCCTACGGGGCACATTAAGATTCAATCATGAAATTCTGGCAAAGGTAGTTGGTTACCATTCTTGTTGTGTTTATGCAAATAATCAGGCCAAATGAAATTCAATAGATAAATTTGTCTTGATTTGGCTCTTTTAATACACATAAAGGTAATTTTAAGGAAAAAAAATCTATTTCAATAGAGGTTAGTAAAACTAAAATGTTTTCTTTCCCTTCCACCAGATCATTTGTTACAGTTTGTCTCTGCCAGGTCACAAGCCCACCTCCTTCTGTGCCCAGGCCTCATCATCCCTCTAACAGACAGCAAGGATCTCTTGGCTCTGAGGAAAACTCTGTCCCTTCTCAGCATAAAGCATGTACAGAAGAAATTCAAAATCCATTTTCCCTAAAAGAATTCAGAGCCAGGATCCTTGCGGTAATTTATTAAGCAGTTATACAGACATAAGCAGAGCAAGGATGATGGGCCAACTAGTGCTACCAGGTGTAACTAAGTCTTTCCTTCTCTATGTATGTGAGACAAGGGGCATAGCCAAAGAGATATTCACCCAAAGTCTCAGCCCTCAGAGAAGGCCAGTAGCCTATTTGTCCAAAAGACTTGAACCCTTTGCATTTGGATGACATACTTGCCTCCAGGTGGTAGCAGCCACAGCTATGCTTATCAGAAAAGCAAATAAGGAGGGAGAATCCAAGATGGTGGCATAGGTAAACACCTATACTGCTGCCTCTCACAACAATTTTAAAACTACAACTAAAAGACTGAACAGACATCATCCAGAACCATAGGAAAGCTGGCTGAGTGGAAATTTTACAACTAGAAGGAAAGAGAGGGGCTCAAAGAGACCCAGAGGAGCTGCAAAAAGCTAAGGTACGGAGATGTGCACGTGGAGAGAGCGGGTGCCTGAGAACCTGGCTGGCATTCTCTGGCCGGAGGGGGACGGAGACTCTCAACAGCATTGAACCCCTTATCCTACAACACTAAACCCCAGATCCAGCTGAAACCCATTTGGGGGGATTTTGGACTGTGAAAAGGGAGAAGTGCATAGAAATTTAGGGGAGTTGCAAAAGGTCAGAAGAAGTCTGGTGACACGCAAGGCACTTCGCGCAGAGGACCGACTGCTGATTGTACTGCTGGCTTTCATGAGTGGGCAGGAGACAGACCTTCCCAACTGTGCCACTTCTAACCCCACCTAAACCCTGGTTTTGGGTGAAACCCTGGGAACCCAGACTCATATGGTCCCAGAATGCAGGGGAAAGGCAGCAGTCTAGAGGCATTGCGAGAGAGAGAGAAAGAGAGAGAGGGAGAGAGAGAGAGAGAGAGAGAGGAGAGAGCGCACAGGGACCACTCCAGCGATTACCCAGTAACGTGAGACTCAGGGGCTGTGGAGGGCGGGGCCGACTGGAAGGCAAGGCGGTCCCTTAAGCCCTGAGACTCCACCCATCCCAAGCTCAACAGAGAGGCTTTTTCGGTTTTGCAAGTCTGGTATCATAAGGCTGAATCCAACACAGAAGTTTTCCTGACATAGTGAAAATGCCGAGACAAGGAAAGAGATCACAAACAAAAGAAATGGAGGAAAACAAACGACTGGATATAGAGTTCAAAACCAAGCTTATAAGGTTTTTCAGGAATATCCTAGAAAAGATGGATAAAGTTAGTGAGACCCAAGAGGAGATGAAAAAGAACCAACTAGAGATGGAAAAGGACCAACTAGAAATAAAACATACACTGACTGAAATAAAAAATATTATACAGAGACCTAACAGCAGACTAGAGGAAGGCAAGAATCAAGTCAAAAATTTAAAACATAAAGAATCAGAAAACACTCAACTGGAAAAGCAAGAAGAAAATAGATCCAAAAATGTGAAGATAATGTAAGGAGCATCTGGGACAGCTTCAAGCATACCAACATCAGAATTGTGGGGGTGCCAGAGGAAGACAGAGAGCAAGATACTGAAAACCTATTTGAAGAAATAATGACTGAAAACTTCCCCCACCTGGTGAAAGAAATAGACTTACAAGTCCAGGAAGCACACAGAACCCCATATAAAAGGAATCCAAAGAAGACTACACCAAGACACATCATAATTAAAATATCAAGAGCAAAATAAAAAGAGAGAATATTAAAAGCAGCAAGAGAAAAACAGTTCATTACCTACAAGGGAGCACCCATATGACTGTCAGCTGATTTCTCAACAGAAACTATGCAGGCCAGACGGGAGTGGCAAGAGATGTTCAATGTGATGAATAGCAAGAATCTACAACCAAGAATACTCTATCCAGCAAAGCTATCATTCAGAATTGAAGGGCAGAGAAAGAGCTTTACAGAGAAGAAAAAGCTAAAGGAGTTCATCAACTCCAAACCAGTATTATATGAAATGCTGAAAGGTACTCTTTTAGAAGAGGAAGAAGAAAAAGGTAAAAGCCAAAAAATTATGAACAACAAATACATATCTATCAACAAGTGAATCTAAAAATTAAGTGAATTAAAAATTTGATCAACAGAATAAACTGGTGACTATAATAGAATCAGGAGTACAGGAAGGGAGTGGACTGATAATTCTCAGGGGGAAATGGGTGAGGGGAGTTCAGGGAGAGACTGGACAAAAATCATACACCTATGGATGAGGTCAACAAATGTAATAATCTGAATAATAAAGATTTAATTAAAAAAAAAAGAAAGAAAAGACTCCTAACTAATTGACTCATTAGGCGTCTTGTCCAGCTCACTGATTTGCAATACAGCACTCCCACCTGCCTAATCTATCACCAGTGGATTTCATGTAACCCACTTACTTCTCCTCCTTCGATGGAAAATTATAAAACTAAGTGATGTTAACGTAAAAATATTCAAACCTGTAAAGAATTTTTGTGAGTTTATTTGAGCCAAACTGTCGACAATTGCCAGGAAGGAGTATCTCAACTGATTGGGATAATGTACCAGAGAATGGTGGTTTTTTAAATCTACAGTGGTACCTCGAGATACAAGTTTAATTCGTTCCGTAACCTTGAGGCGTAGGAAACTATGAGACGCTCCAGTCGCGGTAAACTGGTGGGTCGTGTGCAGCCGGCCGATCCATGCGATTACTCCTATCTCAAATATTGCTCGTATTTCAAAGCAAAAATAGCTCACTCGACGGCTCGTATCTCAAAAATCTCGTATGTTAGGGCACTTGTATCTCGAGGTACCACTGTATTTTTATACATTGCAATCAAAGGAGGGGACGTAGGTGGGTTACATGAAGTCTACTTGTGATAGATTAGAGAGATGGGAGAAAGCAAAGTGGTAGGGGGGAGGGACCTCTGTGATTGGATAAAAAGCAAAATGATAGACACATACTTAGATGGGTACAGGATAGTTAACAGTCAATAATTAACATGATAACAATAACAATGAAGGAATTTGTGGTATCTGTTCTGGTATCCAGGTACATAACTGCTTTTAGTTAAAGTTTAATTTCAGATTATTCTTTGTGGTTACTTTAGGTCTCTGAGTTTGCAAGACCACCATACAGGCTTGCCCTGAGCTTGCCAGATTTAGTATTTGGTCCCTTTTCCATCCACACTTCCTATTTTGATGACCAACTTTTAGTTGGATAATGAGGTCCCAAGGTGCTAGGAAGGCTCGTTTCTAGGAAGGCTCAGTGTAAGCATTTGTCTTGCTGAACAATGGACTATTGGGAATGGAAATCAAGGCAGAATTTTTTTTTCTCAAAAGTAAAAAGCAGGTACATGGAAGGCAATCAGGCCTTCATTAAGAAAAACACTAGGCCATTTTAACCTATAAACTATCAGGATGCAAGTTTTGTTGTCTGTCTCACTTTTCTATATTTTTCATCTAATATAACATTTACTTCATAGTTTAAAAGCACACTACACGCCTCTTCAGTTTTCTTAATCTGACTATTTATTATGACCCATCTTTTTCCTATTGGAAGCATACAAGTGCGGTTCCTTATTAATCTGATTTCCACTAGTTGTGCAATTGGAAGCTGCAAACTTAAGTTTTAATTGGGGACCATGGTGTAAGCACACAATGCTGCAAATTGCAATTGTCATCTAAAGATTCCAGAGGCCAGAAAGATGATAAAAGTTTATAAGTAATAAATAATTGCCTCAGTTATTAGAGGTCCATGTTTTTATAGCCATTTCAGCTTCCATCTGAATTGATATAGTTAGTAGTACTTGTTCAGTTAGAGGGTAAGTATGTTCTGGCCTTTATACATTAATATTCCTTTCTCAATATTCCTTTTCCACTCTTTCTACAACTTCCCTTGTTCTTTGTTTGTCTCATTCTACTCATTCAGAAACAACCAGCTTATTAGGACAAACTACTTCCTTTTAACTTCTCTTAAAAACATACCCCTTTCCTTCTTTTTGCAATAGCATTTCTTCTAAATTTTAAGAGAAACTATAAAAAGAACATTATTGATAATACTAGAGGCCTGGTGCACAAAATTTGTGCACTGAGGAGGGGGTATCCTTCAGCCCAGCCTGCAACCTCTCCAATCTGGGATCCCTTGGGTGGTGCCTGACTGCCAGTTTAGGCCAGCTTGCCTGCCTGATTGTCCCTAACTGCTTCTGCCTTCCAGCCTGATCACCCCCTAATCACTCCCCTACCAGCCTAATTGACACCTAACTGCTCCCCTACTGGCCCAATTGCACCCAAATGCCTTCCCCTACTGGCCCAGTTGCCCCTAACTGCCCTCCCTGCTAGCCTGGTTGCCCCTAACTGCCCTCTCTGCAGGCCTGGTTGCTCCCAACTGCCCTCCCCTGCTGGCCATCTTGTGGCAGCCATCTTTTGACTATATAGGGGAAGCCATCTTGTGACCACATGGGGGTGGCCATCTTGTGCAAGGGCATGATGATCAATTTGCATATTACCTCTTTATTATATAGGGTAAAAGTTATCTTGTGCACCTTCAGCAATTATTAACAGTTGGACCTTATACACAAGGTTTGAGAAAAGTCTAAAAAGCAAGTGTAACTATTATGATGTTTGATATTAGCAGACAGGTAAAGACAATCAAACTAATAAAGTTCAACATCAATTTGTAGGTATACAGACCTTGTCAATGTCTTGGGATAGCTATCTATCTCTGATAAGCTTCTCATCCTTGACAAGTCTTTAATCTCTGATATAGGTGGAGGCAAGTGTCAGAGATGGATAGATGTCCATTCGAAGTTACACACCTGATAAAGGTTCCTTCCAACACTGTTGGAGAGAGTGTTTAATTACTGTCTTTCCCAATGTACAAAAGTCTCCTGGTTATAAGTCATGATCTTTGAAGTTTTTGTCTCCTGGAGTACACTTGTGAAGTGAATGTCACTAATTTATCAGTCATCAGTGGTTAATAAGTCCTTCATAATAATGCAGAATTTCTCCTTTTATGTAAAGTTGGTTCACATGTCCCTTTATCCAGATTCAAAGGATACCTGGTGACTATTTCCTAAGGAGAAAGGCTAAGTTTATCAAAAGAAGTAGATTTCACATTGAGGAGCAGTATAGGGGGAGATTTTGGCCAAGGGAAATTAAAAGCTTCTGAAAATTAACCTAGTTAAGTTTTAATTGTAGTATTTGTATGTTCCACACAATGAAAATACTGCAGAATAGGCCAAATATTGCAAATGGATTGCCCAGGGAAATGAGTCCCTCAGTCACTAACTCAGAGGGAATTCCCAATTAAGAATTGATTTTTTTCCAATAACAATTTACCTACCATTATGGCTGTTACTTTCCTGTAAGGGAATACCTTAACCCACTCAAACCATAACTAACATATTTGTTTATGGTGGTGACATTAGGATAAGATTCAATTACTATACCTCAAATGGATTTAAAGGAAGTAAAAATGTCCTTAGGACTCATGGGATAATTTTCCAGGGTTATCTTTTGGACAGATAGAACATCTACTATACACTTTAAGAGCTGGCAATAATATTATTTATTTCATAAAATCATATTTTTAAGACCTCAATGTGTTAGCTCATGTACATGTTTAAAATATAGGTAATTAAGCCCCTATAAGTAATATGGGTTTCTGATTTGATACAAGTCATATTTGTTTGTCTGGGAAAAATGTTCTCCCTTTTTGCTGCCATATCCTCTTTCTTTTCTGCAGCTGTCCATTGGAACTATCTATTTATTGATTTAATAGAAAGCAAGGAGCATTCCTGGGTCTGGATAATTTGGCTGTTTAATGTTGTCTATCTAGCTGCAGCTAAATAATTTCCTTTTGCTTCCATGGTGGCAGCTTTAGAATATCCTGGAGTTTTGACAATTGTTAATTGTTTCAATTTTTGTATGACATCTAATAATTCTGCAACCTATTTTCCATTCTTTATGGGCTGCTTTGAGAAAATTAAGAGGTCTTACTTCTTCAATCAAACTTTTGAAGTTGTGAACTATACCAAAGGCATAGCTGCTATCATTGTAGATATTGGCTATTGGATCTTTGGCTAATTGAAAAACCTGGGAGAATCCAAGATGACGGCATAGGTAAACACCTACACTGCTGCCTTGCATAACAATTTCAAAACTACAACTAAAAGACAGAACAGACAACATCCATAACCACAGGAAAGCTGGCTGAGTGGAAATTCTACAACTAGAAGGAAAGAGAGGGGCTCACAGAGACCCAGAGGAGCTGCAAAAAACTGAGGTATGGAGACGCACGCGTGGAGAGAGTGGGTGCTGAAGCACCTGGCTGGCTTTCTATGGTGGGAGGGAGACAGAGACTCCCAATGCATTGAACCCGTTATCCTATGGCATGGGACCCCAGGTCCAGGCGAGACTCATATGGGGGAGTTTGGACTGTGAAAAGGGAGAAGTGAACAGAAATTTAGGGGAGTCGTGAAAGGGCAGAAGTCTGGTGGCACGCACAGCACTGCGTGGAGAAGACCTACTGCTGATTGTGCCACTGGCTTTCACGAGTGGGTGGGAGAGAGAGCCTCCCAATTGCATCACTTCTAACTCCACTAAACCCCAGTTTTGGCCGAAACCCTGGAGACCCAGACTTATATGGTCCCGGAGCGCAGGGGAGCTGGAAAGGCAGGGGTCTAAAGGCACTACGAGAGCACACATGCACACAGGAACTACTCCAGCTATTAACCAGAGTCACGTGATACCCAGGGGCCATGGAGAGCGAGGCGGACTGGAAGGCAAGGCGGTCCATTAAGCCCTGAGACTCCACCTATCCCAAGTTCAACAGAAAGGCTTCTGCAGTTTTGCAAGTCTTATATCTTAAGGCTGAATCCAACACAGAAGTTCTTCCGCATAGTGAAAATGCAGAAACAACTGAAGAGATCACAAACAAAAGAAATGGAGGAAAACAAACGACTTATATAGAGTTCAAAAACCTTATAAGGTTTTTCAAGAATATCCTAGAAAAGATGGATAAATTTAAGGAGACCCAAGAGAAGATGAAAAAGGACTAACTAGAGATGAAAAAGGACCAACTAGAAATAAAACATACACTGACTGAAATAAAAAAATATTATACAGAGACCTAACAGCAGACTAGAGGAAGGCAAGAATCAAGTCAAAAATTTGAAATATAAAGAATCAGAAAACACTCAACTGGAAAAGCAAGAAGAAAATAGAATCCAAAAATGTGAAGATAATGTAAGGAGCCTCTGGGACAGCTTCAAGTGTACCAACATCAGAATTGTGGGGGTGCCAGAAGAGAGAGGACAAGATACTGAAAACCTATTTGAAGAAATAATGACTGAAAACTTCCCCCACCTGGTGAAAGAAATAGACTTACAAGTCCAGGAAGCGCACAGAACCCCATATAAAAGGAATCCAAAGAAGACCTACTGCTGATTGTGCCACTGGCTTTCACGAGTGGGTGGGAGAGAGAACCTCCCAATTGCACCACTTCTAACTCCACTAAACCCCAGTTTTGGCCGAAACCCTGGAGACCCAGACTTATATGGTCCCGGATCGCAGGGGATCTGGAAAGGCAGGGGTCTAAAGGCACTACGAGAGCACGCATGCACACAGGAACTGTGTGATAGCCATCTCTGCTACACATGATATGCAAGACACATCATAATTAAAATATCAAGAGCAAAATAAAAAGAGAGAATATTAAAAGCAGCAAGAGAAAAACAGTTCATTACCTACAAAGGTGCACCCATACAATTGTCAGCTGATTTCTCAAAAGAAACGATGCAGGCCAGACGGGAGTGGCAAGAAATATTCAGCGTGATGAATAGCAAGAACCTACAACCAAGAATACTCTAACCTGCAAAGCTATCATTCAGAATTGAAGGGCAGAGAAAGAGCTTCACAGATAAGAAGAAGCTAAAGGAGTTCATCAACTCCAAACCAATATTATATGAAATGCTGAAAGGTACTCTTTAAGAAGAGGAAGAAGAAGGTAAAAGATAAAAAATTATGAACAACAAATACATATCTATCAACAAGTGAATCTAAAAGTTAAGTGAATTAAAAATTTCATGAACAGAATAAACTGGTGAATATAATAGAATCAGGAGCACAGAAAGGGAGTGGACTGATAATTCTCAGGGGAAAGGGGTGAGGGGGGTGCAGGGAGAGACTGGACAAAAATCATACACCTATGGATGAGGTCAATAAGGCAGGGAGGTAAGGGTAGAGGAGAGATGGGAGCCGAGTGGAGGGGAGCTATGGAGGGGAAAAAAGAGAAACAAATGTAATAATCTGAATAATAGAGATTTAACTTTAAAAAATAAAAAAAGCAAAAAACAAACAAACACCCCAATTTAGAACAATTCAGTTTGCTGGGCAGAGTTTTTTTTTGTTTTGTTTTGTTGTTGTTTGTTTTTGTTTTTTGTTTTGTAGGTAGAT